>CP144693.1:14761952-15429452 GCA_036885675.1 Vigna mungo | reverse complement strand
TTATAATTCTGGGGAAGCAAATTGGTGTCATGGCCTAGATAGAGAAAATGTTTTGACCAAGTTGGACATATATTTTTTGTATATTTGTTGTCAATCTGGGATCAGTGAAATGCTCTACCTGTTCCTAACACTATATGGAGTTGTGACATCTTCATTGGGGTTGGGAGGGGTGAGGGATAATCTTTACTTTTCTTTTTACCGAAGTAGGCCTTTTTTGTATAAACCACCTTCCCCTAGCATTACGACTGGCATGTTTGACACAGATTGCAATTGCCTCTAGACTCCAATCAGCCTGAAGCAACTAAAAGTTACTTCTGTGTGGTTTACTTATTTCTTATGCAGATTTGAAGAATAATGGGAATTAGAAACGAAGATGCAAACATGCCATACAGCAATTAAATTATGTATAGTGTGTATTTTCATAATAACAATTTATATTATGGGGGCTGTGTGCATTTTATTTACCATTCTAGTATATTCCATGGTGGCTGGCAAATATATGAATTAAATAGTCGTGATGTGGGAAAAAACACGCCAATGGAATCACCCACATAGAAATTGATTTGATTCAAACGCTTGGTTACATTCATAGGGACCTAGCAATCAATAACCTCTATAGATTCTGGTAGATTTATGGTTTTCTTTCTATTTTGTAAATGTTTAGGATATGAAACATCTTACTATTGGTTTGTGTTGCATTATGGGGAGTGCTAAATATTGAAAATAACTTAAATGCTATATTTTCAGGCAATTTTGGGTGGAACGATTCAGGTCCCAACTCTTACCGGAGATGTTGTTCTTAAGGTTTGTGTTGCTTTTGTACATAATTTCTCATGGCATTTTGGTTTTGGTAACTGATGATCCTTGATGATGGGTTGTGATTGGCAGGTTCGTCCTGGCACCCAACCTGGTCAAAAGGTGGTTTTGAAAAAGAAAGGTAAGTTATATGATGTCGTATATTGATAATTTGGGAGTATTTTACCAGACAGCATTGTGTGAAAAGTATATTTTAAATTCCACGAACCTGTTCGGTGAATTTTTCAAATGTTCAGTTTAAGGTGATTTTTTCATCGTCACTAAGTTGTTTGTTCTCTTAACAGGGATCAAGGCAAAAAATTCTTATACACTTGGGGATCAATACGTTCATTTTAACGTCAGCATTCCAAAGTGAGTGTTATATTTAATGTTGAATATTGTTTATGAACTAATGTGTACATGCTGGAAATTCCATTTGGAAACAGCTCCAAACCCTGATTTGTGTTAAAAGTAGTCTCTTCAATTTTGTCCAAATCATGATTTGGAGGCTTCGAATGGGAATAAACTCCTCTTGCTCACCCCACAAATAAAAATAGTGTAGGATCAGGTTGTTTGGGAAAAGATTTTTCTTTGTGATGGGTCTGATAGATGTCTATAATAATATAATTGATCTCTTTTTGTGCGATGTTCTGCAGCAACCTGACAGAGAGACAGCGTGAATTGATTGAAGAGTTTGCCAAGGAAGAGCAAGGGGATTTTGATAAACAGAGAGCTGCATCTGCTTCTGGTTGAAAGCATTGCAAGATTTGCCAAATCATGCTCAGCTAGGCGGGTTTTGAAGTTTTGTAGGCTTAAGGACTGGGTAATTTTGTTTGTCTCTTCCACTCTTTTGATATGTAATATTTCTCATCGAAGTGATGACAAAATTCATAATTTTTAATCTAGAAGGCAGTCCCCTATGCTCCTGTAGGCTAGTATTCTTGTCAGTGTTGTATATATAAAAATCACTCAACGTCATTGTTTTTCCTACTATCATCACATACATATAGGGGAACCTTAATAATTTGGCCATGGCTAAACTATAACATTTTCTTCACAGTATTATATATTCATTTGTCCTTGAATCAGTGTGCTATTGTTTTCTTATAATGATAGTGATGATTAAAAATATGTTATTTCAGTTAAGAGGTTTACAAAGGTAGCGTACTGTAAGTTATCGAATTTAACATTCTCTTCCTTTAAATGCTTTGGTGAATTTGTTACTTTTTTTTCGTGGACCAGTTTACTTTGATTTCGAAATCAACTTCACATTAAAATGGATGCAGCTTCTTCTTGAACCTCCATATATTTCTTCCTGCAACCCATAAATTTGTTTTCCAGACTATGTAATTGGGAATGTAAATTTTGTAATTTGGACTTTTTTTAATTCCTATAATATAACTTTTTGTACTTATTCGGAATAAAAAAAATACATTTTGGATTATCTAATTTAAAGTTTAGTTGTATTTTTATTTTGTATTCTGAATCAGATGATTTGAAATACAAAAAGTTTATGGTGGTGCAGGTCAAAATTATGGAAGTGTGCATAAAGGAATGGCTTAAAATATAATTAATTAATTACAGATTTACAAGAAAACAATTTTGACTTTAAACCAAATAAGGTTGTATGTATTTCAAGGTGTAGACATGTTTGTTCATAAAAGTTTTATTTATTTAATTTTCTTATAACAAAAAGTTATATTTATTTGGTTTTGCAAAATTGTGGAAGTCGTTTAGTTTTTTGAATCTTGATAACTGGATTAAGATTACACATATATGGACAATGTGCATTGAAGAATAACTATGGTCATTGTCTGAGAATAGTTAAGCTAAGTTTTTTACGCAAATTTATTAAAAATAAATAAATTATGAACTACATTTTAAATACTTTTAAAAATTAATGGACATTTCTTAATAACCTAACGATTCTTAGCATTGACCTATTATTACTATTTGAAGATTGTTCTTGTATAGGTGCATATTTTGGGTGATAATACATTTAAATTAAGATTGGCTAAAATTGTAATAATATTAAAATTGGTTTTTCTTAGAAGTGAGATGTTTAAATTGTATCTTTAAAGAGATCGTAACCAGAGATAATCCAAGTTGTTTCTGATATTGAGGTCAAGAATGAATAGTGGAATTAAAAATTACTTTTTTGTACTTAAATAATATTCTGATGTTCAAGTTAGTTATGGGATCGATTATAACAATTTAGTATTAATTTCATAATAAATGCAATCATATATTTTTTTATTTTATTTATATATTTATAGATTTTGAAGTGGTTTTTTAATTAGGATTGACCTTGTTCAAAAGTTCATAAGTATGTATTATCTTATTAATCATGTGAAGTTTATAAAGAATAACTTACATCGTACTTATCAATTGGTTATCTTGAATTTGGTTATATTGAATATGGACAACTCCAGTGTCATTTAGAAAGACATTCAATTTCAAAGAGATTAATCAGAAGAGTACATTAACCAACCAGATACACAAGTTATATTTAATAAGATATAATAATGTTAGAGTAATATTTGTTAAGCCTGAACAATTGCCTTAGTTGTGGTTAATATTGCTGAACATAGTAGTTAAGTTTTAAATTTAAATATAAATAAAATGAAAATTAAATTTACGAGGTAATGTCTTTTAAAAGAATAAACTTATGATGGATAAATAGTAATTGAAGTCCACTTTTAGATTTTTTTTTCCATGATTTTGATCTCGATTCACAATTTTAGTGATTATATCTTAAAAATTTGAAGTTTTGGTTAGTATAGTGTGCATGTGTGTTATATATATTGCAATTTTTTTATGATATCTTAAACAAATGTAATTTTGTTAATTTATTGTGTGTATTTAGTTCACTTAAACGTAAACATGTGACTATAATTTAATTTTAAAATATAAGAGTTCAAAGTAAACGTAAAAAAATTGAAGATTAGATAAAAACTGTGCATTTTCAGAATTTGGAACTGAATTCGTGAAAAAGAATGCAAAATCATTATGGTTAAAAAATTGAAGGAACTAAAGTTGCAATTTAGCCATTATAAATTGAACATTAATTAAATATGAACAAAACCACGTAGCATTTTTTTTTTAGTTTTAAATAAAATTGCGAAGTTCAGTAAGAGAATATTAATAAAAGTATTTTCATGAAAAAAAAAAACAGGACTTATTTATTTTTATTTCATTTTTATAATAAATTATTTTTATATTTTTTTCATCTTTTTACATTAGTGAAGAAAATAAGCCATTTTAAAAAAATTAAAAATTATTTCTTATTTTATCTTTAATTCAAATCTCATTATTTTCTTTTAACCGACTTATTTTTTTATTATAACATAATCTCTTGAATAATTATAAAAAAGAACAATACAACATAGGTTAAACTGATCTATTAATCTCATAGAACATTATTATAAGAAAGCACTCCATAAATTTCTTGTAAAAATAAAAACCCTTATTTCTAATAACATTCCATTCTAACATTGAACTTGATTCTATCACATGCTTTCACCTGCATAAAAAGATTATGAAAATTAATCTTTTTTCACTTCCAAACATTCATACAAAACAACATAAACCACTTCGTAACCATTCTTTTCCTTTTTCTCAACATTATTACATAATAAAAATGTTACAAAATGTATTACGTAATGTATTGTTCAATACAATATTAAGAGTTTATATTTAAGAAATTTCTCGATAAATATTTCTAGTATAGAAAAATAAGAAAAACATATGATGAATTTCTTTATAAACTAAAATTAACTGTGAATTTGTAAAACTTCTCTAAATTCTTGTTTTCAGTTTTCATATAAACTTTGTGAAAAAATATTTTATTTTATTTTTTGTTTTCAGAAGTACTTGTAGGTAAAATTGTGACATGAATAAAATTTATTGAAATAAGATTTAGCACTGTTTAATAATAATAAAAAAATATTAATCAAATTTTAAGAGTATTTGAAACCAGAATCAAATTATTTATTGTGCATATAGAAATTCAATGTTCATGTTTATAGTATAAGCATTGAAAGAGAGAGAAGAAAGGTTACATGGTTGAAAGTTAGTGGTGCACTTGTTTGGGAGCTGTGAGGCCATGTTACGGTCTACCCCAGAAATTGGAGGGCCATTGACAAGGACACACAAACAAGGCTGTCCTAGTGCCCTAAGGGCATTGCAACATGCATCACTTGGTGGAATGGAGCTAAAAGGAGCAACTGCTGCCCTACAAGGAATCAGCTGCACAAGAGAAGAGAAGAATGTGCTTGTGCATGAACTGCTTTCAACTTGTCCCACCAAACCTACCATCATCATCACCAATGTCACTGCCCTCATGTAACTACAAAATTTCATCTTTGATTTCTTGCTGTTGAGAATATTTCTCAGGGTTTCGATTTATTTATACATATGATTTATTCTCATGTCATGCATGATTCCTGTTCTAACTAAGTCTCATTCTAGTCATGCTTACCACAGAGAGAGATCCTCATCAATGTGATTCTGCTGAATGCTAACAGTTAGAAGATTCGAATCATGTGATTTCTTCCAAGAATATTTGTAAAATTGCTTCTGCATATGCATACATTATTTCAAGAATGGATCAATATCTGTCATGTATTTAAGTTATTTAAGTTTTTATAAGATAAAGTAATTAACAGTATTTTATTATATGTTGCATGAATATTGATCCACCTGTCTGAATTAACGATTAATATATTTCTCTCTGATTTTAATCTTATACGTGTAACGTGAGGAGTTGCACATAGTTAATATAAATGTCTGAGTGCACAAATTTTAAACATTAGATTTGACCATACATGAACAACATTAAACATAAAAATCATGTAGTATTCTTTAGACTAACATGGCTTTTTAAATTAATCACATAACATAAATGCATAATTATGCAGTCTAAATTTATTCCTCTCATTGGGATAAAAATTGCTCTCACTGCACACAATCCCTATATCTATATCTGTATCTGTCTATCTACCTATCAAGTTTGGATGATTCTGTTTTCTGTGATAACATATTATTGCTTTGATTCCTGCTCACAAATTTAGTAATACAAATATTTGCTCTAAAAATGTGTAGACAATTAATTCAATAGTAAGTAAAAATTAAGCAACATAAGATGTATTCAACTGCTACAAATGATGATGCTTTCTCAAAGCATGCAATGTTGTGAACAGTTATATACCTCTGAAACAGTTACTTCATTGTGAGTTGTACATGTTACAGGACATACTACTGGATCAGTCCATGTAGTTCTAATGAAATTGTTAGAAAAGGGTATTTTGGTATGTCTTGGGTACTAATTAGATCCCCTCACCCAATAAAAGTAATACTTTTCTAGTTAAAATTAGGATTTTTTCCTTTCTCTTGTTTTTTTCCATTTTTCTTTTCTCCTTACTATTGTATCAAATCCATTGTGATCCTACTTGTTACATATATGTTTGTTAATATAAATGTTTACAGAGCAATCTACTTATGTTTTCTTTTTTATGTTTGAGTCATACAATCACACATGTCAAGATTCAAAGTTAGAACACTAAAAGTCATGAGTATTTTTTTCAATCTTGGTGAGGGCAGATTTATTATTATATTTCTCATAAAAAGTTTTCATTTGATACCTTCCCTGAGAAGCCTTGCCCTGCTCCCTCCCAAGTCACTTCATTCAATATTCCTGATATTTTTGTGCCTTGTATCTGATGCCTTCGCTTTTAAATTCTGATACCCCATTATCATATATTCCTTCTCAGGAGAAATCTAGAAATGATGATAAAAAGTAGTTCTTTCGATTTTTCTTTATTGATTTGTGGTTGAATTTCTTGCCTTGATAGAGAGTGCAGAAGGGTGTGTACAGCAGACACAAGGTAAATTATCATCAGCTTGAAGATATGGTTTTTGCTACTCTTGTTTTGCATGTGTATATAAAACTAATAATGATTGACGTTTTTCTTTAATCCAATCCAAATACAGGGCCAATTTTTTAAACTTAAAGTAAGCACTTTTAGAGCAAATATGATTTTTAAAAACCAGTGCAGATAAAATTTTATTATTTATAAAGTAGAAAACTAGTTATTTTTACAAAAACATATTAAATATACACTTAAAATATAGAAATTTACATACTTTGTTAAAAAACACTTTCTTTTTGCAAAAAATAAACACAAACAAATAAGCCCAGAGTTCATAGAAGAAATGACTGCATAATTTTGGATTAAAATTTTATCTTCCACGTTGTAGTTTGGTCTGGTGTTATTATCTCAATCAATAAGCATGTGCAACATAAGATTAGTCGTTTTTAAGTCATCTTCCAAGGATGAAGAATTAATTATACTTGTCTTTCGATTATGAATGAAGGTCATGTAACAGAAATACTGGTAATACAATAAAATCTCGATAAGTAAGGCCCTCTAGAAGGGTTCTACAGAATAGAAAATTTAGGAGATAAAGATTATGTTCCATTAACCAATTGATCTGTCTTTGTTTCTGAATGGATCGGTCACTGTGCTTTGGGGTCAGGTTATGAAGGATTTCCATGCAATTCAAAACCATGATTAGTTTTAGTATAATGTAACTCAAAGTCATGATCTTCCACATGGCACAAGCATCTGCAATAATGAGATAAGATTATGTTTGGCATGTAAATGCCTATCACTCAACTTTCTATGTCGACTCTTAGGAGATGAGAGCAGGGATTGTACAGTAAAATTGTTGGGATCTTATGACTTGATACACTAGGGAACTTTATAAATAATGAGCCATGAACAAACTTGGGTAAGAAACCACGACATCACTTATATTTAAAACTTTAATCCAATAAGTTTATGTTTATAGATATTTTATTTCTTAACTTTGTCATTTCTATTTAAGTTAAATAGATTCAGTGGTGTAAGTCCCTGTATTTCTAGATTGATCAATTTGGTTTCTGTTTTTGCAAAATTAGAGCAATTAAGTCCATTCCGTTAACTTATCTTGACGGCGTTAAAAATCTAGCTTGTTGGCAAGATGAGGTGTCATTTTCGAAAGACGTGTCACATACGTAGATTTAAATTATTTGTTTAGGTTTTAAAATAAAAAACGCACGTGCACTAAGTTTGTAAAGTTTAAAAAATTGGGGAAAAATTTAAAGAATTGGGGAACAAACACCCTCCCAACAGAGCCACCTCCATGACGCCCATGGTCCGCGCGCAGTAGAGGGCGTAAGGCATGCTAGGGAGGAGTCCGGGCAGTTGAAGCGGTCAGCGGGGAGAATCTGGTGCTTGCGGAGGTAAGGGTTCCATAAGGCGATGTTGTCGGCGACGTTGGAGATACAGATGAGGTTGTTGCAAGAACCGAGAACCTTGATGTTGTTGCTGTAGCACATGAGAGGGTGAGTGATTTCAAGGGGTTTCTTGAGGGATTGAAGGTCAACGGTGTAGAGGTGGGAGCGGTGACGGAGAATGAGGGTAGTGTGGGATTTGCTGAGGTGGAATAGGATGAAGTGGGTGGTGTCGATGAGGGAGCACCGCCACTTGCAGGTGGAGCGGAGCCGCAACACTGACTTAACCGACAGACGGGACATGATTTCGGTGATTACTTCCACCGGAAGATTTGCCATCACTGGGATTACATGTAACCGGAATTGATTCCTATTGGTGCCACTTGAGAAAATGGTGACGTTAGTATGCACGATGATTTAAAGGCACAACTAGCCAAGCAAGATCTCAGTAGATTACGATTATCTTCGGTTCTTTTGAAGAAACTACAGATAGATAACACAATTTTAGAACACCATCATAGATCCTATATATTTCCCATGATGCAAATGTGCTACTGTGAAAAAACAAGGCAGACCCAACAAAATCTTAATAGAGCAAATTCAAAACACAACAGAACTCTGAAGCTGATATAGACAATCAATATTCAATAGCATCAAAAAGCCTAAAGCAATACTTTAAAAGATGTTGTGCAACTGATTTCGGCCACAACATTATGGAGTTTGTGACCCCAATTGTGACCACATCATGCAGTTATCCACAATTCCCTGAAATAACAAAACCTCAACAAAATCACAATTACCACCACAATTTACAGCTTTAGCTTGAACCCATACTAGTGAAGAAATCATACAACAATGCAACTAACTATACATATAAATGATCTTTTAAGCTCCATTCTATGGATTCACATCGCATGACAAAAATCTAATAAGAACAACAATGGATCTCAACAAGTAATGGTTATCTTCAATTCCTGAAGGAAGTTTCAGATAGATAATGCAGTTTAATAATAACATCACGGATCCATAAATCAAGCCAACTAACAAAAGAAATTAAAATAAAAAAAAATCAATTTTTGTGGCGTGTGAATTGATAAAAAACTGATTTTTCTAGAAAAAAAATATAGAGAGAGATTGAAGAGAGAGCATCTCATAGTAATCATTCCCCATTAGTTTCTTCACTGACAATCATAATGCAAGGATAACATATTGGAATTGCTCATCACTGATACTCGTAAAACAGAGACCTAACCACAACCTCTGAAGGTGATTGGAATCTAAAAGAGGGATCAGAATGTTTGATCCTCAAACTATGTTACTTGAATGAAATGGAAATGGGAATGGAGGAGTTTTCAAGTTCAACAATTTCTCTGCGGCGTGAATTTAAAGATCTGCGTAGAACCTAGGATTTTCTTGAGAGCCTAGGATGATGTGTGAATAGGATGAACAACAAGAGTACTCCACATCCTCTTCGAAGAAGAACGACAACAACCTATTCCCACCAGACCCACCCTCTCGCAAAAAGTTATCAACCAACACCCTTCGAAGAAGAACCACCACCCTTTTCAATTAGGGATTTTGCAGCTTCAGCTCAAGGATGGATTTAATCAAATCCAAAATTGACAACTTCTAAACATGTGTTTGTGAATTGTAATTTAAGTCCACGTTTTAAAGTGGTTATATGCTACGTCTTTCGAAGATGACATCTCATATTGCCAGCAAGCAAGATTTTTAATGTTGTCAAGAGAAGTTAACGGAATAGACTTAATTGCTCTAATTTTGCAAAAACAGGGACCAAATTGATCAATCTGGAAATACAGGGACCTACTTGAAGAAAAACAACAAAAATAGGGACCACTAAATCTATTTAACCTTCTATTTATTACAAGACTCAGGCTTAGATTCCTAACAGCAATGCAGGAGTATGCATGGCAAAAATTCTTTTCTTTTTCAGAAATAATCAGCTGAAATGTTTGACTTTCATTTGTCCCAAACATGCTAGAAAATAGTAACGAGAAATCTTACTATCAAAGTAAAAATTCTGAATCAGAAATTCTCTGAATTATTTTTCACTCTGCAAAAACATCACAAGGTAAGTGGTGTAAAATTCTGGCTCACTGAGGTTATATACAGAGCAAAGTGAAATGATCTAGGATTAGCCAGTAAATTTATGATGCCCAAAAACTAAGGTTAAAAACAAATTCAACTGAATCATTAAGATTAAACTAAACTGAATTGTATAGAATATTGGGTTATTTAGAAAAAAAAAAACTAAACTAAATTAATTTAGTTTAGTTTATAAAAATTGAATTGTTTCTAATAGTGTTATTTCAACTAAAAAACAATTTAAAAGCAATTCAGAGTTGTTCATTTTGATTCAGTTCACTCAAACTATGCAGTTTAATTCAACTAATCCAACCAGTTATAGAGTTCAACTCTTTCAAAGCATAAAGTTAATTTTACACTGGCTTAGTTAAGTTCAGTCTATGCATTGTGTACACACTTGCCTAAAATCACAGGCAAAAAGAAACACATTGTAAGAACCAAACATGGATTCATAGACTTCCCTTGTAACATTGGTACTCATCATTTATTCTATTCTTTAGCAACAAAGTTATAAAGTATAGGGGGGATAAATTGCTGATAAAGGTACAGCATACATTATTTAAACCATGTGATACCAACTAAGAAACTCTGCTATGGCAATCATTTGTCACTTATCAGCAACAAGAGCTTCAATTTTGCTTTCAACGTGAGCTTCATGATCCTCTAAGCGACCTTTGACTGTGTCATTCTCCCAACGGATCAATGTGGGCACCCCAGTGAGCTTGAACCTAGGGTCTACCCTCCATGGATGCTGGGGGTTTCTCCATGTTGGTCTATCTCCAACATAGGCTCTCAAGAGTGCAATGTCATCAGATGAAGCCTCCAGCTTCTTGTAGATCACAGGTTCTGCTCTCACACAATCTAACAAGTTAAAAGAAAAGTATTAAAAAAAAATATAGTCACGCTTTTTGTAGATCACAAGTTCAACTCTCACTATGTTCATGGATTCTGATAGGCTAGTCATACTTCTCTAGTTTATAGAAATTCCTCACCCTCCTCTCCATTTTCCCCAACCAAACACTGTGTAACTGTCATCAATTAAAGCATTCCCATTGAAATTTTCAAATGTTCCATAAAGACATAGTTATGAAATAAGAAGTTTGGAGCAAAAAGACTCAGGCTTGAATATGTTGGCGGAGAAAGAAGAAAAAGGGCATGCATGGATAGATATATAGATAGATACCAGGACACCAGCTGAGAGAGGTAGCAGGGTCTTTGTCAGCCAAGAAAAGGATGAGATTCGCCTTGTTTTCTGCAGCCTCCGATCGGAACTTCTCCAAAACACCATCAAAACTCGACACTGTTGCCTCCAACACTTTCAACGGCATTTTTTTCTTCTCTGCAAACAACAAAACCACACAACACCACAAACTTGTCAGACTCTTTTCCAAAACAATATTCGATACGTTTATATGACCGACCAAAACCCCTTACGTTATTTTATTTATTTGTAACAAAATCAACTGGTAAACGGCGAATGCTGTCAAAAAATATCGCATTTAAAGCGTTAATAATGTAAATTAGTCCCAAAATATTATAAATAGTTCCAGGTTTAATGCTAAATTAGCTTTTAAAATTATATTATGATAATAAAATAATCTTATGAAACTTAATAAAAGACTTTTTCACTTCTTTTTTATTTTTTATTTTTTAAGATTTTAAATAATTTTAATATATATTATATATTATTTATACACTTTTTTTTTTTTTCATAAAAACAACTTCCCTAATTGTTGTCACTTTTACCACTCAACCTCTGAAGACAGTGTGCTGCTTCATTTGAATGTTGCTTCACTGCACCACTGTTCTGAACCACTGCCTTCGTCGTCTCCCTTGTCATCTCTCACACTAAGTCTCCGTTCTCAGGCTTTCCTTCGGTGCGTCTTTGAATCTCAACGTTCTTGTGTGTTGAACAATGTTTAGTATATTATATTCTTTCATCTATATCGAAGTTAGGATTTTTTTTGTTAGGTTAATTTTTTTGAATTTATGTTTATAGTTTGATCTTAAGGTTTTACTGATGAATTCGGGTTCAAACTTTGGATTTTTGTAGAATTGGGGATACAGGGTTCGAATTGAGAGAATACTTTAATGCGGTGGTTGAATTGTGTTGTGCAAGTTTGTTGTAGATTTATTGGGGTGTGCTGCCTCATTTTCATACAGTTTTTTTCTTTGCTGGCTTGGTTTCAGCTTTGTAATGCTTGAATGAATAATAGGTTGCTGCGTTTTGGTATCTGTGTTCTCTAATGTTGTAGATAATTCAAACTTTTAGGATTCTAGTTGAGACTGGAAGGGCATGCTTTGAGGCATTGAGGCCCTTGGCTTATAGTGTTTTGGCAGAGATTTTACATCATGTCCGGCAAGATCTTTCCTTATCACAGGTATGGTATTTTCTTCCACGCTGTTTAACACAGGAGATGTCTGTTATTAAAGCAATTTCATACTGAATAGTAATTGGGTTTTTTGAAGTGGCATGCCATCTCAAAAGTTGTTTAATGATTAATACTATTGTATAATGTAGAGCACTATATTATTATTTGTGGAATCATTTTCGAAATGTCAATTTGGTGATTGGAAGATTAGCATCAAATTAGTCATCTATGGGTAGCTTTTTGACATTGACTATATTTTGGTCCCGGTAAATAGTAACTTTGGACTCTTGGTGTCAAAAAATTTTCCTTTAGAAGTTGTGAATTGATAACTTGAATCTTTATTGCACTATTTACGTTTCCTGCACCATACCTTCCTTTTCTTGCAAATTTACTTTCCAACCTTTGCATCCTGTTGCTTCCTTGCTTTGATTTTAACGTTCTTGTCCAATTAAACTTCAATTATGCTATTTTCTTTTCCATTCATATATGGCACTTTACTTTTCCAGCGCAAGTTCATTGGATCTTGGTTTATATTTCTAGCTTTTGTAGTTTCTTATTTAGTTTCGTTGGATTACAATTTCAGAATGGAATTTCTTAGTTGTAATTGGTTGGATTGAATTCCTAAGCTATGCATAACAGAGGTTCTGATTTTAGAATCCAAGAAACCCAAAGTGGGCCTTAGTTAACAAGAGGTCTTTTTGAGCAGAACTGAAATTTAATTCAGTAGTTAGAACAAGATTATTAATCCTGAAATTACTTTCTGAGTTGTTTTCTGCTTGTTCTTTAATTTCATAGTTTCTAGTTCTTTGTTTTACCTTTGCTGCTATGTTAGTGATCTGTTACAGCTTCATTTACATTCGTTGCATCTTACCCTTCATTGCTCAGTTGATAAATTTTTACATTTGGCATTTGAGCATTCATTGGGAATTCTAGTTTCTGCATAATATAATTTAGCAACCCAGTTCATTGGTTCTGTTTTAGCATTTTACCCAATGGGGGATTTTTCGTTTTACTAATCTTTTAGTTCACTTAGCTGTTTTTTAGGATCAATTCACGTTGCACTCAGTTGGTTGCATCATTGGCATACCATTTAAGTCGTCTTACAGCATAAACACTGCATTCACATTTTCTTACCTAAGTGCTGCCACGTTTATGGTTTTAACATTGGTTTCAAAGTGTGATTTTGAGTTTTGCATATATATTGTTCCTGATCAATTTGCATTTTTCATATCTTCTCATCATTCCAGATTTGTTCACAACATTGCGTCTGTATAAATAGTGTTTTAGGTTTATAGAGGCATTAAATCAAACAGTTTAATAAAAGCTGCATCTGCATTCATACATCTCCAGTATTATCTTAATATTGTAGGTTTGAATCATTGCATATGCACATCATCTCCATTCATATTAGTTTTAAATTTGCGTTGCAGACGTGCACTAATGTTGCAGACGTGCACTAATATAGCAGACAGCATCAGCTTTTAAAATCCTATTTCAGCATTTGGATCAGGTGCATCCAATCTGTCTAACATTGTTTCCAACTGTGATTTTTGATTCTACATACATTTAGATTAATTAGCTTGCATATTCCATTCAAAGTTATCATTTTAGATTTGTTTCAAGCATTGCACTAACATGTTCTGCATTAGCATTCAAGGAAGGCACAATTGGTCGTAAATCTGTTTTCACAACCTATCAATTCTGCCAGACTTGGTTTATTGCATGGTTTAAATTTTTTTTGCCTTCGTTGCATCTTTGATTTTTAGGATAATCAGAGTCATATATACTTCATTTGGTGGACTTTGAATTTTTGTTTAAATTGATGCAGAATTCTTATATGGATTGGATATTATTTATGTACAGGCAAGTGATATCTTGAAGGAAATGAAATCATTTAGGGAGAAGCTTCTTGCATCTAAACATCCTTGCATGCTATCTGTTTGATTAAATTAAATGCATTTCTTCTCATTCCCACTCTATTATTTTCTTTACTAACTCGTTGCTAACTGGAAACTAGTGGTTTCATGTTTAACTATAGGGGGTGTCTGATTCCAATACACCTCAATCAATTGAAATTTTTTAGCATTAGCTTGGTTGTTAGCATTACAGGGCTAATATGTTTGATTGGTTCTAAGATTGCAGCTGAATACTGAAGTATTATAAAGGGTGGATGAGACGTTTGAATTCGCATGCGAGATTATTTGGAGAAATAACATTTAGAAATGATTGTAATAGCACAAAAACTCTCCCCTTCAAAACTTAAACCACTCTTTTATATGTCATTCCTTTGTGAATGCAGAAACCATTTCCACTCAAATGTCTTTCCAACCTTAATACCGTACTTAAAACCCCATATTCAAAACTCCACAAAATTTTCACCTCAGCCGTGGGCTAATCTGTTTAGGTTTTGCACTTCGCAACATTCAAATTTAGCTACAAAACAGAATTTGTCCC
This sequence comes from Vigna mungo, assembly GCA_036885675.1. Taxonomy (NCBI): domain Eukaryota; kingdom Viridiplantae; phylum Streptophyta; class Magnoliopsida; order Fabales; family Fabaceae; genus Vigna; species Vigna mungo. Next base: position 15,414,449 of record CP144693.1, on the reverse strand, counting down.
TCTGTCGTGAAGGTAATTATGATGAAGTCAGTTCCCAATCTCTTCGTGTTTGCCTTGGCTGTGGGATTCATATGCAAGATTCAAACCCAAAACATCCCGGTTATTTTATCAAACCATCCGAGAAAGCAAATTATAGACTGTATAACAATCTGGAACCCATTGCACAAGAGCCTGAGTTCTCCAACTCTGTGAAAAGGGGGTTTGTTATTGAACCAGAAAAGCTTAATGTTGATGATCTAGGCTTGATTAAGAAACCAGAGAAGCCTGTGGTATGTGCACGCTGTCATTCGTTAAGGCACTATGGGAAAGTGAAGGATCCTACTGTGGAAAACTTGCTACCTGATTTTGACTTTAATCACACTATGGGTAGAAAGTTGGCCTCAACAAGTGGGACCCGGTCTGTGGTGCTGATGGTTGTGGATGTAGTGGATTTTGAGGGGTCATTTCCAAGGAAGGTTGCAAAGTTGGTTTCTAAGACAATTGAGGACTATTCTGCTGCATGGAAGCAGGGTATGTCAGGAAATGTGCCTAGAGTTGTGCTTGTGGTGACAAAGATAGACTTGTTGCCTAGCTCATTGTCACCAACAAGGTTGGAGCATTGGATTAGGCAGAGAGCAAGAGATGGTGGGATTAATAAGATCACTAGTTTGCACATGGTTAGTGCACTCAAGGATTGGGGACTGAAGAATCTTGTGGATAATGTTGTTGATCTGGCTGGACCTAGGGGTAATGTGTGGGCTGTTGGGTCACAAAATGCAGGGAAGAGTACTTTGATAAACGCAATAGGGAAATATGTTGGAGGGAAGATTACACATCTGACCGAAGCACCTGTGCCAGGGACTACACTAGGCATTGTTAGAGTGGAGGGTGTTCTTCCAAGTAAAGCAAAACTGTTTGATACACCTGGCCTTCTTCATCCATACCAGATTACAACGAGGTTGACGAGGGATGAGCAAAAGCTTGTTCATATAGGAAAGGAATTGAAACCAAGGACATACAGAATTAAGGTCAGTGCATTGTAGTTTATGGGGATGTATTTGTTGTTGTTAGTATAAGTATGCTAACTTGCATTATAGCGTGTTAAGTGATCTGTTTATTATCTTTTGTGTACTGTTAAATCCTGATATATTTCATTTTTTTGCCAACTTATCATTGTGGTAGGCTGGCCATTCTGTTCACATAGCGGGTCTAATGAGATTGGATATAGAAGACACGTCCGTGGATTCTGTTTATGTCACAGTGTGGGCTTCTTCTTATCTTCCACTGCATATGGGCAAAATAGAAAATGCATGGAAATTGTTCCAAGATCATTTTGGCCACCAGTTACAGGTATTATCTTTACTCATTTCAATTGAATGCTTTCTCTGCAACATCTTGTCCATAAAGCTGAATGTAGGGTATCTTCCCAAAGTATTATCTGGGTTGTGACCTGCACCTAGTTATCTATGAATTGTTACAAAGAGAGATTTGGGTGGACGTTGACCCAGCTTCAAAACTGAAGTGGGACCCTACCAGCCAAAATTTGTCATTAAAATTAAAAAGTAATCTTATTGTATTAATATATTAAAATAAAAGCAGTAGCATTTTGACGCTTGACATTAAATAAAAAATTTAAATAAAATAAATGAATATGAATGTTCTCTGCGTAGCTTGTTTGCAAATTGATCAAACTCAAATTGGGTCTCCGCAAAAGGTGTAGTTTCCTTGCAGCATGCACCTGAACTTGTATTAAATTTCAAGAAAGGTGATTTTTTGATGTTGCAGACATAACCGTTCCCGGGGTGTCTAAGGTTTTTCTTTGTCTTTTGAACTTTCAGTTTTCTCTTGATAAACCACTGGCTCATAGAGATTTAGCAATAATCCTAGTTTTCCCCCTGATGAAGTATAGGGAACAACCTAGGTGTCAGTCCAAAGAAATGACAAAGAATTGAGTAATTCTAGTGCGTAAATTTGTCCTAATGATGGGGGAATATGTCTATAACAATCACTAAAAATTACTAAATCCGTGCAAAACTATGAAAACCAAAACTCTTCGATAAAATGTCCTTAGAGAAAACAGTATGCATATGCAAGGTGTTTGCTAAAATGCCTAAGAGAGCTAACAATGTGAATTATACAAAATGAATGATTGGAACAAGTTTGTATTACTGAAACATGTTATGCTATGAAGGCAGAACTGAAGCTATGCAAAATCACTAAAATCACTATCTAAACCAGATTTGGCAGCAAGACCATAGTGTATCAGCGTGAATGCATGCTCTGTTATGCAAAATGTGATTCTATGATATACTATTGATGGAAACATGGTATGAACATGGAATCAAGTGTAAAACAAAGCCAGTTGAGGATTAAAACTAAGAATTTACAAAAAGAACAAGTACAGACCAAAATCCCTAAAATTAGCTAGCTACCTAAACTAGAAAACCTAACAAAACTGTTAGAACTAGAAAATAAGAACTAAACCTGTAATTGAGTTCAGAGACATGTATCTAATGTAGAAACAATCACAAAACAATAATCAAAAGTAGAATTAAGCAGCAAAAATAAAAATTGAACATTCAAACCTAAATTCAAACTAGTGGCGCTAAACTAACAAGAATAACTACCAAACTGCAAAATTTGGAAATATGACAAAATTGAAATTAAATGTTTGCAACAAGTTCAAATGATTAAATTGCACTATTGAAAGTAAAAGCAACTAACAAAGTAAACTCTGGAATTGGATTTGAGTTCAGAACTGGAAATTAAAAAAAAAAAAAAAAAAAAAAAAAAAAAAAAAAAAAAACTTGTAAATTCAGTAACCTAAACTGTGTAAAATCTGTCTAAAAAAGAATTCGAAGTTGAATTAATGTCCACTAGGCATTACTTGTGATCGCTAAGGTTCATTTCTGATTCCTTGGTGTATAGTGATCACTTTGTATTCACTAGAATATAGCGGGAATCCATAACTAAGTTTAGTAAGTTACAAAAGTAAAAACCTCATGTACATCAATAAAAGAATGAAATCTGATATAGAAGAAAGAGAGAATTGAATCGGTAAAGTTAAGCAGGAAAAGTGAAATTGCTTATAACTAATCTTGAAATGAAGTGGAGTGTTGCATGGAAATACAATGTACGGTAGAACTTGTGACCTTGCTCACTTTGGAGTCTAAGGCACCAAGGATCTCCAGGGAAAAATGGGGTGAAAATCTGGAACGTGCAGTGAGAATTGGAAACTAATACCTACTACTACTATGAGCTCTATTGTAAACAACTTTTAAATAATTATTCAAGCCTTTATATATGCTAGGCTAAGTGTGAAACTTCGAAACTAGAAAAACTTCCCATAACCAGCTTGCATGAACAGGTAGCAACCAGTCAACTCTACCTTTAAACTGACTAAACTAACCTAAGTATATTTACAAGTCACGTAGGTAGCCAATAACTCTTCCAGCTGTGATATAATCATCCAGGCTAGTGTGAGTAAACTCCATGTGCAGAAACTGTCCATTCAACTTCCTACTCGCAGGAGCAGGTGACAACCTCTGATTCAACAGTTTGTAGGTCACGTACACAGTTTGCTTCATGTTCAGATGCGTGTACAAATTGTAGTTCAACTATTGACAGGTGCAGTTTGCGCTTTACTTCATTCAGCTTCTATCCTTCATAAGTGACCTCCAACAGCAGATACAGTAGTTACTTTTTACTGCTCACACCCAGTTCTATTCACGCAGCTGGATTACTTTTTCTAAGTACCAAAACTGGACAAATGAGCTGGCTTTACTTCACTTCACAGCACCTAAAGCAAAAGCTGAAATGTTAGTCAAGATTAAATATCAACACTGCACTAGAAAATTCAAAGCTGAAAACTATGTTACTTACTAGGATAGAAATTCAACAATTGAAAAACTAAACTAAAAATCTACTTAAAAACACAAAATTAACACATTTTCACAGAAACTAAGATTTTTACAATGAAAACCAAATCTGAACTAAAAAGAGGAAATTAGAACTAAACAAGGCCCAAAAGGAATGCTACTAACTATGAAAAATACAACAAAATTGGGACTCGTCATCCCAATTTCTCCTTTGCAATTTGTTTGAAAAAAAATTTCTTTCCAACAACAATGTTTTTCTCTTGTTTATTCTCGTTGAAAAGTTTGACTGTTTCTTCTCCTTGACTGTAAAACCCTTAAGCATTTAGTTCCATAACACAGTATCTCGCTCTACACTTTCTCGAAAAGCTTTGATAATCTTGGAAGTATATACATATAGAGTATATATTGGCCAATAAACTACCGACAAAAATATGGATGGTTAGCTGAGTAAAGTGAGAGAGAAGACATGTTTAAACCCGGGAAAATGTGAAAGAAGAAGTATAATGTTTCTTTTTAAATTGTTCATTTTTACAATGAAGTGACAATTTTTGGTAAGATGTGTCCACCGTGTCAATTTTGGGGCAGGATTCACCAAAGTTTTTGTCTTTTACAAAGTTGTACGGTTATTATATACTTTTTAGTTTGAGCAGGGGAGTTGTTCTCCTAACCAAAAACAGGTGTGTCAACGGCTGTTAAAATGACCTTGAAATATGTTAGTTTCGTTTAATTAACCTGGTCAAAATATTTAATAACATTTTTTTTTCTTTTTGTTTTCAATCCACATAGGGCTTGGCAATTATCTTAATAAATTTAGTGGAATAATTTTCAGAGAATTAAGTAAGATTTGAATGGAATGGCTATAATATGCTTAAGGTGTTTTATATTCAAGCAAAATGTATCTAGAGCTCTATGTAATAGGTTGAAAGAAAAATAAACTTCATTCTTGTATAACTCATTTTGAATTGTTTCTTGTGTAGCCACCAATTGGAGAAAAACGAGTACAAGAACTGGGGAGTTGGGTGAGAACAGAGTTCCATGTTAGTGGGAACAGTTGGGAGTCAAGTTCAGTAGACATTGCTGCTTCTGGCCTCGGGTGGTTTGCCATTGGACTTAAAGGAGATGCAGTGTTAGGTGTTTGGACTTACGAAGGAGTTGATGTTGTTCTTCGTAATTCTTTAATACCCTATAGATCACATACCTTTGAAGTTGCAGGATTTACAGTATCCAAGATTGTCTCCCAGTCCGACCAAACTTTAAACAAGTCAAAAGAACAAAATGACAAAAAGCCAAAGGGAATAAACAATTCAAAAGTGTCAAACCAGTTCATTGAATCACCTCTTTTGACTTTTGATGGAGTCATGCAATAGTGGTTGTCATTTTGACCTCTGATGGAGTCATGTAATAGTGGTGTTATTTTGATTTCTGATGGAGACATGAAATAGTGGTGTCACTTTGGAAGAGCCAAAGGATAATTGAATATCATGCCATATAATTTTCTATACAGTACACCAGATGAACCAAGAGTCAAAACATGTAATGACAAGCTCATCATTATCTAAAGTTCAAGCAAATGGAGGGCATAAGCTAAGAGTTGATGCTTAATGATGAGGAACAAGAATAAAATGTGGCACAAGATAGTTTACGATGACTTATCATTTTATTTTAATTTAATATTTTATGTTTCTTTTTGTGTTCCAGATCGGAATTCTCTCAATGTTTTGATCCTTCCAAGTTAGTTACACTAGTTGAGAGTTTAAGGATTTTGTAATTCAAGCAGGTCTTGTCTGAGAATTCAATTTTTATTTTTATTATTTGAATTGGATTCTAAATATCAATCTCATTGAACTCGTAGGCTACTGTAACTGAATTTCTTAGATATTTGAAGTTAGTATATTTTTTATCTTGAAATAGCAGTTGCTATGGAATGCTGTGGATTGGTGGAATAAAAGTGGTAAATAGGCACCTAGAGAACTCTTTACAAACCTTTATAATATTTTTCTTTTAACAGTTTAATCTTATGAAATTTGAGTGAATTAAGGAGCAATTTTATATCTACTATTATCATGTAAAATTCATATAGCAATAAATAGTGAGCTTAAAAGAAAAGAAAGGGATTAGAAAAAATAAAATAATTTATAATTTTTCTGTTTGATGACGTATAAATTAGAAGAAAATAATATCTCTTTCTTTAACTTTAAACATTGAACCAGCTTATGCAGGCTTTCAGATATTGAACATCAGAAGGTTGATTGTTGTCTTGAATTTCTTAAGTTTTCATTTGTTGAATATGTGAGACTGAAAAACTTTGCAGGAATCCTTGTACAACATAGGTCGGGCCTATCATCATGTTGGCCTTGTAACTCTGGCGGCTGTTTATTATGAGAAAGTGATTGGTATTCACCAGAAAGACTGTCCAATGAGAATCCAGATGTCATTCAAAATCATAAACCTGGTTACTGCTACCTTCACTTTTATTTTTCATTGGATAAATCAATATAATTCTATTAATTTTTAAACTTCTACTTTGAATAAGATAGTTTAATTTTTAACTACATAAAAGTAAATAAACGTTAAATCTGTAGTATTGAACTTTATAAAAAAAAAATTAAGCATTTAATGATTTAAAATATAAATATTCACATTTTTATATGAATATTAATAGATAAAAAAATATATAAAACAGAAAATGGAAAGTGTAAAGAGAAGTGAAAGAGATAAAAGTAAAGAAGAAAGAGAAAAAATAGGAATATAGAAGCAAAAAGAAACGAGAGAAGATAGAACAAAGAAGGTAGAGTCGGAAAGAACGGAAAAGCATACGGGACACTAAATATCATTTAGAAGAGAAGATATACACTTGAGAGAGAAGAGTTTCTTATATATTTGAGAAATTTTAATTGAATTTTATTAGTGCTATCGAAACGGGTCATTCAACCCAGTTCAGCATGAGTTCATCACTTAGTGAGTTAATTATGGTTCATTTATTAGTGAGTCAGAAAAATTCAAACTTGACCCGACCCATCACGGGATGGTGGGTAAATGGGTTGGCTCATTGGCAAATTTCACTCTCAATCTAGGGTGTTTAATTAGTTCTGAAAATAGGAAACATAAATAATTTTTTGAAGCAAAAAAAAATAATAAATATTTTTTTATAAAACCAAAATTAAATTTTAATAAAATAAAATTAGGTAGGTGGGAATGAACCGGATTTAAACCCGTATAAAAAAAATACAACTTTTACAAACCCAACCCGATCCAAATTGTAGTGGGCCGGGTTAACTCGCGAGTTGTGACCTATTCTGACCGTTTTAATTTTTATAGTTAAGTTTTAAAAGGATAATGATATTTAGATAACATTTTTTTTTTTTGACAACATTTGAACATTGATTACGTGTCAATCTGTGATTGGTCACTCCACAATCAATAATAATAATCATAAACATTATTGTGGAGTAATTTTTGATCAATCACAGATTGACACGTAATTAATGTTCAAATGTTGTTTAAATATCATTATCCTTCTCAAAATGTGTAATTTTATAATTATGAAAATATAAAATTATAAAAATTACAAGTTGTATAATTAAACAAAGTGATGAGATAATATAAGAGTGATATAATCAATTAAAAAAAATAAATGAAAGAATCTCAATTGAAAAATATAATGCTTTTTAATATAGATCATAAAAATTAAATAAGAATTTAATCCAAAGTTTGAAAGTTTAGACTTAAGTTTTGTAATTAAGAATTTATTGCAGGATTCTGTAGCACAATTATGTCATAAATACAACATAAATATAACTTAAACTTACACTATAAACATAAATATTTATTAAAGATAATTTGAAATAATATTTTTATTTTTGTTCAAAGTTATTATGCATTTATATTTATATTTGTTCTTGTATACGGTACAAATGTTGGTGACATCACAACAATATAATATAACTTATTTAAATAAAGTCATAAATCAATTATATATAAGAATTCTTCGGCTTGATTTTAGGTTCATTTGAGCTTCATTTTAGGTTGAATGAAAAAAAAAATCACTTGAGAGAAAACGAGACCGAGTAAGTTTTGGATCTTTTCTTATTTGAGAGAAAATATCAGAAAAACTAACTTGAAAAGTAAAATTAATCCTTTTCAAAAGCAATTTAAATCAAATAATTTCTAAACAATTCAATTAAGTAACTCGAATCATGATTTATTTAAACATTATTATTTATTTATTTCGAATTATTGTTTATTTATTTCGAAACAATCTTAATCTCTTCACTCAAAGTATACATGTTTAAACTTTTATCAATTTTATAAATAATCATAAGAAAATCTTAAAAAGCAGTTCACAGAATTCCATAATTAACTTGCATGGTCAACATACAAATGATGGAAGTATTCAATTAACATATCAGACAATCATTCATTATTAAGAAAAAAAAAACTAAACAACATTCAATTTCAAACGCTTCTAACAAATTTTGCATCAATCATAATGTTTACATAAAAATCAAAATTTAATGAAAATTTTAACAGTATATAAATGACATAAAAATCAAAATCTAACAATTTTTACATTATTAAGAAAATTGACATTTTATAATTATTAGTATATAAATGAAAATTTTAAACATTTGTTAAAAATATTTGACATGGATATATTAAAATAAATATTTTTTAAAATCATTATAACTAACACAAACTTTAAACAAAATAGACAAAAAGAATGAAATTACCTTAAATTTGAGAAATAAAAAAAAAATGATATTTAAGCATTTCTCATTTACTCTTATGCTATAGTTTATCTTTCTCTTGTTTTGTTTCCTAGGATATTGAGAGAAAAGAAAAGGAGTGAATCTGAAAATAATAAAATAGATGTTTATTATCGTGAAACATAATGAAAATAATTTTTAACAGTGGTATTATCTTTCCAATGCGAGTTTAGTAGAATAATTTGCAGAAAAATACCAATAAACATAAGTGAGATTTAAATAGAGTCACTATAACATGCTTAAGGTGAAGTTTTATATAGAGCAAAAAAATCATGTAGACCTTTTATGTAATAGGTTTTAAAAGAAAAATACACTTCATTTTTATACAACAATGTTGATGTTGTTCTTCACAACCTTATAAATCACATACTTTTGAAGTTGTAAGATTTACGGTATTCAAGATTTTGGTTTATAAAGTCTTGCTAAGATAATATATTTTGGTTTATTTAAGTTTATGTATTTATAATGAAATTGATTTCATCATTCTTATATGTATTTTATTTTATTATTCTTTTATGATTTTTTTATATATTGAAATTATTTATTCAAGTCTAGGTAGTTGGACATTGTTGTTGTACAATGATAGATTTTCATGCCTCTTGTAGGAAAAAGAAAATAAAAATACATTCTTAAAAGGTTATATTGTCAATAAAAGAAAATAAATATCTTACTGTACTCGTAGATGAATATTGAGAATCCGTAATTAGGAATAACTTTGCTTAGACAGATGTAGATAAATTATCCGAATTTACACGCACTTTATATATTATAAGTTTTGGGTGTAGTGTTAAATGTTCCTTTAAAATAATTTTATGGTACTTACATTTTGTTATTATATCTTTTTAGGTTAAATTATTTTTGTACTCCTTATTTCTATTGGGTTTTGTTAAATAGGTCCATTTTTTTCCAATTGAGATTTTAAAGTAAAAATTGAAACAATTGACTTTCTGTCGTTAAATTGAATTAATGGATTAACTTTCAGGTGATTTGTCAATGCGAATTGTAATAATTTAATGATATGTGTCTTAGGTGGAAAATGTTTAATTAAAAGATTAAAAAAAAGGTTTCTCAAATCTGAAATCAACGAGGGACTTCCACGTGTGCCACCCAAAATTAGGATTTCTGCAAATTAGGAAAAAGCTTCATGCTTGCGCCGTCACGCGAAGTGAACATGGAGGCAGGTGCTTGTTGCGACACTTCCTGAGATTCTTTACCATGGTGGCACGGTTTGAGGGTTTTACCTTTTGATTTCTTGTAGGGTTCACGGTCTCGCGAGGTTCCTTGTTTGATTGCAGCTGGACAATTTTCATGAAGATGGTCGCGCTTCTGTGATTTGGGTTTTCTTTTTCTATGTAAGGAATCACGATGAAGACGAAGTAAATTCTCCTAATGATTTGTGCTAAGGTTTTTGCGATTTGGGTGAGGGAGTATTTGCGATTAGGGATTTGCGGCTATCGAAGATGGTGGAATATTTGATGTGAATTGGGGTTTTTGTTGTGGTTTTCTGTAGGTTTAATGGAGGTGGCTGACGAAGGAGTAGCTTGCGAAGAAGATGATGACAATGTGATGATGGGTTGTGTTTTTGGATGGCGCTATGGGGGCTTTGCACGAAGGAACGTGTTGAGGAGACTTTCCAATTCTGCTTCGCTTTTCTGGGTTCTTGGTTGCTTCTGGTTTGGTTCTTTTGCAGGTTGGAGAAGATAATGGCCATGGAAGATGGTTGAAAACATGGTGGTTGTTGTTAGTTGCGATTCTGGGTTTTTGACTTGTAGGTTTTGGGTTTTTTGGTTTTTCCCCGCGAAGACGAAAGATGATCTTTTATGTTGTGCAAACTGGGTTAATGATAAGGGAGATCGTGACAGAGTTTTTGGGTAATGGAGATGGAGGCGTGGTTGCTTGGGCGACGGTAGAGAAACCTTTTTCTTTTAATCTTTTAATTAAACATTTTCCACGTCAAACTCACAGCTCATGAGAAAGTTAATCATGTTAACCTAATTTAACGGCAGGAAGCCAAATGCTTTAATTTTTCACTTTTAGGGATCCAATTGGGGAAAAAATAAGAAAGGGACCTATTTGAGAAAACCCAACAGAAATAGGGACTACGGAAGTGGCTTAACATTTTTTGTATTAAGGTATTCTATTTGTCAACTCATATATGTTAAATGTCTTCTAACGTTAAAGTTAACTCAAATTCAATAAATTAAAATAGTTAATGTTATAATAAAAATGTAATTAATGTCTTAATAACCATACTTTTGATTTATATTTATACTCTTCTCCATATATTTTTATTCAGGTTGGTCTAAGTACGATTTAATTCTTTTTAAACTTGAAGACTGATTAGTTTATGCTAATTAGATATTTAGCTAATTCTACATATGATTGATTGATTTTCTCTATGCCCCAAGTGGTCAATCGCACTATTGCAGTCAATATGTATCGTTTGGTACATACAGTACATAGGTCCTCCAAGCCTTGAGTGTGGGTGTAGACTAGAAGTGAAAAAGGTTTTTTGCCACCTGATTGCTCCTTTGAAAATATAACCATTGGTGATGGGTGAGTGTTTTGCCTCATGAACCGCACTGATGTCTTGGGAATTGCACTATCAACTTTGACATCGAATATGCAAGGTCGCATTCCCTTAACCATTGAATGGTGTTGCATTTGATGATCTTGGTGACGCTACATGTCCCTTAGATTTTCTATAAATAGAGATCAGGTGGTTTTGTCATTTTTCACCTTTTCTATTCGTGTAATTGTTTTAGGACCACACAATTTTTATTTTTTTCTTCAAGGGAATAATGTTTGCTACTAATATTTTCCCATTAGAATGATCCTCTGGTTATGAAGGTAGGGGTATGCAGATGACACTTCTTCATCGTTTTCATCGCTTGAGTCATCTTCAATGGATTAGTGGTTGATTGAATGGAGTTTGCTGACAATCAATAAGAGTACTACACCTTTATATACTACAAATAAAGGTCTAATTAAGGATGAGAACCAAGATAATGGTAAGGAGAAGGCCACAAAAAAACATATTGGGTTGCGCATGAGGTCTACGATTACGTTACTCGATTCTGATGGGGCAATGATCTGGTGGATTTGAGGGTAATGAATGGGTATGCCATGGTTGGGAGAACTCAAAGTTAGACTTCTTTTTTGTGTATTTATGCTTCTTCATCGACTTGTTCATGTGTGTACCTTTCGAGAATTTTCAAGTCAAGGTCTTGTGGGAGTTGAATGTTTCTCCCACTCAGCTTCATCCAAATGCATGGCAGCCATGCAATCATTCAAGATATTATGCAAGGCTTTGGCCTTAACTCTACCCTAGCCTTGTTTCTCCATCATTATTGCACCCATCTGATTGCCCAAAAAGGATGGGTGTCTCTAATAAATGAATATGATAGGAACCTTTTCCAACTTTTTTCTACTTTTTATAAGGGCTTTAAGAGAGTTTTTCAAGATTGCTATCACGACCAAGGGTTGTAAGTTGTTCTCTGATGGGGATGATCAACCAAAATTTTCCTTGTTTTAGATGCACAATTCTTCTTGGTCAGATCCCTAGGAAGAGACTATGATGACGCTCGGGGAATGTTATGCCTTTGGGATCTTAGAAAAGCTTTCCCATAAACTCCCGACCAAAGAACTTATGAAGTGTTTCCAGGATAAGTGAAGTTTGTTAACTTCAAAGTTCCATATGTGATTTTAATATATAGCAATTAAGTGATTATCAATTTTAGGCACCATTGACAGCTACTTATTGTTTCCGTACTGGAAAGCTATGCTCTGTTGTTCTGCTGATTGCACAAGTCTCCTCCCAAACATCTAAGACAAGCAGTTGATTGGTAAGAACCTCAATGTTTGGACTTTCTTTGTTATATAAATGCATGAACTTTTTTTTGTATAGTTCTATTGCAGAACGTACGATGTTGGTTGTGAGATCAATTGCTAATAGTAGAAAGCTTGCATGAATTTCTCTTAAGGTTTGATACATGCTAAAGTCATACTTTCTTATAATTGTTTTGTTTAAATGATTTTCACTAATTATTGACAATTATGATGATATATTGTAGTATAACAAACAAAGTGGGTCATATGAGTATGAATGCTATGTAATGTATTGGATGATCCACATTATTCGTGCCCATATCACAATAGGCTGAGAAACATTAATATTTAAATTAATGAATTTTGATTTTCTTCGTCATTTGGAATTCATATACACTAATTAATATCAATTGTCTTGTGCAGAGATTCAAGACTTCTGCTCCACTTCCTGAGAAACCACTTACATTCCTGAGAATGACTCTTGCAAAACATTTAGTTATATTATATAATAATTTATAGCTATTAGATGTAAAATACAATAGAACATGTTGATTTATAGTTATTATACTTTGTACATTATGTGATGTAAATATTGACTTTTGTGTCGAATATGTGTTGTTATGATATTGTTTGATATGCATGTCTGTTTTTGTGATAGTGGATATCACAAAAACAAACCTATTATTAAAAAAAATTGCAGGAGAATAAGCATTGGTTGTGGCCAAAACCGAAGTAGAAAGCCTGCCTATAGCCTCAGTTCAGCCACAACCAAAGGTTACACGAGATTTTTTTTTTTTTTAAAAAAAAACAGGGCTTTGGTAGCGGTTCAAGCTAGAACCGCTGCCATATCCCCACCTTATTACCTCGGTTGAACCGAGGTAATTGAACTGAGGTAATAACCCCCTTTTTTTTCTCTTCTTTACTACTTTGGTTGCTGAAGAACCGATGTAGTAGCCTTCATGATATTACCTAGGTTGGAACCGAGGCCAAAAGTCTCCAACCTTTTTACCTCGCTCGTATATGTCTCTGTTTGAAAATCGAAGCGTATTGTCAAAAACAACTGTTGTCGTTTCCTTTCGCTGCACTAGTGACTTTCTATATGTTGAAGACTATTTTTTTTCATATTACAATTTTCATGAGAAGGTGCACATTTTGAGTTACTTTTATTATCATATTGCTGGTGAATCCACCATGATAGTTTTTCATGTCAAATTGACACCTTACGAAGCAAGAGAAACCATATAGTGAGATTTGTTTACTTTGTTGGTTTATTACCATTTGTAAATAATTAATTTTGTTTAATGAAAAATTTATTACTAGCAATTATATTTTTATCAGCTATGTAATTCTTCGTATTCACGTAAGGCTACTAATGTCAAATGTAAAATAGTGAAACTCACTTTGGAAATCTACAAAGATTAGTCAAGGATAAACATAACTTTGTTATGATAAAGGCTAAAATGAACGAGACCATAATTTATTTCAAATCGAGAGCCAAAGAAGAGATTTGAATATTAAAGTTTTTTGGTTTGTGAATAAACGTACTTTATTTTTTTAATGTTCTTCAAATTTGGAGTTTGTTTCTATTAAAGTGAAGAAGGAAGAATAAACATGAATAATATAAACATTGTTTAATTCACAACTTCATCTAACAGTTAATTCTGATGTGATGGGAAAATGGTAAAAAATTATAACAACTTAACAAAGAGTAATAATGCAACGGAAAATCAATCCCCGTTCTTGCGAGAATCTATGAGGAGCACCAAACAAACAGAACAAAAACATAATCCAAAGCACAAAGAGACGCCAACAATTTTTAACATTGGGAAACCCCTTAATGCAAGGGTAAAAATCACGAGTTTTCCAGACCAAAGAAAAATCCACTATGATCAATAATAAGGTACAAAAAAGTCTCCAATAACAACACCAAATGTTGTTTTCAATCAGCCAATTTAACTAAGCACAAATGCTTAAAAATGAGAACAAAGAAGATAATAACTTTCCAAAATAGGGTTGTTGATGTGGGACTAATTTCTTCCAAACTAGACCTTCGATTGATGATCTGAACATTAAGAATGAAGAACCATCGTCTGAAACCCACTGTCCAAAAATCAGTGTGATTCAACAGTGAACGACATCACAATAATGAAACCACTAGTATAACTTTAGGGATATACAGGAAAGACTTTTTCTCTTTCTTTTTCTCTCACTTGACTTTTTTTCTCTTTTCAAATGATTCTAATGTATCCTACTAATATGATCGATCTCCACTAAATCTATTGAAACATAATGGTCCACATTTTATTTGGACCTATTATCTAACATGATGATTTATATTTGATGTGTCTTATTTTCTTATTTAATTAATTGGTTGTTAAGTTCTTGAGAAAATTTATTAATTTGTATAATAAATTCAATTTATTGTTGACTCTTGTTCCAATATTTCATTTATTATTTAAGCCATTATCAATTTATTATGAATATTATATTATAAACATCTAAAAATAAATATGAAATATACTGATATTAACTATTATTTTAATTGATTTTACTTTTATTTCATTTAAATATATTATTTAATATATATTGCATTTATTTTTAACAATAATTAAATCAGTTTTCTTAAAGGAAATGTTTCTACATCTCCAAAATTAATAATTTTACATTTTAATTAAAATAAATAAAAATATTGTACTGTTGGCTAGAAACAGATTTGATAATATGTACCGATTTTTTTTTCTACATCACTACATACCTTCTTTAATTCACTCATAGTCTGTTTCACTTATATAACTATGTAATTTTGCATAGTTGGTGATAAAATTCTTTTCCTAAAAACTAAGGTTGCTCGAGATAAGAGAGAATGTATTTCAAAATTTGTTTCTTTCAGTTTCCGATTAAAAGAGAAATGTATTACCTAATATATATTAGATTTATTTTTAATAACAATTAAAATAGTTTAAATTTAATTAATCTTTAATTGAAAAAAATTAAAAAACAAAAATCATCAAACATAAAATATAAGTTAAAAAAATTAGATATGTTTCTTCTAATTTTATATTATTTTTGTCATAAGAAAAATATCATCAGAAAGGAAGAGATAGGTTTGATATTTAAAATAGATGGAGTGTAACTGAAAAACATAGGTTACCTAAAATATTTTTAACAATGAAGGCCCAAGCCCACTAATTATTACTCATTCATTTTCCACTGTTTCTCTCTCACAAGGAAGAAGCCGCCTCAGCCACTGCTTCTTGGTTTCTCTCGCTCTTCCAAACCTCAAAAACCTTTTCTTTTCAAAACCTTCTAAAACCCTTTTTTTCTTTTCTTATTTCTATGCAACATCTTAACTAATTCGCACCTCAGCTTTAATTGTTTCGGCTCACTGGTAACATGCCTTCTTTCATCATATTTTTCTTCACTTCCTGATAAAAAGTAAAATAAAATTATAAGAGTGTCTAATTTTCTGAACTTGCATTTTAGGTTTGATGATATTTGTTGTGTGGGTTTTTGTGGGAATAGAAGAGATAATGAAGGTTGTTGTGGTCGTAGTTATATTATTTTGAATTCATATTTCATATTTTTTAAGTGATTCTCATGGGAATCAGTACCAGAAATTGAACTCACGTGATATGTGGTTCTGTTTGTGTTTAAAAGTTGAGACTTTTCAATATTTTGATCTGATTATGGATTTTATATTTTTTTGGGGCTTTAACTTTGTTTAGAAATTCTGTTTTTGAAAGTTTTGAGACATTGTGGCATTAGTTGTTTGTGATAGCATGTTTTATTGTCCATGGAATTGTGGAGCTTATATCTATGGTGGTTTGCATGCTTTTCAATTAGGTAGATTGATTTTGTGGGATGATTGTTGTGGTTTGCTTGTTTTGACGTTTGTACCAGACCCTTAATTTACTTACTTTATTGTTTTTTTATTTTCTTATCTTTTTGTGGTATGTTGACATGGATGTTTGGATTTCAGAAAGAGGGAATGGCCGGAAAATCAAGCAAGGGGAGGAACAAAAAAGGGTCCCACCATGCTTCTAGTACTTCAGAACCAGCAGTCCATTCTGATCTTCCTGTGAAGAATAATCTGGAAGGCACTTTAGAATCTGCAAAAGCTGATGTGGCTGAAGCTGAAGCTGAAGCAATTGTTGATTCTGTTGGTGCCGATCCAGAGTTGAAAGAACATGAAACAACAACTGAAGGGAGCCAACAAAAGCAAGGTGAGATGGGCCAGGGAAGAAATTGTATTGCTTATAGGTATAATGACATTATAGTATGGTAATTGGACTTAGAATATAGTAGCTAATTTCTATTAAAAAAGATATATAAAAGTATTAAGAGATAAAGAAGTTACATTCCAATTACATTAATGAAAAAGAATTTAAGAACATAAACCATAATTGAATAAAATATCTATAATTAGTGTAAAAGCGGTATGAAACAAAACAAATGATGAAACACCAATCATTAAAACACAACTTTATGTGCGGAATACGACAAATTGCATATTACTTTTTCTTGTTGGGTTGCTCTCCCAATTGCCTAACTACATTGTGACCTTAGTTGCGGTTATTTGTGTAATATTATGGTTATGTGCAATTTAAACTCCCAAGTTGTTATAAAACTGTTATGGCTGCTACAATGTGGCGATTTTGGACACCTGCCATCAGTTATTTGCTGCTGTATGGTGCTATACCCAAAGGCACCCATCATGCCACGTGCTGTGGCACCCATTATGTAACTCCCCTTCATTTTCCGGGTTACGTCATATACTTTAAAATATATCTTTACCGTTATTTCCTTTTGTTTTTTCCCCTCCCTCCTTCCTTTTCTTTCTTTTTCTATGCTTATTCTTCATTTATTTATATCTTCCTAATATTCTTTTATTTTTTCTTGTTCATTCAATTCAATGTTTTTGATCTCTTTCTTCTTTAATTCAGAATTTATTTCTTTGTTTTTTGGATTTCCAAATCATGTTGTTCCTATTCTTATCTTACCAAATCCAGCTTAATCTGACTGGATGTACACAACAGGGCCCTTTAGTTCTGCAGTGAGGTACTGCATTTGCAGGTCCTAGCAGGATGGAATTGCAGCCATAACAACTACCGTGCTCTGGAGGCAAATTTCCTACTTTTGTCTTACTGAATCCAGCTTTATCTGACTGGATTTACACAATAGGGCCCTTTAGGTCTATTGGTGACGCCATTCTTGCTTAGTGATCTGAATTGCTTTGACAAAGCATTGCTTACAATTACAGGGGTTGAGTGTTCATTAGTCAATTTTTGTTTGTGTTGTCTGTGTTTCTAGTAACTACTTCTGAACGTTTTTTGTTTTTTTAATTGCTATACTCATAATTTAGTTAATGTTGAAATTATGTTTTCTAGTTTTTCTATCCTATCTTGTTCTTTTCCATCACTCTCACAATACTATTTTTTTTTCTTCCTACGGTTTATAATTTAAAATAACTAAGATTATCTGTAAATAATGTGAATTCTGCCAACTTCATATGAATTTACTATTGATTAGGTGATTGTGCAAGTTTTATCATGTTTTGTGCTATGCATTATGTTTGATAATTTTGGTTGTGCAATTGCAGTTGTTTAGTCTTCTATTAAAAATATTGGTAATTTAGTCAAATTTATTTCATTCCTTTTGTTAATGGATATACTAAGACTTCAACTTCATATTATGACCAATATTTGGTAAAATTATTGTGCAGGTGATCTTCAACTTTACCCTGTTTCTGTTAAAACACAAACTGGGGAGAAACTTGAGCTTCAGGTCAGTTAACTTAATTTGTGAAGCTTTTGCTTGTTACTATATCATAACACATTAAGGGAAACTGAGTGATCAAGCGGTTCCAGGATTATCATGATGGAGATCTGACTATTTCCTTTTATTCTCGTTGATGTAAAATTGTTTGAACATTTAACTATTTATAATATCATGTTTACATGTGCTACTATTTCACCTGAAGAAAAACTGAGGAATTAAGCTTCTTCTAACTTGTATAAGCGATTCACAGTTGAATCCTGGAGATTCTGTTATGGATGTACGACAGTTCCTCCTTGATGCTCCTGAGACGTGTTTTATCACATGCTATGATTTACTGTTGCATACGAAGGATGCATCAACTCATCACCTGGAAGATTATAATGAAATTTCTGAAGTAGCTGATATTACTACTGGTGGTTGCTCCTTGGAAATGGTCCCAGGTATGTTAAGGAACTTTGGGTACTTTTGATGATTAAACAATGGTGGATTACAATATGATAAATCCTCTTTGCAGCATTTTATGATGATCGATCTATAAGGGCCCATGTTCACCGTACAAGGGAGTTGCTTTCCCTTTCTAATCTCCATGCTTCACTATCAACATCGCTTGCCCTACAGAATGAGATAGCACAAAATAAAGCTGCAAATTCTGCAGGTATGGGATAATTCTGTTGCTATAATCTGTTTATTTGATAATTCCAGAAGGTATGGGATAGTTACTAGACTGCTGCATTTCCTGGAATATCAGATACCTTGAAACCTGAAGTTCCTGAGCTCGATGGACTTGGTTATATGGAGGACATCTCTGGTTCATTGGGTAATTTGTTATCTTCCCCATTGAAGGATATTAAATGCGTAGAGAGCATAGTGTTTTCATCCTTCAACCCTCCTCCGAGCTATAGAAGGTATCCTAAGACGCATCCTCTTCAGTTAATGCAATTTCATTGGCTTGCTTTGTTTATATGCATGAGTCTGTTCTGTGGTTGCTTGTAGGCTTCTTGGAGATTTGATTTATTTGGATGTGATCACTCTTGAGGGTAATAAATTTTGTAT
The DNA here is from genome assembly GCA_036885675.1 of Vigna mungo. Lineage (NCBI taxonomy): Eukaryota > Viridiplantae > Streptophyta > Magnoliopsida > Fabales > Fabaceae > Vigna > Vigna mungo. The sequence goes on along the minus strand of CP144693.1, from coordinate 15,395,167 downwards.
TACGGGAAGTACAAAAATGTTTTATGTCAACTCGAGCTCAGCAAACACTCTTGACCCAAGGCAAAGTAAAGCTACTTTTGAAGCAACAAACCTTGTTGCTCTCTTACAAAAGATTAGCCCTAAGTTCAAAAAAGGTAGTGAAGTGTGATAATTTATTGTTTAGTGAGAAGTTTGCTTTGAAACCCAGAACTTAACTTTTTGTCTAATTTTGAAGCTTTCCGGGAGGTATTGGAGGGTAGAGCAGCTGCCCATCCTTTTGAAAATGTGCAATCTTTGTTGCCACCTAATTCTTGGCTTGGGTTATACCCTGTTCCTGGTGAGCTTAGCCTCTGGCATTTTTGTTTCATCAACATTAGTTTTAAATTCTTTATGTTGTAGTATTTTCTTTATCTGATTTTATAATATTGTTGCTTTTACTTTAGTTCTTGATGATGTATTTTTCTTATTTGTTTTGTGAGAGCACATTGTTATTAAACATCTTTCTATTAACACATCTGGTCATGTAGTTTTCATGCACTTTTGTTATCATTTACCATATCAGAAGTGAGGCAAATTATTGTCACGTATTCAAGAACTATTTTGTTACAAGTTGTAACAATGATCAAAACAGAAGGAAACAAGTAGTGACGGTTAGAGTAATACCAAAAAACCTAAATTATTATCAAGGATTTAATTTAAATAGAATTATTGGAGATCTCATATCAAGTAGAGATATGATCAAATTATAATATATAAGTGGAGTACAAACTTTGACTTGCAAGTCATTTTTATGAAGCTAAGTTAGACTTAAAGTTCAATTTCTAAAATGCTATTAGAGCTTTTCAAGGACCTATCCTGGTGAGATTTGTTGGACCTATTGTGCTATCCAATATCAAGCCCCCTATTCCCACTCTTGGTGTCCTTGGCATATGGGTGGGTGTTGGAAATTCCATTGACTAAGATATGGTTAAATTTTAATACATAAGTGTGATGCCAACCATACCAAACTAGTTTTATGAGGTTGAGTAAGACTTAAAATATAGGCTTGATTTTTGATAGAACACAGAAGTTAATTGACCTGTGCAGCTGTTGCAGCCTAGAGGGAAGACTTTTATTTTGTTCGTTTGTTATTATGTCCTACTTGACTTGGAAGCCAATTTTAAAATGTCATGAAATTATAGGAGTCCTTGTAATGAGGTTCCTAATGTCTGGATCTAAGACTGGATTGATGTATTTGTAATTTGCATTGGGGTGTTAGCAGACCACAGACGTGATGCAGCCCGGGCTGAGAATGCTTTGACTCTTCTTTATGGCAATGAGCCAATTGGCATGCAAAGAGACTGGAATGAAGAGCTGCAGTCCTGTAGAGAATTTCCTCATTCAACTGCACAGGAGAGGTGTCTTTATCTATCATTTATATGGATGGATTTGGATTTGATCCTGTTCTTTAGTTTGGTGAAGAGATATTATCATTAAATATCTACGTTTCTTGGGTGATTTGTTTATTGGTGTAGGATTTTGCGGGATAGGGCACTTTATAAAGTGACATCAGACTTTGTTGATGCAGCTATTAATGGTGCAGTTGGAGTGATCAGTGGCTGCATTCCTCCAATAAACCCAACTGACCCTGAATGTTTTCACATGTAAGTGTGACTTTTGAATCCTGAAACTTCACTTTATAGAAATTGTAAATAGCTATTCTTGTATTCTAATATTTTATTATTTTAGGATGTTGAAAAGTAATGTCTAGAGGAAGTTGCATGTTACATTTTTCTTCTCTGGGGTTAGGAATGAGGGAACATAAGATTACTTATTCCCTGGTCCAAAACTTTTTTAGTCGTGTTGTGAAAAGCATCTTCATGATGTGGCTCTCACGTTGGTTAATGATGCAATATTATTTTTGTTTATTAATTTGGTTTAGATTGTCGTTGTCATAGATCATATACTCGCTCTCATTGTGATTGTGCCCCTTTACACATATGGGTTTTCCTGTGTAGTTTAAAAGCCTTTTGGCTCATTTTGCGTGGGTTTTTGGTGACAGGTATGTACACAACAATATATTCTTTAGTTTTGCTATTGATGCTGACCTTGAGAAGCTATCAAAGAAATGTGTGGATTCTAATTCAAAAACTTGGAGCTCTGGCACTTTGCAAAGTTCTTCTGATAAAGCTTCCATCCCACTTCATGGAGAAACTCAGGTTCCTAATGGAGGAAAAGATATTGGTTCAGGTTCAGATGATCTTAATGGCACAGAAACCACTCAAGATGCTTCTCCAGAAGCTCAGCTGGCTGAGAATGAGCAAGCCACGTATGCTTCTGCAAACAATGATTTGAAGGGAACAAAGGCTTACCAAGAAGCCGATGTTGCTGGACTTTATAATCTTGCTATGGCTATAATTGACTACAGGGGGCATAGAGTGGTAGCTCAGGTTTGTAATGAAGCTCAAATTTACCTATGGCGGACTTGACTTTCCATTTTTACATGAAAGTGTTGTTGTAGTTTAATCAATATGCTATTGGTCTATACTTGTCTAAAAGGCAATATATGGCTGTTCAGTGTTTCAACCCAGCCATTTTTTTTTTGATTTTTTGTTCTAAAAATATTTTGTGGTGCAACTTAATGAATTAATGTTTGTCAAAATAGCTTCAAAATGCTGAGAAAACGAATAAGGACATACTGAACTGTGTCAAGAAGGTTAAAAACATGGCAACTTTTCAATTTCTTATTTCTATTAGTTTGTAGGACGAACGTATGTTGTATATATTATTTACTTTATTATTATCTATGAAGTGATTAGTTTCTATTCATTTCAACCAAAATATATTTTCAATATTTTTAATAGGTGACCCTTTATATTCTGGGTATTGTGAAGTGTGCAGGATAATTGTATGATATATGCCAAATTGCTTTCTATTATTAATGATTTTGGAGTGGTTATACGTATTAGATTTGTAGTTAAATTTGCATTAATTTAATTTTGAAATTTGAAACCCTGTAAATCCTTATTCTCAAATTAAATTGTATATTGTGCTGCAGAGTGTATTACCGGGCATTCTTCAAGGGGACAAGTCAGACTCTCTCTTGTATGGCTCTGTCGACAATGGAAAGAAAATTTGCTGGAGTGAAGATTTTCATTCTAAGGTAAAGAAGAAGGGTGTAGCCATTTAAGTTTAGTTAGAGTGTCTAATTTGAATTTGAAACATCTCCTGATTTGTGTGAAATTAAATTGTAAGAAAATTGGTTGGTAGGGGAAAAATTAAGTATTTTTTAGATTGCATGATCTGTAAACTAAGATGTATTGTTTTATTCGCTTATTACACTAATAGGTGTTGGGATTTTTTAAAATTGCATTATCTGTACAATAAGATGCCTTTTTTTTATTCTCTGATTTCGTTAATAGGTGTCAGAGGCTGCCAAACGCCTTCATTTGAAGGAACATTTAGTCCTTGACGGATCTGGAAATGTTTTCAAATTAGCTGCACCTGTTGAGTGCAAGGGCATCGTTGGTGGTGATGACCGGTAATTATTTGAGTTTGTTATTTTCAGTTTGTGTACTTTGGTGATATGATGTCTACAGATTTCCTAATGCATAGTTTCAAAGGCATAATTTCTTACTGCAGGAAGATTTAGATTTTACCGTTACTAATCAATTCTGGCTATTTTTTTCCATGTGTAATTCAGTGTCCATTGTGTTATAGTTATTGAATGCAAGTAGATTGAAGTTAATTCAAAGATGCTATCTGTTGCAACTTTCCTAATTTTTTGTTTTAAAACTCTCATTTGTTTGTATAGCCTGTCGTGCTAATGCACTGATGCTTTGCTCTTTTTAAACAAAATCAGACACTACCTTCTTGATTTGTTGAGGGTAACTCCTCGTGATGCCAACTATACCGGGCCTGGTTCTCGATTTTGTATCTTGAGGCCGGAATTAATTACTGCCTTTTGCCAGGTAAGCACACTATAATGTCAAGGATGCTTGGGGTTTTCCTTGTGTTTTTAGTTTTTCATAGCTGACTGGCTCTTTGTGTGAACAGGCCCAAGTAGCGGAGGCATTGAAGCCTACCAAGGTGAATTCTGAAGAGGCTGACAATTTGGCCACTGATTCCGGAAAGGCAACTGATTCTGACCAGCTGGTAAATGATTCCCAAGCAGCTGCTGATTCTGATCAGCTGGTGAATGATTCCCCAAATGCTGCTGATGCTGACACACTGGTGAACGATTCCCAAAATATTGCAGATGCTTACAAGCCAGTAAGTGCAATAGTAGTGGAATGGATATTAGTCCTTCACTAATTATGCTGAAGTATTTTTTATTTTTTATCTAAGATTCATTGAAATTTTTAATTTCAGAAATAATTACATTTAAGAGGAGTAAATATTAGTGCAGTTTCCTAACCACATCCGATAAGCACTATGTATGAATTTGAACATACATGTACCATAGTTTTAGTGCAGCAAATACAATTCCTAATGCACACAATAGCCTCTGTTGTAGCATATAACTTATCTCGGTATGCAGAAGACTTGTTCCCAACATATATTCTGAAAAGAAAGTACTTCTTTGAGATTCATATTTAGTACAAGAATGACTCCTTTGCTTGTGTATCAATTTGAGCATTCAATTAATATATGCCCGGTATTTCTAACATGGAAGATTACTGTTGTAATGGAAAAGCAGAAGCATTAGTTTGGTATTTTTGTTTGTTCTCCTTTTACGATTGTTTCTTTATCTTATTCATCGTGTGTATTAAAAGGGTAACTGAACATATATGACCCTACCATTGGCTATTATGAAAAATTATTGCGCTTTTGTACTCGATTATTTATCTGGCTGAATGCAATGCTGGAAGGGTATTGTGTTTCAATTATTTGACTGATTATTAGCTTATGGCTGGTGGGAATCTTCTTGGTGATGAAGTTCCAATAATTAAATTGCATGTCCTTTACTTGCTTTCTGCAGGATTCAATAGACGAAAAAAAAACCGAGGATGTAAAAGAATTTGCTTCTGTGACTGCCAAAGCCTCTGATGGTAGTGAGGATATTGTTTTTAATCCTAACGTCTTTACTGAATTCAAACTTGCTGGGAGCCCAGAGGTTTTTTTCCTTCTTATTTTCCCTTTTCTGTGTCTAAATACGACTTTACTTCCCATCTATGGAAACATGTGTTTGTCCCATATTTCTCTATTGTGATTGCTCGTGATGAAACCATAATGCTCTTGGCACAGTATTCTTACATTACACCTTTTTATCACATTCACCAGGAAATAGCAGCTGATGAAGATAATGTTAGAAAAGTTGGTCAATATCTTATTAATGTTGTACTTCCAAAGTTTATACAAGACCTATGTACACTTGAAGTTTCACCAATGGATGGCCAGACATTAACTGAAGCACTGCATGCTCATGGAATTAATGTTCGCTATATTGGCAAAGTACGCGCCATGTATTTTGGTCCATAGTGAATTACCTTCTATTTAAATATGATGGTGATTTGCTTATAGACTTTTGATAATTCTTATATTGTTTCTGATTGCTGATTTTTTCATGAAGGTGGCTGGAGGGACTAAACATCTACCTCATCTGTGGGATCTTTGCAACAATGAGATCGTTGTTAGATCTGCCAAGCATATTATCAAGGTGAGAAAAGCTAGCTTATTTTAAGCACTTCATTCTGTGGGGGCAAACATTGTGCCTGAATCATTTAAGAATTGCATTTACATGTGGTTCCAAAGTATGGGTTTTTGTTCGATATGGTTTGGATCCTTGCTACCCTCTTCTTATATAGAGCCTGGTTTTCAGGGATTGATTTTCTCGTTTTCAATGAAAACTGAAAGGAAGGGTCAAAGCATTAATTCATTATTAGTGGAATATAAAACTAAAAAAATAGTATTGTTTTTGTTGAACATCTCACATGCACTAGATATATGACCAAATTATAGATATACGTGGAGGTAATCCTGACCACACACACCAGTTTGGTAAGATTCAGTTAGCAATTAAATTTACATTCTAAGATGATATCATGGTTTGTGTTTGCAATATCTGTTCTGCCTATTAGGCTGCCCACTATTGGGCCACTGACTATTGGGCCACCGTTGGATCAGATAAAATTTTTTTAGTCTCATGAGATGTCTTGTCCTCGTTGTGAGGGATGCATTAGAGATGATCTTACATCAACTAGAGATATTGTTAGGATATAGAATAAGGGTAAGGGAAAGGGGATAAGGGTAGGAAGGAGAGGACTCTATAAATAGATTGACTGTATAGTTAGAAGGGGACTTTTGGAGAATTAGTTGTTTGACAGGTTTGACCTGTGAAGAGGGTTAAGTCTCTGTTACCTGTTGTACAAACATTGTGACTACGAATACATTCTTTAATCTCTCTGCTCTTCTTGTGTTCTTGGGTGAGGAAGAGCGTTGTGATTAGATTCTCAATCTGGGAACCTATCAGATATGATCAAGCTATAGTTAACAAGTCAGTTTTGTAGCATTGAAGTAGGGGCTTTAATGAACATTCCAAGAGGTTTAAAAGTCATGCTATTTTGGAAGTTTCTAAGGTGGCTCCCTTTCTTTTTGCTATGCTAGGATTTAGTGATGTTTTTTAGAGGGACTGAACTTTGCAGTCTCTATCATGTCTTGAAAATTAAATTTGTTATAGTACAATTGTTTAGCTATATAATGGGTTATTTGATCTAAAAAAGCTATCATCTAAATGTTTGTAATTGCCCTATTACGTGAATAAATGTTTATACCATTTCTAATTATTGATCACAGATCTTATGTTTCATGATTAATGATTTATAAATCGCTTTCCAATTCATGATTTGAATTCTGATTTGATATCCATGATTATATTACTTATGAGTACATTAGGTTTATTGCCAGTTGTATATTGTATCTTTTGTACTGATTTACTGTGCATGTCTTATTCATGTTTTTAATGGATAAATGTATTATTCTTGCTATACTGAAATATGATAGAGGTTGACACATCAGAATAGACAACATACCATGAGAATAACTAGCAAATCCACTTGCATTCATCAATGATATTTGAGATCGTTCATGTCATATGCAGGATTTATTGAGGGAGACAGAGGACCATGATCTTGCACCAGCTGTATCTCATTTCTTAAACTGCCTATTTGGAAGTTGTCAAGCTCCCAGTGGCAAAGCTATCACCAATAGCGCTCAGTCCAAAACTCCTAAAAAGGTATGTTGTTTATGGTTCATTGTCAATGCTTTGAACTTTTCTTCTCCTTTTAGGGTAAAAATATTGTTTTCCTGGCTTATTCTACAGGAACATGCTGGGCAACGGTCTCCAGGAAAACATTCCAAAGGGCAAGCTCGATGGAAAGGCAGGGCTTCATTAAGAAAGACTCAACCTTTGTACATGAGTATCAGCTCGGAAGCTCTTTGGTCAGACATCCAAGAATTTGCCTTGGTTAAGTACAAGGTATTAGCTATTTCCTAACCTAAATAGGTGTTTCATTTCCATTTAAAACGAGTCAGAAAGTAAGTACATTTTGTTATTTTAGCTATTTTTTGTCGAATGAGTGCTAGCCTTGGCACAAGAGTAAGGATGTAGAATTGTGAGCTGTGACCTGGAGGTCCGGTGCTCAAATCTTGGAAATAACTCCTTTGTACATGCAGGGGTAAGGCTGCATACATATACCCTTCTGAGACCCTACTAGAATGGGGAAAACTGTTTTTTGAAGCCACCAATTGTATGTATCTTTTAGCTTGCCTTTCTTAATATTTTCTTCTCTTTGGTCAACCCTGTAGTTTTGTATTGTGGCTTATAGTCACAGGTACGAAGACTTCCAAAACCTTGATATTGCAAAACCGTTGTTGGTAAATGAAACCTTTGTGGCTGTACTTAATTACGGGTCAATCCACTCAGACTAAGTTGCTTAGTGCTGCATGAAGATTCTCCTTTTAACTGTTTTAGTTGAATTAGTGATGTGAATATATATCCAAACTACTACACTGTACTCAGTAATAAATTGTTCTAGCCGTGTGAATTGTACGACTTGACACTGCACCATTTAATTAGTTAGTTAGCCTAATGCTGCAACTACTCGTCTATATGCTCTGGAACAAGCAAATGGTTAATCAGTTTCCCAGTTGAAGGTCTATGATTCGTTCTGCCTTTTATCCCATCTCAGTTTCTCATCAAATTCAATTTTCTTGTACTGTACGGTTGTTTTGCTAACTATATCTCTATTATATGTAGTCTAAACAGCTATGCCTTTGTTATGCTTCGTTTTTCTCTTTGTTAACACCTGTATCTCTGTTGATATACATTTGAACTTCAAATCAATTTGCTGCAGTTTGAATTGCCAGAGGATGCAAGGTCGCACGTTAAGAAAATTTCTGTTATACGAAATCTTTGTCTTAAGGTAAGCACAAGATTGTATTGAGTTTGTGCTGAAAATAGTTTGTGTTTTTCATGTACTGGCTTTTTTAATTGTAGAGTGTTCCAATAGCATGAAGCTCTTTAAAGAACCAAGTACCAACTCGATGAGTTTTTATATAATTAAAATATTATAATTTCATAATTTTGTATTTCTTGATACATGTGAAAAAAAAGATGGTGGGATATATTGTGACTATTTTGCATTTCAGTTATATGAAATCTTTTTCTGAAGCTAATCCTGTTGAGTTTGTGCTGTAAATAGTTTTTATGGTTTTTTGGTGTTCTGGCTCTTCTAATTTTAGAGTATTTTGATAGCATGAAGCTCTTTTAAGAACCAAGTACCAACTTGATGAGTTTCCATATCATGTAAAATATTCTCGTCATAATATTGTATTTCTTGATGCATGTAAAATAAAAGACGGGATATATTGTGACTTTTCTTTTTTATGTTGCAAACATAATGACAGTTCTCCAAATTTATATACAGTTGTTTAATGCATGGTTGCACTTGTTGCCAACAGTCTTGTAAAACCTATTGGCCTCGGAAAGTTGTTGGAACTATTATGTTGGTTTTTGGTTTTAGTGCTTTTATACCATAAACCTCTTCAATTTTGTGCATTTTTAAAATTCTGAATGGGCTTTGCCATTTTTGATTTTCAGGTTGGTATAACAGTTGCTGCTCGTAAATACGATCTAAGTTCTGCAACTCCGTTCCAAACCTCTGATGTCTTGGATATCCGTCCAGTGGTCAAGCATTCAGTTCCTTCCTGTTCAGAAGCCAAGGAACTTGTGGAAACTGGGAAACTTCAATTGGCTGAGGTATATGCCATTCCTTGTATATTTTTTTTTACCTTTAGCAGGAGTTAATGTATAGAACTTAATCCACGGGTAGCTGGCCTCTAGTTAAGTGGTTTGGTAGTTTGTAGAAGATCTCCGGCACCGACTTTTGCTGCCTATTACAAACAATTAAAAGGGATTGCATAGTGATTGGTATCTGTGGCGTTCTGTGTTTTTGGATTTTAAGTATATTTTACTTTTGGGGTGAGGTGGTGTTAAGGTTAACAGAAATCTAACACTATTACTAGTGGGCTATTTTGAAGTTGTGCGAGAGTTGGTATAACTTGTGGTGATTCTGCTTCATAAGATGGAACTTTCATGTGTTCAATATTGTGGTATAAATTTATTAATCCTGGAGGCTTGATTTTTTTATCTATATATTTATTTTTTCATTTTCTCCATTGCATGTGTTAACATATATTTTACTGTTTGTTACAGGGTATGCTTAGTGAAGCCTACACTTTATTCTCTGAGGCATTCTCAATTCTACAACAGGCATGAAATTCTCTATTGGTTTGTCTTTCTTGGATGACTTGTGCATAAAATAATCGTTGTTGAATGGGTTTCAGGTTACTGGTCCCATGCATCGGGAGGTTGCTAATTGCTGTCGGTATGTTTAAATTTTATTTCTACCATTTTGGCATGATCCTGCAAGTTTTTCTATTTAAATTCCTATATTAATCATGATATGCAATTCTGCACGTGGTGCTGATTTAGTCCTGAATTATGAATGCAAATTGAGCTCATCATTTTCAGTTGTCAGTCCTTGTAAAATTGAAGATTTATATCCTTTGCTTGTAAATTTCTGTTTAATGAAGTCAGTTGAATTAATTTCATGCTGTGTTTAATCTGCGATGAAACTATTTATTTCAGATATCTTGCCATGGTTTTGTATCATGCTGGAGATATGGCCGGGGCTATTATGCAACAACACAAGGAACTGATTATAAATGAACGTTGTCTTGGTTTAGATCATCCGGACACTGCTCACAGGCATTCCCTTTTCTATTGATCTTCTTTGTTCTTTCCCATAATATCTTAGGGTTGTATAGTGGAATGTTAAAAATTACGTTGGGCCAAAAAATAAACTGGGATACCCATTTATAGAAAATTTTGAGATGCATGCATGGTTTTGGACAGACATTGTTGAACAAGTTCAGGTTATTTTTTTATGTATTGAACCTATTCTTGTTTCATCTTGTCCTGTTCCAGTTATGGAAATATGGCTCTGTTTTACCACGGACTTAACCAGACAGAACTTGCCCTTCGCCATATGTCCCGTGCTTTGCTATTATTAAGTTTGTCATCAGGGCCAGATCATCCTGATGTTGCAGCAACATTTATCAATGTTGCAATGATGTATCAGGATATAGGAAAGATGAACACAGCTCTTCGTTATCTGCAAGAAGCTTTAAAGAAGAATGAAAGGCTTCTTGGCGAGGAGCATATTCAAACTGCTGTTTGTTATCATGCTCTTGCCATTGCATTTAATTGTATGGGTGCTTTCAAGCTCTCTCATCAGGTACGTGTTCTGGGGTGTTAAAGTTGGCACACCGGTGAGTGGATAACTAATTTTGGCATTTGGTTTGACAGCATGAGAGGAAAACGTATGATATACTTGTCAAACAACTTGGTGAAGATGATTCAAGGACACGAGATTCGCAGAATTGGATGAACACTTTCAAGATGCGAGAACTGCAGGTATCTGTATGCTACCTTCATTACTAATGGAATTATACATTCCCACGTGGCATCAATTTGCTCGCTTAACTTCCATATGTATTTCCAAAGAAAGATTTGGAGACTAATTGTTTTGTAATAAGGGGAATTAGAATTAGATAATTTTCTCACAGCGAAGTAGCTAATAAGTACGGAGGGGAGAAAATTGAGCATTTTGGTTTTGAGTGGGTAAGATAGAGATCTTTGGAAATGAGCATGGTTGATGGCAGGAAAACTCAGCTGGGACCAGGTGGGAGAGAAGTGGACTTCTAGAATAGATGGGTTGAGGTGCTTATGAATGTTACCAGACTAGTCAAGATCATTATGTATTTATTGGCATTCCTATATTTTTGTGTACAAATGCAGACAGGTTAAATTACCTTGTAAGATAGTCTCCATTTCCGTATTAGCAAATGGTTGTGTTTTGATGGCAGTCTTAGTGTTACATTTTCACTTGTTTTAACAGATGAATGCCCAAAAGCAAAAGGGTCAAGCTCTGAATGCAGCTTCGGCTCAGAAGGCTATTGATATCCTAAAGGTACACTGCATTATTTTTTTTATGCAATATAATCAGATAGTATATATGTCCCCCGAGAGTATTTTGTATATTCAGGCTACCCTTTGATATACAACATTTTTCCAATATCTTAAGTGTCTGCAAAATCTTAGTTTTCATAGAAGCTTTTACTAACATGCAAGAGATTATTACATTTGTTGAGATTGGATTTTTATTTATATATTTCTTTGGTATAGTGCTGTGATTCCAATTATTGAAAAAGGATTTTGTACTGTGACAGGCACACCCTGATTTGATTCATGCATTCCAAGCTGCTGCAGTTGCTGGGGGATCTGGAAGTTCAAGTGTATCTACAAACAAATCCCTGAATGCTGCAATAATGGGTGAGGCCCTCCCCAGAGGAAGAGGAATCGATGAAAGGGCTGCACGTGCAGCTGCTGAAGTCAGGAAGAAAGCTGCAGCAAGGGGCCTGTTAGTGCGTCCCCATGGTGTACCAGTCCAAGCCTTGCCACCCCTTACCCAACTTCTGAATATCATAAACTCAGGTGCAACTCCAGACACAGTGAATAATGGGAATGCAGATGGAGCAAAGGAGGACACAAATGGCATTGATCCAACTGATTCAACTGATGTCAACAAAGGCCAAACAGTACCTGTGCAAGAGCAGGCTCCTGTTGGATTAGGCAAGGGATTGTCATCCTTGGACGCCAAGAAACAGAAGGCGAAACCAAAAGCTGGAGCTTGAAATTTTGAACTTGTAAGCTCTGGTAGTTGGCAGTGGTAGATTTATATTTCAGATCAATATTCTTTGAGATGGTTGGGTTAACCAGGTACTTTGCTCAGCTTTTTTTCCTGAAGAGTGCTGTAGCGATCAGAAGTAATTTTGTTTTTTTGGCCTTTGCTCCTTAGGTTTGGTAGATTTAGACCTCCAGAATGAATGTGATTGTGATCAAGTACATTGTTAATTTTTTGTTCTGGGCGATTGCTGATGATTTTTCAATAAACTTTATATTCCGGGATGCAGGGTAAGAACTATCATTTTGATAATGATATCCTGTATCCATGACAAATTTAATTTACTGCTGGGTTAAGGCAAATTAAATGCATAATCTACTGTGTAGAAAATTTTGCTGCAACTTTTGTATGACATTATCATCTTTAATAATATGATGGCAATTCTTTCTGTGAATTGCATGATCCTTAATTTACTAGATTGTATCTCTTACCTTTTACATTTTCAGTTTAAATTTAATTTAATTTTATAAAATTGATTTAGTAAAGTTAAGATTGTTAACTTATAAATATTTTAATTTGATCATATTTTTAATAGATATATAAGCATTTTGTATTTGGAGATATTGGAAAATAAGTTTCTCAATTAGTTTATTTTAAAAAACTGACATTAGTAAGATATAATGTTTCACAATTGATTGATCAATAATAATAATAATAATAATAATAATAATAATAATACTTTGATACAGTTTTTATTTTTAACCTTCATTTCACGGTGTGAGATTCATTTTTACTATGTCTTACCATCATGATGGTATGAAAAATAAAAATAAATAAAAAATCATTATTATTTGATGAATTATATAATTGTTATTAGGAGCATTTTCACATTTTAATTATTTTTGAGTCATAATATTCTTGGTAAGGGTCATGATTTGCTATAAACGGAAATTTCATATGATACACTGCAAGATGGTATTTTTCAGAAAAAGAATGATTTTAATTTAGAAAATGTAGAAAAACTGTATTTATTTTAAGTAAAAAAAGAGTCACGGGTTACTTTTATTAAAATAATAATTTTTTACTATATGAAATGATTTAATAAGTGCAAGATGGTATTTTTTATCAGTAAAGTTTTATTTTAATTTAGAAAATAACTAGATTTTCACCCATGACAATATTTTTTTTTTTTTTGTGAAAAACTTGTTTCTTGAATGAATATTTTATGAAAAATACAAATTTCCAACTTTAGATTCTTGGAAGAAACTTTTTCTTTCTACCATTCTTGTGAATTTTGTAAGGATTTAATGGCTAATTACTATTTTAATTTGAATTTTTAAGTACTTAATGTTAATCGTCTATTTGTTTGTAACTTGAATTGGATTATTGCTATCCGTTGTTAATATATAATAAATAAATGTGTTAATATAATTATTTCGGAGTGAAATAAATTTTAATTATATAACAATTATGATTGGAAAAGCTTAAAATCTAACATTTTTCTTCATTTTGATACTTTATCATAAGTGAATAATTATGGATGAAAAGTTAAAAATAAATATAAGGATCCAGCACTGTGTATAAAGTAACATTGAATTGCAATTGGAAGAAAATGAAACGCTTAATACACATTCTTCTCACAAACTCCATAATGTAAAAATAAATAAATAAACTGAGAAGAAGAAAAAAAATAGTTATGGTTTCCGATAAGAAATTATTTGAAGAAAAAATTGGTAAAAGGATATATAAAGGTAGATTTCCCCTTGTCTTTACATAAAGATAACTTTTATTATGTTTCATATTTTATAATAATACATATATTTTATTTAAAAATATGTATAAAGTCAATATTAATATAGATATTAAATTTAACTCATTTAAAAAGAGTCAGTGAGATAGAAAACGGAAACTCACATTTTCTATAGAATATATGATATTAAATCATTTGAATAAATGTACTTTGAAAACAAACATTATATGCTTTTTTACAACTTGAAAATTGAAAACGTTGAATAGCAACCAACATTGCGTTAAGCTTGTAAAAACTCCTTCTAAAAAATCAAACAAACATTTTTTATGAACAATGATAATTATAATAACAATGTTACAATGTTACAAAAGTAAAATGTCACAAAGTCAAACATAATAGGTTGATGAAAATTTGAATGAATTTGTATCTATTTTGTCAACTTTCAATCTTCTTGTAATCTAAAGCAAAACATAACTTGCTATGACTTGAATGACGAAACATCCATAATTTGATTGTATCATTCTGCTCGAGTTTATGAACTTTAAAGAAATCTTTCCATCCACCATTCAACACATAATATTTATTTGTCCACTTCTTGAATGTCAGAGTGTAACTATTCTTCCGAATATCATAAACACAAACTTCAATTCCTTTCTCAATATCTTCATCATTTCTTAAGAATGGTAAAAAGGATTTTTCAACATGTTTTTTGTTGAGAAGAAGTCTATTTAGATTAACATTGACATCACTGAGTGTCAATTGTTTCTCAAGAGGTTCATTATGTTGAAAAATATACTCTCTAAAATTCTCCAAAAATGTCAAATAAGAAGGATCATGATTATCACTAGGAAGATGTTGTTGTGAAGAATTTCCTTGTGAAGAACTAGTGATATGTTTTTGTGAAGAATTTCTTTGTGAAGAACTAATGAGATGTTTTTGTGAAGAACTAGCAAGAGGCTTTTGTAAAGAGAAACGTACTTTTAATGATGAAACTTTTTGGTGTGGAATTGCCAAAGAATCATGATTTTCAACAACTTTACCATCTTCAAATGTTGATGATTTTGATGACCCTTCACGAAAGCTTTGAGATTTCTTGCGTCTTTTGTTGCCAAAAATATTTTCATGCCATTTTTTAGGATCTTTTTCTCCTTGCATAACAACAAGAAGCTCAAGTATTTCTAAATCATCTTTAGAGAATTCTTCAACAATTTTCTTTTCCATATTAGACCAACTACGCTTCATCTTCTTCTCACCACTTTCTGAAACTTTTGAAACCATATTAACATGCACAATAGCAAACCCTTATTATATATATTAGAAACTGATATCTTTTAAATTATCAATATGATATCTTTTAAATTATCAATACGGATATATCTTTTAAATTATCAATACTGATATCTTTTAATTTATCAATAATATATTAAAATCAAGATAAAATATTACATGCTAAAAAAAGTAATGCATTGCAAATTATTTTAGAATTATGTAGATTAAAAAAAATCCTTTAAAGTATCAATAAAATATTAGAAACACATATTTATCAAAATAACACATATCAGTTGTAAATTTATTTAAAATGTGATTATGTATTTTTTTTTCTAAAGATAATCTTTTAAAGTATCAATCAAATATTAAAAGGGCATATCTATCAAGATAATCAAGCTAAGATATTCCATTTAAAAGCCACTTATCTTTAACAAATGTATTTATACAATAGTACATTATTAAAACGTATTTATTTATAATGTAATTATGTGTTTTAATTAAATCTTTTAAAATATCATTAAATACGCATATTTATCAACATAAGATGATTATATTGCATACTAAGGCAAATTGAAAACACTTATATTACTATTTCTTTTAGGACGTCAGTTCGTACTTTTAAAAAATAATTAAAGTGTCAATCAAATATTGAAAACACATATTTGTTAAATAAAGATATTACATATTGAAATATTTATTACCTAACTAATGTTAATTGCCTCACAATAATTACAAGTCCAACGGAGTCTTACAAATTGGAACAGGAAAGGTTATAGACAATGGTTAAGAGATTAATTACTTTTTGATTTTGATAAAATAATAATCTAATTCAATTAAAAAATTGGGTTAATTTAAATTTATATATATTTTTTATTAGATCCGATTCAATAAAGTTAGGTATAAGGTATTAATTTTTTTGTTAAAATTTATTATTTTAAAACATTTTTAGACTGATTTTTAAAAACGTAGAAGATATTATTTAATATTTAAAGATTTGAATAATTTGATATTTCAAATATACATATTTAGTTAGTAAAATAATGAAGTAAATTAGATGATAACTAAATTATTAATAATAGTATTATTTTATAAATTTTAGTGCAATTAGGTCTTATATTCAATATACAAATCCCACAACCCCAAGCTTAGGTTAGGTTGATAAAGATCTATTAGAATATAAAATTCAATGACTATTCTTAGATTATTAATCAAAATAGTGATAGTAGTAAAAAAAATTTTAGATTGTATTTTAGATTATATAATATGTAATCTAAATTTATATTACGATTCATATCATCTAAAATATAAATATGTATTATAGATTATATATTTCAAAATATTTCGAAATATAAACAGATTCTATTACAGATTATACATTTTGAAATATAAACAGATAGAATCTGTATTAAAAATTACATTTTAAATTATATAATGTATAATACAAATTATATCTTAAATTACATAATCTCTAATACACATTTATTTTTGGAATTGTACAATCTTCTATATAGATTTACATTTTAGATTGTAGATAAATTTATGTTCCAGAAAATGTATATTTAATGCATCCTCTAATGTTTTTGTCTCTTCTTTGTTACATTAATCTCTTATAAATATATATTTAATGCATCCTCCTCTAATGTTTTCGTCTCTTATTTGTTACATTAATCTCTTATATCAACAAGCTAGAAGTCTTAGTTTTAATAGGTTGTTTTTATCATCTTCATTTTTAGTTTTAATATAATTTTTTTAATTTAATTATGTTAAAAATAAATATAAGGATCCAGCACTGTGTATGAAGTAACATTGAATTGTAATCGGAAGAAAATGAAACGCTTAATACACATTCTTCTCACAAACTATAAATAAATAAATAAATAAACTGAGAAGAAAAAAAATAGTTATGGTTTCCAATAATAAATTATTTGAAGACAAAAATTGAAAAAAAGATATATAAAGGTAGATTTCCCCTTATCTTTACATAAAGATAACTCTATTATGTTTCATATTTTATAACAATACATAACATGATAGGTTGATGAAGATTTAAATGAATTTGTATTTATCTTGTCAGCTTTCAATTTTCTTGTAATCTAAAGCAAAACATAACTTGTTATGACTTGAATGATGAAACATCCACACTTTGATTGTATCATTCTGTTGGAGTTTATGAACTTTAAAGAAATCTTTCCATCCACCATTCAACACATAATATTTATTTGTCCACTTCTTGAATGTTAGAGTGTAACTATTCTTTCGAATATCATAAACAAAAACTTCAATTCCTTTCTCAATATCTTCATCATTTCTTAAGAATGGCAAAAAGGATTTTTCAACATGTTTTTTGTTGAGAAGAAGTCTATTTAGATTAACATTGACATCACTGGATGTTAGTTGTTTCTCAAGAGGTTCACCATGTTGAAAGATATATTCTCTAAAATTCTCCATAAATGTCAAATAAGAAGGATCAAGATCATCACTAGGAAGATGTTCTTGTGAAGAATTTCCTTGTAAAGAACTAGTGCGATGTTCCTGTGAAGAATTTCCTTGTGAAGAACTAGTGAGATGTTCTTTTGAAGAACTAGCAAGAGGTTCTTGTAAGGAGAAACACACATTTGATGAAACTTTTATTGATAATTGATCTTTTTGGTGTGGAATTGCTAAAGAATCATGATTTTCAACAATTTTACCATCTTTAAATGTTGATGATTTTGATGACCCTTCATGAAAGCTTTGGAATTTCTTGCTTCTTTTGTTGCCAAAAATATTTTCATGCCATTTTTTAGGATCTTTTTCTCCTTGCATAATCATAAGAAGCTCAAGTATTTCTAATTCATCTTTGGAGAATTCTTCAATAATAATCTTCTTTTCCATATAAGACCAACTACGCTTCATCTTCTTCTCACCACTTTCTAAAACTTTTGAAGCCATATTAACATGCACAATACCAAACCCCTTATTATATATTACAAACTTATATCTTTTAAATTATCAATACTAATATATTTTAAATTATAAATATGAATATCTTTTAAATTATCAATAATATATTAAAATCAAGATAAAATATTACATGCTAAAAACAGTAATGCAACAATTTTTTTTTAGCATTATGTAAATTAAAACAAAATCCTTCAGATTAGAAACACATTTATCAAAATAACACATATCAGTTGCAAATTTATTAAAATGTGATTATGTATTTTTTTTCTAAATATAATCTTTTAAAGTATCAATCAAATACTAAAGTGCATATCTATCAAGAAAATCAAGCTAAGATATTCCATTTAAAAGCCACTTATCTCTAACAAATGTATTTAGATGTGATTGTGCATTTAAAAAAAAAATTAAAGTCTTCTAAAGTATATCAATCAAATATTACAAGTAGATTTATACAATATTGCATTCTGAAAACACATTTATTTATAATGTAATTATATGTTTTAATTAAATCTTTTAAAGTATCAATCAAATATTAAAACATATTTATCATGATAATCAAATTAAGATATTCCATTTAAAAGCCACTCATCTTTAACAAATGTATTTATACACAATATTGCATTATGAAAACGCATTTATTTATAATGTAATTATGTGTGTAATTAAATCTTTTAAAATATCAATCAAATATTAAATGCACATATTTATCAAGATAAGATGATTATATTACATACTAAAAATAACACAGATTGAAAACACTTATATTATAATTTCTTTTAGGATGTCAGTTCGTACTTTTAAAAAATAATTAAAGTGTCAATCAAATATTGAAAACACTTATTTATCAAAGATATTACATATTGAAAGATTTATTACCTAACTGAATATGATATTAATTGCCTCACAATAATTGCAAGTCCAACGGAGTCTTACAAATTGCGAAAAGAGATTAATTATTTTGTGATTTTGATAAATAATAATCTAGTTCAATTAAAAAAATCGGGTTAATTTAAATTTAGATTTTTTTTATTAGATCCGATTCAATAAAGTTAGGTATAAGGTTTTAATTTTTTTTCTTAAATTTATTATTTTAAAACATTTTTAGACCGATTTTTTAAAAACGTAGATGATATTATTTAATATTTAAAGAATTGAGTAATTAATTTGATATTTCAAATATACATATTTAGTTAGTAAAATAATGAATTAAATTAGATTATAACTAATTATTAATAATAGTATTATTTTATAATTTTAGTGCAATTGGGTCTTAGATTCAATATACAAATCCCACAGCCCCAACCTTAGGTTAGGTTGATAAAGATCTATTAGAATATACAATTCAATGAATATTCTTAGATTATTAATCAAAATACTGAACATCAAGGTATAATATGTAATCTAAATTTATATTAGGATTCATACCATCTAAAATATAAATATGTATTATAGATTATATATTTTAAAATGTTTCGAAATATAAACAGATTCTATTACAGATTATATATTTTGAAATAGGTTTAATCATTCACCAAGTCCCTATTTTCGTGTGGAATCTCAATTTAGTCCTTTTTTTTTTCGTTTTCTCAATTGGATCCTAATTTTTCAAAAATTGCATCAATAATATCCTTTCCGTTAAATTGGGAGTAACAATGTTAAGTCTGTGTGTGACGTGGCACGTTGCATTGAGTTCATTAACTGACGTGGCAGAGTGAATTAGAGCAGATTAAGGCACGTGTCGGGATTGTTAAATTTTTTAATGAATTATAATAATTAAATTTTTTAAGAAAAAATAAATAAACCAAAATGAAATAATACTAAAATGAAAGTCATAAACCAAAGTTGTTGTCGAGAATCTTCTATTTTCGAATTAGGGATTGGGAGAGTACATCTAGGGTTCGTCCAAAAACTCAAACTATTTCTGAGATTGGGGAATCAATTTGGGGACTTAGGGTTAAATAGAAATCCATCATCAGGTTCCTCGGGTACAGGTAGAAATCCTTCCTCCTCTTCAGGAAGAGATATAAAAGCACCACTCCTAGCCAAATTCTTCACTGAACCAACCAGTAGCTGCCCTATGACAAGTTTTGTGCTTTTCATCACATTATCTTTCCTTGAACTGGGTTTTGAATTGCTCCTCTTCCCAGATCCAGCTTTCTCTGTCTTGGCAGGTGCATCTTTTCGTTGCTTACCAGTGTCAGCATTTTCACGCATAGAGAGAGAAATGCGCCTGAGATTCATTATTCACTTCAATCAGTTTCACCTTAACTTCTTGGCCTACAAAAACAACACTTGCAATGTCTTTAACATAGCTATCACTTAACATTGAAATATGAACAAGGCCATCTGTGAAAGCACCAAAATCAACAAAGGCACCAAATGGCTGGACAGATTTTACTTTCCCAGTAAAACTTGCCCCAGGAATCAAATCCTCATTCTTTACCGGAGGCATCTCACTTTTCCTTGCAGGTCTTGAACGCTTGGCTTTAGCTGTATCAGGGTTGGCATCAGACTTGGAAGATGAATCTTCACTTATTCCAATTTCATTTGAAGAAATTTCACCAGAATCTTCATCTGCAACAGGTGGACCTGGTTCCTCCACTGCTACATCTGTTTCTGTGGCAGATATGGAGGTTCTAGACTTTCATTTTAGTATTATTTCATTTTGGTTTATTTATTTTTCCTTAAAAAATTTAATTATTTTAATTCGTTAAAAAATTTAACAATCTCGACACGTGCCTTAATCTGCTCTAATTTACTCTGCCACGTCAGTTAATGAACTCAATACAACGTGCCACGTCACTCACAGACTTAACACCGTTACCCCTAATTTAACAGAAAGGATCTGATTGATGCAATTGAAAAATTAGGACCTAATTGAGAAAATGAAAAAGAAAGGGACTAAATTGAGATTCCACGCGAAAATAAGGACTTGGTGAATGATTAAACTGTCGAAATATAAACAGATATAAGGTGAGGAATGGAAGGCAACAACTTTTGACATGGAACATGAGGTGAAACAAAGGATTTGTATAAAGCTTGTATTAATACCAAATATAATGTAACAAATCAATAATAGGATAAAATTACTAATTTTAACATTTGATTCTAATATCAAGAAATTTAAACAAAATAAATAAATATAGGTTTTTATCTATGTTTAGTACTAAATCTTTATGTAATACGAATAACTAGATTTTTATTCTCTAAACTTTGACGTAAAATTACAATTTGTTCTTCTATAAAATTTTGATATATTTTGGTCCTCAAACTTTAAAACTGAATGAATATAGTTTTTTTGACATGTCAAATGCATTTTATGCTAACATTTAAGTTGTTTACTCTATTTGACACGTTTTTGCTTGGAAAATGCGTTTGACAATAATTTTTTTTAACATAATTGAATTAAAATGATTATATCCATTTTCTTCTAAAATTTGATGACCAAAATGTATTATAATTTCAAATATGAACAAATTTTAATTTCTCGATAAAATTTAGGGACTAAAAACATTGTTAACTCATATATATATATATATATATATATATATATATATATATATATATATATATATATATATATATATATATATATATATATATATGTTATTAAAAAAATAGACCAAGGTTTTTAATATTTAGAGAGATTTGGACCATGTCAAAATAGATCTACGTTATAAAAAAACATATAGTTATACAATTAAGAACTATTATCTTAAAAGTGTAACACTCCTAGTATTATAATGCTTAGGCTTATCATGCAATTATAGTAGAAGAAAACACAACCAACAACATAAGAAGGATAAGTTAGTGAAATTTAACAATTCTCATTCCTAAGCAATTCACATTTCAAGCGTCCATATGCAAAATCATAGAATTAAATCTTAGCATAGAACTTTATAAGCCTCAAACATAATATAAATTTAATATTCTAGAATATACATGTATTGAATAAGATACTTATGAAGTCATACACATATCATGTAACTTTATAAAGTATTAATCGATATTGATTCCGTTTAGTCTAAAATATCTCATGGTTAATTCAATATATCATCATTAGATTAGTCCTCCTCCACATCACATCGCTACAGAAACCTTCTTCAACCATCATTATTTAAATTCCATTTTCTAGGTGAGTCTATGAGCTTATTAAAGTTAAGATTACATCCTTACTTAATACAAACAATACATTTTGCAATATGGTATATCTACTTAGAAATAACCATATTTATTCAATTCACACAATTTTATATTATTCTTTTCCATGTTTCAACAAGTAAAATCATTCTCCTTTGATTACCTAATAAACACCAATGAAACTTCATATTTTCACCATAATATCTAGTTTAACAATTACATTTTTCCTTAGCAAACTTTTTCTCCCCCAACAAACTCCATCTTGTATAATATTATAAGTAAGATTTTCAAATACTATGAATTAAAATTTAAAATAATCAAAGTTTCTATTTAAGAACGTAGAGAAAATTTCTAAGCATAAAATTCAATTTAAAATGAATCTAAACTTCTTTCTAAAAGTCAAGTGGAGATTTAACATTTGAGACTTATATTGAATAATCATTGAGTAAGTATGTCTTATATTCTTTATGCTCTCAATTAGGTATTCTCATCATTTTCTTATTTTCTTTTAATTCCTTCATACATTGTTGTTTCTTATCCTTGCTCAAATTTCCTTGTTCTATTGTTGTTTTTATTCTATACTTAATTTTTTTTATTGGAAACATTAATTCAAAATTCATTGTGGAAATAGCATCTCATGAAAGAGATTCAAATTCTGGCTTATAATACGTGTTCATGTATGCTTCTTGAGCTTTTAGTATGTTTCTGATTATATGTGGTGTAACTCTTCAAGGGAAGGTTGATATAGATGGTTGTGCTCTTAACATTCTTTGCATGTTTGAGCATATGCTAAGCAGTATATTGGATACAATTTGACAGTATTCAAGAACTAAAATCAGAAATAATAATAATAATAAATTATTATTATTATTATTATTTATGTCTATTTAAGTAGATCATTTAATATACTTTAAAGACTTTTAAAAGCATTTATAGTTTACCTTAAAAATTGGATAGACTTTGATAGAAGTCTTGACCTTCTGCTTGTGGAAAAAGTCTGCTTTGTCTTTTGTTTGATGTAAGCATTTAGGCTATAGAATCTATTCACTCAATAACTTCATTTATTTTCATCTTTAACTTTAACTCACCTAACACTAAATATACTTTTCAATCTAACATTAAAACTTTCCATTCCAAAAAAATGTAAAGCAATGTTAAGAATATTACCATAATTAAACATTAAAAAAACAATGCCATTCTTTTACCCTTTTATATTATTACTATTATTAGAAAAAGATTTATCTAGATCTCTCAGTTTCTCTTACATAAATGTTAGAGTTGCTCTTTACTATTTATCTCCCTTTAGATGAGGATACAAATAGTATAAATACTTTTAACATTAACATTAACATTATGTCATATCATTGTTCAAAATTTTAATTCACGAAAATAATTTTCTTTTTCTGAATTCAGGTTGTAGGAAACTATTGTGACGGCTATTGAATTCAGTTCTCCGATTATAAATTGCTACATAAGATAAGATTTTTTTATAATAATTATTTTTGAAAATATATTTATAATAATTAATAATTAGTTTACATGAAAATAAAATTCTTTCAATAAATTAGCAGTTTTTCAATTGTGTCAACTGCTGAAATACCTATGATGTTTTTTTAGCAAGAGCATCACACAAGAATGTTTAAATTGAAAATATGTTTATTAGTTATTGGTTTTAGTAATTATTGCCTAAAAGATATTCCCAGTATAGTT
Source organism: Vigna mungo (assembly GCA_036885675.1). Lineage (NCBI taxonomy): Eukaryota > Viridiplantae > Streptophyta > Magnoliopsida > Fabales > Fabaceae > Vigna > Vigna mungo. The sequence goes on along the minus strand of CP144693.1, from coordinate 15,371,149 downwards.
GCCTAATTCTTATTAATTTGAGAAATCAAAGAAAGTGGAAGTTGAAATAATTATTATGAACAATTTTGTTCGTAATATATTAGGAATATTTGGATCTTAATATTTTAAAAAAAAAAAGGTAATATGACCTTATGCATAAACTAAAAGTTTAAATCAAAATATTAAAAAAATATTTTGATTTTATTGGTTTCTACTAGTTACCTTTTTGTTTGAGATGTTCTTTTATTTAACAACTTAAAGATGAATTATTCTTGTTTTCTTGCCTTTTCGTCCAACACTCCAACTCAATAAAGAATACATGTTACGTAATAAATGATTAAATAATGTCGGATTCACATGACAATAACATAAAAACACAAGAACAGATTTGAAGAAAGAAACTTTTATTGACTAGAAGGTTCTATAAACTGAATTTTGTAAGAAAATTTGTGTATATAACCTTTTAGTAGTGAAAGTTTTTTTTTATATATATTTTGTTTTTGTGAAGAATTTAATTATAGAATTGAAAGTTTCAAATTGGATGAAGATGAATGGGATAAAAAATATATATAAGGAAAAAAGACTTATATACCTAATATTTTAAGGTTTTTGTTTAGTGGTGTTAAGTTTATTGAGGAGAAGATTATTTAGGAAAACACAATTCCAATGAGACTTGAGTTCAACTACAAATAGGTTTATACTCTAAACATAAAACCTTAATGCAATGAGTTATCGAGTCTTCATTTTTATATGGTACTTTACTTTCTCATTTTTACCTAATGGGATTTTTTTCCATATTGATACACTTCTTATCCAACAAAAACATTCGAGTACTTCTCCTCGTATCATTGTTCACACTTACCTGAAATTTGAAGACTTTCGAGACATGGACCATATTGTACTCGTCAGAGACGGTCACCAAAGAGTAACTAGGTTCTGATACCACTTGTTAGGTAGAGAGGAGGTTCACTGTCATATCATTGATTCATGAATTGTAAAATTTAAATCTCCTAGAAGAAGAGGTGTGTAATCTCAAATATGAGTTTAGTCATCATGACTCATCTGCTTAATAGAGATGTCAACTTAATACCTAATTTGAGTTTGATTTAGCAACTAGGTGTATTAGGCTGATACCATTAATTCGAGATTCTCTTCATTTTTTTAATAGTACACCCATTAGTGTACTAATATTATTATTATTATTTTTCTTAAAAGTGTTTGGAGAAGTTGTTCAAACATTCCATTAAGTTTGAAGTTTTATATGTTGTGAATGAATTGTGTATTCGGACAATTTTGTTGTTAATATATCTAAGATTTAGATTGTACTTAGCTTGCCACTTTATGAGCAAAATGGAGAGGAGAAATTGGCAGTGCATCAATATTCTAGGAATATTTGAAGCTGAATCGAAGATCATAATTTCTAGTTTCAAAAGCAATCTCCACATAAAATTCAGTATTAAACATTATACTGAAGTTTGTGTTACATTACGTAACTCAGATCAGTAATCTAATAAAACACTTTATAGATAAAAATGAGGAGGTGCAAGATTTCTGCCAAACATGCTGTAGGACTTTATGGCTCTAAATCAAACTATAAAATCAAAAGTGAAAAATATTGACCTGGATCTAAACTTAAACCAGGCAAATGTCAGCATTATTTTATATAATTACAATGGCTAACTTTGGCACACTAAAAAATTCTCCATAACTTTGCTATCTACATGTAAATATATCAGGCACAAGTTCTAGTGCAATGGCTCTCATTACTACTACATTTGCATTTTGCTTTACAATCTGAGAGTACCTGCATAAGGAGAATGAAATTTAGTTAGAAAATGAGTTTGGTGGAGTTTTTGGAAAGATTTGTGGAAAGATTTGTAATTCTATAGTACCTTAACTTGTTGCCGAAGGTCCTTAATGTACTCAACTGCCAAATCCAACATATCTGCTGTGCTTGTTTGCTGCCATGTGAAAGAACTGTCAAGTTAACATCAATTCTCAAAGAGGAAGTGAATAAAATGAATATGAATATGTGATGTTCTTGTGAGAGTTAAATTACCTTTTCTGATTTTGGGAAAAGGTCTTGCAATTTCTTGATTCTTTCACTGATTCTTGTTCTTCTTACCTTTGAGGATAACAAACAAGAAAAGGGTAAGCTGCATGGTCTTGTTAATATGAAAAGTGACAAACTGAGAAGAGATTTATAATTGCCAGAAGTCATAGAAACTTTTACCCTCTCTGCAATGCTTCTTGGGTGAGTGGCAAAGCCTCTTTTGGCTCGAATTTTGCAAGGCATTGAACCTTGAACTTCAAGAAACTTCTCTATGGATGACATCTTTGTAGAAGAGCTAGGTAGGCTCAAATGGTGGGTCAGACCAAGATTTTGATAGCCAAAATCTGATTCCTGATGATGATGATGATATTCAGTGATGAACAGTGTAAAAAAGTTCAAAGTTCAATTGGTTGAAAGTAAATTCACAAACTTCGTTATGTACCTGAGATTCCAAAGCATTTGGGGTGGAAAACATGATTTCATCATCACTTTCTGTTTTGGGAGCATTGAACGAAGAACTTTCCCAGATTTCAGTGGTGAAGCTAGGTATGTAGAACTTTGAGTTACCATCTTCATTAACTAGGATCCTACTTTGATCACAATTTTCATTTTCATTTTCAGCAATTTGTGGCATCTGTTTCAGGCATGAAGATGGCCTGGATGAGAAAGCAAGAGAACTACTAAAGCCACTAGTTGATGCAGTAGCCTGTCTATTTGAAACATCATTGGCTTTAAAGGCATCTACTTCTCTCAATGCTGCAAGATCTACAAGAAGTAGAAAAGTATTCATAATCCATAACACTAAAACTAATGTTTTGTTTACTATCATGCAACTGTTTATGCATATATCTTTATACATGGAACATATTTATGAGGTAAGAGAAGTTACTTTTTACAGTAAAACTGCACACAATGAGTTACTTCAATCTCTTCTTGGCTGTTTGATTTGATTCTATGATTAAGATTAACTTCTCACATATTCCTACCTTTTTATCTCTCATCTAAATCTGGTTTCCATTCTCTGCAATAATATCACAATGAACTAACTCCCAATAAGGAAAGAGGGATCTGATTTAGCAGTAGTATTTTGCAAGGTTTAGTTAAATCTGAACATTTCGACAATATATGATGTCGATTTTGAGAATGACTGGATATGGTAAAAATGCTTCAATTTTAGCCATACCATGTTTTTTACATACATGAGAAAAAATAGTAAACCAAAGGAAAAAAGGAAAACCAAAGACTATAAAAGAAACAGTAGAAAACAAGAGAAAATGCATACCATTTTCAATGGAGAAAAATCCAGCAGGGGAGCTCTTTTGCCTGAAGAGATTGGAACAATTCCTGGCACCCATTTTAGATTGAAGAGGATTCTCAGAGGCCATGGAGCTCACCACATCAAAAGAGCAACCAAAAGCATTGCGAGAAGCACTGGAAGAACCATTCGGCAAGCCTTGAATTTGCTGTGACTGGTAAATTAAATGAGAGCCACCATAAGAATATTCATTCTGTTGTTGTGGTGGTGGTCCTTGTGGAACAGATTCCCCTGTTTCTTGCTTCACAGGCTTGCTTCCAAATTCTTGAAAAGCTTCTGAATTGTTCCATCCATCGTTGGATGGCAGCAATTTCGACAACATGGTGTCCATTTCTGAACTTGTGGATGGAACATAATGCTGTTGAATCTCACTCGTGAAAGATTCCTCGTTGACACATTCAAGAATGTTGTTGTGAACAAGGCTTGTCAGCAATGAGCTTGGAGCAGAACAGTACCTCAGTAATCCAGAATTGGGTTGGTGACAGTGTTGTTGTGGATTTCCAATACTTGAATCCATTTCTTGGTTTTTCCTTAGCTGAGGCTCTACATCTGAGTACTTGAAAACAGGACTATACATAACACTCATCTTTGCAAATCACCTGAAAATCACTGAATAAAGAAAATGATCATCAATTATTCCTAGCGAAAAAAACTTTTCAAGCCATGGTGCTATGTCAAAAATCATGCTTCCAAAGGGAAATTCTAACTACCAATAATTCAAAATGAAATAGTAAAAAAAAAACATGTGATGAGACAACTTTTCAGCTTAGAATTTTGGTTGAATTCTGTTCCTACCGCAATCAAAGTAGTTTTTGGGACTAGAAAAGACCAGAAAATCTTGAAAAGCAATAAAGGGCAGACATCAGATTTTGCAGATTCAACTCCAAAGTTCAGGTCTTTGAGCTTCTTGAGTCTGGCTCTGAACTGAAAAGTACATAAGAACAGAGATGAGAAGAAGAAAGTAAAGAGGTGTGAGGGTAGAAAACGAAGATTATTATTTTGTGTTGCAGCTGTGACATATTTATGCAGTTTCTTGAAGTAACCACCCTCATGATTCCACAATATAACGATTATACCTTGATGACACAAGAGGGTCCATTGTAACCATGATTTTTCATTCTCTTGCCGTTGACCACTAAACTCCTTCAACATAAAAATAATCAAAATCTGTCTTTGGCTTTGCATATATGAAAATTGCATGGTGTTTTTTTTTTTGGATGTTAAAAGTTATAATTGATATGTAGATTAGCAATGCTAAGTTACTAATTAGAAGAAAAAGAATGAAAACACGTGATTAACGACGAATTGTTTAAGGATCAAGCGACCTTTTCTGGACGCATTAGAGAAATCGTGTGGTTGGTGTTCTTTGGTTGCAGGAAAGGACACCAACTTTTACTTTACATAATAATAATCATGTTCATGCATTATCCCTAAACATTTATTTATTAATTTTATAATTGTCCTTTTCGTGAAGAAGTGATCACAGGAAGTTGCATTTGAAAGAGAAAATGGATGTGGGTCATACCTGGAACTGTATTGTTTATTAGAAAAATAATATTCATTGAATTTACTAGTCAAAGGAAAAATGTGTGGAGTTCTTAGGATAAGTTAAAATAAAATTGGTAGGGTTTTTGCTTTCTAAAACCATGGGTGGTATAGTAGCTTGTATTCAGATTTTTATACTTAAATATGGACCAAGAAACATCATCTCTTTATTACATCCTAGAATGTACAAAGCAAAGAAAATATTCCCAGTCCTTCTTCGTTTACCTTCTCCCTCTTTTTATTTTATTATTATACTATTATATTATTAAAGCTGCTTGTCTTTAGAAAAATAACACAAATTTTCATTCTAATCAAATAACAAAAAAAATCTTTCATTTCTATCAAACCACTTGTATCATAAAATATTACATTTGAGTTACACAAACACCAATAATATATAAATCTAATTATATAAAGTGTTTTCCCTTTATATATTGTTTTACATTTTCATTTTTATTCAATATAAAACTTAGACTCACAGTTACCTTGCCAATAGACATTTAATTTATTCTATGCCTCAAAGTTCATTAATTAATTTATCTTCAAAAAAAATCTATTGAAAATAAATAATTTTCTCTTTTTCACTTTTTTTCACTACCGATACTATTAGTTTCTTTATCTTCTTTTTCATGTTAACTATATAAATTAATTAATATTTGGAAATTGATGTTATAAATAAATAAAATATATCTTTCCGAAAATATGACACTTAAAAAGAAATAAAGGAAGTTTCGTATTATGATGCTAAAAATTAAGTAAAATAGTCAAAATTTGTTAAATGTATACGTAAAATATTTGATAAAATATGCAAAATCTCCGATAATATTTGGTTAAAGATGATGATCATTATTAAAATATAATTGTTATTCTATATATATTGTCCTTATACTTTAAAAATGAACTTTTATTAAAATATAATTTCTGTTCCTATAAAACTTTCAAACTCAATTTTAGTTTTTCATGTTTTATAATTGTTAATTATAATCATTTTTAAGAGTCGAAAGCTAAATATTTCTGATTACAAAGACAACAAAAAGACATGGCTCTTTTTATTTTATTTTATTTTTTTAAATTTCGAAAGATTGAAAACAAAGTTGACCTTTTATGAGTTTCGTCCATTTTCTGTATTAAACATATAATGTTAGGATGAGAGATGAAATTTACCAATTATTGAATAAAAATATGGTGAGAAAAATAATAAAAATTAAGATTATTTTGAAATAAAAAAATAAATAAATAAAAGGACTAGAAGTGTGTATAAATTAAATCTTGGTCGTTATCTGAGTTAAAAAGTAACCCTATACACTGTACCAAAGGTGGCTGGTATTTATTTAAATGTGAAAAAGGGACATTTTATTATAAAACAAAGCGAGTGTGCCAATTCAGGTGGGACCCACAACTTTCATAAGCCAATGTTCAATGGAAATAGGATAAGAAGACAAATACCTCTGAGTAAGGTGTTTTTAGTTTCCAGCTGTATTATTATTATTTTTATTTTTATTTTTTTTATGAATCCAAAAAACACCACTCACCAAATTCACACACCTTTAATACCTTGACGGCACTAAGATTTCTCTAACAAATAGGGAAAATTATATAAATAGTATTTATTTATTTATTTAATATGGTCTTTTTTCTCTCTTTAATTTGGTTCTTTATATTTCAAAATTGGTTTAAAGTAATCTTCTTTGAGCATCATCATGAATTTGACTTTCTAACTTTCTTTTTTATTAGGGGTTGACTTAGTTATTTTGGTGTATAATTTAAGTAGATTAAGTCATAATGAAATTTATTTGATTTCTAATAGAGTAATTGTTAAGATGTAATTTGTTATCTTTTAGTTTTCGTGATAAAGATTATGTCATCAAACTTATTTAAATTGTGACACTTAAATTGTTAAATACTTGTGTTTAAGTATCATTATATAGGTTATAATCTTTTATCTCTTGATAAGATTTTAAACTTATAATTGGTATTAAAATTAAATTCACGAGTTTGATTGAGGATAAGATAATGATTAAAGAATAGATTGTTTCAATTATTTAAATGTTGAGTAAATCAAGTCATAATTGAATTGTTATTTTATTTTTTAATGGAAAAAAATTGTACAATAACTATAAAAATATAATTTTTGTAAGTCTCATGATAAGTTGTTTAATGTCATAAGTTTGATTTTAGAGTTGGATCACTTTAGCATGATGAAGTTCAAAATCAAATAAATAACCAACAATCACTTTTTCAAGTAAAATAATTAGTGTTACTTGTTTCATCAATTATCAAATAATGGAGATTAGATGAATTAAATCACCATAAGAATATACAAAAGAATGTATTGTTTAGTTTTAATAATAAAACAGAAATATATAATTTTTTCTATGAAGAATTGGAATAATAAAAGTTTATCAATTAATAAAAAAAATTACATAAATAACTAAACACACTCCAATTGACACAAATAAAAGGTAAAGAAACTAAAATTACATAATAACCTCATAATATCTAATTAAGCTAAAGTAACTTCTTACTGTATTAATATTATCTCTCAATATATAAATCCAATTAATATCTAAAATATGATTTTTGCCTCTAAAAAAGTTGCTTAAAAGCGAGGGAATTATACATAATTAGTTGTCTTAATTTGACTTAATTAACCTAACTCCATTTATTATTTTTGTGAAGAGGAACCCACCTAATTCCTTAATTTGCATATCTGGTGTTGCAAGGCAGTATTAAAATCTTAAAGAATATAAATGGTGAGATATTATGATTTAATTTTAATGTCAACTCCTTCATGAAAAAGACAAAATAAATGGATAAGAAGAGATTTCCCTGTGAGAGGTGGAAAGAAAGACACAACATTCATATTTGTCTTCCTAGAAAGCAACATGGATAAGAACGAACCATTTTTAGTAAAAGATATGTATCTAGGGTTTCTTTCTAGTAATATCTATGTCACACTCAAATTCATCAACCTCTCCCATTCTTATAGATTCAACTATTTAACATATTACAACTTAAATATTATTAAAATGTATTTACAATATCAGTACAATTTTAAAAAATTTATTTTAATTCTTCTATTACTATTACTTTCATATATTCTAAGGTTTATTTATGAGTAAATATTCTTTTCTTAATATATTCAACGTTACTTTATTAGTTTTATAAGTGAATGAATAAATTTATTATATTAATTCTGTTTTAATAATTTTATTTATATTATTACTTATTTCTTTTATCTATAAGTATAATATATTAAACAATACAAAAAATACAACAAATTTGACGAGAATAATTTTCAGACTCTTCTATATTATTTTTCTAAAAAACAATTAAGATTTAATATTTTTTTTTTCAGACAGTGAAGTCTTTTACTAAATATTATAGTGTATGGTATCTTAATTCAAACTCTTTTTAATTCCTTATTCATTAATGATTTTTATTCAAATTTTTAATTTTTTTTATACAAATTATTTGACTTGATTATTTTTATTTATTACTACTTTTTTTTTCTAAAAAAAAGACACTAAAAGTATAATTTATTAAATATTTATAAAATGAAAATACACTTTTATATAACAAACTCCAACCCATTAATATGATACAAAAATGTTAACATTATCATTTTTTAGAGTGTGTATTACTTCTTTCATACTTAAGTGCTTGTAAGTCAATAATGTGTTCCAATTTGTTGGGATAATGAAGAAGAAAATTGACTATACATAGCCAATGTGCTTTGATTTTCCATGGCCGACGTGTTTTTGTTTGGTGCCACTCAAATTTTCTAACTTTGGTCCCTTCCAAGACTTTGACTTTCATTTCAATTTCATCAATTTTATAAACCTAATCTGCCCTTTTTTCAAACAATGAAAAAGTTTTGTGAGAAAATATTGGTGAATTTTCACATGAAAATGTTCTAGTGTCTTACTTTTACAACTTCTATTTGCTTTTTCTACTCACAAAGTTAATTTTAAGATTTCAAGTTTTAACTAAATTGAAATATGGTAATCTCTTAAATAAACTATTAACTGAAAATAAAACTTAATCACGTTTAAGAAGATATATTATACAAATTTTATTTCTTACCTTTTCTTTTCTTTTTTCGAGTAATACACGCCATACATTTAGGAGAAGGATGCTTATTTTAATATTCTTTAAGTGTCTTAACTGATGTTTTAAATGTGTCTTTAAAGTTAAAGTTACTTGTTTTAGACTCAAAATTAATAGAGAAGAAAAATTACAAGACAGTGTTACATGCATTACTAAGTAGAAGGTTTGTAATAAATTTCACGAGAAGGATTATGTACCGGTGGCGGATTTAAAAAAAAAAAATCATACTTAGGGTGTCAATTTTTTTATTTAATTTTTTATAAATGTATACATATTTGTAAGGATGCTGTACTTCCCCCACGTGCATTTTCCACTGGAGTTCTCTTCCCACCTTCTCTAAAATCTTAGTGATTTGTCCATCTTGTTTTACTGGAATTCGGAGTCATTTTTTGTGTAGAGTATATTTCAGTCACGGTTCACGATGTTCTTTTCTTATGACATCTAAAGATGCATGGAGAGTTCGTGAAGAGTAACTCTCTTCTCACTCTCTATGACTTAGAGTTGTTGAAGAGTTTGGTCTAGAAACCTACATGGATTTGACTGAGGTTATGATAGTTTAATGCTTGGCTATCACACAGTTTTGCAATGGTTACATGGTTGAAAGGAGTCAATGGATGGCCAAGCTCGTGGAGACCGAATAAAAAGATAGTCGGACCCTTGGCCAACTTGAGCGAGAGTTAAAAAAGGCTTAAGGAGAAGGATGAGGAGCTTCTTATGCTAGAAGCAGAAGTTACCCACTTCAGAAGGCCAATGTGTCCCTAAAGGTTCTTTAACTAGAGGTAATCGAGGTAAGGGCCGAGAGGGACAACTTTACCAGCTTGTACATGGAGGTCAATCAGAAGCTGACAAGCAAAGATTTGGATCTTTTTGAGTAAGTAAAGACTCTCCAACGCTCAAGTCAACAAAAGTGTTTTGATCTTTTTGAGTAAGAGAGAATGAGTACGAGTGTGAGAGTGAGTATTCCCTGGAGAATAACTGAAAATGTGATATTAAGTAATACCAATAAAATAAAGACTTACCTCAAATAAATGAGAATAATAACGATAATAACATGAAATCTTATCGTAAATAGTAATAATAGTATTGTGGTATAATCAAATTGACGAAATTTGTCATGATTAGCATTAATATATGAATATTTGCTCCAATGAAATTATTTTGGACTGCTCCAAGATGATGAGTCTTAATGGACGATGACATTCTTATCTATTAGACCAAATAAATACTGGTCAAAAATATAAAATTTAGTAAAACTGAAACATATTTAATTAATTTCATTTATATATTAACTTTTGTTTATATAAAAAAAAATGGGGTTAAAGTCCCCTTTACATGAAGCTCAACCCCTTTTATGTATAATATATTTTTTTACATATTTTTTAAATAAGCTAATACATATTTATAAGCTAACGTAAACTTTATATGTTTATGAATTGTAATTATGTTCTAATATCATAGATTTTGAAGGATCAATTAAATGTAAAAATAGACTTTAAAATACTTAAATATAAAATGATTGGAGTTATTAGAAAGTCTTAATTAGAGCACTTTTGTTTTAAAATAAAAATAATTGTGTCTTTCATAGTTAATGTAAGAAAAACTTAATGCTGATTTTCTTAATGGTTATTTTTTTAGTAGGAATTATTTATATTGATGCAAGAAATTTTTCTAGTATGATTTGATTGATTTTAAGTAATCTTATATTTCTTTTAGACCTCAATATGCACACAATTTTTAAAGTCATCATATATATCCATACACATATGTTAGCATAAAGCTGAAGAGAAAGGTTTTGACGATGTCTCAAAGTCAAGTCTTACGTGCTCTTGTTGCAAGAAGATCTTCTTGAAGACTTGTTTTATGTTAAAACTTTTGTAATTTAGTAGATTTATGTTAGGTTGTGGTTCATCTTTAATTCTATATATTGTTTATCTTAGGTTGCGTTAAAATTAGTTTTGAATAAGAAAACCTCATTTTATACTCAAGATAATCGATTATCAATAATCAATTATGACTTGTCATAATTGATTATCACGAGCTATTATAAAAAATTTTAAGCAAGATTTTTACCGTTTTGCATTCATTAAATGCATAATCGACTAACAACGGATTTTTGGAGGTATCTTTAAGTGAGATCTCTATAAATTAGATTGAGACTCTCATTTTGAAATACGAATACCTAAATTTTGAAAAACTTATCTATTTTGTTGTGTGCTTTGATAAATGTGTTCTAGGGTTTGTGTAACCCTTATGCTTTGGTTTTAAGAACTTGGTATTGGCATAGAGCAAGAACTTTCACGGGAGTTGTGATTGAATGTTGTTGTTGAGTTAAAGTATGTCATCCTTTGTGAAGATTCAAAGGAAGTGTTCATCCTTCGTGAAGCATTCAGAGGAGGTGTTCATCTCTTGTAGGTTTGGAGAAGTGAGTTTCATCTCTTATGGTAACAAGAGATCTAACCTAAAAAATGTTATTTTCTTTGTGATTATAACAATTTGTTGGTTTGTGATAGTGAAACATTAATTCTCATTTGAGATTAACAATGGAAGTAGGATCCTTGGGCCAAGACTACTTCAACATTAGTAACATTTGATAATAAAGGAAAGACTTTTTACAAAAAAATTATAAAATATTTAGTGACGATATCATGTACAGTAGATTGTTTGTTGAAGAGTTCAATCAAACAATTATATTGTCTGATGGAAAGCTATAAAAGATTGTCTATTAGGAAATGTCTGGTTGTGTTAAGATTAGTTAAACCATCAAGAATATGTTTATTATTTTCTAAATTGTTTTCTTTTTCCTTGAACAATTTGTCTATTATTCCCTTAACTTAGGTTATATATATAGACTATTATGAGCTTAGATGATAAACTGTAATTGTATTAGACTTTGTGTATAAATCTTCTAGTAATAATAAAATACTTTATTTCAATCTTGCTTTTGTGTTTATTGCTTGTTATAGTTGAAAACCTAACAACTAGAGTCTTCTTTGAGGGAAAAAAAACAAAAAAGTTAAGGAGTTGAAGACACATGACCATCAAGTTTGACATTGAAAAGATTTCCAAGAAGAATGACTTTGGATCATGAAAAATTAAGATGGAGTTAGATCATGAATTCAGGATGCACTTATCACATGTGTTTAGTGAAAGAGTTCTTTGATATCTTAGGAAAAAAAAAGATGTAATAGGCCTTCTTAAGAAAAAAAAAAGTTTGTAAGGTGCAAGACATAGGGTTTATCAAATTAAATAAATGTTTGATAATTAAAATATATTGTAAGAAGTGAATATCTTCTAGAGCTTAAGAGAATCCTTTGTCACCCTCAGTCTTAACAAATACTTCATAATCACATGTGTGAGATTTTCATTCTTGATTTTAACCTCTCCAAACTCTCAGGAAGTGTAGTCTAACACTTATGTGTTTTCCCATTTCATGATAAATTTGATAATCAACTAAAAAAACAAACATAACTACCTAAGATTTCAACTTCAAATTTTATAAACATATAAAAAATTTCATTTGCATAGTGAGTTATGGTAGAAAGGTTGATATTGTCTAGAGATGGTCCACAAATTATTGCATATGGGACATCACAGACCGTTTAGATAGCTTTGATGGCCATCACTTAGTCAAAGAGTGTGAGCTGCCACCTTTGACTCACTTCCAAAATTGAAAGAGTCTTTCAGGCTCTCAGTTAATAGATTGATTTTTATTTTTATTATATTTAGCATATTCTTTAATCTTAAATATGTAAATCTCATCACATATGTACAAATGATTTATTAAGAGTCTGATAATAAATCATATGACAAATTTAATATATTACGAAAATAAATTGTTATTATTATTTTAATATAACTAATAGTTTTATTCTATTTAACAATTGAAAAAAATAAAATTATGACTAAACTAATTGTAAAACAGATATTGCATTTGATGTTAACAAATTTGGGATTGAAATAATTCTATATTGTAATTTAGTATTATTTTTAATTAATATACAATTTTATAATTCAAAATTTATTTGTATTTAATGTGCAGCTTTCAATGTGAGAACAGAAGATCTCCACTGCTATTAAACATGAGGACATAATCCTCAAATTAAGATATAAGAAAAAGGAAATTTGTTAATAATTTTTTTTAAAATCATGAAGTGTTATAAAAAAATTATAAAAAGTTATTAAAAATTATAATTCTTAAAAAAAATGAAAAAATATACATTTGACATTGTTCAAACACGTTTTGGACATAAGAAAGAAATGAATAAACATTGAAAATAGGAAAAAGGTTATGAAAGTGACAGGAAAACTGAAACCTTTGCGGTTTTGAATGGCTGATTCAGTAAGCAGTTTTGTTAGACAGATCCCTTGTTTTAGGCAATTGTCACAACTTCAACTCCAATGGCCTAATATAATTTTTTATTGTAGCATAACCGTCAAATTAATTTAAAATATAATAATATTTCTCAAGTTTTTATTTTTAAATTTGGGACAAAGACGGAAGTGATTTTTTTAATTTTCAAAAGTTATTTATGTTTCTTAAATTTAAAAGATGCGATTTTAGTTCTCTAAAGACTGAAAACGTTTTGAAAAAAAAAAGGAGTTAAATTTGTGAAGACATTTCTTTCCTCAAGTTTAAATAAAAAAAAAACAAGTTCATTCTAAATATGAAGGATTAAAAATATGATTAAGTTAATTCTTAATTAAAATGAGCAAATAAATTATAAACAAATATACAAGTTAAGATACAATATAAAAAATAATAATAATTTATTACTATAATAACTTAAATAATAAAAATATATAATATTATTTGCTTTAGAATAAATATTTCATTCTTTAGTTCAAAATGGATATTTTTAAATTTTATTTATGAACAAAGTTTATTAATAATTATTTTATTGGACATCTCAAATATGTAGACATATAATTAAAGTAGAATATATAAGTGTATTAAAGTATCACATTATAAGTTAATTTTATAATATAAAATTATGTTTAATTTTATTTCTTTTAATTTATTATTCGAGTATATTATAATAATAACTATTTGAATCGTTATATATTCGTGTGTATATTTGTGTAAGTGCGCTATGCATGTTTGGGCTCATGAGTGTGGTGTGTGAGTGTGTATGTGTACACTTGTGTGTGTGCTTGCATACGTGCAAGGGAGTGTGTGTATGTGTGTAAGAGTGTGTGTATTTGTGTAAGTGCACTATGCATGTTTGGGCTCATGAGTGTGGTGTGCGAGTGTGTATGCGAACGCTTGTGTGTGTGCTTGCATGCGTGCAAAGGAGTGTGTGTATGTGTGCGAGAGTGTGTATGCATGTGTTTTGGGTGTGTGCATGTGTGTGTACCTACGTGTGTATGTGTGTACTTGTTCGTGTGTGGGGTGGAGGTGTAGGGGGTTAAGGGTGTTAGGATGTGGGGGTACGAGTGTAGGGTTATAGATGCAAGTGTGCGGGTGCAAGTGTGGGGGTGTCCGTGTGGGGGTAGCTAGGGGTGTGGTGTAGGTGTCTTAGTTTACATATGTGCACAACATAACTCCTAAATATCCAATTTATCTCCTATAATATAAAGAACACAAATATTCTTTGATCCTAAGACACTTCTGTCTTTTGTGAGTATTCTTCAACTAGCACTTTTTGATTTAGAATAAATATAAATTGTTTTGATTACAATAAAAAAATCTATAGTTATTGATAAGTGTTTAGATTACTTGATTTGACATATGATTTTGGCACTTAAAATGTATCAAATTGATATATTTTTTAGTAAATCAAACCTCTTCAGCTTAGAATTATAGATGGGGTACTAAAAAGTAGAAAAATAGGAAATTGATGATTTTTTGCAACAATTTCTCATGGGATTAAAGGATGATAGAGTTCCAATGATTTGTCACTGAGCACTATAAAGGCAGTTTGAAAACATCTAAAATATGAAATTTTGCAACTGAGCACTAAAGGCGGTTGAGAGGAAAAGTAAAAGGTGGTGTGTAGTTGACCCACAAGAAAATGGTTTTGAGCACTTAAGGCAGCAAAGAAAGAAGAAAATCCTACATAGAAAGAAACCTTTGTAATTGAGTGTCAAAGCTAGAACTGAACACCATTGAAAAATAACTACAAAATATACATCTCGTGTCCTCATTCAGGCATTGAGTGGAGAAGTAAATAAGTAGTAAAAGAGTACAAATGAGTCTGTGAGGCTAGAGAGACTATGTTCTTATTGTAAATACTATATGTCTAGATATTGTTATTTGTATTGCAACACCGTAAGTAGTTGATTTCTCTGTGGTGATATCAATGAAACAGTAACCTTTTTATACTTTCTTTTCATTTAATGTTTGTCTAGGAGTATACCATAGAGCGTGATCTAGTTATTGAAAGTTATAAAAATGGGTTTTCAGTAGTTGAACTAACTAAATCAAACCAAATAAAACTCGCTGCCAAGGATGGAACTGTGTGTTTGCCCCCCATCACTTTGACTCTTAATGTAGGTTTTGAGCAGAACTTATGCCGAGGAATTAGATAAAATGTTCAAGACTTGGATAAACATTACATGAGAAATTTGTGTGTTCTTGACCTTAGAAATTAGGAAAAGTAATATCCATGACCAAGATTGTCTTCAGACATAGGAATGTATCTGATTAAGTTGAACAAAGATTTGTAGCCATGGATTAACTCTTTAAGATTGAACATCCATAAGGTTGCTAAGTAATCTTACTACAAAAGAAATTTATATAAAATTATTTAAAACTTTATCTTAAAATAAATAATTTTGCATATCTAAACTGGAAGTATTTGAAAGTTGTTGTATACAATCAATCTATCATAGTTTCATCTAGACATATAAATTGAATCTAACATCCACTTCACTCAATCTATATATTGTATAAATTCATATTTTCTTATAAAAATCCAAAAAACCAACTACTAATATACTTACTATATATATATATATATATATATATATATATATATATATATATATATATATATATATATATATATATATATATATATATATATATCATTATCTGTATTCATGGTATTTGACTATTTTCAAACAATTATCAATCTCATGTCAATCCTTTAACAAATATCAAATACAAGATGCATTTTTATAGGATGAGAAAACATGTTTCATTAACTTATTAATAAATAAAACAGCAACAAAAAAAATCTCCCGCAATAAATAATTGTTATATAATATCCTAAATAGGTTAAACTTATTGCATTTACTATTTTATATCTATATATTTCTCTATCAATTTATATCTATCTTATTTATCTCTCTCTCTATTTATCACCATTATAACCATAAAAATTATTATTAAATTATAAAAGATGTTACTAATATAATATTATCTCAAATGTTAGATATATCCTATATTACTAATAGATTTTAGTGACATTTTTACACAATGGAAACATTTATAAAATATATTACTAAATACTTTGAACAACATTTATTTAATGGAAATATAAAATTTTAAAAAGTGTCATTAAATAATTTTAGTAATAATTTTTAAAAAAAGTAACATTACAAAAATTTACTACAAATTTTTGGTAACATTTATTTTAAATAGAGAGACATTTTTAAATTGTTATTAAAAAAATTTAGTAATATTTTTTTTATAAAGGTAACATTATAAACATGTTACTAGTATTAATATATTGTATCATTTAAAAAATGTAACTTATAAAACATGCAATGATGTTAAAATTGTTCATTAAATAATAACTTTCCAATTTAAAATTCTATAAGATTGAGATCACAAATATGAATTTGTTTAATAGGTTGAGAGATTTCAAAGAAAAATTAGAGATGTTAAAACTCCTACTTCTATGAGGTCTTTTTAACAATCCTATTATTATTTTCATATAAGTCACGTGATAGAATTTAACATCAAAGATGTAAAACATTGACAATTCAACCACAAGAAGCAATGTAGAAAAGAAATTTTGGTATCCAAAGATGTTTGACAATTATTGCTAAGCTTTTTCAAAGACAAATGTAATACTATTAAATTTATTAAATGTCAACGGGTTTATCAGATTGTGCTCCCCATTTAGTCCAAGAAAAGAGATTTCTCCTTTTTTTTATCCGTCTCTAATAGACAAAATTTGAATAAATTCACAAGTCTTTAGGAAACATGCATGCATTTTAAACTTTTAAAAGTCTATAATCATATCAGTCTAATTTTTTTATTTCAGACTTTAAATTCAAAATATTCAAATGATTGAATTGACATGTACAATAATTATCAACACTTAATAAAACTACTTTAAGTATAGAGTTAAATTATATGTTTAATTGTTTATATTGTCCCCAGTTTAGTTGAAGTGTGTCAAACTGGTTCCCGTTTTTAAAAAAAGTTTCTATTTCGTCCACATATGATTTAAAAGTGTCAATTACATCCTAATGTAAAAAAATTTGCATCAGTAAAGTCCTCTGCGTTAAATAGAGACTAACGGTCGATTATGCAAAGAATCATTATACAATACAGTAAAGAATCAAGCGAGTGAATGAGCTTCATTCTCTTAGTTTTCATCTTTGATGCAACCTTCATCATTTCATTTCATTGTATATAAATAGCCTCTTGGACATTTGTTTTAAAGGAAGTATCTCAAAGCTTTAGTTGGAATTGAAGGTAAAGAAGCTAAAACTTTGATACTTCTTTTTCTTTATATCTAGAGAAGAATAACGGCATCTAACTTTATTCTCATACTCCTTTTAAAATAAAAGACAATCATTAGAATAAAGCATAAATATAGTCCTTGATAATTAACTTACAATTTTCGTATGATAATAGCAAGGAAAAGTTTTTAGGAAGTAACTCTTCTAAAAAAGTCAGCAACATATAAAATTATCTTATTTATTATTATTACATATATAATAACAAATAAGATTCTAAATACTTTTCACGCAAATGTTCTTCTGCAAATAATAGACTCCTTCAAAATATTGAAAAGTTTATCCAAATTGATTAGGTCAAATAAAAACGCAGTTCAAGATTTTTTACATACCTTTTATACATAGTATATATTTTGTCCTTGTTAATATTTTCAAAACAAGGATGACGAAAAAGAAACCTATAATTAAAGAGTATTTTTTACATATAAAAGTTATTACATTAAACAATATAAAACTATTTGAGACGAAAAAAATTCCTTCACACTTTTCTTTAAGTATGTCATCTTTCCTTTTCGTTACAAAACTTTTCTTTAATACTTGTTTCCAAGCTGTGTGGGATGTACCTGTCAAAAGTACTTCAACACTCAAGTCATTATTATAACTATTCTACTAGTAAAGTAAAATCTTAAATTTACGATAAATATAATTACTTATCTTTATACCTTAAACTCATATTTATAGGTTTTGAAATAGACTTATTATTAGTATAGACTTAATCATGACTCAATTCTTAGTAAGCATCTTAAGGTTTTTAAGTATTCATGACTGTTCAGTCATCTCTGTTCTTTGGCCAAATAGTCGTTTGATTCAAGCTCTAGTAAGCCGATCCTAAACCGCTAAAGTCAATAGTTGGCCAGATAATTATACATTACAAAAACTATTTAATATTTTGTTAACAATTAAAAAAGATGGTTTATTCAATAAAATCATGATGGTTAAAGTTAAGAAGATCACGTATTGATAAATAACCAGATTAAACTATGAAGTAAGAAGAAAAGAAATCATCTAAATAAGAAGTTCAGCACCAAATCATTTCAGTGTGTCTCCATTTATTTTGCACCTAATAAGATGACAACCTTTTCACAGCAAATATAATAACATGGAAGATCCCATGTTACTGGTTTTTATGACTTCACCTGATCCTATATTAGGTACAAAATCATAGGATGATTTTGATGCAACAAAACGACAGAATAGTTGTTGTCCTGACTTTACAGCATGCACTTGTTTCTCACTTTGGTCTCCAATAGAATGAAGTGATTGAAGATAAGATTAGGTTTGCAGATGAAAAGCAGAATTTGGAAGTTCTGAAATTCTATAGGTTGCATGGGAGAATAGTGTTGTACATTATGAGACCAAAGAATAAAAAAATGAAGTACTAACTATTTTATTTTATTCCAATGTGTGAGGTAAGCAGCACAAACACTTTTTTTGTAGCAAAAGCAAAGATTTCATAAGATCGATTCCATCTTTCTCTTTATAGCTGTAATCCATGTGAAAAAAATAAATAAAATCTTATGTTTGGTTCTTCCATT
Organism: Vigna mungo; assembly: GCA_036885675.1. NCBI lineage: Eukaryota > Viridiplantae > Streptophyta > Magnoliopsida > Fabales > Fabaceae > Vigna > Vigna mungo. Next base: position 15,351,918 of record CP144693.1, on the reverse strand, counting down.
GAAGACGGAGAAAATTAGATAAATTTTGGTAAACTTATATCAAATACTATATAAGAGGATCTTCAACCAAAGTTTTAGGTTTTAATAATATGTTTAGATAGAAATGTTTAGACAATATCAATTGGAAAAAAAGTTATTTGACATCAATCAAAAATTCAGCAAGAAAAAATACTAATAATGTTGTAAAAGTAACCTGAGTTATGTCGGTCTAACCATTCATGGTTGACATTAACCAAAATCAATTTTAACCAATATCAATGAAGAAAAACTTTGGTAATTTCGATTGAAAAAATCTCGACAAATTATGACCGAAAATAACATCAACAAAAAACAATAAAAAATTATCATTAATATTAGTATTTTTTTAATTATACCAATTATATTATATTTAAATGATTTTTTCTTATCGAAGTATTTTATCTAAACGAGAAATTAAAATTTAATAAATTTAAATTGACTTAATCAAGTAAAAATTTGAAAAATAAAACAATTTAAAATAAAATGAACTCGAATTTAATGTATTAAAAATTGTATAATTTTATATCCAAATCTACATCTTTCTATTTATATATTACTATTCTTATATACTGCTCCCATTATTTGTTTATATTGAATATATATCTCTAACTCATACTCTAACCTTTAACAAGAAGTCCTCTCCCAAACTTAAATATAACCAAAAAAAATAATTGATTTTATACTTACGAAGAGTTATAAACTTATTATATTTCTTATACAAAACATCTATATTTCATAAACTATTGTTGATTATATTAATTGGAAATTGAACTTTAAAATAATATTGTCAGAACATGTTGGGTGGAAAATATTGCCTTGTTTTCATTCAACAACCCGGATGAAGTTGGTTGGTACAAATAATCAAGAAAACATGTTGGAGAGTAAAAAGCTAACATTTTTGTTTGGAGTTGAACATTATAAAATTTGAAGTGCAAAATTGGACAACGATTTTCCTTGGTATGTCGGCTATAAGTTTCAGAGGTGTCTGAAATCCCATTCACATTTTAGAACTTTTAGAATTATTAGACAGTTGAGATTGTCTTGTCATGTCATTAGTATGACTTTACTGTGCCTAAACATCTAATATGATGGCTTTAATAATTTGTCATGTTCGCTGATTTGAGAGAGAATAATTCAAAAAAATTTAAAGATAATTTTTTTTTGCTATTTATTTGAGTAGATTTAGAAATAAGTGAAAGTGAATTTAGAAATAATTTTTGTTAATCTGTCGTATAAATTAAATCATACATTAATTCTCACAATTTATTTTCAAATCCACTTTCACTTATTTCCAAATCCACTCAAATAAACAGCAAAAAAAATTATCTTCAAATCCTCTCAAATCCATTCAATCATTCCCTTCAAGTGAACAAGACATTAATAATGATAAACAAAATTGTGCAATTTAATCATTTAAGAAAAAAAATTATTGTTTTTATGTTTAAGTTGGAATTTGAAAAGGGGAAACTGGTTTCAATCCCAAAATGCCTCTTCAGCTTGTTTCTTCTTGCTTGAAAATTGTAGTATTAACTTGATGAAACATCTTTTAATCATGACATGACAATAAAGAGAGGTTAATCACTCAAGATATAATAACACAACAATCAATAAACCAGACAAGCTGTACCACTATTAATAAAAAAAAACATGCTCCAAATCTCAGGTAAGTGAAAATAACAAGAAACCATTATTTTTTGACGGATAAAGATATGATTGTATCGAACATTAAACCCTTCCTCCTCTTTTGTCCCCAAGTCTTACAAGCACTACAACACACAATACGAAAACCCTAAACCAATTCATCCAACACAAGGAAAAGACTTGCAGATCCATTGTCAAGTTCAGTAATAAGCTTTTCGAGGATTGTTCTGTAAAATAAACAATTAAAACATGAAAAACAGTTTGCCAAAGCAAAGTACCTTGATATTGACCAAGTAACTGAAACTTTAATGGAAAAAAATAAAAAAAAGGTTCCAAGCATTATTTACCAGAGGATTGGGTCTGTAACGATAACCAAGCATCATCCGCTTCTTGTACTGCTCATATATGTCATCCTCTGAAGTCACCTCCCCAGGTTCCTGAGCACCAACCCCCAAGTTATTCTTCTTAATATTACCTGCCATGATAGGATCTGAAATACCCTTCCTGGATCCGCCCAGACCCTCACCTGGGAATTAATGATTGTTAGAACAAGAAACAACAATAACGCAAGTTTAATGTATTATCAATAATTATGTAATTTCAAACAACTCTCAAAACACTATGGTACTCATACAAGACAAATTTGCAGCAGATTCCTAGTATTCGTATGTTTCACATTGCACATCAAAGCTAACAACTAAGGTAAACTATTTTTAAGAAGATAAAAAAAAAAACTTGGCCAAACACTTTCCCACAAGAAAAAATAAATAAGGAGCTTCAAAATAAGCTCCAGCTTGATGAGTCCAGGTTTTAAACGTCTTTAGACACAAGTCAACGGAAAATAGTAAGAGCTTGAAAATGAGACTGGGAAAGCACAAAGCACCTTCTTTCCAACCCATTTTTGACAGGAGCCTGTGGCCTACATTATCAGCCTGAATCTTTGACCTCTCTACATGCTCCTTTGCAGCTTTCTGTGCTGCAGCATCATTACAGCTGGCCAAGAACTTCTCAAGTTCTTCTGGAGGTATGAAATCACCCATGTGATGGCCTTTTTTGCCTGCTATCACCCAAAACAGAAGAATCAATAGATTATTCCATTAAAAGGATAAATGAAAAAAATAACCGTTTTAACTGAATGAATATTCTGATCGAAAAACGCCAGTAACAAATCAATTTTAAACCTTGAAGAGAGGCAGGAGGGGGCATCTCATCTTTTGAATACTTAGGTTGTTTATACTTTTCTTCCCGTGCAGCTTTCTTCATGTAGAACTCCATTAGTGCCAAAGAATCAGCATTTGATGAACCACTGGGCTCTTCTGCAGCAGAAATAGACAAAGGAAATAGCAACAAGAGTAGGTTGCACACCAAGTCCGTGAGAAGAGTAATAACAAATAATAGTTAATATGTAGTTCAGATATTTTTAAGCACTTTCAGGATAAAAATGAAATGCAGTGGAACAAAATCATGACTTCCATTGAACACACCTTAAACTTTATCAAATTGACAAAAAAATAAAGATCAAACAGACAGCAGCAGTGGAAACAATAAAAGGAATACACATTAAAATCGCAATTACCACTCATTCCAAGTGGAGATGTTTGAATAGAAGATCCAGAAGCTCTTGGATTGTCAGCACTTTCATATAAAGCAGATGCAGGAATTTGGTAGGATGAATTCTGCTGAGATGATCTTTGATTACCACTAGTGGGTTTGGAAGATGAAGTGCTTGTTCCCCCTGAATAAAACCACCACATGAAAAACCAAAATATACAAGAGGTAAATGAGAAAGCATATTCCACACATCAGAGAGAGATCAAAACTTACAAGCAACATTACTAGGAGACATATCACATATACTGTTACCACTTCAAACATATATCATGTGTAATTAAAACGCAAATCAGTATCAACAAAGACACCACAGAAAACAATTGCAGTTCTGAGACTTAACAGTTACCATGTAACATCCATAGAAATTTAAGTCCTAATCTTTAAGATATCATCTCAAACATAAATATATTCATGAAGCAACTACTAAAGCACCTAAAGATCATTGTTTAAAATTATGAAAATATATTCAAATACTATAACAATGATCATCAACCAAACAATGCAGTTTACATGAAAATACTATAAAAATGGATGGATGAAAACTTTAAACGAACAAAACTAGGGTTTACAATTCCTAGACTGAAAAAGCAACTAAAGTTATGGAAATATATTGAAACGTAATACATTGTAAATTGCTCTAAAAATATGAAAATATACTGAAATACTAACCATTACGAGGCACATGTGATTCCCTTGTCTGTGCAAGAGCCTTTTCTTCTTGAGCAAGCTGATATTCATAGTACTTGTACTCAGCACATCTCTCATCAAATAAAAATCTGCAGGTTAAAAAATGCACCAAAAATAATCATAAATTACAACACATATAAATGATCAATAAACAAGGATTAGAAGTTGATTTCATACTTACTTGAAAGGTGTATCCCCTGGATTTTTTTGACGCGTAACATCCTCAAATTGCCTTCCATTTTTTGCCACAAAACTTGCTAGTTTGTCAGCAACTTTCTTCACTGTAGGATCACTTGGGGAAGGAGGTGCTGCATATCACTTACAAAACTGATTAATACCGAGAGCATGAACAAGGGAATGCAAATTAGTCTTGTAGCAGGCCTGCCAATACACCATTTCTTGATAGGTACTTGGGGAATAAGCTGCATTCATGAGACAAAAATATTCAAGACATTTTCTCCTCTTTGCTGCATGCCACTCTAATGAGCAAAGAAGGTACACACGGAGAGGACCTCTTCAACAATGAAACCGCAGGTAATGTAGAGAGGATGACTATTTTCACGTGAAGAAAAAAAGAGGGCAAACGGTTTAATTGCAACTGTATGCCAAGTGGCATTTTCCTTCAACTAAATTATCTCTGGGGGAATGTTCAGAAATGCTAAGACTGACCAAACAATGAGTTTAAACCCTTAGTCCTCCACTACACCTTTTGTGACCCAAAGGATGAGTACAAGTGAACAAGTCCCTATTTCAATGCTATTATTACACTTATGTCCCCCTTTCTTCCACACCCAAGTAAACAGAACAAGGGCCAGCTGTTTATTTATGATTTAAAAAAATGGTTTTAAAAATGTATAAAATAGTGGTTTTATCTTATACGAAGTTTATGAAGTGCAAAAAATAGTATTTTCTGCCTAACCATTTTTTGTTTTAAAACGTATTTCTAATTTCAGCTCCTTTTTGAGAAGCTACTCAAAAACACTTTTCAAAATAAACAATCAGACTTAGAATTTTTTTTCAACGGCCTGGAAAAAAAATTAACGGCCTGGAAATTTTATTTTAATTTTTTACAAAAAGACCTGAAAAAAATTGGTTATTACTCACATTGAGAATACTTTATAGAAGACACAAAATTTTAGGAAAATCTCACAGATGCAAGCAATGTTGTATTCACATCAAAGAGAAAAAGAAATATATAATTTAAAGATTGTGTTTGAAACCGTAACAAAGCTGTCAACAACCAACGCTGCTTAAGGAATAGGCAAAATCCCATAATTGTTTTTGCATCTAATGCCCCCTCCCACAGGCCTTGGGGCCTGACACATGAACAATGAAAAGGCTGCCCCTTACCATGTGCTGAAATTGAACTTTTACTCAGAATTGGAAAGAATTGGCAAGGACTGATCACTTGGTTAGAGATTCTGATACATCAAAGACCATCAAGCTCAAAAGCTCAAAGATGCTAGGGAAAGCCTCATAAATAGTTTATGTATCTAACAGAAAGTTATGATGATATACAAAAGTTGGATAGAGAAAAAAATAACAATAAATGAAGGGAAGAAAAGAAAATCAGAAAACAAGTTAGTATTCAAGATATATTTACATACGAAAATTATATTCACATTCACAATGACATACAAGTGGAAGGTAAGCACACATTAATGAACTAAAAAATGTAATAAGTGAATAACAGGATCTCATTGAAAAATAGCAAGACATATATAAAGGCTGGCATTATGGATCACATGCTATTTGATTATTCTGATTTTAAAACTGCAATAAGTAGGAATACCAATCATGAGCCAACTATCTGCAAAAACAAGAAAGTTTAAGAAGTAATTACCAACATCAAGTTGTCTTGATGATTGGTCAATGCCATCCTGGCCTAACTTTTGTCGTTTTAGTGGTGCATCATTTGAAATATACCCAGCTTCTGTTTCTTCTTCATCTTCATCGGCACTCAATTTAACAGGGGGTGGTACCAGCTTTGACTTTTGTTTTAAACTGAAAGCTAGTTTGCCACCAGAACCACCCTGGGATGTTTTCCTAGTATCATTAACCTTCGAGTCCACAGATGTTTTGGTAATGGAGGGATTGGGTGACAAAGACCCCGAAATAACCTTAATTGGCTTAGAGTTCTCTAATTTTAGATTCTTCCCTTTCTCCTGCTCTTGTTGAAGTTGCTTGAACCTCTCCATGAAAGAACCATCATTGACGAATAGGCTAGGTGGCACCCCCTTATCCATTAGCTAACAGCCAAACAATGCAGTTTACAGCAACCCAGTCCACTGTTTGACAAGCAAGCTTTAAAGCCTTTTAGATGATGCAGTTGGCTTTTAAATCTGACTTTTATTTTTTGTATGCACATATACATGGTATAGTTTAATACATGTTTGGTTCAATTAATTTAAGAACATTTCTCTTTTTTGCAGCTTCCGATAAGAGCTTTTGACAAAAGCCATTTTTTGTCACGAAGAAGCGGTGCCCAAAAATGATATAAATCTAAACATGTGAAGAATTATAATTTCGATGTCAAGCCTGATATCATTAACAGTAAGCACAACCATAAACTATTCAAAAACAAGGTAGAAGAGCAATCATTTTATCATGCATATTGTGAAATGTAACAAAAATCCCACTGAACTATGACAATATATCACATCAATCTATATATAAATCAAAGAGGGAACCCTTCCAATCAAAATGGGTTGTACATAAGAAGCTGGATTTCGTAAGAAAGAAACAACATCAAACCACAAATTTTAATGTGTTCCTCAGACCAAACTGGCACGTCAGGAAGATCAGAGGAAAGAGTAAGACAAGCAAATTTCAGCTGTGTAATTCAAATGGATGGCTAAGATTAAAATTAACTAAAACATATTCGACCGCCCATATACAATTTGTATGGCCAAGACTTATTATTCTTATTATTCTCATCTCTTGCACGCTCAGTATATATGACAGTTTCTCTCCTATATATGTTAGTTCATATTGTTTCTTAGACCTTCAGAATTTACCCAGGGTGACAAAAATAGGGGGACAGAACATATGAATCCCTATGATGATAACCTAAGTCTTGCATACAATGACCTTAAGTCTTCCATAACAGATTCAAGAAAAACTATATAACAAAATTAAATAGTTAGGGACTATCTATCACATGTGAAAGACAAGACCACGGATTGAGATCACTCTGTTGAGCGATAGATTTGATAGAAAACATTGGCAAAGATGAAAAACGCACCGAATGAAAAACCCAACAACACCGTCTAATAGAATCGATTCACATGAGATGATCTCAAAAAGCAAACCCTAATTACGAGTTCGATTCCAACATCGCCTTAAATCCCTTTAAATCGAACCACATCCATTGAAGATAAGAAAAGATTGAGAGAGAAAACCCTAAATTGGAAGCAGAAGCAAAAAAGACTGACCAAACGATGTTGTTGTGTGTTGAATTTGATGCAAATCGGAAAAAGCTGAACTTTTCGCCCCAAACGCTGTACAAACCTAGCGAAATAGATAGTTGTCTCTTGGCTCATTTCCTTTATATATGAAAATGTATAGAAAACCAGTGACAAAAATATTTATAAATTTTAATAATAATAACCATTATAATATACATTATTATTTCTTTATTAATCTTTTTAAAGAATAGCTTCAAATCTAAAAAGTTAAAATAAAATATATTTTTTAAAACTACGGTTATATTAATAAAATTAATTTAATTTTCAAAAATATAATAATTAATCTATAAATTATAACATATTACTATTTTTAATTTTTTTAATTTAATAAAATGTTGCTTCTTTTAATTTTTTAAGATAAACTATTATTTTGAAAAACAGATAATCCTAAATTTATTTAGGTCATTGACTAAAAATAACTCGATTTAGACCAAGAGTTTATTAGCTGACTTTTTAAATCAAACTTGTAATGCTAATTTTAAGAAAAAAAATATAAAAATGTAATTTTAAAATTATTATGTATACTAATTAATTTTTTTTATAATTCCATGAATATAAAAATATTTAACAATGTCTATATGTTGTGTGTTATCCTATAAAGAATAATAAAATTTATATTAAAAATCAATTTTTATATTTTAAATAATGATGTACTTAATATTTTATTTTTATTAAATTAGAAGAAAAACATGATAAACTTAAAACTATAATATTTTCAATGATAGTAGGCAATGACTTTTGTTTTGCTATTAATAAAATAATTTTTTTTATTCTTTTTTAAGTTTGTTACTAGTTTTATCTATGTTAATATAATTCATTTTTATTATTTATAAAAATTTAACTTCAACAATTTATAATTATATTTACATATTTATTTAATTATACATTATAAAATATAACAAAATATTTATTTTATATTTTTTTATAATGTTTCATTATAATAATTATTATAATATCTATTTTTAATAATTTTATTTATTTGTTATTTACTATCTACTATGCACTTAAAATAGATACTAGAAAAAATATTTTATTATTTACAATTTTTTTATCATGTTTCAAATCTTGTTTTTTTATTATTAATAATAAAAGATTTGGTTAATATATGTTTTGTCATTAAACTTTAATGTAAATTTGGAATTCATCCTTGTTCAAATCATTAATACAATTTGGTCCCGAATTTTAAAAAATGAATAGATATAGTTATGGTAATTTATTGCGTTAATATTTTTAATATCTCAAATGTTTTTTAGAATGATATTTGAGTTGTTTATATTGTTTAACATGTTTTAACTCAAACGTCAGTCTGGAATATCATTTAACAAGTAAAAAAAATTAACATTATTAGATTAAAAAGATTATATCCATTCATTTTTAAAGTTTGAAATCAAAATATATCAAAGTTTGGAAGCTAGATAAATTTCAATTTTATGTCCAAACTTAGAACTAAAAACATATTTAGTCCTAGGAAATTTATTCTCTTACTGATGCTTATTGTGTTAACACATGTAACAAAATGTTCACTTTTTTATTATTTGACCTTTCTTTCTTTTCTCATTTATTTTGTTCATGCATGTATATGTTTTCATGAGATTGGAAATCTCTGTCACCCAAAAACATTTATTTCTATTTTAGGGATTTTTACTCCTAAAGTTTGTATGGAAGATGATGATAACCTCCTTAGCTAGGTTGGGCCAAAGCTAGGATATGTGTATGAAGGGATGTTTTCTTGGATGGATAGTGCGGAAATGTAGTGGTGAATGCTCCAAGGATGATTAGCTAAGGTGTGGATGGTGTAGAAGCTCATGGCCTCTAAGAGATATGGTGGTGGTGATGTAGTGTTTAGTGGCTCCAAGAGAGGTGAGGCCAACTCAAGAAGGAAGGAGACTAGAGGGGCCTTGGGATTGTTCTAGTCCTGATCTAGGAAGTGTATAACCTAAATTTGATAGCATAACATTACATTAATCTGAGATGAAATACAAGGGTGGAGACACCTCTATTTATAGGTCAAGGGTGTTGTCCCCTTCTAACCCTAAAAGCATGATCTCCCACTCTTGCTCTCATTGGCCAAAAATGAGGCTTTCTAAAGAGTAGACAAGTGTCCACAGATCCTCTCCAATGATGAGAGAACATGCGGCCGGTACTAAAAGCAAATCCTCTCCAATGATGGAGGAACACGTGGCCACTACCAAAAAGAAATCATCTCCACTCCTAGGGTGTCATGTGGCCACTTCTAAAACACAAATCTTCTCTAATGGAAGCATGACACATGACACACACCTTCCACTTGGTTTTGATGTCTAACTTAAGGAAAATTCTATGCTACTTAGGCCTTAATACAAACATTAAACAAACCTACACTACATGGTTGAATACAATGGCCTAGATATCCTACATTACTCTTTAATCCATGCTCCATGATGGCTCAAAAGATGACCCACAAGGTAAAGTTGATATCATCTTCATGGATGACTTCCACTTTCGTGAAAGTGCTTGAGCATGGCTAGAGGATTTGCCATCAAAAGGTGAAGGCGAGAGAGAATATTGTATTAGTTTAATAATTGAAGAAGATCATGATTCATCTTTCAATATAAAAAAGAGTTGTTGTTTTCTTTTTGTTTACTGAGAAATGTTTGCATTTTAATATAAGTTTGTCTATTTAAGAACCAAGAGGTAAATGTTTAAGGTTTAGGATTTGTTGAGGTTTTCTCAAAAGTTGTTTTATGTTTTTATAAAATTTTGTTTTAATTTGTGATCAAGAGTAGTGTATTTCAATCATCAAAACTCAAACTAATGCATATTCTCTATCACAAATTTGCATTTTATGCATGTCAACAATCAAATAAGTTGTTGTTTTCTTAAGCCTATAGGTAAGAGTTTAGGTCAACCATGTTTGATTTTTATTTTGTTTTATGTTTGTTTTGTTTGCTAGGTTTTCTTCCACCCTTTATTTTCATGATTTTTTGGATTTCATTTCGGATTTTGATTTTGGGTTTTCTTTAGTATCATGTAGTTATACCAAACTCTCTCTTTTTTTTCTTAACCATCATAAGTCATCTAGTGCTTTGCTGGTTTTATCCTTTCAGCAACATTTTGTAATAGTATTGTCTAAGGTTTTTGTTTGAAGTTTAATAAAACCTACAAACTATTTTTGGATTTCAGAAGAAACCAAAGTAAGATGTTGCAATGTTTGTAAGCTTATAATACAATTAATAATTCAGAAGTTTATACTATACGTTTGAGAACTTTTATGTTTTGTTTTGGTTTTAATACAAATCCTTTTTCAGAAGAAAAAAAACATAACATTCTTCAATTAATGATTAAATTTTATTGTTTTAATTGTCTTTATGTGATAGTCTTTGTTTGTTTTACTTGATTATGTTTGAGTGCATTTTACTTTAGTGTGTTTTCTATATGATTTAAAAGTTCATATATGTGTTATTTTAGATAATTTGTTTTCAATTATACTATTTTTTGTTTTTAATGATTAGAGACCAATTTAGTGTTTTGCTTTTTAGTTCTTTTACACAAATGCATTGTTATATTCTATTTATGGTCTCGTGTGTTTTCTATGAAGCTTAAAATAACTTCTTTTTAGGATCTAAGGTAAGAGTTTGCTATATTTGTAAACTTATAATTACACCATTTGTGCTCATGAAGCTCACATTATAGATTAATTTTGTTTTAGTATAAAGTAGTTTTTTTTTTTTAAATAAAACTTATTGCACGACTCTTATAATTTGTTCAATTATACGTCCATGATTATGAAAGAGTTAACTTCATTTTTGTAGAAATGCCTTATTGAATAAGATTTAATCTCTTCCTCTTAAATCATTATGTTCTCCTCGATAACACATTTTTTTCCAGCTTATTCAATGTATCTTGTTTTGTTCTTCTTTTTCTCCTTACTAAAAATTATTTTGAACCTCCTTAAACTTCATATCAACTTTGTTTGATATCTTAAAAGACACAACAAAAGCAAGGGTGTATTATCAAAATTGAGTTTAACAAAATAGTCTACCTATATAACATTTTATGTTTTGAAGAATTATGAATATCCCTCATGTTTTCAACAAGATTAAGAAACAACACACTTAAATTGTTTATACAAGAAGTAATAACTCTCCAAAAGAACAAAGAAAAGCTAAAGGAAAGGAGAAGGGTAATAACATGAAAGGAAAAAAAGATTTTATTGATAATATAAATTGATTTGGTTATAAAAGATAGCTACGGAGTTATATATAAAGGAGAAAAGAGAAACAAAAGAAAAAAAAAACATAACTAATAAACCAACAAACATGTAAAAGTGGTTTAGCAAACTAAAAACGCTTGAGCAAATATCAGACACTAATATTCATGTATGAAAACTAATTTTTCATTCCTATATTTGAATGAAGATGCTTGAAAGTTGCAAGAGGAAGGAAGGAGTTTTGTAAAATATCAATTGCTTGTTGGCAAGATGAGATAAGCAACGACTTGAGTAATCCGATGTTGATTTTCTCTTATGTAATGTGACAATTGATCTTTATGTCTCTAGTTCTTGAAATACAGGGAAACACTAGAAAGGGGGGTTTGAATAGTGTTTCAAATTCTTTTCACAAAAACAACGTTTAATCACTATAGCGAGATAAACTACAGTAGTTGTTAGATGTTTGTGTTTTCAAATAAGCATTTAGCAAACTATTTTAAACAAGAGAAGTAATAACAAAAGTATTTTTATACTGGTTCACTCAACCTGAGTTACGCTTAGTTCTCCCTTAAGACCTTTTAAGGGGTTCCACTAATCTTTAACAAAATTATAACGAATACTACTCACTCTTGATATACAAGTGTTATCAACCCCTTATGGTTCCCACTAGTCTACCTGACTAGAACAACTTTAACCACTCCTGGTGTTAACTCTAAACAACATGTCTAGAATGTTTAACTCAACTAAGTTAAATAATACAAGTGTTTTAATTCAATTTTGAATATACAAACACAATCAGTATTTTTAGTACAAGTACATTTTCAAATAACTCTTAGAGAGAGGATAGATTCAATACAATGAAATATGAGAACTTGTAAAGTTCTTTATCTTATAATGAAAGCTTTAGACGATCTAAGTTTATAGAGCAGAAGAGAAAGAATTCAATGATAAATCTCTTATAAAAAAAATTTTCGTTTTTTCTCTTCTACGAGTCCTTCTATATAGTCATATTTGATAAAAATTCGTTACTCAAAGAGAGTTTACTTCCTTGAGAGTAGGGGGCTTCTTATGAAAATTTGTACTATTCTGCACTGCTTTAGCAGTGAGAGCTTGTACAAATATGACGAGACATTAAGTTTTAAGGAAACACCCCAGGAATGTCTTCTTATCTCTCAACATTTTTTTGATCCATGTGTAGAGCTTTTGGATAAAGGTTGGTATTGACATTATCTGCAGAGATAAAGAGAGCAAAAAACAAAGCAAACAGGGGTACAATACGTTCATGCATTTAATGTTCTTATGTTGAGAAAGTGTTTATGTGTGATTCGTAGTACAAACATTTAGCATGAATATGTGCCTTTTCAAAGTAGTATCGAGATATTCAGCACTAGACGCACTTTTGTCAAATGATTTTTAATCTTTTATAACTAACACATAATTGATTATCTTGCTATTATTAACAAAGATGTTCTACTATGTACTTCTCTTAAACGCTTTACTCACTAAACGATATTTCGTTAAATGTTGTATGTTAAACTTCAAAACTCGAGTCGCTAGACAGTTTAGTCTCTCTAACAAATCTTGTCCACCGTGATCACTTTTGATTGAAAAATCTTGCAACCTTTTTCATTCTCAATCTTCTTAGAGAGTTTATAAAAGGCATTAAACGCTTCATCCTTATTGACTAAGAACAAAACCCATATCCATCAAGAGAAGTCGTCAACCACCAAAAGTCCATAGTGTTTACTACTCATAGATTAATTCTCAATTAATTTGTTGGTAATCTTACTATTAACCAAAATAGATTCTTAATTAAAAGCAAGACATTATTCATAATAAATTCAACCAAATTACATTTTCAATTAAATCCTATTATGCTTAATCCTATCATTCTTTTATCTTCTAACCAAGTTAAAAATATAATTAATCAAAGTATCTTATTGACTAATTATGGTTAAAGTTTTTACTACTAATCAAAGTACATTATCAATTATTAATAAATACTTGTTCAATTATATAAAAGTTTCTAAATTCAATCAAAGTGCATTTTCAATTAAAATTAAAAACATTTAAACTAAAGTAAAAACCTATTTTTTGCATAAGCACATACACCAAATTCAAAGAAGTAGATCATCTTAATGTTTTTATAACTAACATAATAAAATTTAATATATCATTATACAATTTTTAGGATTTGAAAATTTAAAATCGATCTACCTTCTTTCTTTTTACATTTGTCACTTTTAAGGTTATTTTTAAACCTTTTGAAGTATTACATTTGATATTTGAAGTTTTAATTTAAAAATATAAGGTGGTTGAGATTTGGGGAGAGAAATAAAGAGAAAAAGGTTGAGATTTAGAGAGTGAGAATAAAAAAAAGTGAGAGGAAGCTAAATTAAGAATTTTAAACATCTTAGAATAAAAAAAAGAAAAAAAAATCGCACGGTTTCTTTTATTATTTCTTTCTTTCTTTTTTGCTTTTTTTTATTGTTTAAATGTCAATTACTATATGTGTACCCTAAGGCCAGACGATGCTGGATGACGAAAAATTGTTGGACGACTCAAAAGGGCAAGATACCTAGAGCAAAGCGAAATCATGACAGTAAAAGCAAAGTTAAAGATAAATAAATATTGATTAAGTGTATTTAAGACAGTTGTTGGGCTTGGCAGTAATTAACATTTAATGTGTATTTAAGACGGTTACTCTAATCTCGGACTATTTACTGACTTAAGCATCAGAGTACCTTTGGTCTGGTTGAATGGAGAGAAGACGAAGACATAGGACAAAGACTTAATTACTCGAACGACTCGGAAGAAAATTATGAAGGTGTTTGTAGAAGTTTCCTGACTCTACACTCAAAACAATATGAAAATATGAAAAAATGGAATTAGATAAGTAGTAATGACAAAATATTTTCCTATATGCTTCTCTTCATTTTATTTAAGTGAAAAGGTGAATATTTGTATCACTTAAAATGGTTTCTTTCATTTTATATATATTTTTTTAAGATTTGAATTAATAAAACTAGTGATAGACATGAAGGTTCTATTTTTAAAGCATATATCATAATTATTTTTTGGAAGCAATTAGATAAATTTATTCCATTTTTTTTTTCATTTTTTCATCCTTTCTTGTTATAGCTGCTTTTGAATATCTTTCTTATTTTTAAAGAAACTTATTTTTTTTTATTTAGTAGTTTTAAGAAAAACTTTTTTGAGTTTGTTATAGAGAAAAAAAAACTTAAAACATCAATTTACCTACAAAATATTTTTTCTTCTTTCTTTAATAAGTAAACTAAAAAACTAATATGGGAGAATTAAAGTAGATCAAAAAGCAAGTTGAATGATTTTATATGTGTCTTATAATTACATAATAAGAATTTAATATTATACTAGGAGATCTTTCTATATCAATTAAATTTTGAACCAACGTAGAAAGATGCATTATATATATGTCTTTCTACATCGATCAAGTCTAAATCAATATAATGTGTGATTTTTTCTTTTAAAAAAGTTACTTTCATTATATTCGTTTCATAATCTGTAATTGGAATCAATTTTAATCAACTAAAAAAAAAATTATATTTTGCCTGTAAAATAAATGTTAATATTCAATCAAAACATCAAAATTTACTAATTAATATATATGTAGGACAACTAAATAATAAAATTTATGATTGAATAATATTTAACATTTATCTAATCTAATCTATATAAATATAAAATAAATAGATAGATATCACATTGGATGTTGTAAAACTAATGTAATATGTGAACATTACATTGGTTGTTTTATAATGTAGAATGTGACATAATACATTGATTGTTAATGAATAAATTAAATATAAATTAAACATTTATTTTAAAGTAACCAATGTAATATTTAACTTACTTATGGCATCGATTCATTTAAAATGTCACATTATATTGATTCTAAAGTAAGTGATTAATCTGCCGCATCATAATTACAAAATTATCACGTTATTTTACACTATTTTATGGAAAATTAATGTATTATGCATTATTTATTTTGTTTTTTGTGTTTGATTTTTCATTGTATTTGAAATTTAAGATGATTTTGGATTATATTGTATTTTTTTTTATTTTGTATTGACTTTAAGTTTAACATGACTTAAATTTATTTAGATTTAAAATTAAAAAAATTGTTATTTTATCATAATTAGAAAAAAAAATATTATAATTAAGTGAGATATTAAATCAACTAATTTTTGATAAATCAAATTTTTTTCGACTTATTAATAAATAAATCAAGTAAAATTAATTACTAAATGAACAATACTAAGAACTCTGGTTAGAAATAATTAATAAGCATTAAATTTTACAAAAAAATTATAAGTAACTTAACAAAATTCCGTTATTAAAGGAATAAATAATATTTTAATATCTAAAATTATTAATTATAAAGAAACAATAAGAGAAATCTGTTAAAAATTTTATTATTAATTATAGAAAAGATATTTTTACTTTTAAAAAATGTATTATATGAATTTATATAATTTTAATTATATTTTAAAAGTGTCTAAGTGCACTCTTGATTTTGAATTTTAGAAAACACGAATACTCTTTTTCTCCAAAGAACAAAACTATATATTTGTATTCGAATGCATAGTCTCCAACGGATAGAGGAGAAAGAAGGAAAGGGGAAGTGAAGAATGGAAATCACTGCCCTAAAATCCCTTAGCATTCCAATCCCATTTCACTTTCCGTCATCTAAATTTTCTCCCTTTTCTCAATTCACTTTCTTTCACTTCAAACCTTTTCTCACTTCTTCCTCAAGTCGCTTATCCCCCCATTGCTCTCTCAGTAATTTCACATTTCTCACTCTTTCGCTATTTTTATTTGTGGGTAATTTGCTTTTTGTTATTCCAAAGTTTATTTTGTTCTTGTGTTACAGATGGGTCAGCTAAGATCGTAACCAAGGAAGGTGCTTTGCCTCGCGGCGTTGGAGAGGCTGTCAGTGAAGCATCATGTTCCAAGTTTCTTCAGGTTGTGCTCGTCTCACCTCAGGTAACAACAACATTCCTTTCAACTAGTTTTCTTTTTACTCAAATTACTGTTATTTGTTTTGCTTTTGAATTTTTTAGATTCGGTACTTACTGAAGCATTAAGTTAGTCCCAAAACTTTATAAAAATTAAATAAAATTAAAGCTGATATTTACCTGTAGCTGTTTATGCAAGTTCTTTTTGTTATGAAGCAACCTTTGCTGCTAGTATTGGGTTGTGAATCGGTCAATCCATTTTGCACGAAGAAGAGATTGCAGAATGGAAGAGATGAAGCTTCAACAATAAACATAATGTCATGGAGATTATTGAATTGAAGTCATTACTCAATCCTTAGAATTTGGATGTGAACTTAAGTCAACCTTACAAAACTAATAAGTGAGACATTCTTTAGTTTGGCCATATCACGAGTCGATCAAACACCATGGTGTTAAAGATTAGACATCTCAGACATGAAATATCAGGACTAGAAATATATGGGTGGTTTGATTGTGCCCAATACCGGATTATCAATAGACTTAACGATACTTGTTGACATAAACTTTGATATCATCTTAGAATCAGAGTTTACACTTAACTCGATCTTACAAAATCAACTTATTAGATAAGAGTTGTCCTTCGCTTGTATACGTTAATTTGACTATCATTTATGTTGTCAATGACTTCTCAACGTTCAATTAGGTTCTTAGTTTCACCTTACAGAAACAACTTACAAGTTGAGATATAGTTTATGTTCTCAAAGTTAGAATAACAAGCAGATTACATTTGGGTGGGTGCAAATCCAAGTTCAACCTCCCTTGAATAGTACTCTGCCGTAGTACTAATTAAATAATATTCGAGTCCTAAGAGATTAGTTTTTTTTTTTTTTTATTATTATTATTTTTTTAATAAAGTTTTATTTTGTCAAACCCGTCCTTCATCTGATAGAACCAATGGTTCCAAGTCTATGTTAATACTACATGAGACCATCAACCTGAGACTGCTAGACCAAAGATTTAGACCTATAATTCTGAGGTGCAAGTTCCTGGTCTCTGGGGCAATTGGGACGGAGTATGCTTCCCTTTCATCACCACCTAGGTTGTGAGTTACAATGAGAGTGCATTACAAAAGTGGTGGTAGCATACGAGGGAAGTTAGGCTAGCTAATCAGGCTTATACTTAGGCATAAGAAGACACTTCTTCTAGGAGAGGAAGCATCGCTATATTATCTTTGTTAATCAGTTTTGGATAATTTCAATACTGCGGATATTTTGCTGGGCAGTGGGGTTATAGTGAGAAAGTATGGGAATAACTATCTGCTCGACAGTTATTTTGTTGGATAGGTGGTGCTTAAAGTTAGGATAAAAGAGAAAAAGTGCATAAAAGTATCAGTATGATTGAATCAGATGGTGTTTAAGTTCATACAGATAAGAAACTCCTCCCAAGAAAGATTTTTCGTAACTTTAAGCAACATCTGATTCAATAATACTGATATTTTTTATGCATCTTTTCTCTTGTATCCTAACAACACCGCCTATATATTACAAGAGAGACTGTTTATGACAATTTCCTGCTAATTCCCCCGACAATTGCTCATATCAAAAGAATTAAGAAAATAATGATCTAACTATGCATTTGCATATAACTGATCTGTGATTATTCACGTAATTTTTCAATAATATATTTTGTTGAGAATATTGCAATAAGGAAATGGATAGATATTAACTTCAAAATGATAATGATGATGAAAAAACAAAATGTTTATTGTTGGACTGGAACAAGTGTTTTGCACTTTAAATTGAAAGATATTATAATTCAAATCACTTTAAAGAAGTAAGGAAATTAAAGCTCTAAATATTAAAATTGGCCTCGATAACCCTTGTTTTAGCTTAGAGTTAGAATTATATTATAGTTTTAATTACTGAAAGATGTTCTGGGATTTATTTTGTCCTTGGTAGATTCCAGGAAACACAGGGTGCATTGCTAGAACATGTGCAGCATCAAATGTTGGATTACACTTAGTTGGGGTGAATTTTACTCTCTATATCTGAATATTTTTTATATTTGATTGCAAGATTGTCATCTATTTTTTGTGTTGCAAAATACTAATGATAGGCTCTGCATTCAGCCATTAGGATTTCAGGTGGATGATACTAAGCTAAAGCGAGCTGGATTGGATTACTGGCCGTATCCTTGGATATATGCTTATCGAATTTTGATTTTTTTCCCTCACTTGCATCTCTCCAATACTAGACCAACACTTCTACCATACAGTGTAGCATGTAATTGTCTATCATTGTTTATTATGAATGCCTGACTCTGGATTTTAAGTCTTCTAAAGCTTTGTTTTTGATGGGGTGAAGTGTGTTGCTTTTCTAGTATAACATATCTAGTAGTTTTAACTGATCTAATATTTGATTTGTCCAAAATGAAAATAAAAACTGCTATGAAATTGGCATAATTGCTTTGCTGCTTTTTGTTTGTTTTCCATTATTAACATTTAATACAGATATGTGGTTGTTAAGGTTCATGATTCTTGGGCAGATTTTCGTGATTATTTTAGGCAACAGGTGATTACCATTCAGATAAATTCAATATATCATCTCCTTTGACTCCATATGTGACATGCTTCCATCGTTTGGCACAGGAGGGTGAAAAGCGGTTGCTAGCTTTTACAAAGAGGGGAACTCAAATTCATTCTGTGAGTTGCCCACAATAGCATAGTTCCTTTAATTACAGAATTTATCCTGTTGATGCTTGATGTTTGTAATGCCATTACATCTCAGAAGGTCGTCTTATAATGAATTTCTTCTTTTTTCTTTAAATAAAAGTGGAAGATTTTGTTTTCAATCCTCAGTAGTTTCTCTTTATAGCATGGAAACTCACAAAATACAAATTTGGAATCCCCATAGCAACCTTCCTACTCTACATTGTATACAACTAATAGGAAACATGGGAACAGAATCATGGTATTACCATTTATGAGGAGATAATGAATGTCAATGAAGACTGATATTGACATGTAATCAAGTTTTAGTTATAAATAAATCTACACTGTATCCTGAAGTTATTGGTGAGGGTATTTTACTATGTTAGAGCATGTTATAATGAAGTGTTCTTCCAACCATCCCCCTCCCTCCCCCCTATAAAAAAAAGAAGGAATTGAGCATTACGTCCGAGATGCAGTATTCTAAGTTTTCCAAAATCTGTTAAGTGTATGATCTGACTCAACATTTGCTTCCGGGATTAAATGAATCTGGGGTACAATTGTCAAGTGAAACCAGGTATTGATTATGACTTTCTCACTTACCTATGACGTGGTTTGTGAGAGTGGATCATTTGGGGTTTGGTAGGAAGTAGGGGGTATTCTCATATTAGATTGATTTTAACTGAAAAGCCAACTGATCAGCTACTTTATTCAAAATGTAAAACCATAATCCAGTCCTATTTAAATTGGTCTGCTTTAGAAAGATTTTTCTTGTCTTTTATTTTACACGTGAAATACACTATCTATAGGTTCAAACGATTCATGATAATACTTCAAAACACAGTCAAGTTCTTAATAGCTAAAGTCTAAATATAATTTCAAATAAATTGTCAATCTTACAATTAGTCTAAATCCAAGAGGGAATTAACTTTTAGTGGAGGAACACTAGCAAAGTTCTTAAACAAGTATAGGTAATCTATAAATTTTATAGATTATATTGATCTGTATTTGAAAACCAATCAAATCCAGTTTTTTCTTTTCCTTTGGGTGTTTAGTATTTGCATAGGCATTAGCCAGGAGCCTTCTACATTAGGGTCCATTAGTTTTATTTTCTTTTCTTCATGGTTTTTTAGTATTTTCTTTTATTGGACATCTCATGAAGCAAAGATTACTTATCATATTTGAAAGTAGTGTGTGCCTAAGCATCCATAAAGCAATATAAGAAAACTGTAAACATGCCTATAATTGTGGTTCCTTCTCACTCTGCAGGAGTTTTCTTACAGAAAAGGTGACTATCTTTTGTTTGGTTCTGAAACAAGTGGCCTGCCACCTGAAGCCTTGTTAGACTGCAAAACTGAACCATTTGGTGGAGGGACTATCAAAATCCCAATGGTTGAGACTTATGTCAGATGTTTGAATCTGTCTGTAAGTGTTGGCATTGCTTTGTATGAAGCTTCCAGACAACTAAACTACGAGTCACTTCAGGTACCTTCAGAAAGCCATATTGATACTACTGAGGAAGAATCATTTATTGCTGAAGACATTTTTGCTTGAATATCATAAATATTTTATTCAACACAAGGGGGTTGGTACCATTTCCTGGTTAATTGGGATGGAAAATGTCCGTTTCACTCTGAATTAGTTAATCCCAAATCTGCAACCAATTCCAAAAATACAACTCACTTACATGTGCCACTCACTAGATTTTGTGGAGATTATGTATCAAAATTTTGTACCAATCCACATGTAATATCATTGTAATCTAAATAGTTGTGCCACTTATTGTGGAGGATTAGTTTAACATTTTCATTGAATCTGTGGCATATTGAAAAGAGGAAGGATAAAGAATCACATTTTTACCTTTTCATTTTGTCCAATTGTCTGCAGAGCAATTTCATTAACTTATATGGAATCTTTTTTGTGCACAGATTGTGATTGTGAGATTGTACACCCTCCCTGGTTTTTCACTCTATACATATGTTGATTGTTTGAAAAACTTTTCATTCACTCTCCTTATCAATGAAATTCTCCCATAGATTGGATCCATTTCAACATCAACCAACAATCTAGGTTTTCAAAAACTAGAAAAGTGGAATTAAGGTAAGAGAATAGATAAGTTGAAAAAAATTATCATTTTAAATTATGAAATTCAAGAGTAAGAACTTAAGAGGTTTCTCAAGAATTAAATTTAATTCGTAAATGAATCAAAACTCTTTATACAAATAAAATATATCACTATTTATACAATCAATTTAAGATTATTATACTTATTACCAACAATAAGCCGAATAAAGGCACAATAAAGGTGCAAGAAAAGAAAATAAAAGCAAACATAAAAGCTCAAACAGAGGCCTAATATATTACAATGATCAAAAGCAAATAGAAAAACTTAGCTGAGACTGAATCTGACCTTGAGAAAAATAAATGAGACGAATTTCTTTCTAAACTAAAATTAACTGAGGAGAAGATATAGAGAGGTTATATAAGAGTCTTTTTACCAATTAATTTTAGTTTATGAGTTTTATTTTATTTTCTTTCTTATAGAAGTCCTTCTTCAGGCTGTCCAAATATACAAAAGTTTAAAGCTCTCTGCTCAGTCCTCTTTCACTTATATATTGCACTAAAATTTCTTAATGGTTTGACAGAGATTACATTATGGACATGTGAACTTTTTCATAAACTTCTTCAAGGAGAAAAAATAACAGGAAAAGATAAAATTAGAAAATTAATTTATGTATGAATTAATTTACATGTTATTTTATAAATTTCTCTAACTTTTTTTTTTATTTTTAATTTGAGTTAGTATATTTTATTTTCCCCTCTTGAAAGATTTATGGAGAAACTCGTCAAAATAAATCTTATACCCTAAAAGAAACGTTATTATAAATGTTAAAAAGTTAGAAAGGTTTATACACTATTAAGAACATAAGAGTATAAGTGTAACATTATTTTATATATACTACTGTAAAATATTCTTACACAGATACCTAATAGTACTAATCACCAAATCATATTAATTACTAGATGATAGGATAAAGTGGTAAAGTTTTATTTTATATATATATATATATATATTAACCATACGAACGATAAAAACTCATAAATATATGTTAGTTAGTGCATTAGGTGATGAATAATCTAAATTCATGCCAAAATTGTCTTAAAGAAAAAAAAAAATGTAAGAAGTGACTATCATCAATCATTTCAATGCACTGGCTCTTCCCTGTCCACCTGAGATCTCACGTTCTTTCAACATGGAGGGCTAATTGGGTGTCTTGCACATGAAAGCTTTAAAACATGTCCAAAACACAAGGACTTTGCCCCAAATGGTTCACTGTCTTTCATTCTGAGGACCATAATTAACCTTTATCCTTTTGTTTTTTTGTTTTTTGGCTCCTATCTAATCCAACTTGAGAGAACTTTGGAACTTGCAAGTTGGAGAGAAAATCATGTTTTGTGGGAACTAATTTCAATTATAGGTTCAACTTTTTGTGTTGCCTCTGTACTGATAGACACTGTTTGTGATATTTTAAAGTATTAAAAGGAAGTATAATATACCAACACTAATATATTTTTAATGTTTAATAGATGATAACACTAAATAAAAAAATCTCGACTCAAATAAGATATCTTACTCATTCTTCCTTCTTGCCCTAATTCCATATTGCATGCCTGGGAAAGAAACTCTCCATAAACACTTTTAATGAAGAAAAATAAAATGAAATGAATTTAACTTATCAACAAGCCAAATTTAGTTTAGGTAAAATCTGATTTTCAAAGAAGTTTATAAAGTATTTCTTTTATAAATTAGTTGATGCAATGATATCGATAAAAGAAGCTTATTGTATTTATTTTTGTTCAAACAATAATATTGTATCCAGGCTAAAGGGATTGTAGTTTTAGTCTTTAAAGTGAGTTTAAATTAAGCTATGTTAATGAAAGTATTATGTTTGATGAAATTGGGTCCCATTGCCAGAGTAATGGAAGTAATGATCATAGTGCAATTTGGACCCTCCATCTTGTCAACATAAATATGGCTTGTCGGAACAACCTTTTTAATTCTATCACAAGGCTCACTTTTTTAATACAACGTTTGAATATGATAATAAGTGGAGAAGAAAATTACTGTTATGATCCCATGTTTTTCATATTATGGTTCTCCAGTACTTCTTAGTTCACTGTTTAATGTTATCACTGGTTTTCAAGTAGAATATATAAATAAGCTATGAAATAATATAAAGAAAACTAAACTTGAAAAAGTTTTTGTAAAGTCTTGGATTGACGAGAGAGAAGAGGATAAGCATTGATAAACATTAGTATTCATAACTAGATCAAACGAGTGTACTCAATCCTAGTTCAACATTACTATTCATAATTATATTGTTTAATTTAATTGAACTAAACAACTAAATGTTTTGATTTATTTTTGAATATATAAACACAGTAAAGGTGTTTTAGAGAAACAAGTACAAATTTAAAGTTCTTGAAAGATAATTTCAATATAAAGAAATTTGAAGACTTGTAAATTTTTATTTTACAAAAAAAGTGTTAAATGATGAAAGCGAGAGAGTATCAATGTAAGATTCAAAGAGATATTGTTATTATCTTCTCTTCATCCAGTTTTCCTCATATAAGGTTAAATATGTTTTTAGTCCCTATACTTTGGGGCGACTTTGGTTTTTGTCCCTCTTTCAAACTAAGGTACAATTTAGTCCTTCATCTTTAAAAAATTCTGGTTTTAGTCCTTTTTACCAAAATTTTTTAACTTTATTTGCTGTTTCAAGCGCACCTTTCATTATAGCATTTGGATTGTTTATACTGTTTGACACATTTTTGCTTCAATGTTAACTGAGAAACGCGTTTGAAACAGCAACTAAATTTAAAAAAATTTGGTAAAGATGACTAAAACTAGAGTTTTCTAAAGTTGAAGGACTAAATTGTACCTTAGTTTGAAAGAGAGACTAAAACCAAAATCGCCCCAAAGTATAGGGACTAAAAACATATTTAACCCCTTATATAACTTTCTTCGAGAAAAAATTGTTACTAAAAGAGTTGACTTCAGTAAGGGTAGGTAGCCTTTTTATGTATAAAGTCAGGTGCTAGGTTGCATCTTGACATAGCAACAATTCTTTTAGCAAATATTGTTGGGTTCTGGAGCGTTTCGAGAAAACCCAGAAAACCAGAAAAAGATAGAAGAGAGAGAGCGGAGCGTGAGAATGAAAACTGAATTGTATTGAATGTTCAAAGTTACAAATGAGGAGCGGGGTTGGTTACTATATATATAACCAACACAAGCGCGCAACAGGCAAAACCGGCAAACAGAATGTAACCAACACAAGCGCAAGCGCGCAACCGGTCAAACAAAAACAAAACTCAACAGAACTAACAAACCGCCCGGACCGACCGGTCAACAGAACTAACAAGAAGCTAAGTCTAAATAACAATTCTCTACCTAAACTTGTTTCAAAGAACAAAAACAAAACACGGACGGTCAAACAATTAGTGACCGACCGGTATGCTGGCCATTTTTGATTCAGCCATCCGATACCTTGAAATTACCTTCTGCAAATAACACTCCTGAGACAGAAAAAGGTTACCGCCCGGTTTATCCCTTTTAATGTCTATGCCTAAGATCCGCCTTGATTCCCCTAGCTCCTTCATTTCGAAAGCATCCCCAACCTTGCTTTCGTCTCACCGATCATGCCCCTGTCACTGCTAGCAACCAGGATATCATCCACATAAAGCAGGAGATATAACACTTCACCGTCATGATTCAGAGTGTAAACACAGTCATCATAATTGCACCGCTTGAAGTTCAGCTTTATCAGAAAATCATCAAATTTCCTGTACCACTGCCTTGGACTTTGCTTCAAGCCATAAAGTGACTTCTGCAACAGACACACCCTATCATCCACAGCGAAACCGTCCGGTTGCTTCATATAGACGGTTTCCTCCAAATCGCCGTGCAGAAAAGCTGTCCGAACATCCAACTGTTCAAGATGCAAATTGCAATGAGCAACTATTGCCATCAGAACTCTGACCAAACAATGCTTAACCACTGGAGCAAAGATCTCATGATAGTCTACACCTTCAATCTGAGTAAAGCCTTTGGCAACAAGCCTAGCTTTGTACCTCGCTTTCTCACCGCCCGATATAGCTTCCTTTTTCTTGAAAATCCATTTCGAACCTATAACATTCTTACCCTTCGGCAGATCCACCAATCTCCAGGTGCTATTCTTTTTCAAAGCCTCCAACTCTTCCTCCATAGCACCCTGCCAAAGATGCCGGTCGCTGCTGTCAAGAGCCTCCTTATAACTTCTCGGTTCATCCGATCGGTTAAGATCTTCAGCAGCATTCAGGGCGTAGCAGATTAGATCTGCCTCTCCAAACCGTTTGGTTGGCTTAGAGATCCTTCTTTCTCTGTCACGAACAAGCTGATAGTTTCTCAAATCAACACCAGCAGCTTTTCCATGACTTCCCTCGCCAGACATACCATCTGTATCATCACCAAGGTCTGTTCGAAATTCATCCGATCGGTTCTCCTCTATCGTCCGATCGTTTTCAACTTGCCCTTCACCCCGTTTGGTTTTCCTCAGTCCCACCGGGTGTGCCAGCTCCATTAGTAGTATGCTCCACCTCCACGAGAATCTTCTTCTCACTTATAGAGTTTTCAGGGTGCATTGCCATCCTTGTTTCATCAAAAATGACATCCCTACTAATGATTAGTTTTGAAGGTCTAGAATCTAACCTCCATAACTTGTATCCCTTAACACCTTCGGCGTATCCAAGAAAGATACATTTTGCCGCCCGGGAATCCAGCTTATCACCCCTGACATGAGCAAACGCCAAAGAACCAAACACTCTCAAGTGTGAGTAATCAGCCGGTCGTCCACTCCACACTTCCATTGGCGTTTTAAAATTGAGTGCTGAAGACGGACTCCTGTTAATCAGATAGACGGCCGTATTAGCAGCCTCTCCCCAGAAAGCCTTTGACAACCCTGATCCCAGCAACATGCACCGAATCCTCTCCAGAATGGTTCTATTCATCCGTTCGGCCAAGTCATTCTGTTGAGGAGTTCCAACGACCGTTCTGTGCCTCCTGATCCCTTTCTCTTTGCAAAACCCATTAAACTCCTCTGAAACGAACTCCAGCCCATTATCGGTTCTTAGACATTTCAGCCTACACCCCAATTGGTTCTCAATCTGTATGTGCCACTCTTTGAACTTCTGAAACGTTTCAGACTTATTTTTTAGAACGTAAATCCACACTCTCCTTGAGAAATCATCAATTATACTTAAGAAATACGCTCCTCCACCATGAGTTAAGGTTCTTGCCGGTCCCCACAAGTCAGCATGGACATATTCAAAGGGACGTTCGGTTGAGTGTTTCCCTTTCCCGAACGGTATCCTGTGTGATTTCCCTAAGACACAATGGTCACAGAAATCCAGCTTCTGTAGTTTGTCTCCCAGAAGCAAGCCTTGCTTTTCCAATTCTTCAAGACCCTTCTCACTGATGTGTCCCATCCTCAAGTGCCATAGCCGGGCGGTATTCTCGGTCCCACTTGCTACTGAGACATGACCAATGACAGTTGATCCCTCCAGAATGTACAAGCCGTTCCTCCTTCTGCCTTTGGCAACCACAGAATCTCCAGAACAAACCCTCATTACTCCATCTTCAACTTTAGTGGTGTAACCTCCAAGATCAAATGCACTAATAGAAATCAAATTTCTCTTTAGTTCGGGCACATACCTTACAGCCTGCAACACCATATCACGATTGTCAAACATCTTCAGCCTCACCGACCCCACACCTTGCACTCGGCAAGCTTTGTTATTTCCGAGCAGTACATTTCCATGCTCTTTCTGATCAAGATTCTCAAAAAACTCCTTCACCGGGCACATGTGATAGGTGCAGCCGGAATCCATGATCCAGCTCATTTGAGAATCTTCAGACGAAGCCACCAGCACTCCAGCAGATTCATATCCCTCAGACGCCTCTGCCACATCAGCGGTTTCTTGTGGCCGGCCGCCCTTTCCTTTCTCGGGCAGAACTTCTTGATATGACCCATCTTCTGGCACTTGAAGCAACGCACCTGCTTCGTACCGTCCGGATTCAGCTTCTTCTCTTTTCCAGCCTGCTTCTTCCATTTCCCTTTCACCGAGATCAATCCAGACGCTCCCTCCTCGGTTGCCTTCGAATCTTGGAGTTTTTGGAACTCCTTGGTTCGAATTGACGTCACAACCTCCTCTAACGTGATCACTTGATCTTTCCCGTAGAGTAACGCATCCCTGAAATGCTCGAAGGTTCTTGGAAGCGCATTCAACAGGATGACAGCTTTATCTTCATCCTCCAACTTCACTTCAATATTCTCCAGATCATCAACTATCTTGCTGAATTCTGCAATTTGCTCCTCTATCGTTCTTGATTCTGACATCTTGAACGCAAAGAGTTGCTGCTTCAGACACAACCTATGAGCCAACGATCTCGTCATGTACAGAGACTCCAGTTTTGCCCAGATTTCAGCGGCAGTCTTCTCCTTTGCAACCTCCCTCAGTACCTTATCACCAAGGCACAAGATGATTGCACTCCTTGCCTTATCTCCCATCTTCTTCTTCTCTTCTTGAGTCATGGCATCACTCATCCTCGACTCACCCTTCAACGCTTCATCACATCCCTGCTGTATCAAGATAGCCTCCATCTTGATCTTCCACAGCCCGAAATCATTAGAGCCGTTGAACTTCTCTACGTCGAACTTGGTTGCCATTGTTTCTTGGGAATTCTTGAATCCTGGCCCCACGGTGGGCGCCAATTGTTGGGTTCTGGAGCGTTTCGAGAAAACCCAGAAAACCAGAAAAAGATAGAAGAGAGAGAGCGGAGCGTGAGAATGAAAACTGAATCGTATTGAATGTTCAAAGTTACAAATGAGGAACGGGGTTGGTTACTATATATATAACCAACACAAGCGCGCAACAGGCAAAACCGGCAAACAGAATGTAACCAACACAAGTGCAAGCGCGCAACCGGTCAAACAAAAACAAAACTCAACAGAACTAACAAACCGCCCGGACCGACCGGTCAACAGAACTAACAAGAAGCTAAGTCTAAATAACAAATATGGCATGTAGGACTTGTTTAGAACAAAAACCATTAAGGAAACATTTCAAGAATGTCTTCCTATCTCTTAATCTCTTTCTAATATGATGCAGGACTCTGGAATAAAATTTGATACTTTCATAATTTGCATAGATAAAGAGAACAAAACACCACAGACAAAGAAGTACAAATTGTACATGCATTTAATGTTTTGTGTACTAAGCATTTAGTGCACAAGTATGTTCTTTTCGAATAACATATCATTTACAAGATATAACATTTAATAAAACTTTTTTCTAAACGGTTTAAAAAGATAAACACTTTTTCACTAAACATTGTTTATAAGTTATATAACATCTTATTAAGACTTATCATATATGATTTGTTTATGTTATTCAACATTGTCATGAGCAAGCATATCTTTTAGACGATTTAATTAATAAACATTATTTTGTTAAATATTTACTTGTTAAACTTTAAAATAACTAGACGATCTTATAACAAAATATTTCATCTGATTAAATCACTTTTACTCTTAAACAATTAACTAAGTCCTTGGATTCTTTCTAAAAAAAATTTCATACTCGAGAATCACTTCCAAAAAAGAGATAAGGATAAACTTCTCTTGTAGTTTCTTCAAACTTCCATGTGTAATCATTAAATCTAGCATTTAATCCAGTTTGACCATACTAGTATTTCTACCATGAAGTTGCTTTACTTGATAATCAAGAATTTTAACAGGCTTCACTTTAAATGATAAATTCTCTTTTATTTGCACTAAATCATATTCTAAAATATGACTGTGATGAAGGACATATTTTTTTAGTTGTGACACTTACTTGAAAGATAATGTGGATGTTGGCCAAAGAAAGAGGCAAGACTAGTTTGTTAAGAAATTGATAGGGTTTGATGAACTTTATAAAAATTATAAAAATCATCTTCTTTTATTTGCATAGGATTTATAGTTTGAAAAAGTAGTTCATAGTGACCTAGAAAAGTGATTACTCTGCCTACTTAATAGTTTGTTATCTTGTAACAAACTAAAATAATTCAATCCAACTTACATTTCTCAAACAAACGTCAATTATTTTTACTTACTTAAAATGAAAGTACAAAACCCCAATAATTGGACACAAAATAAACCAAGCCCCACCATGTCATCCTCCCAAACACAATACCATGTGCATCACACTGCAACTTTCATACCACCGACTGTAATAACAACACTAAACCAGGGCTAATTTCGTCACTTAACATCTATATATAACATACCTTTTTCAAACACACTCCACTAAAATACACTCAATGGCACTCCACTCGCTCCTCCTATTACCAGCGGCCATTCTCGCCGCCGCAGTCGTCGCCGCCACCGGTTGCTCACCGTCGGATAGGGAAGCGCTTCTTGGCTTCCGGCAGGCACTCAACGAGCCCTACCTCGGCCTGTTCAACTCTTGGACGGGCTCCAACTGCTGCCTCAACTGGTACGGCGTCAGCTGCGATGCCGCCACCGGCCGCGTCACCGACGTCAACCTCCGCGGCGAGTCGGAGGACCCAATCTTCGAGAAAGCCGGCCGCTCCGGCTACATGACCGGAAAACTCTCACCGGCAATATGCGGCATCGACACCCTCACCACCCTCGTCGTCGCCGACTGGAAGGACATCTCCGGCGAGATCCCCGCCTGCATCACCTCCCTCTCCTCCCTCCGCATCCTCGACCTCATCGGAAACAAATTCTCCGGCGAGATTCCCTCCGAAATCGGCAGACTCAACCGCCTCACCGTCCTCAACCTCGCCGACAACACCCTCGCCGGAAAAATTCCACCTTCAATCACCGAACTCACCTCACTCAAACACCTCGACCTCAGCAACAACCTTCTCACCGGCGAGATTCCCAAGAATTTCGGCAACCTGGCAATGCTGAGCCGAGCGCTGCTGAACCGGAACCAATTAACCGGTTCCATACCGGTTTCGATTTCCAAGATTTACCGGCTGGCGGACTTGGACCTGTCCGTGAACCGCTTGACCGGTTCGGTTCCGTATGAGCTCGGAAAAATGCCGGTTCTTTCCGTGCTTAATCTGGACAGTAACTCATTGAAGGGTTTAATACCCGAGAGTTTGTTGAGTAACGGGGGAATGGGTATTTTGAATCTGAGCAGAAATGGGTTTGAAGGATCCATACCCGATGTTTTCGGGTCACACTCGTATTTCATGGCTTTGGATTTGTCTTACAACAATTTAAAGGGTCGGGTACCCACATCGTTGGCATCCGCAAAGTATATCGGGCATTTGGATCTGAGTCATAACCATCTGTGCGGATCCATTCCTGTCGGGGAACCCTTCGATCACCTGGAAGCGTCATCGTTTGGATTCAACGACTGCTTGTGCGGAAACCCGTTGAAGACTTGCTAGTAATCGTGGGTGACCCGAATAAGTACCCGATTCGATTATAATGAAATGATGAAAAGAAAGTGTGAATTTTGGTGTAATAGTAATCTTTTTGTTGGTTTAAAGTGGTGTAATATAATATCGTAGTGAGAAAGATGAAAAGGACAAAAAGAAAAGGAAGTGTTTGAGATCACGTGCACTACAGAACAAGGGTTTCAAATTGATTTGATTACTGTTTATGAAGTTTATTGTAAAAGTTAAAAGTAGTTTTTGTTTTGTGATGGTAGATCCATGAAAATGTAAGAGAACATTATTAATGGTGTTGAACTACCACTTTGGAGGCACATGCTGCTGTTCTTATCTCTTGCATCTATGCATTAACTACAAGGCCATGCCATGTGTTGATGCCATATTCAAATCAGTGCAACATGTAAAAAGGTGAAAGAAGACATGAATGGTGTTAAAAAAAATAGAATGTACGTACTATTGCATCCACTGTACAATAATAAGAAATAATAACTTACTTTTATATATTCATTTAATAGAGTATAATAAATGTAAGAAAAAATAATTTTTATAGAATAATCTATTAAAGAGATGCTATGAATATGGCAAAAAATGAATGTATGTGGTCTGGCATCTGAATTCATCTTCCACTTCCAATTCATTATTATCACATTCTAAACAAACAAAATCAGGACTTTCTTAGTACATTATTCAATGTCTCAACACGAATGAATACATGTAAGAAGAAGAAGAAGATTTCAGGAAGGAACTACAGAGGAAATAAGAAGATTTTTCATACATCCCTTGATGTCTCCAATTCTTTATTTGGTTGATTCTTTCTGCTACTAATACGTGGAGCAGTTTGTGACCGTTTTCTAGTTACAAATACCCCCTTATACTAATAAGGCTGTTAACTTTTCATTCTATAGCTTTCTATTTAAACATTTTTTTTAATTGGATTCATCTTCAAATTTATATTTAATTTTTATAATTAAAATAACTAAATTTATTGATAATTAATTTTGTTGAGATTTTTTTTATATTTAATTATTTTTGCATAATATTTTTACAAATAAAAAAAATGTTTTTATTTTCTAATTTATTAAATAAAAACTTTAATTATCCAAAAAGTAATAATAAAAATATCAATAAAAAATAAAAATAAATAAAATTAAAACAATGATAATGTTAATTATAAAAAATGTTACCACTTAATTTTGTAAAACACTTCAACAATACCTACTTAGAAACACTAACTCAATATAAAGTGTCAATACTAAGTCAAATAAATATTTTTCTAACTCCAATAACCAAAAGTTGTCTCATGTGTGACAAAAGAATCAAGATTGTTGAGAAGTGAACTTTAATCATAACTCAACTCCCAAAAAATCGACTTGTAAAGTGATGTTTGTACCCACATATATACTTTAAATTGACTTTATCTCTAATTCATGTGAGATTTTCAAAACACTCATTCACATTGAGGCATATAAATCACAGGCGTGAAACTAAACATTATTGAATGATCTGGTAGCGGTTTGATAACAGGTCATCAAATTTTATTAGGATAGACTCTGACTCATGACTTTAATACCATGTTGAGAAATAAACTTTAAGCCTAACTCTACCACACAAAACCAACTTATAAGGCGAGGTTTACATCCGATATATACTCTAAGCTAGTCTTATCTCTAATTGATATAAGACTTTCAACAAGAACGTTGATTGGTCAAAGAACCTTTGTCATCCAACAAGATTAACCAATCTAAATGTGACTTAGTGAAAATAGATATTGATTAAGCCAAATAATAATATTAATGTATGATGTGTCATGATGAGGTCAAAACCATTTTTCTTGGAGAAGTTGAAGACTAAAATAATATTTAAAATTGGATATATGAGAAGTAAAAGTTCCGAATCATTCTTATAAAAACACATTAAAATATGCTTAGAGTAGACATGAACATTTTTGTTAAGATCTACCGCATCAAATTAAACCATGCATTTCGTTACTAAAAAAAAAAAGGCAAAGTTTGGTTTTTTCAAACATTAGTTCATTTTATTCATCAACAATGTGGCATGTTTATGTGTACAAACCATGTCATGTAAATACAACATATTTAGAGATGTCTAATTTAATATACATCTTTTCTAACTATAAAAAGAAATTAAATAACTTTTTCACATTTAAACCCATGTTAATAATTATACTGCTTTTAAGGATTACAATGATAATATCACACATTTTCATAGATAAATATGATTATTTATCCTTAAATTATTTTTTGTATATAATTTTTTTTTCTAAGACTAAATTATCTTATCTTTTAATTTATACATTGAATATTTTACTAATATATCTAATAGATAAGAATGGTGATACCCGGTGGGCCACTTACAGTGTTTTTCCACCATAGAATTCACATTTTTGGTACAAATCAAATTTGTTTATTTAATTATTCAAACAATGGTTCTCTGAAATACAATCATAGGCACAAAATCAATGAAAAGCATATACATAATTTCCCCACCCTTTGTCCATTCAAAGTAGAATCACACAATGCACCAACATAGAGACATCCAAAACTGTTATTAATGTAATCGATATCATTATTGAATTAATATATTGTCCAAACTTCTAAAATTTTCCAATCAGGTTAATTCTTTGATTTATGAATATCTAGTTGAAGTTACTCCATAAAAGTTTAAATTTGGCAGCAATTCTAACAAATGTAGTATCTCCAATATAATTCCATAAGTGATGTTTGAAGAATGGACACCAGTCAAAGTTCAAATTTAATATTATGTACAGTAAACAAGGAGTTTATTTGTGTGATGATTTTTATAAAAATAATTTAAAGAAAAAAATATAAAAGTTTTTATTTATACTAGTGAAACACAAATTTTAATTTTTTAATTACAATTTTTAGTGCTTTTTCAAAAACGTCGAAATAATAAAATGATAATTTTATCTCGATAATAATAATAATAATAATAATAATAATAATAATAATAATAATAATAAGATTTTAAGGAAGAAGCTTAGACATTTCATCCCACAAAGATGTGTTAAGAGTCTAATAGAAGTTAGATAAACATTTAATTTATTAAATAAAGAAAAATAAAAAAGAAAAAATAATCATCAAAACAATTTTTTAGAAGTTAAAATAACTTTATGACCTGGTCTATAAATAGACCCACACCTAAATTTCTCTACAAAACTCTTGCTTCCTTCTCACTTAACTGTATTGGACTAATGTAAATGTTATATTTTACAATTTTTCTTTTGGAAATTTCCCCAAATTAAGGGATACTCTATAAAAAATATTTATAGAATATTCTAGGTTGATTGTCCAAGTTTACAAGAATTATAAACATGAACCAAAAAAATCTGCTTACACGAACTCTAAATAAAACAGTTGAGTGACCATGTTGTAAAAGGAAACACATTCAAAATTAAAGAAACACAACACTGTCATCTGATGCATCGAAATGTAGCTGCTTGATATGAATCAAGAAAGTTTAGAACCTACAAAGCCATAAGTCAGTTTTAGTGATCCACTTAAACTGGAGTACAAAAGACAATTCAAAGCGTTTAAGATATCACAAGAGTGATCAAGCTTCCATAACCAAGAAAAATTCTTAAATAATCCAAGAGAAAACTCTCAATATTCTATATTTTCGGAAAGCTTTCATTCGAACCTGATTGCTGTGATAGAATGAGCTTTTGCACATGTATAAAGTATGTGTTGCCAAATTTCTTCTTAGATGCAAAACTTCAAAACTAACCCTCGCTAAATTTCATCACACTGTAATAATTGAAAGATGGATTCTGTTTGTGCTTCCACTGCTTCTCTGACATTCTGCAAAATTAAGAAAAATATTTGTCCCGAGCCCACAAATATACATGTCTTGACACTTAAACCTATTACACCCAAAGGGAGTGAATCTTAAGTATTTCTAAGTTTATAAATAAACCTCAACCATTAACAAAGAGAACACACCTTGAATAGTTTTAATAGTTTTAAGTATCTTAACTTTTGGTTAGAACAGTAATCAATAACTAGAAATTTTTGCTTTAGTGAGTCGACATTGTTATCAATTCATGTACGTACAAATAAGTGCCCTTTCCACTCTAAATTATCCCATTACCACTATGTGTCAATTTTTTTCTACTTGTTTAGTTTTGCTGATTTGTCAACAATAAACAGAACAGTTACCTTGGATAACAAAAGAATAAATCCTCTCATGCGGGACTTTTAGATGACAAGGTCACGAGAAGATTGATGAGAATGATAAATAGAATTTTTTTAAAAAGGATCACGTGACATGGTATCTTTCCCTTAAATGTCCATGTCATGAAAATCTCACAAGACACTAGCGGGTCTATTCTGCATAAATTGTAATCTTCACAACCATGGACCAGTAGAAAGCCCTTATCAGGAGTATTCAAAAAGTTACTGTTATCTGTAGTGTATGACTGTTTGGTCAGCCATAGTCCGGACAATCAACTATAGTTTGAATGGTTAACCAATCAATCCAGCCAATCACCAAATAGGTCGACCGGCTATGTACCAGCTTGGAGTACAAACCAATGAGTCTGGTCGAAATGCCAAACAAACTAGTTGATCATACACTAGCCCGATTGAATGTCCCATAGCTCAGAACCCAGATCTCACAGTTTGGAGCGCAAGTCACTGAGACCGACTGGTCACCCAAAAGGTCGGTCGGCCATGTACCAACGAGCTCGGTGTGATTGATCGGTTGGCCATGAATTGGAATGATCGAGATGAATAGTCCAAGAATAGATTAACCCTAAAGCTTATCAACTTAAGAGTAAAGTACAATTACTCATAATTGGGTCGTAATTAAGCCAATGTTAATCAAAAGTCCACCACAAAACCTATAAATAAATGTTTGAGGTAAGAAGGTAGGTTATGGGCATATACTATCGCATTAAGTTTATCTGTCAAACGTTGAGCTAACTTTGGTATCGGAGTATCTTCTCTAGGTACCCCTGGTTTGAATGCACAGGAAATCACTTTTCGGACCTCAGAACAACATAATGCAACCTGAACCGTTGACCTTGACCCACACCCAAAACATTCTCCAAGCAGTACCAAGTTCAGTCCAATGGGCTAAATCAGCATAAGGGATCTCCCATTTTGTTTGGACCTGCATATAAATGTGGCTTTTATTTTTAAATAATCAGGAAGATCTGATAATAGATGAATGTATATCTGTTAGCATAAGTTGAGGCAAGTAGAAAAGTTCCAGATATATCCTACAGATAAAATGTGGCTTCTATTTTTAAATATTCAGTAAGATCTGATAATAGATGAATGTATATCTGTTAGCATAAATTGAGGCATGTACAAAAGTTCCAAATATACACTATCCTACATATAATGTCACATACACAGTTCATCCTGCATGCCAGCTCTAAATTAATTCCATGGTTGGTATCAATAAAATAACGAGTAAGCTGCTTATTAAAACTGATAAGTAATCCTATGCCGAAATGTCTGTCCAAAACAATATATCTGAAGTTAATACTTCATAAATTTTCTCTAGTAGTCAATACAGAGTGGTAAAAACTGGCTTCTGCACTTTTCGAAATACTTCCTTTGTTTTTAACTTCAGGCTATACAGCTGTATGCTACATTAACTCTTAAAACATCCAAAGAAAATTGTCTTTTTTCATTCACACTACGAAGTTAGAATCTGTCTTACATTTTGTCACCACAAGCCTTTATTTCGTAGCAGTAGAAAGTATGCATGAAGAGAGGGAGGGGGAAGGGATAGAAACACAAAACTTAAACTAACAAAAGAAATGAATATGCCTAAGTGCATACATTAATTCTTCTCATGCTGCCAGAATGAATACCTTCTTCAAAGTTTGAAAACCATGTAACTCTCAGCAAAATATTATAAATCTTTTATAAAGGGAAGAAATTGATTTTTCTAATTAATTTTCCAAACAAACAGAAACCTAAAGTCTTTGGCAAAGTTGGCGCTATTAAGTAGTCTACAAAAGATAACGAATGACAAGGTTGAGATTTCACTACTTCCTCTCCGTTAGTCAACAACAAATAGATGAAAAAAATAAAAATGCATAAAAAGCAGGTCAGGAAACAGTTATACAAAAATAAATAAAGAATTAAAAACTAAGGGAACATACTGACTAATTAGATTGTTTTAAATTTATAACTTACCAGATAGAAAATGAATTTGATTTAAAAACTTAAGTTGGTCTTTCGTGTAGTATTGGGTAAGCAGCATGCAGATAGCGGTAAATTTTGGTTAGAAGGAGGAATTGAATATGAACATGCATGGAATTATACTTCATTGATATAGTGTTATCAAGTTTATTACCATGTTGGCTCTTGTGAGTTCCAATGACAACACATTCCTGAAATGCCAAACTCCATCAGTGATCACTACCAATAATCGCCACAAGAGCATAATCCATCTGAAAACTGGTGAAATCGCTTTGAATCTCGGATAATGATGGTACGCTTCTCTATCAGTGAGACAAATTTTGCTGTGTTATGGCAATCTCGGCATATTCTGAGATTTTTTATAATAACTAATGGCTTATCAGCACTACAAACCAAAAGTCCAAAGGCAAGTGCTATTTTCTCACTATGTTTGTTAATCATATCTGTTTTAACCTCGACATCAACATCATGTAGAATGGATTCAGTTTCAGACACAAAACCAACTTCTTGAATTCTTCTCATAGTCTCTTCCAGCTTCTTATGTATTTTGTCTGAATCAGGGTGAGAGTAATCATCTACCACAAAAAGGTGAATTTTATTCCCATGCTCAATAAAGCTGTATCCAGGGTTTCTGGTAAGAACTTTAGTCTTCATTAAAGCCCTCACTTTTGATGCATCACTCCACAGACCTGCAGCAGAATAAATGTTGGAAAGCATGATATAGTTTCTAGGGTCTGAAGGATTTAATGCAATCAAGTTCTCTGCAGCTTCCTTCCCAATATCGATGTTACGATGAACCCTACAAGCACCAAGAAGAGCACCCCAAACTCCAGAATTTGGCTCTAAAGGCATGTTCTTTATTAGCTGATGAGCATCATTGACTAGACCACAGCGACCTAGAAGATCAACCATACATGAATAGTGATCCAATTGAGTTTGAACTTTGTAAACCTCAGACATGATTAGGAAGTAGTACTTTCCTTCCCGGACAAGCCCTGAATGACTACAAGCACTTAACAAATGAGTAAAAGTAACATGATCAGGCTCCACACCTTCCCTTACAGACCTTTCAAAGAATTCTATAGCTTCTTTCCCACGCCCATGCATAGCATACCCTGCAAGCATTGCAGTCAATGCCACTTTATCAGGCTTGCTTATCTCTGCAAAGACCTTGTGAGAAACACTTAATTTCCCTAACTTTGAATACAAGTTCAAAAGAGTAGTCGCAATTGTTATATTTTCATTAAGACCACAGGTGAAGATAACACCATGCATGGCCTCTACCAATCTTCCCAAATGTAAATTTTCACAGGCTTGAAGCAAGCTCACCATTGTGGCTTCATCGGGAAAAAGTCCATTTACCCTCATCATATTAAAATAATTAACAGCTTCATTGGGAATTCCGTTTTGTGTCCAAACAGCCACCATTGAATTCCATGACACTATATTCTGCTCCGGCATTGCCCAAAATAGCTTGAAAGCGGAGTCAACGAAGCCAAACTTCCCATACATGTTAATAAGAGCATTAACAACCTTCACTTCCAATCCCATACCCAATTTCACTGCACAACAATGAAGATAGCAGCCCTCATCTCGGGCTTTAGCAGAAGCACAAGCCGAGATAACAGATATCAGTGTAAGCTCATTCAATTCGAGTGCCATTTCAGACCTGATTGTAGAAAACACACTCAGGCAGTTACAAAGGTCTCCTCTTTTAGAAAATCCTGAAACCAAAGAGTTCCAAGAGACAGAATCCTTGTAGGGCATTTCATCGAACAGCTTCTGTGCATCTGGGATGGACCCCTTGTTGAGATAACATGAAACTAATTGATCACCTATGAACCCATCTCTGTAATCCAGAGATTTGACCACTCGGGCATGAATGACCCTGCAACATGAGACAGAAGACGAAGATTTCAGAGTAAGAAGTAGAGAGGAAAGAAGAGGATCACAGCGATATGATGAAATGGAAAGGAACCGAGGAGAGGTTTCAAAGAGAAGGGAACAACATTCAGGAAAAGGAGGGAACAAAATTTGGAACGTTATAGGTTTTAGTCTATGTAACTTGGGACCTAAGATTTTTGCATGGAACAACCTAAACATGTTACTCTCACTCAAATCTTGTGCATACGTGTTGCAAACAAGTTACATGCTTCATCAGTACAAAGCAAATTTTCAGAAATTTCTATTACACTAGCAATTTTAAGGATAATGATACTGAAAAAACATTTTTTTACAACATTTCAACATTATCTACGTCTCATTTTGTGATTGGTAAAAAATTACTCCACAATCAATAATAATAATCATAAACACTACCATGGATCAATAACAAAATAACACATAGATAATGTTCAAATATTGTAAAAAAAATGTTGTTTAAATATCATTATCCCAATTTTAACTATATATATATATATATATATATATATATATATATATATATATATATATATATATATATATATATATATATATATATATATATATATATATATATATATATATATATATATATATATATATATATATATATATATATATATATATATATATATATATATATATATATATATATCCTTGATTATACTATTACATATGCCAGTGCTATCAAGAAGGGGGTCATCCAGTCGAATCCTCACCCCATATTAGTCACCTAATATAATTTGGTTTATTTATTAGCGAATTAAAAAAATTTTGAATTCAAATCTTTTTCTTTATTTCCATTTACAATATAATTAAAAAAATAATATTAAAACATAAAATAATAAATAATTAAATTAAACTAGATGAGTTAGTAAACCAATCAAGCTTACCACGAGTTTAATCTGAGTAAGTCGAGTTCTGAGTTAAAAATAACCCATATAAAAAAATTTCATTTTTTTCATACTCGATCATCAAACCTGTAGTGATCGGATTGATTTCTAACTTATTTTGAGAACACTATCTTTCAAATAATACATTACAAGATAATTGATATTTATATATATATATATATATATATATATATATATATATATATATATATATATATATATATATAATATTTAAATTATATTATGTAATTCGTAGAACTTTATCTTGTTTGAAAATAGTTTACCAGAAGTTTGAAGAAATTGAACAAATAATTGTTGTATACTTTAGTTTCAATTCTCAATTAGAATATATGTAAAGACTGGATTTTTATCAAATAAGGAGGAAGGGATATTTGGCTTTAGAATAAAATTAATTAACAAATTTGAAAACAATATTAAAATGGTTTTATAAAAATCTGAAACTTGAAACACCTACTTTCTTTCTGAAAAACAACCACCCTTTTCTCTCACGTTCCTTCCTTCTCTTTCCGCAAATTCTCCACCTATTCTCCATGCTGATCCACTCCATTTACATATTGTAGCTGCTTGATCCACTTGGAAGCCAAGAATCTCCAAGATTCTATCAATTTTTGTCCCTAATTATGATCTTGGAAAAAAGGTAAGTCATTCCCCTCTTTTCTTACTATTTTAGGTTTTGGAACATGCAACCAGCAGGTTGCATGTGATTTCTGTTCCATTTTCCAATTCCCAATTTGCAATCTGTTTTTGATCACCAATTTGTGATCCTAGGGTTGAGAGCAAAATTCTGCAGACGCATCTTGTAGTGCTGGACTTCTAGGAACAGTTCTTGAACTGAGTTGTAAAAATTCTCAAGTAAGGGAAGCTAGGTTCTAAGTTCTGTTTGAAATTATTGTATTCTTGTTTGATCCTTTAGATGGAATTGTTATTGTGTGATGCATGTGTAATTTGGGTGAAGAAATTACTGTATTTTAAATTGGATGGAAAATGCATGAACTAAAATAGAGTATTTATATTCTGGAGCTGATATGAACCAATAGGTAGACAATTTTTGAGTTACATGATTATGTGATGATTTGAATTTGGTTGGAAAAGGGTGGGAATTTAGTTTGCTGCAGTTAGTAAGTAGAGAGTTAAGTTAATTACAAAATAGGAGTTAATTTAGGGAACTTGGGTAATGAAATTTTGAGTTAGTGGTCTATACTTGAATTGGGACATATAGGTATTTTAGATAAGCCAATTATGACTTGTAGGTAGCACCAAAAGAGTTAAAGACAGTTTCTAAATGGTATAATTCAGATTGAGTCTCTAGGATGAGCAAATTAGAGTTTTAGATCCAATTTCCTTGCATAGCTCTTAGAGTTTTGAGTTAGGATGGTGTGTGAGACTTCAAACAAGTTAGATTTAGCCTATAGATCGAGTTAGGAGTGTCCAAAGTCCAACAAATGGCCTAAAACAGATTTGAAGGGTGT
Source organism: Vigna mungo (assembly GCA_036885675.1). Classification (NCBI taxonomy): domain Eukaryota; kingdom Viridiplantae; phylum Streptophyta; class Magnoliopsida; order Fabales; family Fabaceae; genus Vigna; species Vigna mungo. Next base: position 15,310,586 of record CP144693.1, on the reverse strand, counting down.
GAGTTCTGCAAAAATCTGCATAATTCACGCTAGGCGCCACAAAACTAGCGCTGGGCGCCAGTTTCTACTGTTTCCAGCAGAAAGTCACGCTGGGCGCCACAAAACTGGCGCTGGGCGCCATTTCCTGCTGTCTCCAGCAGGAAAAGTCACGCTGGGCGCCACTAAATGGCGCTGGGCGCCGTTTCCTGCGAGTACTTTTGTTTTTGATAGTTTGGGGGGTTCCGGATGTCTGTTTTGAACGTTCTTTAGGTCATTTTGGGGGTTTTAGACCCTTCTGAAGCCGTTGGTGATGGTTTCGGAACCGTTTGAATTACTTAAGTATAGGTAATATAGTTGATAAATAAATTGGTATTAATAAATGATGTTTCTGTGAAGATATGTAATGTATGACTTATTTCTAGCATTGTATAATTCTTTTTAGTATGGTATGAGTTAATTATGTAGGATTTGTATGGAATTGAATCAATCTAACCCCAAAATGACTGTGTATCAAATTAAACTAAGTTAACACCAAAACTTATAAAAACTTAAGAATCAAAGTGAGTGAAGAATGGTATGGTATGAATTGTGAATCAAAGAGTTAAGTAAATCTCTTGGTGAGATATAAGTTAAGTTTCTGAAATGAATATAGGTAGCTCAGTCTTGGAGGTTGCCCTTAAAGCTCTAATGACTATTCAATCTCACTTAGAGAAGATTAGTTCATGTGGTGAAGAGTAGTAGGGGGTCCTAGTCTTGGTTGTCTCCATTTTTTATGGGCCAAGGTGAGTGATAACGGACTAACCTTGTGGTGGTAGGGTGGAACCCATAGCAATTGGCTTTGCAAAGTAGTAGAGGTCACCACAAGTGCATAACCCGCCATAGCTCGATATTCATTCCGGGTCCGGACGAGTCTAAGTCTAACACTACCTAATAAAACCACAAATTATAACTTAAATAAACTGTTCTTCCTTGTTTGTTGTATTGTATGTCTCTTTTACTATGTTTAATTGTAATTGACTTGTTTTCATTGAATTCTAGCTTACCCTTGCATGTGTGTTGTCTGTTTTGTTTGTGATTATTTCTTCTGCGATGATCATTCAATTATGGATGTGAGTAGAGGTAGGAGAGGTTTCAGAGGTCCCGTTGGAGCAGCTGCTAAATACTCCAGATACTGTGGCTGATAGAGTAGAGTAGTATAGATTAGTTCTTTTCTATTGTATATATTTAGCTATATCTCCTTTTGTATAATTTTGAAAGACTCTATGCTATATGTAGAGCATATATCTCATTTTGGATGACTGTATTATATACATTTCATCTGATTTTCACTCTTAACTACTTTACTTTATTACGCATGTTGCATTCCACTTGATATGAAATTATACACATATTTTTGGGATGTTAGAGTATACTTTCAAAAATGTATTTTTCGTTATTGAATTTTTATACGAAGTTATTCTTTCAAAATTAAAGGATATTAAATATTAAATTTGGAGAAATATGTAATGAACTGTAATTGAATTAACTTTTTAAATATTTTAACTCAATCATTCTTGTCCCTATTGTTTAATATTAACTAGATGTTTGTATTCGTTCATATCTTATATCTTAATTACATTCTTCTTTTCTTAATTATTTATTGTAAATATGAATAAAAATATTATGAATGCCATTATAGTTTGAACATTTTCTACAGGATTAGTATTCTCTCCATGTATAATTATTTTGTTCAAAAGTAATTAAGTGGACAAAATAATATAGATATATAGTCTCAATACTTATAAGGCCATTTTAGTAAAAATATTATAAATAAAAGTATATTTATGGCTATTAGCTAATTAATTATTATCTATGACTCGTAATCAGGATTAAATTATTAAAATGATTTTCTGCATTATATGCTAGCTGGATTGCTTGATGAATGGTTATTATATTTTCTTGAAAATAATTTATAAGCTTTCAGTTGCATGTCAGATTAGTTGATAATTTGGATAATATTCTACCAAAGTGATTATCTTTGTCAGTTCTATCAAGATTGTGGAATTCGTATTAACAACAATATTAATTACATAATTTTGTACCTATATTATTTTTTCATTAATACACCAAATTATTAAATATGTGACTTGGTTTTGGAGTAAACTACCCTCTCCCATGGGATTAATTAGGTTAGGTATGCATAGTTGCTGCTAGCTAATTATTTGTACTTTAGTTAATCATTGAATTTGTTATTCTTAATTACAGGTTCATTTATTACTCATCCAAATACATTGAGTAGTTATGGAAAATAATGAGGATTTTTTTTTTCTACTTATTTTTTTTTAGATTTTTCAAATAAAAATACTAAATGTATTTTTTAATCATGTAAGTTTATTTTCAGAAAGAGCACAGATTCCTTTTTTTTTCTAAATGTTTCAATAGTTTTCTCAAAGGGGTTAAAGTATACCAACAAAACTGATCATAAATATAAAGAAACTAACTATTTTAGTAGAAATGTTAAGAATCGTTTTTTTAACATGTTTTTTGCTATTGATTGCAATACATTGAAAACTATAAATTATAAATTTTGGTAGGCATTATTTCTGATTTAATGATTCTCAAGATTTAGAAGTATGAAATTATTGAAAATAATAAATGTTGGTAGGTTATACTTCTGACCTAATGACTCTCTTTGATTTAAAAAAGTAAGATAGGAAAATTTGGTTTTCAATAAATTTTTCAGTCAATAACAGACTGTAGTGTCTTTTTAAAAAAACAAATTAAAAGGGTCTTACTAACATTTCTAAAATGATAAAATATATGCTCTTTTTGAAAAACCATACAAAGAATATTGTTGATATACGTAAGACAAAAGCTAAAAGTGTACCGAAAAAAGATATTACCATATAATTTAATAAGTTAAAATAAAAGTCTTAATATATTTATTAGAGCTGTCAAAACGGGTCACCTAGCCTGACTCAGTCCGGCTACCACGAATTGGTCACTTAGTGAGTTAATCCAACCCGGTTTATTTATTAGCGAGCCAAAATAAAATTCAAGCTCGGTCTGATCCACCACGAATTGGTGGATAAACAGGTTGGCTCACTGAGTCACTTAATAAAAAAAATTTTAAATAAAAAAATTACAAATTTTCTATAATTCAAATCTAAACAAATTTCACCCCTAAATTTCATCCATGGATGTTTAATTAATTTTGAAAATAGAGAACTTAAATAACTTTTTCAAGAAAAAAAAAAGTAATAAATATTTTTTTATAAAATTAAAATTAAATTTTAATAAAATAAAATTAGGTAAGTAGGTTGGTGGGCCGACCCAGTGTACCACGGGTTCAACCCGCATGAGTTGGATTTAAATGAGTCAGTCAGGTTGAAATCTAACCCGCATAAAAAAAATACAATTTTTTAAACTCAACCGACCTAAACCCGTAATAAATCAGATTGACTCATGGATTGTGATCCATTTTGACAATTATAATATTTATCCAAGACACATTGAAGAGAGACACGTGTGATAATAAAAAACCACTTATATAATTTTTATTGAGTAAATGTGAGGATTTCCACGTGGAGAAATGAAAACTCTTGAGAAGATTTGCGATATATGGTGTATATGTTGATGTTGGATTGCATAAGTGATCTCACTTTCTAGTTATATGAGTTTTAATAAATGATTTATTTTATCAACTAAAAAGAAAGTGGTATATAATAAAAAGGAGAAGAGATGTTAATATTTTACTATAAAGAAAAAATAAAAATAAAATGATTATGTTGTATTTATACTAAATAATTCAAATATTTATTTTTATAAGTCTTTAAATTTAAGAAAACCCATTAACATATTTATATACTATAAAATTCAAAACATAATATCATTAAAACCCAGTCTCTTGAATTATCTTTGACTTGTTTAGTAACATAATGTTTTTATGAGGAGGTCAACTCTTTCTTTATTTTATAGATATGTTAAATGTTGAAGTCTCTTGTCGAAAATTTATAGAAAAACATAACTTTTTTAAAAAGTTAATATTACAAACCACAAACACATTTCTTCATGTGTATTAGAGTATTGTCGTCTCTGTTACCGACAAAATAAACCAGGTGCAATAAAAAACTTGTCCAAAACTTTACACAAATGGCAATTGTAAGAGTATTGCAACCTAAGCGTCACAATTTAATGTTAACTTGGTTTGCTTGACCTATGTTATAGGACAATTAATATTACCTACAATAAGAACACTCTTCAAATTCAAGATTTTTCTCTCATTGAAGTTATCTATATTTATATGTAATTTCCATATCAAACACCACTAGTGCAAAAATAGCATTTAATGTTACACGTTTAACATCTAAGGAAAGAAAATTCAACATAAAAAATTATCGGTGGTAATTTTATAAATAAAATATCATAAGATTTGGTTGAAAGTGACCAACATCAAATAAGGTATAAACGTCGGCTGCCCCAAGATTAGATGTCAAATGGTCTGCATACAGAACTGAAGAGTCACTATTTATTGCCTTTAGACGTCGGCTACAGTCCCCCCGACGTCTAATTCGAATTAGACGTCGGCTCCTCCCTCCACGGACGTAAAAAATGTCCGAAAATATCTCATTTTAAGCGTCAATATTTTTTTTTTCGAATTAGACGTTGGTTCCCCCCAGACCAGACGTCAAATCCTCAACAAAATCAAATTTGAAATGACACTTTTTCATACATTAAACGTCGGACCCCTTCTTTGGACGTTAATAAGCTGCGAAAATACCCAAAAGTAGGGGGGGTGGGGCGGCTAACGTCAAATGCCCTTTTTAAACCCCAAAAACTCAGAACACGAGCCTCGCTTTCTTTTGCGTTTTTGTTTTATTTGTGTTCGTCATTGCTGCTGCAAGGTATGTTTGATTGATTTTCTTCAAGTTAGTTTATTTTGCACCGATTAATTTTGGCTTATGATGCAATTTTTGGCACGAGTTGACGAATCTCGGCGGCGAAATTAAATGGTCATTCTCCATTGCTTGAAACTTATAGTATATACAATTTTATGATGTGTTGGAATCGTTTTTGTGTATTTCAGGTGTGGTAATATTGTAAAAAAATTATTATTTGTTTAGAAAGAAATGGACGTCGACTTAGGGGGTCCGACGTCACAATTGACATTCAAGAAAGGGATCTGACGTCAAAATTGAAGTCTCCCAATAAGACGTCAGATCTGGATTGGACGTGGAATGTCGAAAATAACATACGTTAAAAGCCTTTTTTGCACTAGTGTACACCAACCTTATTTAGAATTTTCGGATTCTATATCTCCTTCAATACATTGTCCTCTGAAGCATTAATTCTTGTTTTAAGGATATTGTTGTATGCACTCGTAACTAAAAACAACTTCATTCTTCTTCTTCATCCAAACTCACTTATTAGTACTTTTGAATAATCACATTACCATTGTCTACCATTAGTAACTCCTCTTTCCATACAAAAAGTTCTCTTCTTCACCTAAATTTCCATAAACATGATTTTTCTCTTCTTTTTTTCTTTTTATCAGAAGTAATTTATAGCTTGTTGTACTTTAATTGTAAACATTATTGATTATATTCTATTCTTCAAACCAAATTTTGTTTGCATATCATCCCTTACCTTTCTAAATATTCCAATATCAAACCATTGTAAGTTATTTTGTTTCCTACACAAGTTATGTAAACCCATGCATTATGCATGCTAGATTTATCTTTTTCCACTTTGATTAATCATTTTAACCATCATATCTTGATTGTATACCTTTGACCCATGACTCATTTCCTTTTACTTGTAGAGATCCCACCTTTATTTTCCTATTTATGCTTCTTTCACTAGTGCAAAAAAAGCCTATTTTAGATTAATAAATGACATCAATTTAAGATTAAATGATGTGAAAAAAAATGTTATGGCATTTTAGTAATCATTGTAACTCATTCTATGTCACTTGAGAAAGAAACCAATGTAAAAAGATGTTTATTACAATGATTATGGTGAGAATAAACTTTTCTTTACATTAACTGCTTCTTAACCGTTGTAGAAAATCAAGAAGAAAAAGAAAAAAAATCTATATTTCTTAAGAAAACAATGCATCAAACACTATTAAAAGTGATGGAGAAGCAAATTTATGCTTAATGGCTAAGAGGATATATTTTGAAAATTGGTACTTTGTTGTCTTTTAAATGTTCTATTAAATTCTTGTATTTGTCTTTTAACTATAATGAGGAGTGGGCTATTGCATAATATAACATAAGTGGTGCAGGTTTAGAATGACTTGTATTGGACGTTCTACGTTGACTAGAGATAAGATCAATTTATAATATATAAGTGGATGCAAATCTTATCTTATAAGTCGGTTTTGTGGAGTTGAATTAAACTTAAAATCCACTTCTTTAACAACTTGTAATCAAGGTTGTCAATATAACCTGGATTTTCCATATGTCATCTTTCAATGTTGTAACAATATCTATTTCAGCTGCAAATAAATCAATCAGTCATTTTCTACAATTCCATGAATCGGATTAAACTTCTTGCCAGGAAAATTACTGAACTTGGTTATTCTTGTTTCTACATCAATGCAAAGATTTGCTATTAATTTTTATTTTCTCAAGAACTCAGAAACCTACCTACATAGGGTATGCTCTAGGCTCAATTTCTACTTTTTTTCCACCGCGATAATGGTTATGTGTTCTTATGGATGTTATATTACACAGGTTGATCATTCAGGGAGGTTTGTACACCTAGGTTTAGTAGTGAATTTGATCACTTATGAGGATCATATATACCTATTAAAAAATCAATATAAAAAACTTTTTCTAATCGATATAAAAAATCTTTTCTAACATAGTGGTTAATCCTGTCATGTAATATTTTGAAGCAATAGGACCTTTTATTAAATAAGCTAGTGAGATTTTGTTTAGAAACTATTTGTATGTGAAGAAAAAGAAAGAAAAAGGTATAGTGGCATGCTGATGGATCTTGTTGGATGGAAGAGGTGCAGTGGTGAGACCATTGGTATTAAGGTAAAGAACCATGAAAGGATTGAAAGAAAAAAAGAAGAGATATAAAAGAAAAGAAAAATAAAATAGAAAAATAATTTTTTTAATTACACGTGTTCAAACTTTTAATCTATTTAATATGATCGTTAAAAAGTTAATAACTTCCAATTTCACACGTAAATTAAGAGAAACAAAATATTTAACTCATTTTTGTTAATAACTAAAAGAGAGGTATTACTCTATTATGCTAGTCTTTTCAAGTTATGAAACATTTGAAATAATATTGATTGAAAGTTACTGACAAACTTATTTAAATGGGTTAAATATGTTTTTATTCCCTAACTTTTAAGTGAAAATTGAAATTAGTTTCTTTTTAAAATTTTGATTTAATTTAGTCTTCCAATTTTAGTTAACATTGAAGTAAAAATGTGTCAAACAGTATAAACAACACAAATGCTATCATGAAACATGCTTAAACATCAAATAAACCTAATAAAATTTAGTTAAAAAGATTAAATTCATATATTTTTAAAGTTTGTAAATTAAATTAGACGAAAGTTTTAAAAAGGGACTGAATTGAATTTTCACTCAAAGTTAAGGGACCAAAAACATATTTAACTCTATTTAAATTAATAGAAATATTTATTATTTTCAATCAGTATTTTAAATTTAATTTAATGAACTTTTGGTGTAATTTTTTTTCTGAACAAACATTTCTTTAATTCATTCTTATATTAATTAAGTTTTATACTAAAGTTTGTATTATAAGTCCTATTATGATAATACTTTATCGGAGTAACATTTAATTCAATCTTTCATTAAATAAAACTATGAACAAAATCGCAGGTATATACAATTAACGCATAAGTGTGCTATTTAATTGTATGATGAAAAAGAACTGCGTATTACGTATTTCCATATTGTTGCATACGTCGTATTTCGGTATTTTTAGTATTTTGCAGTACACTCCAGGTTTTATTCTTTTCGTGGGGTAGCCTTTATTGTTTTTAATTTGATTGGTGGGTGACCTTTGATTGCAATGGAAGGACAAAATAGAATACCTTGCCCCAAGTGGGTGTCCTTCATTTCATATATTTACCTAAAGTCACAAAACCACTTTTAATGTCTCTCTTTTTCTTCCCATTAATTAAATTTCTTTAGAAAAATGGTACCCCAATTTATAGTTTTAGCAAAGGAAAAATTTTATTCAAAGAAAATTTTCGTAAAAATTCAATTAAAACTAGTTGACTCTTTATGTGCAACATTTAGTTCTTGTTTAAACATATATATTTTTTAAAATATACATTTTCCATCAAATCAAATGTGCATTTAGTTTGAATATCAAAATTATTTTAAAAGAAAAAGTAGGATGATAAGAAATAATTTTATAAAAGTTAATAATGAAATGCAATGTATGTGATGATAATTTAAAAATTGTTTAAAGAATAAATAAAAAATATGTCAGGTATTTAAAAATGAAATTATTGATTTTGCCACTAAATAATGCGTATTGCATGGGATAGTGTGTATTTTACATCATCAACCACCAACCATAGTCTTCGGATAATGATATTATGTGACCATTTCCTTATCAAAATGTTTCATCCTTTACGAGGTGAGTTGTAGCTTTGTTCTGCTATCAGACAGCATACTTGCAACTGCAAATTGCACCCCAACTTGTCCACCACATACTTCTAAATAATTATTTTTCCCTTTTAACACACTCATTTATTCTATTTTATTTCAATTTTTAGTTTATTACATTATTTATAACAAAAATATAATTAAAGATATTTTATTTTAAATTAGATTACTTGTTGATATAATTAAAGAAAAAAGTTTTTTTTGCAATTTTTTTATAACTTTTTTATAATTGTTTATGTGATAACTTGTAATTAGTCTGTTTTAAATATACGAATCAATAAAATAGTAACACATTATATATTGTCAAAAGACTATTAAAAAATGTTAACATATCATGGTCCATACTCTAATATTAGGAGCTTTAATGGTTGCTTTTAATTAGAATCATAATATTTTAATAACTTTTTAAAAACAGACTATGTATCACTATTTTATTAGTTTGTATATTTAAAATGGCACAAATTACCATATAAACGGTTGTAAAAAGGTTGTTAAAGAAAAGTTGTTAAATATATACGCAGTTTTATTTAGACCATCTACCTCATACTTTATATTTTTCTCTATTTTTGGTTTGAATTTCGGGAATTATGTTCACACGTTAATTTCTATTAGACTTTTTATGTTTTTCTAGTTTAAATATCATTTTGTAAAACTGGTAAAATGTGACTGTCTCTCTTGACTTGACCTTAATTATATCAAGTTAACATATTATTTGGATGCGGTTTAAAACTAATAACAATAATTATTCTAATTTTTTTTCAAAAAATATAAGTAATATTTGAAAAGATTAAGTCATATAAATAAAATTATTTCCAATTTTTATATTTGATGATTTGATATATAAGTTATAATATATGTATATATTTTCATAAAATAATGTTTTTTTTTAAAAAATTATAATTATTGTTTTTAGAAATAAACTCACTCTAATTGAATTTTGGATATAGACTAAACAAACCAATTAAAACTAACCCCCCTTTAATTGAAGTCGTTGTTTCTCTTGTTTGGTTTAATCTATTTTACAAGCTATTAGTTTGGTCATTGGATTAAACTATTTTACTTGTTTTAATCCTCTAGGTGGGTTTGATGGAAATCTAGCCTAAACATCAATACATAAATTTCTCTAAATATAAAATGACTAGAATGACTTTCAGAATTATCACTAAGCAATCAACAAATGTAAAAGAATCAATAATTATTAAAATGAATAGAAAAGAAAATATTTAAATAAGAATATAGTAAAAGTGAGATAACTTCTCACACTCTCTTTTGCCTTTGTGATTATATATTTGATGTGATTTGACATTTCTAATTTATTTTACTTAATATAATGATTATCTACTATCAATAACTCTTAGACAATGGATTTAGAACATCCTTAAGGATCAGGCTCGAGTGGTATAAGATAATTAGATTTCTTGTAGGGATATCATTATATTCTTGAAAATATCTTAGTTTCGAGTGGTATAAGATTATGAGACTCGAGCTATGTAAATTAGACTATTTAATATGGAACATATATTTTTGTTTGATTTTTTTAAGAAAATAAATATTTTGAAAGTTAGATTAATTTTGAACATTTAATCAAAGGTAAATTGTGTTAAGACAAACGTACTTGTGTCATATTTTAACGAATTTTCATCATTCAGTCATGATTCCAATTATAACAATATGGACTTTTAATGTGGTTGCGACGACAACAATAGAAGCTCCAAAATATGGGTTGTGAGCGACAATGGGAGAGACTTCGCTTGTGGGTTACAAATTGTGACAAGAGAAGATTCAAAACACTTGGTGACCACCATGCACATAACGAGAATACTAAAAAAAGAAATAAAGTGAAAAAAAAAGCTTCAAAACATTGTCATGGAGTAAAGGTGAAACAAATAAGACGAAGAGCGAAAAGAGAAATGTGAAATATATATGCACCACGAGTATGTAAACATGATATACTACATTTATTCTTAGTCTTAACTGATGTAGTATCTTTTTTTTTTTAAATATGAAAAACATACTACATCATAACCCCAAAGCAATTGATACAGTATCTTTAATTTTTTTAAATTTTTATTTTTTTTTAAAAAAGAAATAAGTATATAACATCGATTCACGAAAAAACCGATGTAATATCTTTTTATTACATCGGTTCAAGAATCAACCGACGTAAAGTTGTATTCATAATTATAATTATGCCATTATTTTTTATTTCACATCAATTCTACTAAAATGATGTCCTAAATCATTGTAACTTTTATGTTTTATACTAGTGATTTCTCAATGACGATACCACTTGGTCTTAAGGTATAGACAAAATAGGAGAAAAGAGAAAAAAAAATTCATTAAAGAAGGAATGGAGAATATAAAAAGTTATCTAGAACACATGACTCTAGGTGCATAAATTAATATAAAAGAAGAGAAAAAGGACAAAAACTAAACTAACCATAAGCTAACCAAACTAAACCTAACCTAACCAGAAACAAACTAAACACAACTAACAACCAATATTAAACTCTTGCTCTCGAACATAGTGAAAATCAATTTCCATATGCGTAGTTCTTTCATATGAGAAGGATTAGTAGCAATTTGGATGGTGGCTTTGTTGTCATAGTAAACTAGCAAAACAATAAGAAATGTGAAATTTTGATATAAATGTTTAAAACAAGATATATGTGAAGTAGCCCCAAAATCTAATATTCATCAAGATGAACATTTAGTAGAAGAAAAAAGAACATTTTTACCTATCACAATAGTAGCAATATCATCAAGTTTATTTTCAGAGGCCATTTTTGTAGTGAGAAAATTTATCGTTAGTTGGTATTGTATAGGAGTTAAAAAATAAGAATTATCAACATGTGTCCACTTGATTAACACTATATAAGTGCTACGATTCTTGAAATAATTTGGGGGATATTCAACCAGCTTATATTTTTCTTTAGTATGACCAAGTAACTCACAGTGACTACACTTACGTAGAGATTTTTTGAAACTTTTATTCTTAGCATTATTAGAAATCTTGTGAGAGGAATTAATAGAAAAAGTAAAAGATTCAATAGGAGTACGAGATGAAGAATGACCAATAATTTTGTGTTGCACATCTTCTTGAAGGATAAGGTAGAAAACATTATCAATATATGAAACAGGATTAAAAAGGAGGATCTTAGCACAAATATGAGAAAATGATTCATTGAGACCCATCAGAAAAGGCATAACATATTATGATTTAGTATGAGCTTGAAGATGTTGGAGACCTCCACACGAACACTAAAAATGGGGTCGGTAACTGAAGAGTTCCTCCCAGATTGACTTAAGGGTTGTGTAATATGCATTGACATTGTTAAATCCTTGTTGTAGAGACATCAATTATTGAAAGAGTTGAAAGATACATGGTCTATTCTTTCTTGAAAACCTAGTTTTCAAATCCTCCCAAATTTCATGCGTTGTAGTGGCAAAAGGAACATTGGCGACGATTTCCTTTTAAATTGAATTATACAACCATGAAATCACAATGTTGTTAGCACGATTCCAGGCAGAAACATAATATCATTCGAAGGAGGTTTTCAGAGATTTCCATCGACCAAAAAGAGTTTGTTCTTGATAAAAAGAGCAATGTCCATGGCATGACTCCATGTGGTATAATTTTTTTGGTCCACAAGTTGGGAGATGAGGACAAGGCTAGGCCCATCATAGTGATAGAGGAAAAAAGGGTGGGTGGAATCTTGGCTTAGGTCATTAGGTGGAGGAGGAGGAGGTCTGACATCCATGAGAAGACGAAAGCCCAGAAAAAAGAGGAAAAAATACTATTGATATCATCTCAACATATTGACAAAATGAGAGAAAAGCAAGAAATAAACTTTAATTAAAAAAGGAATGGAGAATACAAAAAATTATTTGCAGCTGAAGGTGCAAAAATATAAAGAAAAGAAAAAGGACAAAAGCTAAACTAACCAAAAGCTACCCAAACTAAACTAAACTCAACCTAGCCAAAAACAAACTACATCATACTTGGCCTTTCAAGGATCAATCCTACATCATTGTCTTTTAAAGTTGATGTACTATTTGTATATAGAATTCAAGTAAAGTTAGCTATTTGGTTCTTCATAATCGATGATGTTATCTAAAAAAGAGAAGGTTTAATAGGTTCGGAGGTCCCTATATTTGGAGGTTTGTTTCAATTGGGTCCTCCAATTTTGGAAGTGATCAATTAGGTCCCTAATTTTGTCAATTTGAATCAATAAAAGTCTTTCCGTTAAAGGCAGTTAACGCCGTGAAGATTTTGAACATGTGGCACGTTGACGCTTCCAGGTGGCACCATTTCAAGTGTATAGGTGGATTATAAAAGGGTGAAATATCTTTTAATTCAGGGATTTCACCTTCAAATACACCTTTTAATTTAGGAATTTCACCCTTTTTTAATCCACCTATGCACTTGAAACGGTGCTACCTGGAAGCGTCAGTGTGCCACATGTTCAAAAACTTCACGACGTTAACTGCATTTAACGGAAATGTTTTTATTGATTCAAATTGACAAAATTAGGGACCTAATTGATCACTTCCAAAATTGGAGAACCCAATTGAAACAAACTTCCGAATATAGGGACCTCCGAACCTATTAAACCAAAAGAGAATTGACCTTTTGAGAATTCGAATTGCAAATAAGGAATGACTTGATCAATTGTTCAATTTAATTCTTCATATTATATCTTCAATGTCATTTTTTAAGACTTGAATCCTTACTTGTTGATGTTTATTGGGATATCTTATTTCCTTACTTGAATAAGCACGAGCTTGATTTGAATTTTGCTCTGTATTTTATGTTCACATATGTCATATATGTCCTGCTAAGGAAACTGTGTGCAATATGATTTTATATTTGAATTGTTAGACCAATAATATTTCTCAATCAATCAAATAATTCAATCTTAAGTCTGATAGATTATTTCCGTATATGTTCATATGACTTGATCATTTGATTTCAAATATTTTATTCTTTCGGATTATAATTATCACAAGATAATCCTTCGAGCATTCTAACTCGTTTTTACTAATTCTCTTCAAATATCTTACTATGAATTAAAATTACAAATACGTTAAAATTATTGAGTTCTCTCTTAGCGTAAATATCAATGAGTAATTCGTGCATTTCTCTTCCACAATCATATTCTTCACATTTTTATTTTTAGGGATGGTGGTGGATAAATAAAAAACATGAAAAAAATGAAGAAAATAGATGAAGAAGAGAGTGATGATGAAGGTTTTGCAGGAAAATAAATTGTAGTAAGGTATATTATCAAGGGTAAAGCAAGTAGTAATGTAGTAAAGTAAATAACCAAGAGTAAAGTAAGAACTAGTAAAACAAATCAATGACATATATGAACCAAATTGCTATAACCAACATTGGATGGATCATCTTTCTTGTTTGTGAGGTTATTAGACTATTTGAAATTTTATCCACGACTTGTAACCATTAACTTACATTTGAACTACTTATATATATATATATATATATATATATATATATATATATATATATATATATATATATATATATATATATATTCCCTTTTATTGATAGTTAATAAAATAAAAGAAAAAAAATACTAAAAATGAATTAACTTCCTTAAACTATCCACGTTGTGTTAGGTGTACCCTTTTTTTTTTCATATTTTACCGTTATTATAAGTATCTCCCTTCTCGATCAACTTTAACTCTTGCCTTGATTGCATATCTCACAATGATTTTCTATCTCTTGACCACACTTTGATGTTTTAGACAACATTTTCTTTTGATTCCCTTCCTTGATCTCATGTCTCTCGAGACATTTCTCTTTACTCTTTTCAAACTTTTTGTATCTACTCACCTTTCTTCATTTTACTCATTCGATTTGATTTACTTCTCAATACTCTCAAAAGATGCCCGCCAAGTTAGTGATTATCATGAATAAGTATGTTCTTAATGGTCAATCCAACTCTTCAACTCTAGGACTCTCCACATTTTTTTCCTTACACGATTTCACATTTATTGTTAAAAATGATCACGTGTCTCTTAATGATTTTTACATTTATTGCACTACCCATGCCTAGTTGAGTATTTGAGTATAATAGTAAGTGTTAAAAAATGATATTCCAATCTTAATTATTATTATTGAGGAGCATTTGTTATTGGTATCTTATTTTTTTTAATTTAAACAACGTAGTTTTAAAAGAATACACATAATTATAGAAAAATATTTTAAAATTTTTAAAAGAATATATGATTTTGTTATTTTAAATATAGAAATTAAGCATTTATATTTGACGAGTAATTATACAATTACATATTTGATTCAATAAAAGAATTATATATATGTATTAAAATATAAAATGATTTAATTAAAAAGTACAAAAATCATCATTTAAAAAATCATTCGTTTTATAATAAAAAAATAAATTATCAAATAAAAGAAATACACTAAAAGACAATTTAAAAAAATTGTATTTCTATATGGTTTATAAATTAACCGACTCACTTATAATTCGTTTATAATCCCTTTTCATCTATTGACACTTAAATATCTGTAAGTCAAATAAGCCTAATTTGAAAAATTCTCAAAAACAAGAAGATCGGAATATCTTAGAGGATACAGAACCTAATAAGGCAATTCGCTAACCTCTTATCCGAAATAAATATACTTCATCCAGAGAAAAAAAATAGAAAAATTTATATTCGTTTTATTAATTAAAAAAATATTCCTTTCGAAAAAAAAATATAAAAATGTCTGTGTCATACGTCACATACCTTTATTCAGCAAACACCTGGCGATACTCTATTGGGTCACATAAGGCGCCAGTCACTTTCATAAAGGAAAAAACTGCGATATCTCGCACCCGAACTCGTTATCTCACAGCCCAATATATCGTCACATGTCAAATCACGTGGCCCCCACCCCACTTTCAATTATCGCTGTTACCGAAAATTCCATTTTCAAAGCGCTCGAAATTACCACAATATCCCCACGAACACCGCCGAATTACTCCACCACGCCGTGTCTCATTTCTCAGAAAAATCATCATCGCCCACCAAATAATCTAACAAGAAAATTCAACGTTTTCCAGAAATCAAGAGTTCAATCTCAAAATCAATCGATTTCAGTAGTGAATTAATTTCGAATGAACCAAACTCATATTTTCTGAAACAACTTCGAACAGTCATCGATGATGCAAACAACAATATTCTTCGATCGAAATTACGCAAGTAATCAGATCCACGACGTGAGAATGGAAACAAGCATATGGTAAATCACAATAATTTATCATTTCAAGATCAAATCGGGAAGAAAACAAGCGTAAAAATAAGAAGAAAATAAAAAGAAAAAATATGAAACGATCTGAGCTTGATCGAACACAAGAGAAATTCAGATAAATTCTTCTTCATCTTTTCGGCAACAATCTCTCTCTCTAAACCTCACACACGCTCTCTCTTAAATCTGTCATCAGCTACTTTCTTTTGCTTCTCTATATATATAATCTGAAAAAAACAAAAGCGAAGATCCGTGACTCGAACCGATCGCGCGGAGCCGGGTCAACGACGAGATTCCGTTTCGGGTTTCTCTTCATTTTTGTTTTTTTGTTCTTCAGACTTTGACGATCTTCGCGGCTCTAACCACCGGATTCTCCCTGGCGATGGCTTCTCTACCGGCGGCTTTGTAGTCGTAACTGCAGTCGTGGCGATCGGAGTACCGATGCTCCGCGCAGAAGAGTTCGCCACACCGGCACCGGAATCCGGTGAGTCCGACCTTCCGCCGGCAACCGGAGCAGCGATTGACGACGCGTTTGGCCTCGGACGGCGTGTTTTGGTCGGAGGAGGGAGGATCTGCTGCCAAAGAAGGCTCTTCGGGGAAGGATCTCTTCTGAGGACGCGCGGACGCAACGGATCTAGCGGAGGGTGAGGAGACTCCGGCGGTGGCCGCAGTAGCGGATGATGTTGTGGCGGTGGAAGCTGTGAAGGCGGTGAAGCAGTTCTGGCACATGTTGTTGGTGGCAGGGTTCCCTGTGACCCCGCAGTTGTTGACGCATAGAGTAATGGTTTCTGGAACCTTGAACTCGGTTTCTTCGTTCTCGGTTTTCTGAGCCATGGAGGAAGAGAAAACGGAGTTAGGATTTTGCGATCGGAGAAAGAGAGAGAGAAAGAGAGAGAAAGAAAGGAGAAAGGATTATGATTATGGATGGGTTGCGAAGAGGGGCGAGAGAGAGGAGAGGGGGATTTGAAGGTGTTGCGATGCGTTGTGAGGTCGGTAATGGCAATGGAATATGGGCCTCATAGAGACGCGTATCAAACATTTCTTTCTTTTCTTTTTCTTTCTCTTTCTCTTTCCTTCATGCTCTCTGGCGGCGGAAATTACCAATTTGTCCAACTGTCTCCTTTCTTTGCGTTGTTGCTGTTGCAATTTGCCTCTGCCCCCTTTCTTTTCTCACAGGTTTCTGACGTGTTCCTGTCACTGCATCATCCAAATCATATGTCTCTGTCTTTTTCCTTTTTTTATTTTTTTATTTTTTTATTACGTTTATTATTGCTTTTATTATTATGGTGCTTGTTGCTTCTATTACTATTCATTTTATTAGGTTGGGTGGGTTGCCTTCGAATTACACCTTTTCTTTCCTTTATTACAAAATTCTAATCATCTCTTCTAAATAAATCCAATGCTTCTTACTCTACTTGGATTTCCTATTTGCAACATTTTCTTCGAAATAGCTTCCTAAGACAGATCAGCTTCAACATGATGATTTATATGTAAAACACTATATGATGTTTATCTAAGTAACAAAGTTAAAAATATTTTTAGAATATAAGTAAACATATTAGTAAGACTTAAGGACGTTGTATTTCATGCTCGAGCTCTTTATAGTTACTGAGATATGGTTACATAGTTCAAGTATCTAAGTCATGGTAAATAATCATTTTATAAATCAGAGACCACAACAATTATATAATTTGAATACTTATTATTGATAGAATTGTCGAGCTTTAACGTTCACAAAATATCTTTACAATAAAAGTCTTCCAGAAGTTACATTTAATCTTGTTTGAAAGACAATTGATCCTTTCGTCATGTATTGTTGAGTCTATTAAGAAAAAAAATTCACCAAAGAGACATTTTTCAACATGTTGGATCTATCAAGGAGGGAGTTCATCTGAGAGACACAAACATCAAGAAGATCTGAGTCCAACCATATAAAAGATCGACACCACTCTCTATCCAAAACCTTAAGGCAATGGGTTAATGGGTTTTTCATCTTTATAAGATGCTCTACTTTCTCAATTCTATTTAATGTGGAACTTAGACTCACACTTGAATTCCCAACATGTATGAGTTACTAATACTAGTAGAAAAGATCTTATTACAATAGTAACTAATCCTTTAGTGGAGTAGAAGTCGGCTTTTATGTGAAAGTGGGATGACTTTTTGGTCGAGCTCTAGGTGGTCGTCTTTGACTATGATGGTACTCGATGTTACCTTTTAGGGTTTTATCTTCCGAAGTTATTTTACTAATAAAGTCATTCACCCTTTTTATTTTCGTGTCGCATTTATAAAAGGTTTTTAGTGATTATTGCTTTACGCGTGCAAAGCCACCATTAAATGTATTTGACTTCTATGTTGATGTAACAACATCCCATTAGTTTGGGTAGGAAATGCGAAGCGCCAAAGGTCGTATCTGTTTGACGGGAAGTGACATTTTATTAATCCTGTTTCCTTTTAAATCTTTCGAACTATCATGCTTCACCTTCATTTTGTTTCATTTGTTCTGGGTTTCTTCTTTGTCAAGTTTCCTTCCTTTGTAGCTTCTGTGTTTTCGCTCTATAATATCTTCATTCTCACTCCTTGAGAGGCCTTTCTTCAACTCCTCTTATGCATTCTCCACCAGTAGGTATGTCTTCTTTGGCCAACTCTTCTTTAGATCACCCTTTACTAGAGAGGGAGATTATCCTCATAGATGAGGGTTTTGTGTCCTCTTTTGATTCTTAAGAGGTTTCTTCACCAGAACCTATATCTTTTGTTGTTCTTGTAATCCTTTCTTCAAAGCTTTATGTAGCAGTTTCTCAAAAGCAAAAGGCTAAGTCGAAGGGAAAGGGGAAAAAAAGTAACATCCCCATCTTCTAAGGCCAAGCAGCAAATCGCTTCTTCCCAATCACGGATTGTAGGTATACCTGGATTTGAGATGAGGTTGCCTTTTACATTTTGAGTTTCAATTTAGAGAAGGTTCAACATCTGCTCATAAGAATCCTTCTGATAAGTTGCAAATACATGCCTTCAGTGTTGAAGGGTTAAAGTTGAAAGTGGTTTTCGTTATTTTGTTCATATTAATTTAGTTTTCACGAATCTTCAATTTCTCTTCAAATAGTTGCAGAACTTGTCCTCAACGGTTATATCTAACATATATCTGATGTTCTTATCACTTTTTATGATTTGTCTTCCCAATTATTTGCTCCAATAAAGAATATAACTGTTAGATATAAAATTCTAACATTATTTCTTACAAACGAACTGATTAAAATATAACATCAAATCTAATAGTAAGAAAGTAACAATGGTTGGAGATGGGCTAACAGCCATGATTGGAGATGGCATAAATGATGCTTTTGCATTGGCCACAACTAACATTGGTATCTCAATTGGGATATCTGGTTTAGCTCTTGCAAATGCAACTTCAATACTAGCACAGTTGACATACCAGCATAGAGCACCTCAATAGCAACTTCAACCAATTTCTCAATACTCACCACTTCTTCAACATGACAAACTTCCACCATGAAATTGGGAAAAACCAAAATGAAATTTGGGAAATTTAGTCCAGAAGATGACACTCTACTTCATCTCCTTGCTTCTCTTTCCAAATCAAATTCTGATTCCATTCAAAGCCTCTCATCCATCATCAATAACCCTCACGCCTCTAATGTCGCATCCTAGGTTCTCAGTGGTCCTCCACCACCACAGTCACCCTACCCCGAGTTCACTCTCATTGCTATTGTCAAGGCTACCTCCGAGGTTTCCTGATCAGACTTCCACAACTACGTCATCCCTATCACTGAAGCCTACCATCACTTCGAGGACATCCGTAACCACACCTCCAAGGAACAAATCAACGACCTCGCCAATGTAGTCGTTGCCTCCTTTTCTGCTTGGTGTTCTCCTGCCTCAACACATCCATCTCTTTGATTGTTCTCTTCTTGTACTCAACAAACTTTTGTTGCATTTCCAATAAAATAACCATATCTTGCAATACTTGGCCAACCTCCCTAGCTTCATTCATCTTGCTTCTTGTAGACATCATATAGTTTTTCTTCATATAATACACCTCGACCCACGGTGGACGCTACAATGTTCTTGTAAGGTTGAACATACCCTATAAAGACTTCCTTGAACAACTCTTTGAGCGTACTCTACAATCCAACTTCACACCTTTAAGCTCAGATATCCTAGGTTCATGCATCCTTGAGACCAGGATGGATATGCCTGTAGAAGATACTTTGACGCTCAAATTAATCAAGTGCAACAAATGGTAATAAATGTTGTAATAATGAAACGTAATTAATTTACTTTGTTTACTATATTATTTATATTGTGTTTATGGCCTTTTATATGGATGGGCTTGGTTCACGTACTTAATCACCTTGATTAACTTGTCTAATACTCTTTTAATGTGTTTTAGTCATTTATCTTAACTAATCACAATTGTCCTTGTTTTTTTCCTAACCTACATCTTGTCATGCTGTTCGAGTACACTTAGGCCTAGATCATCTCAGACCAGGTGGTCAAGATGTTCTCGGATATGTATAATATACATCAATAAAAAAAGTAGGAGACTAAATTTTCTACTACATGAGTTTTTTTATTGGAACATTGTCTTATAAAAAGAATTCTCTTATGTGATATTTTTATCTTGCTTTTTTGTAAAAATTTTTTGGGTTAAGTATGTTTTTAGTTTCTGAACTTGTATATAAAATTAGAATTCATTCTTTTTTTTCAAATTTTGATACATTTTTATTCCCAAACTTTAAAAATAAATAGATATAGTATTTTTAACCTAATAATGTTAATTTTTTAGGACTTATTAAATATTGTTTTAAGTTGACGTTTGAGTTAAAAATATCAAAATGGTACATACTACTTAAATGATATTTTAAAATATGTTTGACACGTTAAAAATAAATTAAACCACTTAAATTAAAAAAACTATATCCATCCATTTATTTTTTAAATTTAGGAACTAATGAGAAGTAACAAATTCTAATTTTATAATTAAAAACTACCACTTTATTTAACTTTCTTTTAAATAAAGTTGACAATGTGACTTAAGTTGATTTTTATTGCCGTCAAAATATTATTAGACGGTGTTAAAAGAAAATTATAAAAAATAATACACTCGAACTAATTATATGTGACACTTAGGAAGTAAAATTATTGGACAAGAACACATTAGAACTATTTGAGTAATTTAAAAAAGAAAAAGTAAGATACTAAAAATATATCACATGAGAAAAGTTAAAATTATTTGAATCATCTGAAAAGAAAAAGCAAGCTTCTAAATTTGTCCTTAAAAGTTACACTCACCATCATGTGGTATTCTAAAAATTCTTTAGCATATGATAGCTTTCCTAAAATTTAAAACAAGACTAATTAAATAGTATTAAATTATCTGAAGGAATTAAATAGCTTCCTTGAAGAATGTTAGCAACAAATTGAATTTAAATAATTAAATTTAGTTTTCTTTGTACCAGCAAATAGAATAAAATATAGTTTTAAAATATTTAAATAAAAAGTAATTGTATATTATATTTTTAATTGAGAAGGTTTAGTGACAAATGTATGTTTTAGCAAATCTATAGCTATTTTGTTACTAGTTAGCTACAATTTTGTTCCTTCATTTTTTTTCTTCTTGCAAATTCGTGAATAATTAGTGAAAATATCCCTAGCTAATTTTTTTAGTAAAATAGAAAATTTATTGTAATGATTATATTTAAAGTGAGGAAAAAAAATAGAGATAGTAAATAAGTTAGTAATACTAGGAAATCATATACTTTTTAAGTCTCATATATGATTATTTTTATTCATTTTTAGTATTTTATTTTATTTATTGTTTACTTTTTTCACATGAGACTTAATTTAATTTCAGGTATTCAATCGTGTAATTCTTTTATTTAATAAGTAATATAAAAAAATATTTTTTTATTCACTTTAATCCTTAATTTTTATTTAATTTAAAATTTATTGTTTTGTTAAAACGATTTTCTTTATTTCTTAATGGTTTAACTAGTTTAATATATAAAAGTTTATGCTAATAGACTCTATAGGGTACTATATTGTAATAATAGACTCTATAGACTCTATAGGGTACTTCAGACAAGTTAATTCTTCTTTTTAATCACTTTTCATTTTCTTCCTTGATATAAAAATGTATGAATTAGGTCTTGCTAGAAAGTAAGGAAATCTGGATTTGATCTTAATTATGCAAGAATTGATTAGTCAGGGTTTGAATTTTGAAGTGACTATAGAAAACTATTGCGAGGCTTTACTTCAATCCACTTCTCCAAGTTTTAATTTCTTTGACTATAAAGAAAATTAAAGTAGGAAATGTTAGTTTAGTTTTAAATTTCAATGAGTTATGATGGATGATAGGAAGATGTTCTATCGTTTTGGAACCTTGCATGTGTTAGAAGCATAATTAAGAAAGTACGAAGTTCTTAAATATTTAGAATCTATGTAGTGGATATGATGTTTTAGAGTTAAATACTAAGAACAAATAGAAATTCAAATGATTAGTCGCTTAAACAACTTTTCACCATTCAAAATAAGTAACATTGTTAATTACTAATTTTACTTGTAGAGAGCAGTAAATTTGAACAACAATAGAAAATAAATACTTGGATGCAGAAAAAAAATAAATGACAATTTAGCCAAAAACGTTAAATTGATATCAGAGTTGAAAACATATTTCTAAGGACGTCAATCACATATGAGAGTCTGACATTTCTTAACTATGGGTATCACAACATACCACCGTCTAAATGACATCACTTTTAACTAAAATTGAGTAGCATTTGACATTTATTAATGCACTAACAGATGTCAAAAGATGTTGGCTATGGTATAGTCTGACGTCTTTCGATATTTGTTATTGTACTAACAAAGTAAGATGTTGCCTTTTATTAACAATTTATCCAAACTTGAAAAACAAAAATATTCAAGCACAACTCAGAAAATTTACAGTATAAGTCATATTTTAAAACTAAAGTTATTAACACAAAATGTATTCTTGAACCAAACTAAACTATTAAAATAAAACTAAATCTCTCATCATTAAAAGCTTGTCCTAGATAGTTTTCAAGCAAAATATTAATGTTATTGTGGTTCCTAACTCCATTATTCTAGTAGATATGTTGTCCACTACTATCTTATCTTCTTCATTATGTCATCCGTTATAGGTGATGGATTCTCAAACTATTGGAACAATAACAACTTCATTGTGTATACTAATTTTTAAAGTTTGATGTGATTTGTAATATGTGAAAGATATATATTATTACTCAAATCCAATCTTCTTGAATTCATTCTCGAATGATGGTTTTTATCTAAGACATGACATAATAGCCACATGCCCATATGAATCTGGTTACTTGTTACAATAAACATGGCAAAGAAAATAATCACATACCAATGTCATAAATTAACATGCAAAAATTAATAAATTTAAGACAACCTACAATACTTAAATTTGTTGTGCTTTGGGCTTACCCTCAACTCTAATTAAATTGGAAATATTTGAAACATAAGTTAGTATTAATATAAATAAATAAGTAGATGATATAAAAGAAAAGTAACACTTACGTTTGTACGTGTATTTCAACTTAGGTTTCATCTTCTTGTGCAAGGAAAAAAACCATACAAATTTGCATTGTCTTAGAATGATGACCATTAGTTGTCAATGGATCCTAATATGAATCACAAATAGTTAGTCGATTAATTAGCATTACATCATAAAATATTACATTCAGTAACACATATCCAACAATGTATAACCCAAGGTACATCTCTCTTTTTGACTCAAATATTCATGTTTGCAAATAAGTTTGTTTGTGCTCAAGTGTATTTCTAGAAGATTGAATAGTTTGAGATTCAATAAATTCATATATGGAAGTCCGACCTTAGTCCTTAATGATGACATCCATGTACCTATAACAAGACAATTAAGTATATATTAAAAAGTAACAATTCCAATATTTAAATATGGAAGACGATAAAAATCTTACATGCACCATAGTTGTATGATTAAAATATTCAACATTTTGTCTCTCCTAATGATCTTCAGTGCATCATTTAAAATAATGTGCAATGGCACATAACATTAGAAACCAAATACTCCTAACTCTCACTCTAGCTCTACCAGTCTTTTATTCAACTTGTTTAATTTCGTTAATGAGCTTTCCTAGAAGATTATCTTCTACTTCTGCCATGTCATCATCTTCATGAATAAGAGGTTGATGCATTACCTACTTCTTAGAATGAAAGAACTGAAATAAATATTTTCAAAGGTATAGATCATTAATTTATAAAATGTTACATAAAAATACTAATAATAACAATATAGTACCCATGGTGGGCCAAAGTATGGCGTGATCAATGTTTTAGGTCAAGCTATAAATGTGCCTTAGGACTCCCGCATGAATTGAATTTATGAAGTCGGCATAGGCACTCGCACATGGGGATCTCAAACTTCATTAATCGTCACACACACGTAGTGGGGCAATAGAGGAGCACCATGAATAGTTTGTCGCCCTTCAAGTTGTCTTATGGCCACTATGCGCGAGGGATCTCCATCAACCAATAGTTCATACTGACAAGTGTAGTCAATATTATCTACAACAGAGCGTGAACCTTTTATGCTCACACGACGTCCTATTGGAACTTCAGTGGGTAATAACTTCATATTCTACTACTGCATGGACTAATTTTTTCTTTAAGTGTTCTTTGCATTTGTTGTTGTTGTTATTGTTGAAGTTGTTCCATGAAGCATTGCTCCATAACTATCATGCTTTGGTTGATTTTTTCCTCCATTTGGAGCTCCGTCTTCCTTAAGGCCTCCTGACTCAAGGATTCATTACTTCTTTGTGGAGGACCAAATTAATCTCGAAGACCAATTTCACCTCCAATGTCACTCACACGACTTGGGTGCTCTCGTTTGATCGATAAATTCTAGATTAGACTATATATATATAGAGGTTTCTTGAATAATTTTGTTTCTCTAGTAATTTTGGACTATATATAGATTTCTTTATTTATTTTTATAATAATTGAAGTTTTTTTCTTATGAATCCTCTTTAAAGTATTTTTTTTCATATCTTTTTCATGCTTCTTTTATTTTATTTTTTTTTTTAAAATCTCTCATTAGATCTGTCTCCAATTATGTTTACATGTATTGTGTGAGACTAAAATATTATCACAAGACCTTAGACTCCTCTGTCTTATTATTCGATATTTTATTTTTTTTATCTTCTTATTTAATATGTTCATTTTTTTTCTTGTTTGAAATGTTTCTTCCTTTGACTTAAGATGTAAATGTTTGTAAAGATACTTTGACATTCAAGTAAGTAATTGATACTAGATGTCGTATATTTTATTATAAATAAAATCTTACCTTGATAAATAATATTTCTTTTATATCTTTCCTCTTATACTTTTACATAAATGAAATTGATTCAAAAATACCAACTCTCTTTTAGGAATTTTTAAAACTTATACATTACATTGCATGAATTTCCATATGTAATGTCCACTCATTGTATCATTAACTTTAAATGCATATATATAGATACTTACAAAAGAATGAGTAAATTAAATCTCTAGAAGCTACATCAAACTTGACATCATCAATAATTTTATATAAAAACAATATTTGTGAATCTAAATATTACATTGTAATTTTGTATGATCATAACATGTAAACTTTAATTAAAATTGATCACAACAATAATAAATGATAAACTGATTCCTAGTTTAGTCTAGTATATTTTAGAAAAAAATTATTTATAAAAGATATTTTATAAATATTTATTACGTGAACTTGGATATATATAAAAGATACTTTTATACAGAAAATCATTAAATAATTTAAATTAATATGAATTTGTATATATGATCTATATGATAAAAAATTTCCATTTAATAGTGAATTTTAGAATAAGATATCATGAATAGCATAATATTTAATTTACACATTAAATTTGATTGCTTTATATATTGATTAAATTCGGCATCTTATGCTCATAAGGACTACTTTTCAACTTTCAATGATTTGGTTTAATAGTTCATTTGGGAGACTAAGCAAGATTTTGAATATGAGAAGACTCAGTTCAATTTTTTTTAGGAAGACTTGATTTAATATTCAATTTGGGATTATTTGATTTCATCTTTGATTTGGGATGACTCGACTTCACCTTTAGTCTGGGACGATTTGACTAGACCTTTAATTAAAGTTAACTCAATCTGACCTTTAACCCTGACCTACTTGGCTCGATCTATAATCAAGGTTGACTCGACTCAACTTTTTACCTTCATTGACTAGGCTCAACTTTCGACTCGAGTCGATTTAGTTTGACCTTTGACCCAAACTAAATTGGCTTAACCTTCGGTCCGACATGACTTGTTTTAATTCTTTAGCCTAGGTCGACTTAGCTCGACCTTTGACCTTGAGCACACTTCACTCGATTCTTCTACCTTGGGTAACTTTTTTTGATTACCTGCATACAAAGCCAACTCATCTCAATACTCAACTTGGTTTGGTTCAACTTGTCCTTTGGCCCAACAAATTGAAAACACAAGAAAAACACTAGAGAAGGAGGGGGTGAATATTATTTTTGAAATTCTTTTGCAATGTAGCGTCTAATAACTTGTAAAGAAAATGTATAAGGATTGTAAGATGTTTAGACGCGGGTTTTTATAAGATGAGTAAATGGAAAACTTTTTTAATAATAGAGCAATAAAACACAAATTTTTATACCGGTTCACTAAACCTAAGCTACACGCAGTTCTCCCTTAAGAACTCTTAAGGGATTCCACTGATCTTTTCAAGATTACAAGAGTTTTACTTCTACAAGTTTACACCAAGTATTCTTACCACTCTTGCTTCCTTAGTCAACAAGATTAGCCCGAGTTTAACCACTCTTAATTCCCTAGTCAACACGACTAATCCTAGTTTAACCACTCCTGGTTTACAACAAATATTCTTATGACTCTTGGCTCTACACCTAGACAATACATTTAGACAAGTGTTTTGATTCTATTCAGAATTTACAACACAATCAGTGTTAAGAACAAAAGTGCATATGATAACTCTTAGGGGGAGGATATAAAAATATGAGGTGTTCTATATTTGCTAAAAAATTTCTCTCAAAAGATATTCAGCATTAGACGATATATGAGCACAACAAGCTTGAGTTAACTTTTTCTTTCTATATGATCCTTTTTACGTTTTTATTCTTCTTATGTTATCTTTCTTGTGTTATCATCATCTTCTTCTCTTTAAGCTTTCTTCTATATATAGTTTCACTTGAAAGATGACTGTTAGACAGAGAAATTGACTTCAGAAAAACAAGTAGCATTTAGGTTGAAAGTCGGGCTTTAGTCTACTTTATAGGATTCAGAGCTTTTTCTCGTATCCTTAAGCAAAACTGAGCTTGTACATGTGACAAAGGAAAAGGCTTCAAGGGAAACATTCTCATAATGTTCTTCTTCTCTCACAACGTCTTTTTCTTAAGTGTAGTAATTCTGATTATATCTTTCTATTTTATTGATCTACACGAATATCAAGAAACAAAGTATACAAGCATCGAGGTTCTTTATAGTACATGCGTTAAATGTTTTGATTATTGATAAGCTTTAGACTGTGTTACATGTTCAAGACATTTTATCATTTGTCATTTCATTCATAAATGCATTGTTTGGTTATACATATAGCATGTATAATCATCATAAGGTATAAAAATAAGATGTTTTTCCAAAGGTTATAATGTTTAGTTGTCATTCATCAGACGATGTTTTATTTAGAAGGCTTTGCTTGAGATAGCACTGCATTGATTAAGAACTTCTTTTAGCCTTAGTGTTATACAAGAGATAGATTTATGTTTTCATGAGATGTTAGCTTGTTTTGCTCATATAGTCTACTAGATGATTTCAATGAGAGATACTTTCTTACAGATGTTATTTATGTTTTTCTAATATATTTGGATAACTTGGTCTAGAAAATATTGTTTGTTATCTTGGCTTCAGACGTTATAAAATATTTCTTCTTTAGACATTATTTCTTTAAACAACTTTTCTTTTATAGTAATATTTTGTTTAATGCTTTTCGTTAAACTTCAAAACCTGAGTTGTTATGTAGTCTAGATCTTATCTTTGCACAAACTTGACTCAATCTTCAATTTGGATCAACTCGGCTCGACCTTCAATCTAGACTGACTTTATTGGACCTTCAGTTAAGGCTAAATCGTCTCAATTCTTCGATCTAGGCCAACTTTTCTCCATCCTTTAGTCCAGACCAATTTGCCTCAATTTTTCAACCTAGGCCAAGTTATTTCGGCCTTTATACCATACCAACTTAATTTGATTATTCAATATAGGTTTGCTTGACCTTCAAACCAGGCTGACTTAGTTTAATTTTCTTGACCGACTTGGCTTAACCTTTTGACCCAAGCCGACTTAATTCAATCTTTTGGTCTAAGCTAACTTGATTTGACCTTTGGACCAAACATACTTGAATAGACCTTTGATCCAATAAGCTAAACTTTGTTTAGGTTGATTTGACTCGACCTTCGTCTTTAGTCAACTCAACTGAACCTTCAATCCTATCCAAATCTACTCGACACTGGATTTAGGCCAACTTGTTTCAATTCAATCTTCAATTGTTTCGACTTGACTTAAACATACATTGATTTTAGATTTTCAAAATTAAAAAAAAAAAATCAAATCTAAATCTTATCCAAATCTAATTAAATGGACTAAATTTGTAATAAAAAATATGAATTTAAATTAGAAATAAATCTATTTAAATAAACTTACAATAATATAAATTTTAACATTATGAATTATATTTCTCAATTTAAAATATTAACAAATCAATTCATCAAATTTTTAATTACTCTGAATATATCAAACAAAGTTGATCTTAATTGTTTCCAGTTTAAACTCGATTAGTCCAAATTTTACCAGTGTACTAAATAAAGAAATATAATTTTTCATAGCTATATTTGGTTTACATTTTTATCTTATGTTTTGCTTTTTAATAACATGTAGATACTTTGTTATGACATGTGCAATGGGGACATAACATTTTATTGAGTGAAGGCAGAAGCAAGATGTTTATTAAATCATATCCATTCATTATTTGCAAGTCGTTTTCAAATAAAATTAATGAAATGTATATTTTATTAAAATTTTGGGCGAAAATAGGAAGAAAATGTTTGCCTTTTAGAGCCACATAAAATATCATTGAGTTGATAAATGATGTACAAATGGAGCATTTTTAAATAATATTGTTCAAGAACAGTGTTGAACTTTAATAATTCACCAATTTTGATACTTTCTCTATGTTGTTTATAATTTTATAAAGTTATCAAGAAAAAGTTGTCTCCAGCCATAAGACAGTGTATTATGTGGAGGACCATCTATTTATAAATTGTACGAAAACGCTTTATACTGTGTAAAATTTATAACTATTTTCAAAGGAAAGTTATTTTAATTTTAAATTGTAAAGATGAAATAAAGGTTAAAGTAATAATAACTTTAAATAGTATTTTAGTATTTTTGATAATAACTTATAATTATATTATTGATTAAAATCCACTACCTTACCTTGGTTGATGAAAAACTTTTAGTGGGAACTTTTTCTCCCTACTAAATTTTCTCGCCTAAAATACTTCAATCATAGACATATACATTAATTTTGTTAATTTTGGCAACATATTTTCCTTTTATAATCAAGTTATTAAATAAAATATACATCAATTTTGTTATTTTTTCTCAGAAAACACATCTACCTATTTTTACTTTTTATTTAGAAAACTCAAAAATTTGGTAAATTTATTAAAATTATTTACATTTAAATTAATACTGATTTAATTGCATAATCTACCAATTAATTATTAGTATTTTAAAAATTTTACCATCCAAAAACTTTTATAGCATATTGTACTATTTTTTTTTTCATATCTTTTTCATATTTATTAAATGTATAAGAAAGTGTTATCTATCGTATAAAGAATTATTTTATTAGATTTTCTATTAAAATAAATATTGGTATCTACAATATTAGGATTTAGAGTTTATGGTTTAAGATTTATGGATTAGAATTTATGGTTTAAGGTTTAAAGTTTATGATTTAGAATTTAAAATTTAGAATTTATAACTTATAGTTCGATGTTTATGGTTTAGAGTTTTACCGTTTATGGTATATATATATATATATATATATATATATATATATATATATATATATATATATATATATGTTTTAGTTAAAAAGTCAACGTGCTTAAAGTTGTGAATAATAAAAATATTAAAGGATCGATAATTGGTGGATAAGATAAGATACTTTGATGCAATTGTTTCTTTTGTTTCAAGGAGATGAATGTTAAGAAATGCTTTTAGGAAGCGGTTAATGGAAAAATTAAAAAGGAAAAAACTAATTGTAAAATGCTATGAAATATCTATTATTTGTAAATTTAGATGCATTAAATTAGACTATGGAAGAATAGGTAGAGTGTTTAAAAGCACGTTGAAATGTGTGTATTTTAAGCACATGAAAAGTGATGGAGACAAAACAAGTTGATTGACGAGGAAAGGGCAAAACGGGAAAACGGAGGATGAGCCGCCGTATCTGACCCAATTGTCATTTTCCGACGTCAGGTTTTATCCACGCCGTCGCCTACGCGTGTGCTCACCGGACACAGATGTGGCACCATGCTTTATGTTTGCAGGGTCCCACCCTTTTTCACCATTTAAATAAAAATTGCAATTTAAAAAAAAAATGAAATAAAAGATCCGAAGTCCCAAGCCTGGTGTGCGGTTTATATTAGGAATATGACATACTCACTTTTTTTCTTATTATGTTAATTTTTTTTATGATGTCATAATATACTTTTACGTTTAATTAATACAAAATACAAAATAAAATGATTATAAAAATAAATTTTTATATTTTTTTTTTAAAAAAGTAAAAAATAGACAGAAATAATATTAAATAAATGTAAAAAGTTTAGATTTGTCCAAAATATTATTTTTCATGTTTTTTATTTGCAATTTTCTAGCATTTCTTAATTTGTTTTTACAGCGTAGTGTAATATAATGTATATAATAACGCGTCACCAAGTAACTTTGATTACCTTATTTTAAAACAATAATAAATATTTTAGGAACTTTATTTCCACTAACAAAAATAAATTAGTGTATTAGGATTGAGTTAAGATTTTCTTTTAGGAAGTTATATAATTAGATTTTAATTTTCTATTTTAACTTATTTTTGTGTCTTACTTCTCATTAGAATATGCATGAAAAGAAACTTTTTTACAAAAAAAAAATCATAATAAAAAATATTATAACTTGTATGAGAAGGATAAATATATCTAAAAATGTGATTAAATTTAAAAAAGAAAATTAAAGAAATTACTCGTCAAAATAATTTTAGGAATTATAAGTATTTTATACTTTCTATTTCATTCAGGAGTGAGTTGTATTTCTTTTTTTCAGTTATACTTTTTCTAAGATAAGTTTAATTAGATATTTTAAATGTTTAAATAGAGATATATTGTTTTAAATTGTTTTATTAGAAGTAGAAGAAGTTGAGAAAAACATTAGGTCATGAACATTCTTGTTTCTTAAATATTTTATCTTTAATCTTGAATTCCTTTAAGGATATTGCATGGTTGTAATGTGCAACCTCAAATTTCGTTTATGTTGTTTAATGAGCTTAGTATGAAAGTTTAACTCAATTAATTTTGAGAAATCGACATTTTTAAATAAATCCTAAACTCTTAAACTAATTGCACCAAAACTTTTAACTCATTTGTGAGATGGTCGGACACTAAGTACCATGTTTCCCCAACCAAGGACCAAGTACCAAGTACCATCCATTGATCAACACGCTCTCACTAGAAGTCAAGTGTCTCCTACCGGTACCTATCCCTTCCTGCAGAAGACATCAATATACCACGTAGTTTAGCCAAAACTGGTTGCTCATTGCCATAGGTAAAATGGTCATTGGGCCAATGAGTCCATAATCGAAGTCCACCCAGGTAAGGACTCACAGTTAGTAAAATACTTTTATAAATATAACTTTAATCGAATTTTAACTTTTCTTTTGCATTAATAAAGGAAAGTCATACTTCAGTTTACTTTGTGAAGGTTCAGAGCTTTATCATAGCCTTTAGTAAAACTGAGCTTGTACAATGGGAAATAGCAGAAGGCTTCAAGGGAAACATTCTCATAATGTTCTTCATCTCTTACATTGTCGTTTTCCTGGTGCAGTTATTCTAGTCATATCTTTTTGCTTTAGTAATCTACACAAATATTAAGAACAAAGTATACAAGCATCGAAACACTTTATCATTCGTGCATTTAATATTTTGAACATTGATAAACATTAGACTGTATTGCGTGTTCAAAACATTGTATCATTTGTTATGTCATTCATAAACACATTATTTAGTAAAAACATATAACATGTATAATCATCAGATGATAAAAGTCTTATATGCTTCTACAAAGGCTCCTAGATGATGTCTTCTTAAGACACTTTTCTTGAGATAACACTTATAAGTAAAAATCCTTTTAGCTTCAGTGTTATAAAGAGATAGACTTTCTTGTTCATAAAATGCTAGGTTGTTACTCATATAGTCTATTAGATGATTTCAAAGAGAGACGTTTTCTAATCATAGGTGTTGTTCAAAGCATTTAGCTCAAAAGACAGTTTAGTCTAGAAAATATTGCTCATAAGCTTGATTCTCTTTAAAACAAACGTTACAAAATATTTATTTCTTATATGCTATTTTAAAACTTCTTTTCTTACACAATAATATTTTGTTTGATGTTTTTGTTAAACTTTAAAACCTGAGTTTGCTTAGAGGGTTTATTCTCTAAACGATCTTGTCTTAACAAATAATACAAAAATGGAAATAAGAAAGTGAAGATAAATTTGTCAAGTGAGAGAAAGTTAAAGAGAGATGGGAAAGGAGAACTTCACGATGCGGAAGGTTTCCGTGCCCATTGGAGGATGTTGCAATATAAGTGATGAATATAGTTGTCACTTGATACAATAATGCAAGATAAGAGTTAAGGAATAATATAACTCTCTCTTTCAAATAACATTATAAATTTTTACTTCATTCAAAATACTCTAAAGTTGATTACTAGGAAAAGTATTCCCTGTTTATAGCCAAATGCTATTGAAATTTTCCATTAAATACATCCCTAAATTCATAAGAAATTAAATGAAAAATTAAATTTATAACCTTTCAATGAATGGTTAAAATTAACAATAAACAAGGGAGGAAAATTTTGAATTTCAAAATTAAAAAAAAAAACTCAAAGAAAATCTCCTCATTTGTCTAATTTTGAGACATGTTTCTCATGCTTGGCTCATGCCTCAAGCCGTTGGAAGGTTTCTAACAGAAGGAAAAACCTAATAAAGTTCTAAAGAATCCTAATTAAAATGCAACCCAATAAAAAGAAACAACAAATAAGAAATACAAAACAAGGAAATGTGATGTTGACCAAGACCATGGCTTTCTAATGTGCTCCTAGTAACCTTCCCAAAAGACATATGTCATTGATCATATGTTATTAACTTGTTCATGTACTCATCAATGAGAAGGAGTAGTCGAACTAGAATATTGACTTAATGATATTTCTTATAATTCATCCTTGTGTTGCCTCTCCATTGTTTGTTATCTCCTAATTTGGATAGGTAAGGATAATATAATTATTGTTGTAGACATTGTTGGTAATAGGAAAAAGACAACAATAATTATATCTAGAGAGTGGATTGTTAAGTTTGTTATGATATTATACTTGTTTCTACCATTGAATGTTTAGTGATAGATATATTATGTTTTTCTCTTGGTAAATAATTTTGGCAATTATTTATTATAATTCTCATCATGACTTGTACTTTTCTATATTACATAGAAGATTTTTGTTGTAACTAGAAGTTCAAAATAAATACAAATAAAAAACAACATTAAACACTTGGAATTTGTTTCATACATAATTAAATTTACTTTTCACATAAAAGTTTCTTCATTTTTTATCTAGAATCTTCTCAATCTTTCCATGATAAAATGATATTAAAGTTCAATGCCACTCAATTGAGTTCATTGTCTTGCTTTCTTTCATGGTAAGTCTTTAAGTTTTTAAGATCAATATTTTTGTGTTTATTGTATCTCGAAGATTCATTAAAAAATTTAGCTAATACATCCAAGATTGAGGAATTTATTAGAAAGAATATCTCTATCGCTTAGAGTGTTAAATATACACCTAGTTGAAGAAGAAATAAGGTCTTTGGGCACCATTCTCTAATAAATTATATAAGGTGGGATACATTTGTTATGGAGTACAAGGGAATCACAAACTCCAATTAATTTAAGTAAGAAGATCATGAGTTGGCTAGTTTTTATAAAAGGTTTGTTAAAGACTTTAGTAGCATAACTTCACCTTTGAATGAGATTGTGAACAAATATGTTGGATTTAAAAGGGAAAATGAGTAATAACATGTTTATAAAACTTAAAATATCTTTTTAGAGTAATGCTTATTTCTTATATCCAAATTTTAAAAGTATTTTGAAATAGATTGTGACACTTTTGATATTGGAATACGAGATTGCATTGTTGATAGAGAAGCATTATTGCCACTTTAGTGAGAAATTAAAAAGAAGTAATATAAATTATATCTCACATGGTAAAGATTTGTATTTTATTGTTAAAAATTTACCAACATTTTCTTTTTTTTCTAAAGAATTCATGATTTATGATGATCACGAGTCTCTTAAACATTTGAAAAGTGAAGTAAAGTGTAGTAGAAGATAAGAAATATGGTTGAAATTCATTGAACATTTTCCTTATATGATTAAACATATACACGAAAAAATAAGTAGTCATTAATGCATTTTATAAAAGGCATACATTGTTTATTATGCTCGAAACAAAACTTGAAGTTCTTATTATACAAAGGAACTATATAAAAAGATTGTAATTTTCTCTTTAATTTTCCAAGAATGCTCTAAAGATATCACATGCTATTTAACACAATGAAATTCTTTAGAAAGATAACAAAAATTTATATTTTCAAATGATCTTAAGGTTTACTTATAAAATTTTACATTAGAGAAGTCTAATTAGACATTTTAGTTTAGAACTTTAAATATTATTCATCAACATTTCTTACGCTCCCATCTTAAAAAAAATACATTTTGTATGAGAAAGTCAAATATAAAGTTATTCCTCATGACTTCTATATACCTTTCTCAATTCATATCTTCCTTAAATATTTATTTCAATGAAATTTATATTTAGGTTTCCTAAAACAAGGAACAATAACTATTAATTATATATGTTTTTTTTTTCATTTTTCTAAAATGGTTTATTTTATTCCACAAATTTGATTGTGCATGTGTTATTGCTAACATATTTTTTGAAAAAAAAAAAGGAGCAAAATTTCATGGACTTATTAAAAACATAGTATCAAATAGAGATACAAAGTTTTAAAGTCATTTTGAATAAATATTAGGAAAAAAAAAAACTTGAAACTAAACTTTATTTTTCTGCTGGATGTCACTTTTAAATTAACGGTCAAACATAAGTGAGTAATACATCTTTTCCCAACTACTTCTTTGCATGATTTTAAAAACTTAAAATATCTGAGAAAATGTTTTTTTTTTTTTCTAATGTAGAGTTTCCTTGTGATATATATGATGAACTCTACAACTTATTGTTCTCCAACTTACTATTATCCTTTTATATATGGTTATAGTCCATTAACATCTCTTGATTTATTACATTTATACAAATGCATGCAAGTTGAATCTTCCTAATGAATATAATGTGAGTAATAATTTAATGTATGTGAGTTATCTTATTATCATATGAGACTTTTAAAAACAGACTAATTTTGTAGACTAGGAACATTGAGAAGAATCAGAGAAAATTAAAAAGATTATAAGAACAAAAATAATATATAAATAATTTTTTTTTCTAGTATTTGTTGGAAATAAATATGTTATTTGAATATAAAGATAACAATGCACGTTTTGGATGCAAATTTAGTTTTTAAAGTGTATGATTCTTAAAAGAGAGTTTGACTTTATGTAACAAAACTTTGAAACTAAGTTATAGTTATTTATGAGAAGTATTTTGAATATTCTTGTCCAAAAAGTCATACATATATTAGAAAATAAAAGTTGTAAAATTATTGAAACTTGATATTTTATTAAAAACTTATCTGTAATTAATTATAAATTTATATAATACAATTCACCTAACATCTTATAATTTTTGTATTACACAAGCCACAACCATTTACATAAAATACTTTTTTTTATTACTTCGTTTAGATAAATATTCACTATCTAATGCGAACAATCATATCTATTGACTTTTATAAACATCCACATTCAACTAGATATTTGCCCTAAGCTCTAAATATCTATTTCGACATCATTCAATTGAATATTAACTAAAATAATTTCAAATTACAAAATGATACTGTCTTTATCTTTTTTTTAGACAAAGTCTTATATATATATATATATATATATATATATATATATATATATATATAGCATAACTTAATTTGTTTTAGTAAATTAATTTAAAAAACATTTGTTAAACGTGAAAAAATAATAGATGTATTCAACTTTTAAATTGATAGTATCTTGAAGAGGGCCATTGGTATTGATAAAAGATACTTATGGTAAAAAAGAAGTCAAAGATTATTTTAAAATTTAATATTTGATAATAAAATATTTGCAAATTTTATATTTTAAAATTATAAACATGAATATGATTATATAATTATAGTATATAAGGTGTGGCAATTTGGTTTGAAATTTTGGTTTAAGTTGTTTTTATTTGCACTAACAAGTTTTCAATTGAAATGATGATAAAGATAAATAAACATATAAAAAATAGATAATTTTAGTGTTTATTTAATGTTCAAAAAATTAAACTTAATATTTATAATTATTAATGTATCTCTTTGAATGACAAACATGTATAAATTGATCTTTATCATTTTTATAAATTTTTATTTGTATATTTTTAAAAGTTAGCATTACCTAAACAATAAATATAAATATAGATTTTAATAATGAAATAAGATAACTCAAGAGCAAGATATATAATACTAGTAAAGAAAATTAGAAAGAACGTAAGAATGATAAGGATACATATATTTGTGTAACTTTCAATAATGAGACCTTATAAATAAATAAATGCATTCTCATCCCCTAAATTGTAGGTAAAGTTTAATAAAGTTGTCAAAACGTGTCGTCCAACCCAATCCATTACAGGTTGATCACTTAGTAAGCTAACCTAATCCAGTTCATTTATTAGCGAGTTAGAAAAATTTAAATCCAACTCGACCCACGACGGGGGTTATGGATAAATGAGTTGGTTCAGTGACTCACTTAATTACAATTTTTTTAAATAAAAAAAATTACAAACTTTTTATAATTCAAAACTAAACAAATTTCACTCCCAAAATGAGTGTTTAATTAATTTTGAAAATAAGAAACTTAAATAATTTTTTCAAGCAAAAAAAAATAAATATTTTTTTATAAAATTAAAATAAAATTTGGTAAGTGGGTTGGTGGGCTAACCTCGCTCACCACGGGTTCAACCTGTATGAGCTGGGTTTAAATGAGCCGAGTTTAAATCTGACCCGCATAAAAAAAAAATATTTTTTTCAAACCCAACCCAGTCCTTACATAAGGTTTTTCAGTTGGTACATTTTAGCAAAGTGTATCAAGTTTTAGGTTACAAAAATGTCCCTGTTAAAAAAGAAAACCAACTTTAAATCCAAGGATATTTTAATAATTTTAAAATTTAATTTAAAATAAAAAAAATAAAAGATAGTTATTAAAAATCCTGATTGGTCCACGAGAGAAGTTATTAGCTTTTATTATATATTTTTTAAAAGGTAGTTGTTTTTTAAAATAAAAAATAAAATAAAAGGTAGTTGTTCTTTTAACCCAGACGGGTTTTATAAACCAGACGGGTTCTATAAACCCTAACCATTATAATTTTTAAAAGTTAATTGTTTTTTAAAATAAAAAATAAAATAAAAGGCAGTTGTTTTTTAAAATTAAAATTAAAATAAAAGCTAATAACTTCTCTCGTGGTCCAATCAATATTTTTAATAACTGTCTTTTATTTTTTTATTTTAAATTAAATTTTAAAAATATTAAAATACCCTTAGATTTAAAGTTGGTTTTCTTTTTTAACAGGGACATTTTTGTAACCTAAAACTTGTTACACTTTGCTAAAATGTACCAACTGAAAAACCCCTTAGGTAATATATATATATATATATATATATATATATATATGAAAATATACGAGATTCAACTTCTCTTATTTATTTCAACCGTAACTGTATTGATTTAATATATATTAATATATTTATGCAATGTCGTTGAAAGTCATATGACTCATTCTAAATCATTTCCTTGATTTTAGAAATATAAGGAATTCAATCACCATATTTGATTCCTTAAATCAATGTGAACAAACCCATACTTTAAGTGCAAAGCTTATTTCAACTATAAAGTGTTCAAACCCACCATTCAAATGCGTTAGATGATTTGATTTTACCTTAGATTTAAAATTAATTTTTCAACTCAATCTAAATTAGTTAAATAAGACAATTCATCTAAACATTCAAGCACAAACCAATCATTAAACACTTGGATAAAATCATAATATATATCAACAACAATACATAGAATTAGAAAAATGTTACGTCCAATATCAATATAATAAAGTTTAGCCACTTATGATGATGACTATGCTTAGAACCATATAGACACTAATAAAAAACAACGTATAATATCACGTGTTGAACGTCGAATCACTCAATAGCTAATGTTAAAAATGATCGGTGACATTTTTATAAATAAATGCAATTATTAAACGTCATTTAGAATTGTAATTCAACGTAGAAGAATATAAAACGTCGAATGCCCCAGCGTTAGACGTTAAAAGGTTAGTGAATTCAAAAAAAAATTTGAGCGGGAGATTGAAAATTCATTTACTTTATCTTAGCGTGCACGACCCTTTTCTTTGCTCAAACTTTTTTCAAACGAAGTTTGACGACCATCACATGTAATCTTTCTTTCGTTTGATACAAATGCATGTTAATTAACTATTTTAGGTATGATTTTCGTTTGTTTTCACCGATTATTTTTGTTTTTTGTCCTTCATAGGCGCATTCTGCTTTCTCTCTCACTACATTTTATTCTAATGAATTCATGTTAGTTTTCGTTTTCGTTTTGAAAAACTTATTGTTGATAATTTGATTGTTATTTTTTTGTTGAACTTGTTTGATGTTGTTGTTATTTGGTTGAACTTGTTTGTTGTTATTGTTTGATGTTTGATTGAACTTCTTTGTTGTTTGTTATTGTTCTTTGATTGACCTATATTACTGTTCATAGTTCATGCTTTATAAAATACCAAAAAGTGAAAATTGTTGTTTTTTCTGCTTTTCAGGTCTCGCAAAGCTATAAAAAAGGATCACAGTTATTTAAAAAAAAAATTGATTAACGTCGTATATTGACAAAATTCGACGTTATTTGACGTCGTATATTAACAAATTTTGACGTTAAATTAACGTCAAATTTTTTTTAATTTGACGTTAAATTAACATTTAATTTCCTGATATCGTTCTCGGATTCGATGTAAAAAGCCAAAAATATTCGATGTTATACATTGGTTTTGTACTAGTGATAGTTAGAAATAAAAGATTGAGGCTTGAATATTCTTTCTAGTTGATCCATGCTTTGCTCTTCACTTGCCTAACTTCCTCTCTCACAACTCTCTCAAAGTATTACAATGAAAAAAAAATATGTTTGGCCAAAAAGTCTCCTTAAAGCATACCAACATTTTATTTTCATAATGTTAGAACTGGTGCTTAGCTGCAGATTTTTGTGCTTAGGTGTAAATGTTTTCTTTTATACAAAGTTTTCTTGTGACTCAATGTTATACTCTAGTGTTCAATATTTAAGGTTTCCTTTCTTAAGAAGGTTTTCTCTAACTACACTCTTTATCATGAACTCTAACTTTTCATATTTGTTTACTTTAAGTTTCCTTCTTATGAGTGTTTTCTCTTTAGTCCAACGTCAAGTTAGTCTACTTATATGTTAGTTTGAATC
Organism: Vigna mungo; assembly: GCA_036885675.1. NCBI lineage: Eukaryota > Viridiplantae > Streptophyta > Magnoliopsida > Fabales > Fabaceae > Vigna > Vigna mungo. Next base: position 15,270,519 of record CP144693.1, on the reverse strand, counting down.
TTGCTTAACCGTCTTCCAAGACTTAGTATCAATTTTCAATATTTAATTGCACCGATTATTCTATTATTACAAAAAGATATGTATTTTCATCAAATTTTTATTAAAATCATACTTAACTAATTATTAGTATTATACTCTGTATTTCTAAACTAAAATGATCCGATTTACTTGAAGAATTTAGTGACATATAAATGAGATAAGTTAAGAATAAGATACAAAATACTAAAAAAGAAATAAAAATAAATAAATTGAGAATAATGAAAACACATGTACATTAATTATACTTTAATTAGTCCAAATGTTGTATAGTTTATAAAAAAGTAGGTAAAGTTTTTATTATGAATTTATCTTTATAAACTATCAACTTTACTTATTTCTAAAGTATATAAATATGTATAAAAAATGTTCTTAAAATAAGATCTTAATATATAATAATTGACATCTTCCATAATGTTTTATTATTTTCTTTAATCATGAAAATACTTTAATTAAAATCTTGTATCTTATTTTTTTTTTTTACTTTAAAATTAACTAAATTTTATCTAATGTCATTATTTTATCTAATGTCATTATGGGATGTTTCTCTTGATTTGTTTTTTTTAAGGTTAACCAACCCCACCTTATACTACCTCAATCGATTTTAATTTCTCAAAATATTATAATTGTGTTTTCATAAAAAATATAGCTAGAATAAAGAAATAGAAAATACACATAAACTGCATGTGCATAATATTTTTCTGATGCACTACTACCACCGTACCATTAAACCTTGTGAATCCCATATTGCGCATTGCGCTATCTTGGGTACTACGGATACACTAACCGACTCAGACTGTATTAGGTTCCGTTTTCCGCTAATCCAATCCCTCTCCTCTCTATTGTCTCTCTCTCTCTCTCTCTCTCTCTCTATATATATATATATATACTCTTCCGCATTCCATCGTTCGTTCTCCGTGAAGACGGAAACGCGCGGTTTTTCCATGACTGCGCGAACCTTTTCCGTCACTTTCCCGATAAAGATACACTCTCCTATCTCGCCCCTTCGCATTCTCTGATTCCTCTCTGTTCTGATTCTCTCATCGCAGATTTTGATACGTCTGAGAGCGAGTTAGGGTTTCGGAAGCCTCGCGATTTGTTTGACAGAGGGAGGGAGGGAGAGTTTCGTTAGGGTTTTTGTTTGCGGAGTTATTTTTCCGGGATTGGAGATGGGGAGCGACGATCGAGACGGTAATAGGCTGATCAAGGCGAATTTCACCGCCGACGGAGCGGCCAAGCTGAAGGAGAGTGTGATGGAGAAACTCAAGGAATTCATGGGAGATTATTCAGATGACACTCTTGTGGTACGAATGAAAATTGTCATTTATTTATTGAATTGTTTGAGAGAGAAGTCTCGCGCTTATTCCAAGCTTTGCAAGGTTAAGATTGTGATGGCTGATTAATTTGCTCCTCGTGGTTTTCTTACGATGAGAGGATCTTGATTTTATTTTAAATTTGTGGAGTGTTGTTGTGTGTGAGTGCTGCATGGTATGAGTTGAATGAGGGAGTGGGTTGTAGTGGGAAATCTGTATAAATTGTGACTTGAATGGTTGGGGCTTTTTCTGCACGTTGTGGAGTGCTTATTTTTATGAGTATTTTAGGAGTCTAGATGAATGCTAAGTGAAGATGTTAAGATAAGTGCATGGATATTGTAAAAATAAAGTGAAGGCCACTCGTGGCGTTGGGGCTGAATGCATTTGAAAATGTGATTCAAGTTGTAGGGCATGCTAATTGCTTTTGATACTTTACATTATGGAAATTCTGGTTCTTATTACAATTTGGTGAAATCGTGGTATTGTGATCGTGGTTGGGGTTTTGTTTTGATTCTCTATGTTGCAGGCAACGGTTGAGACCATAATCAAGGTCGTGGACCTTTTTGAAACCTTGGGTGAAATCTTGATGCAGATACACTATGCATCATGGTCAAACTTTACCTTTGTTTTTGTTTTACATGGTTACCAATTTAGAATGCATGTTCAACTCCAATTGTTCTTTCAATGGATTAGTGTTGAACATGCTCCTACATGTTTTCAAACACAACCTACATATGTTTGGCTGGAGCTTGTGCATGCTGAATGAGCTTCTTGTTGTTGTGCTATAGCAAAGTTGAACACACATAGTTTACGATCTCATTTTGGGGGAATTAGTCTTAGATTAAGTGAGATTGGTGCAACGGTGAGTTTGCCTTGTGAACTGTATAGGTCATGTGCTCATATTCTGGAAATGGTCTCTGCCAGCCTTGATAGGGCTGCTAACCCTCCCTTGACCTCATAACGTGAGTCTTATGCTAGACTGCCCCCTATAGTAATCGGAATAAAAAAATTGTGTGAATAAAGAAAAACTCTTACATGTGAGGAAGAGACTGGTAAGAACATTGGGAGAACCACACCACAAATAACTAGCTGTTGTAGTTGGAGAGCCCTAGGCCTTGTAAGCCCCACTATAAAATGCTATGCTTCTAATGTGGACCCAAGTTTCATCCCTTGCAAATGGATCACAGCATGCCTGCAGTCCTGGTGCCATTATGGGCTGGCTGGCTGTTCACTGGCCCTTTGACTAGTTTGGGTGAACATTTTAATGCCAGTGTTGCCAGCCGTCTTACTTGTTTGCAGTTGAGACATGGTGGAAGGCTTTGATGTCATTTAATTAGAAATTTGGGAGAACCATGCTCTTGAAACTAGCTATTGTAGCAATAGATCCCTAGGCAATATAAATTTCACACTAAAATACCTTTATTCAAATGTGGGACTTAGCTCAACTCCATACCGTGCAATTGGATCCCAGCAGAGAGAAACAGGACTCTAATGAGAAAAACATATTAAATGAAAGATAATTCGATTAACATGGAATATAGAGGAAAACAACACCCTGAAATATTTTAGGAGAAACCATTAAAGGAAAGTTCACCTCAATAGATTTATTGAAAAGTAGTTTATAATGGTTCAGTCCCATGGTATTGTTTGATTCACTTGGGCAGTGAGACAACTGTAGTGTGTTTTATCTTCAGATTTTCAATCTTATTTTTTAGCCATTATCCTTGATATTCTTATTTTTGTTGTACGTGAGAATATTGTATTTCTATTATTCCTTTCCTTTCTGTTAATAAGTATGCTCCAGTAGAAAGAACTATCGAGTATATACAATTGCAATTTTTCTATGATGAATTTGACTTCATTGAGTAAACTAACGTTATTTTGTGCAACAGGATTATGTTATTGTTTTATTGAGGAATGGTAGGCGCAAAGAACAAGCTAGGAATGATTTAAATGTTTTTCTGGGAGAGAACAGTGATTCATTTGTATCATGGTAATTTTATCCCTTGAATTGATAATTTAAGTTAATTTAGCTGCAGTAATACAGTTTTCACACCCATCATTATGTGCTAACATCTATGCATCTTGTTAATAGGCTCTGGGATCATCTGGATTCACATTTAGATTTGTATGTACAACCTGAAGCATTGCTGAATGAAGCTCCTAAAAAAAGTATTGTATCAGAGGTTCAAGCTGGGGGCGATGGTTCTCAGCACTTAAATTCAGTGTCAGAAAGAGGAAAATCTAATAAGTTATCTAGAAGTCGCCATAACAAAGATTGGAAAGGATTGATGAGGGGAGAAGCTGAACCACCTCCTATTCGAAGCTCTGTGGTTGACAATTCTTATTTGGAGGAAAAAGGTCCACCTGAAGCCAATTATGGTCAAAGGTCTCTTTCTCCAATGCCTCCAGTTCAGAGGAAAAGGGGCCGTGCTGATGAACAACAGAGAACAAAGGTTTGAACTGCTACAACTATATTTGCTTAATTTACTCTCCACAAGGTCATTTTATTCAACTTAAGCTCTTTCAATGGATTGTGGCAGTGATCATTATCTAAGCGAAGTGAATTAGTTTATATAGTTGAGAGTAGTAGTTTATATTATTTTTTATTTTCACTTAATGTCAGTGTTATATAATTGTGTTCTTGTATTTTGAAAAGATGGTTAGGTTGATCATATGTCCAAGAGAAATGCGTTAATTGCATTAAATTGAGCTTCCAATGTTTTATTGATACTTGATTGGATGGATCATGTGTCTATGCCACCGCCAAGTGCCTGAGAAAAACTAATGGCATTTTTTGTGCAGATAAAATCACAACTTAGTTGTGCTTTCCTTAGGTTGTTATTTTTGTATTTTTTTTTTCAATATAATAAAATACTTCTTGATCCCTTGCTTTCAAACATCTAACTGGTTATCTTCTACAGAGGGAATCTATCTCACAAGTAAATATTGCTGCTCCACGAAGGCTGCTTCAATTTGCAGTGCGAGATGCTGTAGCTACTTCAAGGACAGCCAATTCAGGCATGTTGGAGCCTTCTCTGAAGCGTCTGCGATCTGTAGTTTCTACATCGGCGGGTGATTCAGCTTTGGTTGAACGTCCACATAGGGTGCAGCTTGCTTCCAGGGTGGCAAATCCAATGGCTACAGTGATTAAGGCGGTGGCAGAAGCTGCAGAAGATGTGATAAAATCCAAGTCCTCTGGAAGTGTATTTGATAGACTCGGCCGTGGTATGGATACATCAGATGATAACAGACAACTTGAAGATAGTTACCAACATCAGGAGCAAAATCATTTACTCCGTCCTCAAGGAACTGACTACAATGGGCAGTATGCTGCAAATACACCTATGCTGGGACATGAAACTGGTTATCCTTCTGATTCAAATTCTTCAGATAATGAAGGGTTTGATGATATTAATACCATGGGTCGTAGAGTGTCTGGAGCTTCTCAGATCTGTCCCTCTGTTGGAAGCAGGGGCAATGATTCACTGATGATGCAGTATAGTTTAGCAAAAACAGTTGACAATAGTTTGCACCTAAAACGGAAACAAGAACGAGAGCAACTTGATGCTTCACCCAACACATCTCATAAGATTGTGAACATATTTTCAGTTAATGTAAATACATGGAAGCCACCGAAACGTCAGGAACCAAGAGAGGTTGAAGAATTTGATGGTAGTAAAACTTTTTACAATGAAAGAGGTCCCAGATCTAGTCTGCGGCTAGTGAAGGAACATGCCAACGAACAGGGCAACTCACAAAACGTCAGTAATGGGAATGTGAGTTTTTCACTCTTGGTTACATTCTGAGATGCTGATTTCTGTTAAAATTTAGGGTAAAGGACATAAGAACTGCTTGGAGAATAGCTCGTTCTAGACTATCTTCTTAAGAATATTTTATCATTTAATCCCTTGATATTTGGTATGATGTGAAAATTTTACTGTTTCAGATAAGTTAAATATTTTGGGGGGGGGGGGGGGGGGGGTTTCAAAACCAAATATCAAGGGGTAAAATTATATATTGAAATGAAATTAAAATAAATATAACAGGCTTATTTAGCTGCAGATCACTGATATGATGTCATTTAACAGGTAAACGCTGCTCTTGATGCTCAGAAAGAGTCTAGCAAGGCACACTTAACTGCTTCTGGTGAGATTTTAAATCTTCTAATATTGTTTGAGACATGTGAAAACTTGTATTTTTTAGGCCAAAATTATTTTATTATGCTGAAGGATCTGTTATTAAGTACACATTTTACAGTGTATTCTTTTTATTTTTTAAAAATAGCATTTGAATACTTGGGATTTAACAAGTGAGGAATTGACTGCATCTTCTGTGTTCTCAGGTTCTAACGCTGCTGGTCGTCCTTCAGAAGATGTTGATTCCAGAACCATTTTTGTTAGTAATGTAAGAACTCTTACGGTATTATTGGTGTGGGAGGTTTGGTGATGTATTTGTTTGATTTCTGATGATGGTTGCAACAGGTTCATTTTGCTGCCACCAAAGATGGCCTGTCTCGTCATTTTAATAGATTTGGGGAGGTTTTGAAAGTGATTATAGTTACTGATGCAGCAACAGGACAACCAAAAGGGTAAGACGCGACGTGTCAAGGTTTTGTTTCATTCATTATACATTCAGTATATTTTTTAGCGAGTTTATAATTATTCACATTCATTTGAGCTTGTGCAGGTCAGCTTATGTTGAGTTCATGCGAAAAGACGCAGCAGATAATGCATTATCTCTGGATGGCACTTCTTTCATGTCACGGATTCTAAAGGTAGTTATCGCAGCGCTTGGTAGTTATATAGACGTTTCCCCCCACATTTTTAATTTACTTAAGGCTTTTTTTCTCGTTCTACGTCATCGTAATAATTAACGATTATGGCACACCTCATTGATAAGAACCTTTTTTGTTGGTTTGGTTGGGGGTAATTATTGTTCTTTTGTATTAGTTCCTAACGAAGTAAAGCAGATTAAAATTTTTATGTTTATTTACCCTGACTTATTTTTGTAATAAAAATGGAGTTCTTGAATTATACTAAGGAGTTGATCCTGGGCAACTCCTGGATAAGATTAGAATATCGCCTTTTTAACATCGGCAGTGCAATGCGTATGTTGACATGTACAGAAGATAGCGTGGAGCTCTCCATGCAGTTTTAGCTAAACAAAATTTTCAGGATTAATCAACTTTACTGGCTTGATTAGAGATATATGTCATGATAATGCATGCTTCCATTTTTTTTTTGTATATTTAAGCTAAATATAAATTTGGTGAAGTAATTTGATTTGCGAGTTTAATCTACTGCAGGTTGTTAAGAAAAGTGCTGCACATCACGAATCAGCTCCAGCTATCGCATGGCCACGCATTTTTAGGGGTTCAGCGTTCCCTTCTGCTAGGTTTTCCAGACATCCCTTTCCAAGAGGTATTCCTGGTGCGTTTAGAGCTCGACCCCCAATTAAATTGGGTGCCAGGAGCTTGCAATGGAAGCGGGATGCCCAGGGGTCTGACAGTAGTCCATCTATGAATACCGGCAGTCTAGCTGCTCCTGCTGCAGCAGCCCCTGCTACTCGTGGTTTCACCTATGTCAGAACAGAATCTAAGCCAGAAAGCAGCTTGGGTACGACGTAATTTATTTCTTAAGATGGTCTTTAGTCTTTAGACTGCGGTTGCATGAGAGAGTGCTTTCATGTCTGATGGTAAAAAAATGATGTATGGAGACGCCTGCCCTAAATTTTGAATTTTTCATGTACATGGAAGGTGGATAATTTTACTATCCTAGGTGTCTGTCTATTTAGAGGTAGTAGATGACGTTTCTAAAGAAAGGAGGTGATAGTAGACGTTTAAGAATGTTTTTGTATTGTGTCCAGTTGAGGCATAGACGACGACGGGGAAGGTCATTGATTTTATTGGAGGGAGGTGAAGTGTAATCCATGCATTGATTGTAGGATGGGCCCTTTGTGGTGTTGGTTACCACGGGATATCATGTTTCTCTGCATTATTTTTGGTCAAAAGTGTTACCTTTGAAAAATCAAATAAATCAGGGTGGGAGGGGGAGGGGGTTAGTTCGATTAGACTTCGTAATTATCTTTACTGTTCACAACTTCATATCATTAAATATTTTATTCTTTCTGTAATTTTACACTTGTGTACTGTTGTTCTTTTCCTTTCTTCATATCATCTACGTTTTCATGGTAATCCTTAGGTTCCATGCTCTCTGTATGTCAACCACTTGGTTTCTTTGAGATTGACCTCATTAGTGTGTATGATCACGACATACGAATACACTAAACTAAGCAATCTTTTATGTTCATCCCTGTCATCTTAATTTTACACATTATTATTTTTGTATTCTTTTTACCAAGGTTTTTTACGGAAACACGTTTTAGACTCATTTTTAATTGTTGCATTTAATTTATATAGTATATATAACCAGTGGAAGACGGATTTTAGTTAATGAACGAACTAAGTGGTGAGTGTTTTTAACACGTTTATATATGAATATAACTGTCATAAAAGAATACAATTGTATTTTGATTAAATGAATAGTCTGAATAATACAAAATAAAAAATGTTAAATATAACAAACAATATGTTTACAGTAACATTTCAAATTATTAAGATAAATAATCCTTAACATTTTTCTCCTTTATATACAACTTGTTGAAGGGTCTAATTAAGTGATCCTAATTCGGCATGCATTGTAGGTATAAAAGACATTATTTTGATATCATTCTTCTAACAATATATGTTTCTATACATAAGGAAATAATTGTTATTTTTATTTAATTTAATTATTTACAAGTGAATTTGTTACTTTTTTCTTATTTGAGTTAAAGAAGTAAATTGAGATTAATATGATAAATAAACTATTAATATCAAAATAAACATGATGTTTTTTTTTAACTTATGTTAGACACTATTGTTAACTTCGATATCTTACTTAATTTCATACTTTATATCAAATCAAACATGTTACTAAAAAATAAAAATAAAAATATGGGAACTAAATGAAATTCATGATCAAAGATAGTAAACTTTCAACTCAAAAACTAAACAAGATTAAGGAGTTGCTATCTATTTTGAAAAAAAAAAACACTATTAAAAGTATGAAAAGAACTAAATCACTTGAACTCAAGCTTCTTATCAATCCCTACATTAGTATGTTTATCGATGCATTAATTTCCTTAGTGAAAGATGTGTAAGATTTTGAGTTTCATAGCTTTGAAAGTCTTCATAAATTTTTTCCATCTTCTCTAACAAAATAGGAGATAATCGGATACTCATCAACGTTTCAATATATTTTTTGTCCTTCAGATTAATAGAGTTAAATATTTTACATATTTTATTCAAATGTGTATAATCTTTGTACACTTTATTTTTTTGTGTCACCAAATAAACTATTAAAATTTTATAAAAAAAAATATCTAAAAATGGGATAAAGTAAATATAAAATAGTGAAACAATACATTCAACATAATAATTAAAAAAGCATATAAAATATAACGAAACAATAAGTTTATAGTCACAATGTAAAGTACGAAAACAATCCAACACTAAACATGATGTTAAATAAGAAATATATTTCATAACATGTAATTCTAATTATTCAAGTTTGGGTTAGATACCACAAACTAAAAAAGAATTTGCTTGATTTCATATATCTTAATCCATTATCAAGCTTCCTACATTTTCAAGCCTTAGAAATAGTATGGGTATAGAATCTTGCTAGATGTTTAAATCTAGTTGCATACTCCAAAATAGAGAAGTTACCCTCCTTTAACTGCTTGAAATCCATCATTTCTATGACTATAATAATACTAGAAACATATGTTATACCAAAAAAACATTTACACATGAAGGGTAACATAATAAACTCATTTCCCTAAAGTTTATCTAAGATACAACACTTCAAAAGATTTATTTTTTTGCATTGCTTAAATAATGGATTATGCATTCTCTATAATGAACACTTACGATCAATAATAATCTTCTTTCTTTCTTTTCTTACATATGTTATTCTTTCTTTATGGTATCAAGAGCCATTTTTTTTTGGCTTTCCACCATATCTTCCTCATGAACCACTACATCTTTCGCCTTTCTTCCTCAAACATTCACCACACCAATCACATTAAAACTATCAAATGATAAATATCTATGCCGAAAACAACAATATGAGGCTTCAAACTCAACAGCCTTTCTAAAATAAATGTCTCAACCAACACCATCAATCAAGATTTCTGGTTCTCACAAAAGCAAAAACTCATATCATGAAACTCAACACAAATTAAGTATCTCAGCTTAGCTGCTATATTATCTAAAATTTCACACTCTTCAAACTAAACATTATATCAAGTCCCTTTAGAATCGTGCAACAAAATAATTACTTTGGACAAAAACCAAAAGGGGGTTACATTGATTTCTTTAATAAAACTACGTTTTTTTTTTAGAAATTTTTCCATTCTAAAATCTCACTTAACAATAAAAATAATTTCTTTAATATAATAGTAGACAAATAAGGAGTGTAGGGAAAGAGAATTTGCACAAGTAATTTTATACTCGTAGGATAAAAAAGACCCACTTGGTATAAGTTATCGCTCTTCCCACACTAGGTTTTTCAAAGCCACTGTTCACAAACACATAGAGTTTCTCTAGCACTCACAACTCAACCTCTGAGTGAAAGTTACTTTAGAAATTAAATTTATCCAAAATATATAGACTCTCTCTTTTGAAAATTATGTCAAAAAATTGAAGAGTCAAATCACAACAACCATTAGTAATCGATTATTTCAAAAGATAATCAATTATCACATAAACTTTTCTAAAAACATGTTCTCGATGTGATAATCGATTACCAGAAGTAGATAATCAATTATCATAAAGTCTCTTGTGAAAAACCGAATTTCATTTAGTTAATTGATTATCAATAGTGATAAGCACTTATCATAGAGATTTTTATGAAAAATAAAACTTTCCCTGAGTGCTTTGTTGCTTGAGTTCTACCTTTGGATTCTTGACCTACTAACTTAAATAAGATACACAAATTACAAGACTTCAAGAACTAAACTCGTAAGTCTTTAATGTATTGTTGAATTCAAACATCCTTTAAGTCTTCAACACTTTTTCATGAGTCATCATCATCAAAATTCTTTATTGAAAACCCAATGTCCATCTTTTCTTTTTTTATTTATTTTCAATAGTTCCCTGTACCAAAAATTTACTCTAACCATCTTTAAAAATATTGTCTTCACTGACATACATTCCTGCTCAGTTTCAAATAGTTGACACCTTAACGAAACCCTTGTCTAATTCCTCTTTTCTTCTTTGCATTGATAAACTCAAGGTTATTACATCTTCCATGAGTTTAATGGAGGATCTTATGTAAACATATATTTACAAACTTCTATTAATTACCTAATATAAAGGGTTTTTTGTTCTCTATAATAAACACTTCTGATGAATAATAACCTTCTTTCTTTCATTAAATATTAAAGACTGAGTAGTACATCTTTGTACTACCTATATAACACATATATTCATCATAATAATAACACTCAAGTTATTACTTACAAATATCTCAACATCCTTCATTAAGAGCTCCAATTATGTATAACTAAAAATTTCATATATAGGAAGTTAAAGGAAACAAGGCATAACACTTTGGACATCCTCTATACGACACACCTCTTTCTTTTATTATCATAATTTTATTGAAAAAGTCATAATTCGTTAAACAATTATAATTAGTAAATGAAATTAATTTTAATCAAATTTAAAAAAACTTATATAAATTAATTTTAATTTATTGGTAAATTAATTTTAATATTTTATTTTTCTGTTCTAAAAGTTCTTAAAAAAAGTTTACTCGTCCAGTTTTTAAATGACATTCTTTTAAGAAAATCTCAAACTTGTTTTATCTCTGATTTCTTTTTTCAGCTAACCAAAAATACCATAACTCACAACTTCACCTTCTGCCACTTGTTTCCTTGTTTATTTGGTCCCACTTCATTTAACACCAATTAATTTGGAATGCTGCAGCCACGTATTTGCCAACTCAATTTTTATTTTTCTTTATTTTATTTTATTTTCTTAAATGGAATTATTAATATAAATAAGAATAAATTATATTAACATTCTCGAAGATTTTTCAAACTATATTACCTTTTTTTCATTTATTTATTTTTCAAATTCTTACAGAAATCTTTTTTGAAAACACTATCTTATTACATTGTTTCATGTTACATTACACATGCATATACGCCTAGAAAGTTCAGGTAAGAGAGTTAACGTAAGGGTAAAAAAACGAATTTTATTTTATCTTCTTGTACTATATCTATTTTATGAATAAAATCAATATGTTGTTAAGCTATTTTTTTATGTTTAAACCTTTTTTACTACTCAAATCATATGTCAACAGTTATTTATGATTTATTTGGCCAAATTTTGTTATTAAAATTTATAAAAGAAAAACAAAAAAAAAAGAACTTTTTTATAAATTGAAAAAAGAAATAGGGTTTTATGTGAAACTAAAATGAGGTCCAAGGGTCTACTAGAGTTTTCTCTTTTAAATATTATTTTCTTTGGATTAAAAAATAAAAATAAAATATTATTTTCTAACTGAATTAACCATTTACTCTATAAACTTTGAAAAAGACAAGATTTGCTGAGAGAAATATATGCAGAGACTATGTTATTAAAATGGTTGATTTCAAAATATGAATGGTCGTATCTGCAGGGGATGGAATCATAATCCAAAGATACATATCCCATGAGTGGAATTAAAAACCAACCAAAACATGTAATAGTACACACAAAAACACAAATATTAATACAATAATCTTAATCGGACCGAAAATCCTAGGATATATATATTTTCTATGAAAAAATGAAAAGGTAAAACAAAACAAAAAGAAAATAATGGCTTGAATCTCAATTTGAGATCCTTTTATTGTAGGTGGATCTAGGGTTTCCCTTTATCCTGTTACAAAATAGCATGCACGTAGCTACGTATATCATGACTTAGAATTGCAAATAGTAAGCAATAAAGGAGAGGAGTGAGACGGCAAGAAATGGATTAAGAGCACCGGCGCCGCCTTTGGGTGTTCCCGGAGTGGCAAGGCTGCCGGGGGCTTCTGCTCCGGCGGGGGCTTCCGCCTTGTCGTGGCCGCCGTGTGCCATGACGGTGCTAATGTAAGCGACCGTGAAGAGGAAAACACAAGTAGCCTTCTTCATCACTGAATTTGACTTGTAAAGAAAGAGGATTTTGTGAAATATGCATTCAATAGTTTGAACTTAAAGAGTGTTTTATGGAAGGGAGTGAGGACCACTTTGTTGCCACATTTAAATTTGTTTCTTTTTGTTCCTTTCGAGGTGGTTGGAATTGTGTGGTTGGTTATCATTTTGACACCAATTTTTTTATACCATTTTGACACTGCTCACGTGTCAAAATGTGGTTGGATGATTTTAAATAAAAAAACTGAGGTAGGGCATATTTGGAAGGAAAAAATCCAAGTTTTATTTTTTAATTTGAAATCGTTCAACCACATTTTGACACGTGTACAGTGTCAAAAATTGGTGTTAACATATCATTTTCCTTGGAAAAAAGATGCAATGGGTTAAGAAAAAAAATTAATTTCAAATATTTATATTTTGATCTAAAGGTAGCAGTATGTGATATATACCTCATTCTTTTAGTTTTTTTTTTCTTTTAATTTAGTTTTATAGAGATTTTTGCTGCTTTAAGTTTTTCTTACTATTATTTTGGTAAACAAGTTTACGAAAATGTAATTTTTGCTTAAATTGAAATTAGAGTTGTTTGAGTGATCAAGCAAGAATAAAGCTAAAGGGTTCTCGTTTGAGAAGTTTAGAAAATGTTTAAGCTGAATACTCTGTCTTTAAAATTATTGAGACAATATGAATCCTTATATGGTAAAATTATTGAACTAATAATATTATAAAATGAAAATTCCTATACAAAGAAACCATCTAATAATGAAAATTCATAACAAAGAAAACTTCTATAATAATGAAAGAATTATACATGTTAACATCTTAAACCCATATAAGAATAACATTTTGAGTTCACAATGTACTTCATTAAATGTTTCTTCTTCTCTTTTCCAAATAAATAAAGTATTTTTCTCATATTGAGCTCTAATAAATTCAATAACACCTTCTTCAATTAGAGTTTGAACACGTGTTACGTGTATTTTGAACTCAAGTTACACAATTTTAATAAATTAAATGTCTTTTATTATTTTAACCTTTAATTATATGTCCTCTATCTTCATCTAGTTTTATATCTAGTTGAGAAAAATATTTTCCTTACCTTTGATACATTTATTTGGATTTTATTTGACGTGATTTTTTTCCCTTGTTTATGAAGGTATAAGTTTTTGTGTTGTGCACAATGGCGCCGAGTTTAGAAGGTTTAGAAGGAGACCTTCATCTCCTTAAATATTTTCTATATATGTAAATACAATTTCTTTTTATTAATCTTAATATATATATATATATATATATATATATATATATATATATATATATATATATATATATATATATATATATATATATATATATATATATATATATATATATATTGACATACAAAACTTTTACACATTTATCTTCATATCTTAAGAATATTTTCTAAAGATGTGTCAGTAATTGTGCATTTTAAATTTAGAAGATTCAAGAAACATTTTGATGGAGTTCTTTTGTACAATTTAGAGTGATGAATCTAAAAATATATTTTAAACTTATCAATATAAAATAAATAAAAGTATGTTTCATGTTTTCAATAGATTTATTATTGAATATTTTTTCAAATTAAATATTATATAAAATCTTTTTTTTTCAATTTTCTAAATATGTGAGATAATATTGTATGCTAATGTTAAATCAATTATTTCCATAAATATGATTCATTAAGTCTATCAATTTTTAGAATTGTTGTATGAATTTTAATACAATAATCCCACAAAATTTGTAGCAGTTTATAATGGCAATTACTCTATGATGGACAAAACTATATAAATTTGACATGTGTTATGTACTTTGAATCATTAAATCTACTATCTTCTACATAAAAACACATTAAAGGATGCAATGGCTAGAGGTTAATCCTTATTATTTTTTTTCACTTTTAGTTTTACACTTAGTATCAAAGTAAGGTTAAATACGTTTGCCTTGTTTTGAATCTGTCAGAATTATCCCTTTTTGGTTTCTCTATTTGTGTTTCCATATGTTTAATGATAGACCAAACATTATTGGTGTTGGGAAATGTGTCATCATTGGTAAGGTGGTGCTAACCCACCGTTGTGCATTGTTTTTATGGACATAAAAGGTCATCAAGCATTTACAGTGAGACCCTATGACACTTGAAGACTTTGCCGGAATCGTTCTAACACTAAAAAAAAAAAATCTAGAATTATAGATTATCGACGAAAAAAATTTGTCGATAAAAATGTTGTTGAAAATAATTACCAAAAATAATGTCTGTCAGTAATTACTAAAAGGTACATCTTTCAGTAATTACCAAAGGATTTTATCAGTAATTATCGATGATTAATATTTTCTAGTAATGACATGATCTAGAGACATTATCGACAAATTTATTTGTTGATAATTTTTATCGATAAATTACGTGACAAATTCAAGTGTAGTAGACTATATTTTATGTAACACATTGAATCTTAGACGTAAAATCAACTAGAAAACAAAACAAACAATCAAATCCATGGCATTAATATGCATACAAACATGTTTACAATGTAAATAATAAAAACATAGAAGTTTTCAAAGTAAATGTTTATAAAGTAACAAAATCATAATAAACTACATAGTCATCCAAATTATTTTCTTCTTCTTCATCCTCCTGTTGCTGCTATTGTGGAAGTGGTTGGACTCGGTGGACTCGATTGGAGAGGATTGTTGTTTCGATGGTGTTTGGCTAAACTAAGGCTGTTGAAGACAGGTATGTGTTCTGGAGACAAAAATCCCATGACCAGATTTTGGAAATTCACAAACTGTTGTCTCAAATCATCATAAGTATGGTCACATGTTTCAAATTGCTGGGTGAGGTAAACTTAACATACATCAATAGAAAATGAGAATTAATTTGATGATGTTTTACCTTAAATCACTACAATAATATATCTTTGTCTTCTAGAGGTATTACTTTCTATGATGGCCAAAGCTTTAGAAATTTACTACTTAATAGTCCTTGTAATGCCTTGAGAAACAACTCTAAAAGGAAAACCTGAATATAAATACAAAAAAGTAATCAAAATTAAGACAAAGTAAAACAAATTATGTAATAAAATTAGTTACAAAAATGATTGAGTATTACTCTTGACCATAAGGTCCAACATCAATCGATCATGGAAAAGAGAGTCACTCATGTCTGAAACTGAAATATATGTATGTATGGTTATAATGGACATCATTTAAATTTGGGGTGTAGGAAGAAAAAAAAGTGAAGCATAGGAAGAAAGCTCCGAGTATCTTTGGGTTTTGGCTCATTTGCAATTTGTGTGGTACTATTATGATGTTTGGGAGTTACTCCCTGTACCTCCCCAGTTCCAACCCCCACCACCCCCAATTTTTTTGGACTTTTTTTAAATACAAAATTAACCTTTATGTTTTTTTTTTTATTTTTACCGTTTTAGCTCTATTTAACCTACCCTACAATAACCCCCCTCTTTTATAGTCTCAAAACACACAGACAGATTCCTCTTCGTATTCCCACCCCCACCCCACCAAAGCTTTGAAACCTCCTCCTCCAAACGCTCTGCAACTCTCACTTTCCAACTCCTCTCTGTTTGTGCGGCTGTTGTGCGGTGCGGTTGTGGTTGCTGCGCAGAGGGTGCTGGTGCGGCGGGAGAATTCGTGGAAAAAAAACGTAAAGATGAAAACATGAAGATTAAAAAAAAAAGGAATAAATAGGTTATGTGGGGGTGGAGGTTGGAATTGGGGAGGTGCAGGGAGTAACTCCCATGATGTTTTTTAACTCTACCAATTTCTTTTGATTGAAAGATAATTTCTTTATGCACCTTTTAATTTTTCTTCTACACCCCTTATTATTTAAAAATGTTTATTTTGCTTTTTCTGTTTTATTATTTATTCAACCTCCATTGTTCTTTCTCGCTGGTGTACTTACTTTCAGCTTTTATTTTGGACATTGAATTGACAAAAAAGTATTGTTAA
Source organism: Vigna mungo (assembly GCA_036885675.1). Taxonomy (NCBI): domain Eukaryota; kingdom Viridiplantae; phylum Streptophyta; class Magnoliopsida; order Fabales; family Fabaceae; genus Vigna; species Vigna mungo. The sequence continues at coordinate 15,253,962 of CP144693.1, read as the reverse complement.
AGGTGAAAGTTTATACAGGTGTTAGAAGTTAGTTAGATCTTATCGATATAAATTTTTATCTTTTTGTTCTAAAAAAATTTGAGTCACGGTGAAGGTGACATTGATTTTTGAGTTATTTATATATTAATCAATCTAAAATAATAAAATCATATTTTGAATATTGTTTGGAAGTCAATTGTAGTAGTTAAAAATGTACATTCCAAAAGGACATTCATTTCGAAAATTCCGAATGTAATTATAATTTTAACTTTTATACTGTGAAATTTGAAAATTGCTTCAAAACATTAAATTTATAATATATTTCCAGATTTTTAAATATAAAATGCATTTCGAATATCAATAATATAATCTAAAAAGGAGTTTAAAATTATACAACCTAAATATATATATATATATATATATATATATATATATATATATATATATATATATATATATATATATATATATATATATATATTAGAGATTGTAAAATTCAAAAAATTATTAAATATATATATTATTGAACTTTTCCTCATACCTCATCTTCATGAAGACATAAAAATTAATGAGGTTTGATTTTTAGTTTGGTCAAAATATTTTATTTTAGAACACGCTATAGCAACCATATATTTGCTGATCTTAAAGTCAAAGACAACAAAATTAATAAAATAGAAATTGTAGTTTTTTAAGATTAAGTATGATTCTCTAAATAAAAATGAAATTTGTATTTTTTTGAAATAATAATTCTCAAACTTTAAAAATAATAGATCTAATCCTTTTAACATAACATAAAGATATAAACTTTATTTTAGGTATTAAATAGTATTTTATTCTATCATTTAAATTTTTTATACAATTTATCACTTCTAGTTTAAATATCAATCTAAAATACTATTTTAGCACATAAAAAATTAGTATCGTTAGATTATGTTGAATAAACTAAAAATGGATGGACCCATCCACATGTTGAAATGATGAAAATTGGTTTTTCTCTCTCTGCCTCTTCACCGAAAGTTGAAAACTAAATTAATTTGTCTCCCACTTTTGCTCATCACTTATTGTGAAAGTGAGAAATAATGCACCAAAGAGCAAGTTGCAGAATGAGTGCATCCACTAAAGAGGCAGAGTTGGAGAATGTGTACACCGAAAGTTGTTTGCAAGATGGGAAATGGAATCTGCAAGCTACCATTGTTTGCCCTTCATTTGGCTATAAAATGAAGGCAAACCGTGGAGGAGATACACACCAACTGAGAAGAAGAAAACCATCGTGAGAGAAAGAGAGCCACGGTGAAGAAATTTGAAGAGAGTGTTTTATTTTGTGAGTGTGTGGAACTGAGAGTATTTTGTATACCATCCGAGAGGGTGATATTTACTGTGAGATCCTCAGAGAGTGAGAGAAACACTGTAATCCTACTTTTATACTGGAGATATTTTTCTGGACTAGGTCCCGTGGTTTTTTCCGAGAGGATTTTCCACGTTAAAATTTTCGGTGTTATTTTTCTTACGCATACACTTTTATTTTCACGCTTCCGCATAGTGCCCATTTTGGGGTTCACAGAGGAGGGAACAAATACCGCTGTTTCCCAACAGTGGTATCAGAGCTACCGGTTCAAAAAAGTCAGAATCCTGTGAGACTCAAGATGGAAGGAGACATGTTCAAGCTAACTGCGGATAATTACTCCTACTGCAAGCCGATGATGGAAGATCATCTATACTGCAAGGATTTGTATGAGCCGATCACAAATCCGGAAATTCCATAAGGGAAGACCGAAAAAGATTGGGAGATTCTAAATCGTAAAACAGTGGCTATGATTCGAAAATACATCGACAAAAGCTTGTTTGAGCATGTATCGACTTATACCGATGCGTATGAGTTATGGACAAAACTTGAATCTATGATTCAAAAGAAGACTCCGAGAAATAAAGCTCACCTTGTCAGACGACTCGTAAAGTTGGAGTATTCTGACGACCAGAATATGATCGAGTATCTCAACACCTTCAAAGGTATTGTGAACCAATTAATGAAGGCAGATATGAAGATAGATGACGAGTTACAAGCTCTTCTACTCCTTAGTTCTCTACCGGAAAGTTGGGACACGTTGGTAGTCACTCTCAGTAACTCAGCACCAGATGGAAAACTCAGTCTAGATAACATAACAGACAGTTTACTGAATGAAGAATCTAGAAGGAAAGAAAGGGGATCGAGTAGTTACTCAGAAGCCAATGTTGTTGAGAATAAAGGAAGAAGTGAACACAGGAGCAAAGGACAACGTGAAAAGTCATGAGGAAGATTCAAGTCTCGTTCTAAAGGCTTGACACTCTTTTATTGTGGGAAAGATGGTCACAAGAAGCCAGAATGTAGATTCCTGAAGGGAGATCAGAAGAATGGAACTGTACACCTTGATGTGGTAGATCCCAAAAAGAAACTGGAAGAAAAGACCACAACAGCGGTGGTATCAGATGATGCGAATGTGTTCCTTATTAGTGAGGTAAACTATCTAAATATTGATTTTGATGATTGCACTTGGATAGTTGATACCGGAGCATCTTCCATGTTACTCCTCATGAGGGATTCTTCTCATCCTATCAAAAAGGAGACTTTGGAACAGTGAAGATGGGAAATCATGTCACAAGCAAAATTGTGGGCATAGGAGAGGTGACTTTGACGACAGAAAATGGAACCAGACTTGTGCTGAAGGAGGTAAGACATGTACCAGAGATGCGTCTAAACCTTATTTCAGTCGGCAAATTGGATGATGCTGGAATGAACAATCAGTTCAGCGATGGAAAATGGAAACTCTGCCGAGGAAGCATGATTGTTGCTCAAGGCAAGAAGGAAGGCTCCTTGTACTGCATGCAAGGAAAGACATACAAAGGAGAGACAAATGTTACTCAAGAAGAAAGTAAGGAGTTGTGGCACAAAAGACTGGGCCACATGAGCGAGAAAGGATTAGAGATCCTTGCGAAAGATCATCTCCAGAGTATAAAAGGACAACCACTTGAATTATGTGAAGATTGCTTAGCAGGAAAGCAGCGTAGGGTGTCCTTCCGTAGATCTGAAAGTGGAAGAAGAAAAGATCATATTTTGGATCTTGTATACTCAGATGTTTGTTCAACATCTGAAAAGTCCCTTGGTGGAGCTCAATATTTTGTTACCTTCATTGATGACCACTCCAGAAAGTTGTGGGTCTATCCATTGAAGAGAAAAGATGAAGTTCTACGAATCTTCAAGGAGTTTCACGCCTCAGTTGAACGTGAAACTGGTAGAAAGTTGAAATGTCTGAGAAGTGATAATGGTGGAGAGTATAGAGGTCCGTTCGAGCACTATTGCAAGACTCATGGGATCAAACATGAGAAAGTACCTTCCAAGACACCTCAAATGAATGGTGTAGCTGAAAGATTCAACATAACGATTGCCGAGAAGGTCAGGAGCATGTTGTCTCACGTAAAACTTCCCAAGTCATTCTGGGGAGAGGCAGTGGTGACAGCAGCTGATTTAATCAACTTATCACCTTCAAGACCATTAAATGGAAAGATTCCAGAAGAAGTATGGTCTGGTAAAAAGGCCTCATACCGCAACTTGAGGGTCTTCGGATGTAAGGCATCAGTTCACATTCCGAAAGATGAAAGAGCAAAGCTTGATGCTAAGGCGAAAGACTGCATGTACCTTGGTTCTCCAAGAGATGAATTTGGATTCAGATTATGGGATCCTGCAAACAGAAAGATTATTCGAAGCAGAGACGTGGTGTTCTTTGAAGATCAAACGATCCAAGACATCAAGAAAGTGGAGAAACCAACACTTAAGCCGATAAGTGATCAAAGCCCTATTGTGATGAACAACTTAGGGGGAGAGACTCGTCAAGTTGAGACAAATCAGGAGTTACAACTTGATGAAATGGCTGAAGAAGCAGATCAACCTAATCTGACGGAAGAGGATCAACCAATTGAGGATGCTCCGCAAGAACCCCAATTGAGACGATCAACAAGGCAGAAGCAACCGTCAAGAAGGTATTTTCAGATGAATATGTTAATTTTACTGATGAAGGCGAACCTCAAAGCTTTGTAGAAGCAATAGAGATGAAAGACAAAGAAAAATGGTTGCAAGCCATGGAAGAAGAGATGCAATCCTTAAAGGAAAATTAGACTTTTGATTTGGTAGAATTACCAAAAGAAAGAAGAGCATTGCAGAACAAATGGGTGTTCAAGCTCAAGAATGAAGAGAACAACCTAAGTCCAAGGTACAAAGCACGAATTGTCGTGAAGGGGTGCAACCAGAAGAAAGGAATAGACTTTGATGAAATATTCTCACTAGTGGTGAAGATGACATCCATTAGAGCAATTCTCGGTCTAGCAGCAAAATTAGACCTGGAGATTGAACAACTGGACGTCAAAACAACATTCTTACATGGAGACCTAAAGGAAGAAATTTACATGAAGCAACTAGAGGGTTTTGAAGAACCAGGAAAAGAACACTTAGTGTGTCGTCTGAAGAAAAGTCTCTATGGTCTGAAGCAAGCTCCAAGACAATGGTACAAGAAATTTGATTCCTTCATGATCCAACATAATTTCAAGAAGACCTCCGCAGACCATTGCGTGTTTGTGAAGCATTATGAAAATGGTGAGTCCATCATACTTCTCTTGTATGTTGATGATATGTTGATTGTAGGGAAGGATAAAATTAAAATAGCCGCTCTCAAGAAGGCATTGAGTAAGTCTTTTGCCATGAAAGACCTGGGTGCAGTGAAGAAGATACTTGGAATGAAAATCTCCAGAGATCGTTCTAGAAGAATGCTATGGGTATCTCAAGAAGATTACATTGAGAAGATTCTCAAAAGGTTCAACATGCACAATGCCAAATCTGCTCGTATTCCAATTGCTGGACATTTCAAACTCAGCAAGTCGCAATGTCCAAAGAATGAAGAAGAAAAAGAAGAAATGAGCAAGGTACCCTACTCTTCTGTAGCCTTATGTATGCAATGGTTTGTACAAGGCCAGATATTGGCTATGCTGTAGGAGCTGTGAGCAGATTCCTGTCAAATCCAGGAAAAGAGCATTGGGAAGCTGTTAAGTGGATACTAAGGTATCTCAGAGGATCTGCCAAAAGAAGCTTGTGTTTTGGCAATGGAGACCTAAAGCTAATCGGATATTCAGACTCAGACATGGCTGGAGATGTTGATTCAAGGAAGTCAACATCAGGTTATCTGATTACTTTTGCAGGGGGAGTTGTTTCTTGGCAGTCAAAGCTACAAAAATGTGTGACATTGTCTACTGCTGAAGCAGAGTATGTAGCAGTGACTGAAGCCTCTAAAGAGATGCTATGGATGAAGAATTTCCTAAGTGAATTAGGACATGATCAAGATGATTATGTGGTGAACTGTGATAATCAAAGTACCATCCATCTAACCAAGAACCCCATGTTCCATTCACGCTCGAAGCATATCGACGTGCGGTATAACTGGATACGAGAAGCGCTGGATGAGAAGAAATTGAAGATAGAGAAAATCCATACAGACTTGAATTGGTCTGACATGATGACTAAGTCAATACCAACCAAGAAGGTTGAAAACTGTTGCCAAGGTGCTGGCATCTTGGTAACTTCAAATTAAGTCAAGAAAGGACAGAAGACCCATTTTAGTTTATGGGGAAGTTTTGTTGAATAAACTAAAAATGGATGGGACCCATCCACATGTTGGAATGATGAAAATTGGTTTTCCTCTCTCTGCCTCTCCATCGAAAGTTGAAAACCAAATTAATTTGTCTCCCACTTTTGCTCACCACTTGTTGTGAAAGTGAGAAATAATGCACCAAAGAGCAAGTTGCAGAATGAGTGCATCCACTAAAGAGGCAAAGTTCGAGAATGTGTGCGCCGAAAGTTGTTTGCAAGATGGGAAATGGAATTTGCAAGCTACCATTGTTTGCCCTTCATTTGGCTATAAAATGAAGGCAAACCGTGGAGGAGATACACACCAACAGAGAAGAAGAAAACCATCGTGAGAGAAAGATAGCCACGGTGAATAAATTTGAAGAGAGTGTTTATTTTGTGAGTGTGTGGAACTGAGAGTATTTTGTATACCATCCGAGAGGGTGAGATTTACTGTGAGATCCTCAGAGAGTGAGAGAAACACTGTAATCCTACTTTTATACTGGAGATATTTTTCTGGACTAGGTCCCGTGGTTTTTTCCGAGAGAATTTTTCACGTTAAAATTTTCGGTGTTATTTTTCTTACGCATACACTTTTATTTTCACGCTTCCACATAGTGCCCATTTTGGGGTTCACAGAGGAGGGAACAAATACCGCTGTTTCCCAACAGATTAAAAGAATTATATTCATTCAATTTAACACATAAAAAAGAAATATTATATATATATATATATATATATATATATATATATATATATATATATATATATATATATATATATATATATATATATATATATATATATATATATGTCCTGTTAAATCTTTCCGCATGTGTAAAAATGAGAACACAAAATAAACTTATAAAGATTTTAATTAGGTACAATGTTATTTTAAAGTACTATATATGCATGCATATCATTTAATGATAACTTTACTCATCATATAAAGCAAACAGAACATATGTTACATCTTTGGTCAAATGAAAGATGATGTGTCTCACAATATATATCTTTTATAAAACTTGTGTCTTAAAAATGAATTATTTTCAAGATTTATGCTTATTATTTAACAACACTCAATCAAAAATCCAAGACATGTTGGCTCATATTCTAACAATTTATTTTTAAAATTACATAAAAAGTGAAAATTGGATGCATATTTTGTTAATGTAGAAAATTATTAGTTTTGAGTGGGTTATGCTTGAGCACATAAAAAAAATTATATTAGATTAACATGTAATACTTACTATTTTTTTAATTACAAAATTTCTCAAACTAGAATATCATATAAGAGCTAAACAAATTCAAATTTACACTAAAAATATTCAAAATATATGTAAAAATTAGTTGAGAAATGTAAATTGAATTTAAGGGTGGATGAATTCAACTTTCAAACAGTTTTGTCATTGGATGAATAATTAACAAATGTCTAGTTTAGATGCAATATGAAAGAGATTAAAGAAGAAGAAAAATACTAAATTTTATTCCAATTCATCCTTACATGATAGTAAAGATATTTATAATGAAGAAAATCAAACTATGACCTATATAAAATTATTAAAAATGGCGAAGATACTAAACAAAATATTATTACATCTAAAAGTATTTAAATTTAAATATTAACCACTCTCTAATGTAATCAGTGTTTTTCTTAATAAAATTTGTGTTCCTACTACGCCACATAGTCTTACATCGCTTAGGGGTCCAGATCAAGCGAAGTTTAAATACTCTTTACTTCTTCCATCTTCTAAAATACTTTTTAAAGACAAAATTGTGATGAAGTTCCACAATCCAAAGTGAACAATATCTCGAATGTACAATCATTGACTATACACTATTTTATTCCAAGGTCAAACAAAAACAAAACGAATATCCTAATTCTCTCATGATGATTAGAAATGGAAAACAACCCCAATTCAATTGAGTAAGGTCACCCAACCTTCTAATCTAGCTCAATTTAGCTTCTCTTTAGTGAAAAAAATCAATTTTTAGTTCAAAATAAACTTTAGGTAGAGCAAATTGTATTTTTCTAACATAATTAAACTAATTCCACAAGTACAAACCAATTTAAAAAACATAATCTCATAACCCAAATTCATCAATTTTAGAACAAGGCAATCATTATAAATAATAAACTATCTTCTACACCACATGTCTGCCTTCAAGTACAAATATTCATAGAGAAAACAATATTTGTACAATGATGACTTAGATCAAAGATCTAATCACACTATTGCAATTCTAATTGAACATAGATTCATCTAAATCTCTTGAACAATATATTCAAACCCCAAACTTCAATCATGTAATACAAAATCCAAAAAGACTCTAAAAAACAAAAGATAAACTTACTCTGTTTATTAAACTGATCGGATAAAAATATAAATCTCACCAAGTCCTATGATATACTCAATTTTTTAAAAATTAAGAATAAAGTCAAAAGTCTAAAAAAAGACAAGAGAAAAGTTTTTAGAAAATCGTTTTAAAAAAATGATGATTTTTCTAAAATAAAACCCAATTAATAAAAAATTATATTTATAATATGACTGTTAGTGATAAAATAATTTAGTGTCATTTTTTAAATTAATAATACACTTATATATTTTCTAGATTCTTACAAAAAATAATTATAATTATCAATTTCTATTAATTCTTTTATGTGCTACTTATATTAGAGTTATTTAGATAATAATTTTATATAATATAGTTTACTTTTATATATATATATATATATATATATATATATATATAACTAAAGTAAAATTTTATAATATAAAAATCATTTAAGAAACATACTCGTCTCATATATAAAAGGTTATAATCTTCTATCTAGTAGCTCTTACTTGATTGGTTTTACATCAAATATAACTTATATAAAAAATGAATAGGTATTTTCCATAAAATGACATAACACATTCTTAAAATGATCTCTCCGAAAAAGGTAGACTTTCTTAGACATACCAAATCCTAACACATCATTCTAATATAAGAATACCAACCAATCGAAAAAGGTTTCTTGAACATCTTCAATTGCGGCAATTGTCTTTGTCAAACAAATGAAGAAACTAACCATGGTGTTTGTTTTCAAACAAATAATCAATTAACTAATACCTTAATTGTACTTTGCATTAATTAAGACACAATTTTGAGCCGTCCCATTGTTTTTTGTGTCACTTTCTTCTAGTTTGGTACAACCAACAAATACAAATAGCAGTAGCAGTCCCCACCTGGAGCCAAAGAAAAGGGGCCAACCAATTGATAAAGATGGCCAAGCAGTTAATTTAATAATGCATACACAAATTCATTAAAAAGTTATGTAACGTCCAATAATTTTCTTGATGAAGCAAATTGAAAAATGTATTTTAGGTTCCGGAAAATGATTGTTACAAACATTATATATTTGTGTTTTTAAGTTTCACATTGATAAGAGATCAAACTAATTTAGGATGTTATGATTTGGAGGAGGGTAAGCAAATGAATTTAAGAAGTAAATTTTTTGTTGTTTATTTGAGTGAATTTAGAGGTGAATGAGTGTGAATTTGAAAATAAAGTTTATAAAAATTAATATAGGATTTGACCGAAATGACAAATAAAAAAATTGTTTAATTGGTAGAAGTTGAAGATTTCCAAAATGCCCATAATTATAAAAATAATATAAAATGATAATTGATAATGTTATATTTAATTGTAAAAATATTTATAAGTAGAAAAACAAATTAAAATTAATTATTAAAATGTAAACACTGGTAATTTAGTAAATTGAAATAATAATAATAATAATAATTTTTATTATTTTTTTTTATTATTATTATCATCATTATTTATTATTATTATTATTTAGAAAAGATATTTTATTCATTATTTATTATTATTATTTTATTAAACAAAGAAAGAAACATCACCTAGGGTTTAAATTCCTTCAAATCTTTTTTAATATGCAAAGATTGTAAATGATAGCAATCTTGCAAATTTTCTCTGCTTTTACTTTCAAATCAATCTAAACGAACATGAAATCACTGATCTTAACTCTATCTTCCTTAATCTGCATGTATACTGCAATATGTTTATGTGAACAGATTCTTAAAATATATAAATGAGTGGAAATCTCATCTTACAAATAAGTTTTGTTAAATTAAGTTAGAATTAAAATTCACTTCTTAATATTTAGAGAGTAAATTTCTTTCAATTTAAACTTGGTATACTTGAAAAGTGTTTACAGTTACTCTTAGTAATTAATTTAGCATTAAATTATGATTTGGATTGTAAAGCTTAGACATTAGAAAGATTAAAGTTGTTGAAGACTTAGGTAAGAAAAGGAATTAGCAGCTGTCAAATAATCAATTAGTCTTACGGAAATAATATATTTTTAGCAAGTAAGATGCTTAATTTGAGTTGTGTCCTATGTAGATGAATCAACATATGCGGTGGTGTTACTTGGACGACAAGTACTCCAACAAACAAGGTTGTTTAATAAAACACCAATAATTAGAAATACAGCACACAAACGTAGGAACAAATCATCACCAACCATTACTTATTCCCACATCCTCCACCTGTCCACGTTTCTTCTTGCATAATCTATCAACTTTACAATTAACATGTTTTAAATTTTTATTTCAAGATTTTGCTAAATGAAACATTTTTCATTTATTTGCATTTCTTTTAAAAAGAAAGTGAAACAACATACAAGAAGATGACACATTAACCAATTGTTTTAAAGCTTTTATAGTGAGTGATGTTAATAATGACAAAGTGAAATAACATATAAAAATAAGACCCATTAACTAATTATCTTAAAAAATTTTATGATGAAAAATGTCAATCATTTATATGATTAAGTTCATATCTTATTAATATTGAGTCTCTCCAATAATTCTAAATCCTAATAATTAGAAATAAAAAGATAGAAACAATCATTGTCACACCCCATTAAATATTTATCCTTAGTGACGTCCACGTGTCGACCGTCCGTTCTCCCCTGGTGAGTGGGAGACAAACTCTGCCAAGCTTTTAATTCCCGTCCTTCGTAATCCGTGCAGCAGCAGCAGAGCAGTGAAACCAGAAAGTGGAAACCAGGTGGCACGCTAGGAGTAGACGGACGTTTTAGTGGAAACCATGTGGCATAATGCAAATGACCGACCGTTCGTTTTGGAGGCAGTATTTAAGGTAAGAAGAAAACACTGACGCTACTTTCTGCATGCAATCTTCTTCTTCTTCCTCAAACCCAACTTTATGAAAACCTTATTTTCTCCTCCTTCTCTCTAAACTTTTAATCTTCTCTCTAGAATTCCGACCACCCCTTCATCTCCGATCATCAACCTCCTTTCAGATTAAACACTCCTGGTGTCAAGACCTTTCATCCTCACCGATCGGTTTTCCAATCGGAGCACTTTGGACGTTTGGACAATCTTAACGTAGAACCTTAGAAGTTTAGCTGGAATAGAGGTAAGGGAAGCTTATAAAGTTTAATTTTTGATTTTCTGTATGTTTTGAATGTGTGTTTGATTAATGCATGTTTGATACCTAAGTATGTTATTTGATTTTTATGAATGGAATATGATATGTTGAAGTATGAATTGTATGATAAGTATAAACTTAGAGAAAATGTGAATCTGAGACCGAAGGTCATTAGGACCGTTCGGTTTTCCCCTAAAATCGACCATTTTGTACCATTGTATCGAAACCTTAATGACTTGCTTATTTAGTCGTAATAATCAATCCATTACAGAACGCTCGGTCTTATACTGAGTGTTCGGCTTTAACGTATTCGGTCATAGACTGATTACTTAGCCTCATATTAACTATGTTTATTATAGTAGCGTTCGTTCCCTCTGAACGTTCGTTTTTATATTGATAATGTTTATTGGAAGTACTTAGTCATAAACTGAGTACTCGGTTTCATATTAATTACCTTTATTGTACTGAACGTCCGGTCTTATACTGAACGTTCGACTTGGAAGTGCTTAGTCATACACTAAGTATTCAGTCTCATATGGATTGTTTAGAACGATCAGTCATACATTGAGCGTTCGGTTTATATTGATGATGTTTATTAAAAGTGCTAAGTATTATACCAGTACACAAATTTTAAGAACATTCGGTCATAAACTGTACGTTCGGTCATACAAGTGTTCAGTATTAGACTGACACTTAACTTATGAAGTATTCGGTTTCACATTGTTAATATCATTCATCCTGAGGACGTCCGGTCATGTAAAGCACTCGGTCATAGATCTAGTGCTCGGTTTTATGAAACGTTTAGTCAGAAACTATTCGGTATTGAGTATCGGGTATTCTTCTCAACACCTTAACAACTTGGAAGTAATAACGAATGATGAATTTGATTAAGTAAGAGAATTCCACGGGCGGAATGTCTCATGAACTCGACAATGATTGGTAAAGTATGAATGTGGGAATGACTCCGGCGTTGTCCTTGATCCTGATATTCCGTGAGGACGCTTCCTCAAGTAGAGGGAGGTCGCTCATGTGTGGGAATGGCAGGAGGTCCGCGGTTATATGAGTAATAACCGTTTGAGGACTAACCTCGGGTGGCAGCTGTGGAAAACAGTTACTACACCACACCGGGTGCTAGGGACGACCGAGCTACATGTTCATACAGTCCGGACAGTGTCTTGTGGTCGGTCTTGAGTATAATAATGATATGTTGCATGATTGATTTGTTTGTCTTGTATGTTTACTTGTATGAGGAATTGATAAATTAAATTTACATAAGCTTACCCTTATCTGTTTTGCCTTGTATATGTTGTCGTTCGGTATCCGACCGTTCGGCTATTCTCTTCATTGCAATGATCATCCTTTTGGATGTGAGCAGAGGATACCTTGGAAGCTGCTTTGGAAGAAACTCTGGAGGAAGCGGTGCAGGCCGAGGAACCCTTAGAAGCTGTGCTCGAGCGTTATGTAGGACCGTCCGGTCCTTAGTATAGGCGTTTCTTTCTCTTTGTATTTTGTAAACGTTTAGTACTTGAATCCTTTTAATTTTGGCCTTTCGGTCAATGTATTGTATTCTAGACCGTTCGGTCTATTTTGTAACCAATGTATATATTCCAATCGTTCGATTTTAACTTCCAGTATATTTTCGTTCGGCTTTGTTTATTCATTACTGTTCTCCTTTATTATTCTTGTTAACTCCTAAAAATAAATTATGGCTTTGGTTATATTTATTGGGATGTTACATTAATGGTATCAGAGCAGTTTCTTCCTTAGAACGCCTGTAGGTTATGAGTATACCATGCTTATTGCTATGTACTCTAATGTTCGGTCAGAATATTCTGATTTCTTTGTGGACTAATGGATTCGTCTTTCTGATTGAAAACAGAAGATGGCTCCAAGACCACCTCCTCAACCGGTTGTTAGAGATACGTCCGGCGAGAACAATTTGCTGGAGTCAGTCTTGGCCGCACTTCAGCAACAAAATGCAAATTTGATTCAACAAAACGACAACCTCGCTCAACAAAACGCACTGGCTCTGCAAAATTCAGAAGCGGCTAGAGTGTCGACGGAGGCAACTCAAAGACAGATAATGGAGATGATGTCGAGCGGTATGCCATCTGTCAGACCGTCCGGTTCCTCATCAAACAACCAGACGGAATGGAGTCTGGAAAGCTTTCTCCAACACCGCCCGGCCAAGTTTGTTGGAAATTGTAGCGCCGACGAAGCCGACCATTGGCTTCGGGATATGGAAAGAATTTATGACGCTAAGAGATGCGGGGATGAGAACCGTCTGGCCTTTACCGAGTACCTGCTGACTGGAGAGGCCGGTCATTGGTGGAGCAGTACCAAGATGTTGTTGGTGAACGAGCATGTCCCTATCACTTGGGAAATATTCAAGCAGAGATTTTATGAGGAATACTTCCCAAATAGCGTCCGGTTCGCTAAAGAGGTGGAATTCCTACAACTCGTCCAAGGGGGAATGACGGTGTCCGAATACGCCAATAGATTTAAACAGCTGATGAGATTTTATACAATGAGGATGAGCGAAGAGTGGCAGTGCAGAAAATTTGAAAATGGACTGAGGGAAGATCTGAAGCCGGTAATTGCCAGCCACTGCATTCAGAAATTCCCGGCCTTAGTGGAGAGGGCTAAGGTATTAGAGAAGAACTTGATGGAAGCCGAAAAGTGTAAGAAGCAGCAACAATCAAGTTCTAGGGGACCGATCGTTGTAAGAAGTCACTCTGGTCCCAGGGCGACCCCTAATTCCCGGCCCTTATCATCAGCGAGTCTTTCTACATTGGCCGTTCGGCCTGTTAACTATGCCAGACCCACCGGTCAACAAGGAAGCGTGAGTTGCTTCACTTGTGGAGGTCCTCACTTCATGCGGGATTGTCCCAGACAAGGGAATGCCAAATTTTGTGTCCGGTGCAGAAGGAATGGACACTTGGAGAGGGACTGTAATATGGGCGGCCGAACGTTCTCAAGGCCACCGAACGCTGGGAGGTTCCAACTGAGTGGTGGCCGAGCTCAAGCAGCTGGTCGAGTTTATGCTATAACGGGGGCTGAAGCGTCCGGTGCAGGTAACCTCATCATCAGCACTTGCTTATTGTATGGAATACCCTGCTGTGTGCTTTTTGATTCGGGGGCAACACACTCCTTCATCTCGAAGGCATGTGTTGATAAGCTGGGTTTAGCCGAGAGAGAGATGCAGCTTGATTTGGTGGTATCAACCCCAGCAGCTGGTGAGGTTAGGACGTCCACTGTATGTGTGAAGTGTCCTATTGAGGTAGAAGGGTACAAGTTTAAGGTGAACCTCATATGTTTGCCTCTTCAAGACCTAGAAGTAATTTTAGGAATGGATTGGTTAACCTCCAATCACATTCTTATTGATTGTGGAAAGAAGAAGTTGATTTTCCCAAGAGAAGAAGAGAAGCTCACATTAACGCTCGGCCAGATTAGAGAAGATTTAATTGAAGGCGCTATGAGTTTTCTCATTTTTACGTATATGGACGTAAGTGGAACAGACCGTCCGAATCTAAACCGTCCGGTTATCGAAGAATTTATGGACGTTTTTCCGGAAGAGGTGCCAGGCCTACCCCCACACCGAGAGGTTGAGTTCTCCATCGACTTGATCTCAGGAGCCGGTCCTATATCTATTGCACCGTATAGAATGACTCCAACAGAATTGGCCGAGTTGAAGAAGCAGATTGAAGAATTGTTGGAGAAGAAATTCATTCGGCCAAGTGCTTTGCCTTGGGGAGCGCCCGTTCTGTTGGTCAAGAAGAAAGACGACAGCTCTCGGCTTTGCATTGATTATCGGCAGTTGAACAAATTGACTATCAAGAACAAGTACCCACTGCCGAAAATAGACGATCTGCTGGATCAGCTTCATGGAGCTACGGTCTTCTCCAAGATATATTTGAGATCCGGGTATCATCAAATATTGGTCAAGGAAGATGACATCCAGAAAACCGCCTTCCGGTCTCGGTACGGTCATTACGAGTATGTAGTAATGCCGTTCGGTGTTACTAACGCTCCAGCTATCTTTATGGACTACATGAACCGTATCTTCCGACCTTACCTGGACAAGTTCGTGGTGGTATTTATTGATGATATTCTCATCTACTCCAAGAGCCGAGCAGAACATGAGGATCATTTGAGGATAGTTCTTGGTGTGCTGAGGGAGAAGCAACTGTACGCTAAATTGTCCAAGTGTGAGTTCTGGATGGAACAAGTGCAGTTTCTTGGACATGTTATATCGACCGGCGGAATTGCCGTAGATCCAGCCAAAGTACGAGCGGTTCTGGAATGGTAGACACCTCGTTCGGTTACGGACGTGAGGAGTTTCGTTGGGTTGGCCGGCTACTATAGACGGTTTATTGAAGGATTCTCTAAGATAGTAGCGCCGTCAACTCAATTGACCAGGAAAGATCAACCGTTCGTCTGGACCGACCGGTGTGAGTCCAGTTTCCAGGAATTGAAGCAGCGATTGACGAACGCTCCAGTCTTGGTAATTCCTGACGTCAACCAACCCTTTTTTGTGTTTTGTGATGCTTCATATCAAGGTTTGGGTTGTGTATTGATGCAAGAAGAAAAGGTAGTGGCCTATGCCTCTCGGCAATTGAAGATTCATGAGAGGAATTACCCAACTCATGATCTGGAGTTGGCGGCCGTAGTATTTGCCCTTAAGATCTGGAGGCACTACCTATATGGCGTCCGGTTTCAAGTGTTCAGAGACATTAAGAGCCTCAAATATGTATTCGACCAGAAGGAGCTGAAAATGAGGCAAAGGAGATGGATGGAGTTCTTGAAGGACTATGATTTTGAACTACAATACCATCCGGGAAAAGCGAACGTGGTGGCTGACGCTTTGAGCAGAAAGACCGTCCATATGGCAACTATGATGGTCCAAGAGATGAAACTGGTTGAAAGCTTTAGAGACCTAAGGCTCCAGTGTGAGCTAGAACAGACCGGTATTCGTTGTTCTTATATGCAGCTGTCAAGTAATATCATTGATCGGATCAGAGAAAGGCAAGCGTTTGACGAGGAATTGCAGAAGATCAGTAAACCGCACGGTGTGCCGCCACACAAGGACTTCAGCTCTGGAACAGACGGCCTTTTAAGATATAATGGAAGGACTTGTGTTCCCAATGACGAAGACTTGAAAAGAATAATTCTGGAAGAAGCTCATCAAAGCCGTCTTAGTATACACCCGGGTATGACTAAGATGTATAAGGATCTTCGAATGTGTTTCTGGTGGCCAGGAATGAAGCATGATGTAGCTCGGTTTGTGGAGTCCTGTTTAACCTGTCAAAGGGCTAAGATAGAATACCAGAAACCGAGCGGTCTTTTACAGCCACTAGAAATACCAGAGTGGAAGTGGGACAACATCGCAATGGATTTCGTGACTCACCTGCCCCGAACGGTCAGAAACCATGATGCAATTTGGGTAATAGTTGATAGGCTGACTAAGAGCGCACATTTTCTTCCTATCAACTTGAAGATGCCTATGTCCAAGCTGGCTCAGCTATACATTAAAGAGATCGTCCGGCTGCATGGAGTACCGTCCGGTAATGTTTCAGACCGAGACCCAAGGTTCACCTCTCGGTTTTGGCAAGCACTTCAACAAGAAATGGGAAGCAAGCTTCAGATGAGTTCTGCCTACCATCCGCAAACGGACGACCAATCCGAGAGAACCATCCAAACCCTTGAAGACTTATTGAGAACCAGTGTTCTGGATCATTTAGGAGTTTGGGATGAAGTCTTACCGTTAGCTGAGTTCACATACAACAACAGCTTCCATTCAAGTATTGGGATGGCACCGTATGAAGCCCTCTATGGGAGAAAATGCCGAACGCCCCTTTGCTGGTTCCAAGAAGGGGAAGCGATATTAACTGGATCGGAGATCATTCAACAGACAACGGAGAAGGTGAAGTTGATTCAGGAAAGGCTTAAAGCGTCTCAAAGCCGACAGAAGTCTTATGTCGATAGAAGAAGGAAGCCTTTGGAATTCGCTGCAGGAGATCATGTATTCCTCAAGCTGAACCGAACTACCGGAGTTGGAAGAGTCGTTCGACCAAAGAAGTTATCTCCCAGATTCCTTGGTCCGTACCAAATCCTGAGGCGCATTGGACCGGTCGCTTATGAGTTAGCCCTACCTCCTCCTTTGTCCAACCTTCACCCCGTTTTTCACGTCTCTCAACTCCGAAAATATATTGCTGACCCTTCGCATGTGCTTGAAGCTGACAACATTCAACTCAAGGAAGACTGTTCGGTTGAAGTACAACCGGTCAGAATTGAAAAGAATATGACCAAGCGACCGTTCGGTAAATCCACTACTCTTGTTAAGGTCATCTGGGATGACCGAACGGGCGATGTCACTTGGGAGCGAGAGGAGGTCATGAAGGAAACTTATCCGCACCTATTCGAAGGTACGTCCTAATTTTTGAGGATGAAAATTTTTATTTGTTGGGGGGATTGTCACACCCCATTAAATATTTATCCTTAGTGACGTCCACGTGTCGACCGTCCGTTCTCCCCTGGTGAGTGGGAGACAAACTCTGCCAAGCTTTTAATTCCTGTCCTTCGTAATCCATGCAGCAGCAGCAGAGCAGTGAAGCCAGAAAGTGGAAACCAGGTGGCACGCTAGGAGTAGACGGACGTTTTAGTGGAAACCATGTGGCATAATGCAAATGGCCGACCGTTCGTTTTGGAGGCAGTATTTAAGGTAAGAAGAAAACACTGACGCTACTTTCTGCATGCAATCTTCTTCTTCTTCCTCAAACCCAACTTTCTGAAAACCTTATTTTCTCCTCCTTCTCTCTAAACTTTCAATCTTCTCTCTAGAATTCCGACCACCCCTTCATCTTCGATCATCAACCTCCTTTCAGATTAAACACTCCTGGTGTCAAGACCTTTCATCCTCACCGACCAGTTTTCCAATCGGAGCACTTTGGACGTTTGGACAATCTTAACGTAGAACCTTAGAAGTTTAGCTGGAATAGAGGTAATGGAAGCTTATAAAGTTTAATTTTTGATTTTCTGTATGTTTTGAATGTGTGTTTGATTAATGCATGTTTGATACCTAAGTATGTTATTTGATTTTTATGAATGGAATATGATATGTTGAAGTATGAATTGTATGATAAGTATAAACTTAGAGAAAATGTGAATCTGAGACCGAAGGTCATTAGGACCGTTCGGTTTTCCCCTAAAATCGACCATTTTGTACCATTGTATCGAAACCTTAATGACTTGCTTATTTAGTCGTAATAATCTATCCATTACAGAACGCTCGGTCTTATACTGAGTGTTCGGCTTTAACGTATTCGGTCATAGACTGATTACTTAGCCTCATATTAACTATGTTTATTATAGTAGCGTTCGTTCCCTCTGAACGTTCATTTTTATATTGATAATGTTTATTGGAAGTACTTAGTCATAAACTGAGTACTCGGTTTCATATTAATTACCTTTATTGTACTGAACGTCCGGTCTTATACTGAACGTTCGACTTGGAAGTGCTTAGTCATACACTAAGTATTCAGTCTCATATGAATTGTTTAGAACGATCAGTCATACATTGAGCGTTCAGTTTATATTGATGATGTTTATTAAAAGTGCTAAGTATTATACCAGTACACAAATTTTAAGAACATTCGGTCATAAACTGTACGTTCGGTCATACAAGTGTTCAGTATTAGACTGACACTTAACTTATGAAGTATTCGGTTTCACATTGTTAATATCATTCATCCTGAGGACGTCCGGTCATGTAAAGCACTCGGTCATAGATCTAGTGCTCGGTTTTATGAAACGTTTAGTCAGAAACTATTCGGTATTGAGTATCGGGTATTCTTCTCAACAACACCTTAACAACTTGGAAGTAATAACGAATGATGAATTTGATTAAGTAAGAGAATTCCACGGGCGGAATGTCTCATGAACTCGGCAATGATTGGTAAAGTATGAATGTGGGAATGACTCCGGCGTTGTCCTTGATCCTGATATTCCGTGAGGACGCTTCCTCAAGTAGAGGGAGGTCGCTCATGTGTGGGAATGGCAGGAGGTCCGCGGTTATATGAGTAATAACCGTTTGAGGACTAACCTCGGGTGGCAGCTGTGGAAAACAGTTACTACACCACACCGGGTGCTAGGGACAACCGAGCTACATGTTCATACAGTCCGGACAGTGTCTTGTGGTCGGTCTTGAGTATAATAATGATATGTTGCATGATTGATTTGTTTGTCTTGTATGTTTACTTGTATGAGGAATTGATAAATTAAATTTACATAAGCTTACCCTTATCTGTTTTGCCTTGTATATGTTGTCGTTCGGTATCCGACCGTTCGGCTATTCTCTTCATTGCAATGATCATCCTTTTGGATGTGAGCAGAGGATACCTTGGAAGCTGCTTTGGAAGAAACTCTGGAGGAAGCGGTGCAGGCCGAGGAACCCTTAGAAGTTGTGCCCGAGCGTTATGTAGGACCGTCCGGTCCTTAGTATAGGCGTTTCTTTCTCTTTGTATTTTGTAAACGTTTAGTACTTGAATCCTTTTAATTTTGGCCTTTCGGCCAATGTATTGTATTCTAGACCGTTCGGTCTATTTTGTAACCGATGTATATATTCCAATCGTTCGATTTTAACTTCCAGTATATTTTCGTTCGGCTTTGTTTATTCATTACTGTTCTCCTTTATTATTCTTGTTAACTCCTAAAAATAAATTATGGCTTTGATTATATTTATTGGGATGTTACAATCATTACTTTATGATTAATAAGAAAATAATACATAATTTTAATAACAATAAAAATAAAAGATATAATATATAAAAAAAATACATACTAAAACAAGGTTAAAAATAAATCTATAATGTAATTAATCTTACATTTTATAATGTAATCTTAATATTTTAAGTTTGTGATTACTATCACATTATCCTATTCTTGGACGAAGGTACATAATGAAAGAGATCGAGTTTAAAATACATAAATATTATTTTGTGATATAAAACAGGTAATAATTCCAAATAAAAAATTACCAACATGTGCGTGTGTAAGAATAAAAAATTGATTAATTATTTCTTTTGTTTGGTAATTCCATAACTCTCTACCTACCAATATTCTTAATTTTAACCATCACATTTTCCTCCTATAAATACCCATTCGCACCATCAACGTTCACCAGCATCTCTCCACCTTCGACTGTTCTAGTCTCCTTCTTAGCATCTTCGATCTAATCTCTCATTGTTCTCTCTCTTCACTTTCCCATGGCATCATCAAAAATCATTTTCATGTCTCTCACCATCGTCCTCCTCCTCACCGTGTTCTCCGCCACCGTGTCCGCCCAGGGCTCCCCAACTCCGGCTCCAGACGCCGGCACAGCCGGATCAGTTTCCGGCTCTGCTGTGACGGTAGGAGCTGCGGTTGTCTTGTCCATGCTTGCCATCTTCAAGCAATGAGTTCTTCATGTTGTGTGGTTTTGTTTACAAAATGATCCGTTTCTATAATACAGTTTTATTCAGTGATGATTGTGGTGAGTTTGGCGTTTGTATATAGTGTATACTGTGAGAAAATGAGAGATTATTCACTTATATTTACTTGTGTTATTTAATTGTAGGTGATAGGGAGAAATAATTCACAAAGGATCTTATCCTTTGTGATGTATATTCTTTTTTTAGGCTTTCTTGTATAATTATTATAATATATATCATGTGTTTGTTCATTTTATTTCGGTGTTTTTTGTTTTCACATTTTTTTATACTGCATACTTTCATGCAATAGTTTCTCTCCGAGTACATTAAAATCTAATTAGATTAATACATTTTCAAATTTTTTATATATATATAAATTTCACCTTCTTTTGTCATAAAATTGAATTAATTTAAAGTTTTATTTCTTTTTTAAAACACATGAGATTCATTTAAAAATTATTTTTATCTAATTTCTTTAGTCTACTTGAAAAAGTATGAGATTAAATCTCATAATAAAAATAAAAAAGTTAAACAATATATACTTAAAGTTAAACAATTTAAGTATGCAGCAAAAAGGAAGCTTAATAATTTGAAACTACTAAGTGTCTGATAGGGATGCAATGAGTAAGCTACCTATGTGAAGGCTAATGAAGAGGAAGTTGAAATATATGTTAAGCATATTCCTAGTAATATTAAGGTTTAATAGGTTCGGAGGTCCCTATATTTGGGGGTTTGTTTCAATTGGGTCCTCCAATTTTGGAAGTGATCAATTAGGTCCCTAATTTTGTCAATTTGAATCAATAAAAGTCTTTCTGTTAAATGCAGTTAACGCCGTGAAGTTTTTGAGCATGTGGCACGCTGACGCTTTCAGGTTGTACCGTTTCAAGTGCATAGGTGGATTATAAAAGGATGAAATATCTTTTAATTTAGGGATTTCACCTTCAAATACACCCTTTAATTTAGGGATTTCACCCTTTTATAATCCTCTTATGTACTTGAAACGGTGTTATCTGAAAGCGTCAGCGTACCACATGTTCAAAAACTTCACGGCGTTAACTGCATTTAACCGATTATTGATTCAAATTGACAAAATTAGGGACCTAATTGATCACTTCAAAAATTGGAGGACTCAATTGAAACAAACCCCCAAATATAGAGACCTTCGACCCTATTAAACCTAATATTAAATAGGAAAATGATATTTTGATACCAATTTTTGACACCATTTTGACAGTGCACATGTGTCAAAATGTGGTTGGACGATTTCAAATTAAAAAAAGCTGAGACAAGGACATATTTGGAAGAGAAAAATCAAAGTTTTTTTTTAATTTGAAATCGTTCAACCACAGTTTGACACGTGTGCAATGTCAAAATGGTGTCAAAATATCATTTTCCTATTAAATAATTCTAGATTGGTGGTATGGGTGAAGAGGCAATAAAAGAAGAAGTAAGGGAGGAAGAAATAAGGGAAGAACCAAAAGATGTTAGGGAAGAAGAGGTAAAGGATGATACATAAGGAGAAGAAGTAGAGGATGTAAATTATGACAAGGATGGTGTTGATGGTATTAAGGATGTAGAGTTAGGATAAGAGGTGAGGGGTCTAAATGATGATGAGTATGGTGTAAGTGATTTTGAGAATGAAGAGTTGGGGGAAGAAGTGAAAGATGTAAATTATAATGAGAGTGAGGGCTGTTTGTAAAAACATGTATGATTTTTTAATTTTTATTAGCAAAATTGGAGGTAGGTGTACATTTCGAGTTAAGACTCTAGTAGCAATCACAAATGTGGGAAGGCGTTTGGTAATAAGAATGTTAATAGAGATTGGATTGCACAAGTTGTTATGGAAAAATTTGTAGATGTGGGGAAGATAACAAACCAAGTCATTCGTGAGGTGAAAAAGATATACAACGTTGGTATTACACCTTGAAGGGTGGGCAAAGCAAAGCAAATATCAATGGAATGTTTGTGGGAGATAAACAATGCCAACATAGTCTTCTATATGATTATGTTATTGAATTAACAAGAGTTAACGTTTAAACATTTAAGATTATGGTGAATCAACCTTGACCCAAATTATAATTAAGGTTTAAGTGTTTTTACATGTGTTTAGGTGCTTATAAGCAAGGGTTCTTGGTTGATTGCAGACCCTTCATTGAGAGTGTGATGTAACACTCAAATAAAAATTAAGTAAAAATCTTGGGAGTGTAATGCCTAAACCTAAAAAAAGGCTAGATAAAGAGATAGTAAAAAGTGGGAATTGGATAGTTGTATGAGCTCAGGATGCTAAGTTCAAAGTCACTCAAGGGTTCACTATGGAAAAGTTTGTTGTTGATCTTATTAACCATAGTTGCACTTATTATTTATAGGATTTGGTAGCTACAATAAATTATAAGTTAAAACAACTTAAGGACTATGTTCATGCATATTACAAGAGAGAGCCATATGATATTTGTCTTGCGCTACAAATTAGCTTAATAAATAGACAACAACTTTGACCTAAAATCACAAAGATAAAATAACATCTTTCAAGTTTGAATACTTTTGTTGTTAATACAACTCTTCGATCTAATTGTAGTACACCATTGATAGGGTAATACACTTAGATAGAAGAAGACATCTACAAATGGAAAAAAATTATAATAAATATTATATACCTTAATAAATGAAAGGGAAAATAAAACACCTCTTGGAAGCAACAATATTATATACATTATAGAAACGAAATGGTACAATGTAATATCAAGAAATAAGAATAACTAGGAAATATTCTTTCATCATTAACATTCAACACATTATAACTAATATATTTACACAAACCCTGATACCATTGACAATTTTACAACTCATACAAACACTACTAACAATTAATCTTTAACAAAAACATCACACAAAACATTATTGCTAATGTCCAAGATATAACAAAAATAGCTTAATTTTTCTAACTTTTCTCTTTCTATGTAATTTTATGTTCAAATTATCATTCTTCTTCTGTAAGTTTAGTCTAATTTATTCCCTTCCAAAACAAATTTCATCTTCTTTAATTTATGTTTTTGTTTCTACCTTATTTTAGATTATGCCTTATCAACTCATTCAAAATAGTTAGAATAAATTGGTTTGCAATGAAAACAAGGAACCATTAATAAAGTGAATCATACTTGAATAAAACTAACTTGACTTATTGTTCGATTTTTTCATCTCCAAAATAAGCTTCCTTTATTCTTCAACATAGTTGCTTTCAGAAACAACAATCTTTTCTCACAATCACAACCTTTGATCCCAATTTTGAAGATGACCCACATGTTCATTAAATTCTTGAAGAAATACTCCTCTGTATAGAATCTGAAGCTTTGCTTTCAAATTTCATCACACTACAATACTAATTTACAAACTACAAAAAAGCATAACTAATTTTTAGTTAGTTTACATTATGATTTTATTAATATCAATTCATATAAGAACTCAATTATATTTTAACACAATTAGCACAATTTGTAATCATAATTTTTATCCTAGAAACCAAATAGTAGAAAATTTTAAATTTTATTATTAAATTGCTCAAAGATAACAATGAAATATTCAAACATAATATTAAAAATATACTATTAAATAATTAAAATAAATAACACTATAAACTTAATTCTTTATTGTAATTATTTTGAATTTAAATATTATAAAATTATATATATTATATTGAAGGCAGATTAATACAGATCCTCAAATAAACACTAATTAATCTTATTGTTGACATATATGTGTGTGAGTATTTGTATGGTCGAGGTACACTTGATAGTCTTTATCCATCATTAAGTGAAATAATAAAGGCAAAGACTTTCGGTAACATCGCAAAAAGCTGGCGCCTTTAATATTTCAATTTAGACACTGGGAACTTTTACATAAACTAATTAAAGATTTAATAAATAATAATAATATAAATTACGATAAAGTAATGATTTCTTGAATGATAATTAACTAAAAATAAAAACATTTAAAAATTAAAAAGAAGTTTGTAAGTTCCAACATTAAAATTTTAAATAAATAATTAAATTAGAAGGAGGCTATTCAATTTCTGAACAACTTATTTTTTTGTAATGAGTCCTTAAAAAAAATTAAAATAAATCATTTGTTTTTTTCTGGAGATTCTTAATTCAACTCTAACTTAACGGTCTCTCAGCGTAATTGAAATTTGCATGTACCCATTTTTTAAGCAGACGCAACGTCTTAAGAATTCTTAATGATTTATGAAAAGCTTGTTCATGTTAATTGAAATGTGAAATCACGTTTTTCTCTCTTTGGTTTCTAATTTAATTTATTTTTATAAAATTGATTTATAAAGTGAAAATTAATTCTGATTATATTATAGCTGTCAAAATGAATCACCATCTGTGGGTCAATCTGGCCCGTCGGGTTCTGGTCGGGTTGGCCCACCAACCCGTTTATCTAATTTTATTTTATTAAAATTTAGTTTTAATTTTATAAAAAAATATTTATTTATTTTTTGTTTGAAAAAATTATTTAAATTTTTTATTTTCAAAATTAATTAAACATACATGTTGGGAGTGAAATTTGTTTAGATTTAAATTATAGAAAGTTTGTAATTTTTTTTTATTTAAAGAAAATTGTAATTAAGTAGGTCAGTAAGCCAACCTGTTTACCCACCAACTCGTGGTGGGTTGAGCCGGATTTAAATTTTTCTGACTCACTAATAAATAAGTCGGGTTGGGTTGACTCACTAAATGATCTACCTGTGGTGGACCGGACCGGGTTACCCGTTTTAACAACTGTAAATTATATAATGTAAATTGATTTTATATATATAATTGATCAGTAATTTTTTTATTAGAGTTGATTAAGTTTGACTTTAAGGAGCAACTGGTCATAAACAGGAACACGATTATCACTTAGTCAAATATTTAAGTTTAATTAATACACATTAACATGATTGAATAAAAGAGAGAAAAATCAAAATCCAATTCTCAGATGTGTCCAGGTTTCACTTGGAAGCTAAGCAGTCTCACCAATAAGGGAAGAAAGTCCTTCCACAAAGCCAAACAACGTGTAAGCTTACAAAATGCTTTACCTTCTTCGCTTGCCACGTGTCCACGTTTCACTGGTCTCCACATTCCCTGTTCCCTATAAATATCTTTACCAAAGGAGTCACATACCATTCTACCCTCACCTTCACTTTTCAACTTTTCCAATTTACCAAAGCCTTTTTCAGTTTCTTCACAATGGCAACCTTCTCAGCTTTTCTCCTCTTCGTCACTCTCTTCTTCGCCGCCGTCAATGCTCAAGACTTTGGCCTGTCGCCGGCGCCAAGTCCCGACGCTGGAGCGGCGGCATCTGTTTCAAGCTCCGTGGCGGTTATCGGAGCTTTGATTGTGCTTTCATTGATGATTATTTTGAAGCATTGAAATTGTGGATTTCATTGGTTTGTATATAAAATTTAAGGCGTGGTGATTATAGAGTTTGATCTACAGGATATAGATTATACCTGGTTTAAAATATTATTATTATTATTATTATTTTGTCTTTAGAAAATAGGGAAAATAAGAAGGATTTTATCCTAGATATGGACTTGTATTCTTTTTATATAATAATGTATCCTGATTGATACAGGAATATATATACATATATATAATATAGAGAGAATGGTTTTCTTTTACGTATGTAATTCATATTTTTATTTTTATTCTTAATTATTTTTTTAAGAATAATTGTTATTTCGAAATTTGTTAATTTTGTTTTTCTCATTATATTTGTAAAGATATATTTAATTTTCTTAATAATAAGATATACTTTACATATCCATTTAATTAATTTATAAACATTAATATAATAGTATAAATATTTTAAAAATCCGACATATACTCAATAACACTTATGTTTCTGTTAGTATACATAAATATATAACTTTATATATACCATTTTTTATTTTGAATTTTAAATATAATTTTAAAATTTAATTTAAACTAAATTATGTGTTTATACACTTTTGTTTATAAAAGTACGGTATAACTTTTGTTTATATAAACTAGCGGAAACCACAATTCTTTTTATTTTATTTTAATAGTTATAATACTATTCTTCTTAGTAATATTACATTTGTTTTCTTAATTTTATTTTATAAATAATTTTTTCTAAATTAATATAATTATTCTATTAGATTTATTTTTTAAGTAACTATTTATTTTAAGTTTAACTATTTTTCGATTTAACTGTTTAATTTTAAATTTAACAACTTTTTAATTATAAAACTACCTATAAATAAATAAAATTTACAATAAAAGTATAAAATATTTATATTTAATTTATAATTATAATAGTGATAAATAAACAAAAATATTATCGTGCCTGTGTATATATTTTTTAAATATCATCCCTTTGCACATTATTCACATCTAAGATTCAATCACAAATATACTTTTCCCTAACCGGCTGGAGTTCTTCCTGCAAAGAGATAAATGTACGACATATCAATAAAATGCAACATTTTCTATCAAAGCTCCCAAAAACGAAAATTTTTATAACTTACTGTAGGTGGGCATTGTGTTGCCTTTGTATTTCTCAACGTCATCCCACAACTCTATAATCATATCTACATCAAACAAAGTCCAACATACAAATAATGTTATTTAACATATCAATAAAACAATAAAATTTTTTATTTGCAAAAATAAACATTAGAAACTTACAAGTTTGGTTGGCTTGGAGTGTACAAGTGTTGTACCTGCAATGTAGTTGACATAGTTGTGCAAAACAATTGCCTGAAGTCGCCACTTATTTTTGCCTTTGCTACCACTTCAGTTTCTGCACCATGAGTTTTACAAAAAAATGTTCCTTGAACATGGAGTTGTATATAAATGACATAATAATTGTGTCGAAAGAACTTTAAACTAGTAAATGGTCAAAAAAATTAGAAAAAAACTTCATACTTTCCACCCAAAAATGCCATCAACCACTAAATCTTCTACACAACTTCAACCCACACTAAACAATACCTTGAAAAATATCCAAAAAACACAACAACACATAAATGCCCTAACAATTTTAAACAAACTAAACCAACCTGTAATGAACAAAGACAGTCTGACCACGCTTTAATGACCACGCTTTAATGAACACGCCTCTCGGTGGGTGGCACGAAGCAAGATTGATGGGTGGGTAAACGTCGACGGCAACACTCCGACGGACAAAGGACCGTGACGCTCTAAGGAAGACGAACCACAATGACTGGGTGGGTGAGTAGACTAAACGGTGGTAGCTCAAAACGTGCCTTTGTTGGTGGCGGTTCCAATCAAAGCTTCTAACACCGCCGATCACTGGAACGAACACCACTTCGTCACGCGAAACTCCGGCAGACCACGCTTGCACCGACACGTTTGTGGGAAGAGGCAGGTTGGCTGGGTAGGAGGGAACGAGACTCACTTTAGGGTTCACTTTCTTTCTCTAAGCTTGGGTTCTCTCTCATCTTGCCTCAGATTCAAATTCTGAAGTGAGAAAATGAACCTCCCCACTTTCAAACCCTTCCCCAATTCTATTTCCACATCATTCTCATTTTTAATTTTTTTTTCCACGTGGACCACTCACATTTTGACACGTGTCCCGTGTCAAAATGTTGTTGTTCAAGTATCATTTTCCTATGATAAACGAGTAAATAATTCTTTTAAAATGTGTAATTATTTAAATTCAAAAGAAATGGTTATTAAAGTGATAAAATTTAAAAAAATGTTAAAATTCTGGGATGGTCTTTGTATCTGTCTTGTAATTTCAATTTGGTCTTTATGTTTTAAGTAATTTTAATTGTGTCTCCATCTTTTAAAATGTAATGCAATTTGTTCATCATGTTAGTCCGTCAATTATTTTTATTTTTCTTTTCAATTTCTTTAAAAAAAAGCTTTGCTACATGTCAAATGAGTTCTTGTCACATGAGAAAGATAGTGTGATGTGACAGTGGCATGTAAAAAATAGGTTAAAACCCTTTAGTTGTCCCTATTTATGTGGGTTTTTTTCAGTTTGATCCCCTTTTTATTAGAATCCCCAATTGAGTCCTTAAAAGTCCTTAAAGGGCATAGTGAAAGTTCGTTTAACATTGTTTAGCAAGATATAACAAGAGCGTGTTTAGCAAGACTCTCATATAACATATTGATACATTTACGATGATCTTGTTTAATAGTGATTCTACTATCGTAGTAGTGTGTTTACTAAAACAACATTTTATAGCGCGTTTGTTGAGTTATCACGAATTGACCTTTTCATAGTAAAACATCATTTGATAATGTGTTTACAGAAACTTTTTCTTTGCTCTTTCAGAGTTGTAACTTTTGTTTCATATAATGTTTTTCATTCAATGATATTATTGTTACAAAGATTATACTTCGTCAAACACTTATTTCGTTTATCGTTGTTTGTTAAACTTCAAAATATGAAAGTGTTAGACGGTCTTGTCTTCTAGACGATCTTGTCTTAACAATCTCTCCATTTATTATGTTTAACAAATACACATCTAAACGATATGGTTTTCAATTTGTACAAGGAAAATCTTCATGTTTCAACATCTTTTGAAAAACTTGAACGTGATTGTTGTATGAACAATATACCATTGTAATTAATATGCATGAGGGTTAGTTTTCAGCAAGTAATCAAAGCATATATAGACAAGACATACATAATCAAATATTCAAAAATATCAAGTATATCAGATTACATAAATATGAATGTGTACATGTTATGCATGAAGACTTCTAAGAACTCCCCCTGATTCTATGCTATCATATGTTAACCTATCGTCTAATGTACTCCCCCTGAGTACATGCTCATGGAGATGTTGACATCTATCTCTTCTCCCTCCTCATTTGATAAACATTAAGAAGGTGAAGGCGGAGACAGAGCATCATCGCCCAGGATGAGGTGAAGGCAATTGTCACACCCCATTAAATAATTTTCCTTAGTGACGGCCATGTGTCGACCGTCCGTTCTCCCCTGGTGAGTGGGAGACAAACTCTGACAAGCATTTAACTACCGTCCTTCGTAATCCGTGCAGCAGCAGCAGATCAGTGAAGCCAGAAAGTGGAAACCAGGTGGCACGCCAGGAGTAGACGGACGTTTTAGTGGAAAACATGTGGCAGCCAGAGAATGGCCGACCGTCCGGTTTGGAGGCCATACTTAAGGTAGAAATTCCAAAATCCTAAACACTTTCTGCATGTAATCTTCTTCTTCTTCCTCAAACCCAAACTTTCTGAAACATTGTTTTCTCCTCCTTCTCTCTAAACCCTAAATCTTCTCTCTAGAATTCCGACCACCCCTTCATCTCCGATCACCTTCTTCCTTTCAGATTAAACACTCCTGGTGTCAAGACCTTTCATCTTCACCGATCAGTTTTTCAATCGGAGCAATTTGGACGTTCGGTCAATCTTAAAGTAGAACTTTAGAAGTCTAGCTGGAATAGAGGTAAGGGAAGCTTATAAAGTTTAATTTTGATTTTCTGTATGTTTTGAATGTATGTTTGATTAATGCATGTTTGATACCTAAGTATGTTATTTGATTTTTATGAATGGAATATGATATGTGTAGTATGAATTGTATGATGGGTATAAACTTAGAGAAAATGTGAATCTGAGACCGAAGGTCATTAGGACCGTTCGGTTTTCCCCTTAAACGATCGTTTTGTATCATTATATCGAAACCTTAATGATTTTCTTATTTAATCGTGATAATCCATTCATTACAGAACGCTCGGTCTTATACTGAGTGTTCGGCTTTAACGTATTCGGTCATAGACTGATTACTTAGTCTCATGTTTACTATATATGTTTATTATCGTAGCGTTCGTTCCCTCTGAACGTTCGTTTTTATATTGATAATGTTTATGGGAAGTACTTAGTCATAAACTGAGTACTTGGTTTCATATTAATTATCTTTATTGTACTGAACGTCCGGTCTTATACTGAACGTTCGACTTGGAAGTGCTTAGTCATACACTAAGTATTCAGTCTCATATGAATTGTTTAGAACGATCAGTCATACACTGAGCGTTCGGTTTATATTGATGATGTTTATTAAGAGTGTTAAGTATTATACCAGTACGCAAATTTTAAGAACATTCGGTCATAAACTGTACGTTCGGTCATACAAGTGTTCAGTATTAGACTGGCACTTAACTTATGAAGTATTCGGTTTCATACGGTTAATATTATTCATCCTGAGGACGTCCGGTCATGTAAAGCACTCGGTCATAGATCTAGTGCTCGGTTTTTATGAAACGTTTAGTCAGAAACCATTCGGTATTGAGAGTCGGGTATTTTCCTCAATACCTTAACAACTTGGAAATAATAACGAATGACGAATTTGATTAAGTAAGAGAATTCCACGGGCGGAATGTCTCATGAACTTGGAAATGATTGGTAAAGTATGAATGTGGGAATGACTCCGGCGTTGTCCTTGATCCTGATATTCCGTGAGGACGCTTCTTCAAGTAGAGGGAGGTCGTTCATGCGTGGGAATGGCAGGAGGTCCGCGGTTATACGAGGAAATAACCGTTGGAGGACTAACCTCGGGTGGCAGCTGGAGAAAACAGTTACTACACCACCCGGGTGCTAGGGACGACCGAGCTACATGTTCATACAGTCCGGACGGTGTCTTATGGTCGGTCTTGAGTTTAAGAATGACATGTTGTATGATTGATTTGTTTGTCTTGTATGTTTACTTGTGTATTGAATTGATAAATTAAATTTACATAAGCTTACCCTTATCTGTTTTGCCTCGTATATGTTGTCGTTCGGTATCCGACCGTTCGGCTATTCTCTTCATTGCAATGATCATCCTTTTGGATGTGAGCAGAGGATACCTTGGAAGCTGCGTTGGAAGAAACTCTGGAGGACGTTATACATGCCGAGGAACCAGTAGAAGCCGTGCCCGAGAGTTATGCTGGACCGTCCGGTCCTTAGTATAGGCTTTTTCTTCTTCTTTTATTTTGTAACGTTCTGTACTGGAAACTTTTTATTTTTGGCCTTTCGGCCATTGCTTTGTATTCTAGACCGTTCGGTCTATTTTGTAATCGATGTATATATTTTCCAAGCGTTCGATTTTAATTTCTAGTATTTTCGTACGGCTTTATTTATTCATTACTGTTCTCCTTTATTATTATTGTTAACTCCTAAAAATAAATTATGGCTTTGGTTATATTTGTTGGGATGTTACATTAATGGTATCAGAGCAGTTTCTTTCTTAGAACGCCTATAGGTTATGAGTATACCATGCTTATTGCTATGTACTCTAATGTTCGGTCAGAATTTTCTGATTTCTTGTGGACTAATGGATTCTTCTTTCTGATTAAAAACAGAAGATGACTCATAGACCACCTCCTCAACCGGTTGTTAGAGATACGTCCGGCGAGAACAATGTACTAGAGTCAGTCTTGGCCACACTTCAGCAATAGAATGCTAATTTAATCCAACAAAACGCTAACCTCGCTCAACAAAACGCACTGGCTCTGCAAAATTCAGAAGCGGCTAGAGTGTCGGCAGAGGCAACTCAAAGGCAAATAATGGAGATGATGTCGAGCGGCATGCCATCTGCCAGACCGTCCGGTTCCTCGTCAAACAACCAGACGGAATGGAGTCTCGAAAGTTTTCTCCAACACTGCCCGACCAAGTTTGCTGGAAATTGTAGCGCCGGCGAAGCCGACCATTGGCTTCGGGATATGGAAAGAATATATGACGCTAAGAGATGCGGGGATGAGAACCGCTTGGCTTTTACCGAGTACCTGCTGACTGGAGAGGCCGGTCATTGGTGGAGCAGTACCAAGATGTTGTTGGCGGACGAGCATGTTCCTATCACTTGGGAAATGTTCAAGCAGAGGTTTTATGAGGAGTACTTTCCAAACAGCGTACGGTTCGCTAAAGAGGT
This sequence comes from Vigna mungo, assembly GCA_036885675.1. NCBI lineage: Eukaryota > Viridiplantae > Streptophyta > Magnoliopsida > Fabales > Fabaceae > Vigna > Vigna mungo. The sequence goes on along the minus strand of CP144693.1, from coordinate 15,221,508 downwards.
GGAATTCCTCCAACTCGTTCAAGGGGAAATGTCGGTGTCTGAGTATGCCAATAGATTTAAACAGCTGATGAGGTTTTATTCAATGAAGATGAGTGAAGAGTGGCAGTGTAGAAAATTTGAAAACGGAATAAGGGAAGATCTGAAGCCGGTAATAGCCAGCCACTGTATTCAGAAATTCCCGGCCTTAGTGGAGAGGGCTAAAGTATTAGAAAAGAACTTGATCGAAGCTGAAAAGTGCAAGAAGCAACAACAATCAAGTTCTAGGGGACCGATCGTTTCAAGGAATCACCCTGGTCCCCGGACGACCCCATACTCCCGGCCTCAATCATCATTGAGCCCTTCTACATTGGCCGTTCGGCCTGTTAACTATGCCAGACCGACCGGTCAACCAGGAAGCGTGAGTTGCTTCACTTGTGGAGGCCCTCACTTCATGAGGGATTGTCCCAGGCAAGGGAATACCAAATTTTGTGTCCGGTGCAGAAGAAATGGGCACTTGGAGAGGGAATGTAATATGGGCGGCCGAACGTTCTCCAGGCCACCGAACGCTGGGAGGTTCCAACCGAGTGGTGGCCGAGCTCAAGCAGCTGGTCGAGTTTATGCTATAACGGGGGCTGAAGCGTCTGGCGCAGGTAACCTCATCATCAGCACTTGCTTATTATATGGAATACCCTGTTGTGTGCTTTTTGATTCGGGGGCAACACACTCCTTCATCTCGAAGGCATGTGTTGATAAGCTGGGTTTAGCCGAGAGAGAGATGCAGCTTGACTTGGTGGTGTCTACCCCGGCAGCTGGTGAGGTTAGGACGTCCACTGTATGTGTGAAGTGTCCTATTGAGGTAGAAGGGTACAAATTCAAGGTAAACCTTATATGTTTGCCTCTTCAAGACCTAGAAGTCATTTTAGGAATGGATTGGTTAACCTCCAATCACATTCTTATTGATTGTGGGAAGAAGAAGTTGATTTTCCCAAGAGAAGAAGAGAAGCTCACATTAACGCTCGGCCAGATTAGAGAAGATTTGATTGAGGGCGCCATGAGTTTCATCATTTTTACGTATATGGACGTAAGTGGAACAGACCGTCCAAATCTGAACCGTCCGGTCATTGAAGAGTTTATGGACGTCTTTCCAGAAGAAGTGCCAGGCCTACCTCCACACCGAGAGGTTGAGTTCTCCATCGACCTGATCTCAGGAGCCGGTCCTATATCTATTGCGCCGTACAGAATGGCTCCAGCAGAATTAGCCGAGTTGAAAAAGCAGATTGAAGATTTGTTGGAGAAGAAATTCATTCGGCCAAGTGCCTCGCCTTGGGGAGCGCCCGTTCTGTTGGTTAAGAAGAAAGACGGCAGCTCTCGGCTTTGCATAGATTATCGGCAGTTGAACAAGTTAACTATCAAGAACAAGTATCCATTGCCGAGGATAGACGACCTGCTGGATCAGCTTCATGGAGCTACGGTCTTCTCCAAGATAGATTTAAGATCCGGGTATCATCAAATATTGGTCAAGGAAGATGACATCCAGAAAACCGCATTTCGGTCTTGGTACGGTCATTACGAGTACGTAGTAATGCCGTTCGGTGTTACCAACGCTCCAGCTATCTTTATGGACTAGATGAACCGTATCTTCCGACCTTACCTGGACAAGTTCGTGGTGGTATTTATTGATGATATTCTCATCTACTCCAAGAGCCGAGCAGAACATGAAGATCATTTGAGAATGGTTCTTGGTGTGTTAAGGGAGAAGCGATTGTATGCTAAGTTGTCCAAGTGTGAGTTCTGGATGGAGCAAGTACAATTTCTTGGACATGTGATTTCGGCCGGCGGAATTGCCGTGGATCCAGCCAAAGTACGAGCGGTTCTGGAATGGGAGACACCTGGTTCGGTTACGGACGTGAGGAGTTTCGTTGGGTTGGCCGGCTACTACAGAAGGTTTATTGAAGGATTCTCTAAGATAGTAGCGCCATTAACTCAGTTGACCAGAAAAGATCAACCGTTCGTCTGGACCGACCGGTGTGAGTCCAGCTTCCAGGAATTAAAGCAACGATTGACGAACGCTCCAGTCTTGGTAATTCCTGACGTCAACCAACCCTTCGTTGTGTTTTGTGATGCTTCATATCAAGGCTTGAGTTGTGTATTGATGCAAGAAGAAAAGGTAGTGGCCTATGCCTCTCAGCAATTGAAGATTCATGAGAGGAATTACCCAACTCATGATCTGGAGTTGGCGGCCGTAGTATTTGCCCTTAAGATATGGAGGCATTATCTTTATGGCGTCCGGTTTCAAGTGTTCAGCGACCATAAGAGCCTCAAATATCTATTCGATCAGAAGGAACTGAATATGAGGCAAAGAAGATGGATGGAGTTCTTGAAGGACTATGATTTTGAACTACAATACCATCCGGGAAAAGCGAACGTGGTAGCTGACGCTTTGAGCAGAAAAACCATCCATATGGCAGCTATGATGGTCCAAGAGATGAAACTGGTTGAAAGTTTTAGAGACCTAAGGCTCCAGTGTGAGCTAGAGCCGACCGGTATTCGGTGTTGTTATATGCAGCTGTCAAGCAATATCATTGATCGGATCAGAGAAAGGCAGGCGTTTGACGAGGAGTTGTAGAAGATTAGTAAACCGCACGGTGTGCGGCCCCACAAGGACTTCAGCGATGGAACGGACGGCTTAATAAGATATAATGGAAGGACTTGTGTTCCAAATGATGAAGAATTGAAAAGATTAATTCTGGAATAAGCTCATCAAAGTCGTCTTAGTATACACCCGGGTATAACTAAGATGTACAAGGATCTTCGAATGTGTTTCTGGTGGCCAGGAATGAAACATGATGTAGCTCGGTTTGTGGAGTCCTGTTTAACCTGTCAAAGGGCTAAGATAGAATACCAGAAACCGAGCGGTCTTTTACAGCCACTAGAAATACCAGAGTGGAAGTGGGACAGCATCGCTATGGATTTCGTGACTCATCTGCCCCGAACGGTCAGAAACCATGATGCGATTTGGGTAATAGTTGATAGGCTGACCAAGAGCGCACATTTTCTTCCTATCAACTTGAAGATGCCTATGTCCAAGCTGGCTCAGCTATATATTAAGGAGATCATCCGGCTACATGGTGTACCGTTCGGTATAGTGTCAGACCGAGACCCAAGGTTCACCTCTCGGTTTTGGCAAGCGCTTCAACAAGAAATGGGAAGCAAACTTCAGATGAGTTCTGCCTACCATCCACAAACGGACGGCCAATCCGAGAGAACCATCCAAACTCTTGAAGACTTATTGAGAACCAGTGTTCTAGATCACTTAGGAGTTTGGGATGAAGTCTTGCCTTTAGCTGAGTTCACCTACAATAATAGCTTCCATTCAAGTATTGGGATGGCACCATACGAAGCCCTCTATGGGAGAAAATGCCGAACGCCCCTTTGCTGGTTTCAAGAAGGAGAAGCAGTATTGACTGGACCGGAGATCGTTCAACAGACAACAGAGAAGGTGAAGTTGATTCAGGAAAGGCTTAAAGCGTCTCAAAGCCGACAGAAGTCTTATGCCGATAGAAGAAGGAAGCCGTTGGAATTCGCTGCAGGAGATCATGTATTCCTCAAGCTAAACCGAACGACCGGAGTTGGAAGAGTCGTTCGACCAAAGAAGCTATCTCCCCGATTCCTTGGTCCGTACCAAATCCTGAGGCGCATTGGACCGGTCGCTTACGAGCTAGCTCTACCTCCTCCTTTGTCCAACCTTCACCCCGTTTTTCACGTCTCTCAACTCCGAAAATATATTGCTGACCCTTCGCATGTACTTGAAGCTGACAACATTCAACTCAAGGAAGATTGTTCGGTTGAAGTCCAACCGGTGAGAATTGAAAAGAACATGACCAAGCGACCGTTCGGTAAACGCACTACTCTTGTTAAGGTCATATGGGATGACCGAACGGGCAATGTCACTTGGGAGCGAGAGGAGGTCATGAAGGAAACTTATCCGCACTTGTTCGAAGGTACATTCTAATTTTCGAGGACGAAAATTTTTATTTGTTGGGGGGATTGTCACACCCCATTAAATAATTTTCCTTAGTGACGGCCATGTGTCGACCGTCCGTTCTCCCCTGGTGAGTGGGAGACAAACTCTGACAAGCATTTAACTACCGTCCTTCGTAATCCGTGCAGCAGCAGCAGATCAGTGAAGCCAGAAAGTGGAAACCAGGTGGCACGCTAGGAGTAGACGGACGTTTTGGTGGAAAACATGTGGCAGCCAGAGAATGGCCGACCGTTCGGTTTGGAGGCCATACTTAAGGTAGAAATTCCAAAATCCTAAACACTTTCTGCATGCAATCGTCTTCTTCTTCCTCAAACCCAAACTTTCTGAAACATTGTTTTCTCCTCCTTCTCTCTAAACCCTAAATCTTCTCTCTAGAATTCCGACCACCCCTTCATCTCCGATCACCTTCTTCCTTTCAGATTAAACACTCCTGGTGTCAAGACCTTTCATCTTCACCGATCAGTTTTTCAATCGGAGCAATTTGGACGTTCGGTCAATCTTAAAGTAGAACTTTAGAAGTCTAGCTGGAATAGAGGTAAGGGAAGCTTATAAAGTTTAATTTTGATTTTCTGTATGTTTTGAATGTATGTTTGATTAATGCATGTTTGATACCTAAGTATGTTATTTGATTTTTATGAATGGAATATGATATGTGTAGTATGAATTGTATGATGGGTATAAACTTAGAGAAAATGTGAATCTGAGACCGAAGGTCATTAGGACCGTTCGGTTTTCCCCTTAAACGATCATTTTGTATCATTATATCGAAACCTTAATGATTTGCTTATTTAATCGTGATAATCCATTCATTACAGAACGCTCGGTCTTATACTGAGTGTTCGGCTTTAACGTATTCGGTCATAGACTGATTACTTAGTCTCATGTTTACTATGTTTATTATCGTAGCGTTCGTTCCCTCTGAACGTTCGTTTTTATATTGATAATGTTTATGGGAAGTACTTAGTCATAAACTGAGTACTTGGTTTCATATTAATTATCTTTATTGTACTGAACGTCCGATCTTATACTGAACGTTCGACTTGGAAGTGCTTAGTCATACACTAAGTATTCAGTCTCATATGAATTATTTAGAACGATCAGTCATACACTAAGCGTTCGGTTTATATTGATGATGTTTATTACACTAAGCGTTCGGTTTATATTGATGATGTTTATTAAAAGTGTTAAGTATTATACCAGTATGCAAATTTTAAGAACATTCGGTCATAAACTGTACGTTCGGTCATACAAGTGTTCAGTATTAGACTGACACTTAACTTATGAAGTATTCGGTTTCATACGGTTAATATTATTCATCCTGAGGACGTCCGGTCATGTAAAGCACTCGGTCATAGATCTAGTGCTCGGTTTTTATGAAACGTTTAGTCAGAAACCATTCAGTATTGAGAGTCGGGTATTTTCCTCAATACCTTAACAACTTGGAAATAATAACGAATGACGAATTTGATTAAGTAAGAGAATTCCACGGGCGGAATGTCTCATGAACTTGGAAATGATTGGTAAAGTATGAATGTGGGAATGACTCCGGCGTTGTCCTTGATCCTGATATTCCGTGAGGACGCTTCTTCAAGTAGAGGGAGGTCGTTCATGCATGGGAATGACAGGAGGTCCGCGGTTATACGAGGAAATAACCGTTGGAGGACTAACCTCGGGTGGCAGCTGGAGAAAACAGTTACTACACCACCCGGGTGCTAGGGACGACCGAGCTACATGTTCATACAGTCCGGACGGTGTCTTATGGTCGGTCTTGAGTTTAAGAATGACATGTTGTATGATTGATTTGTTTGTCTTGTATGTTTACTTGTGTATTGAATTGATAAATTAAATTTACATAAGCTTACCCTTATCTGTTTTGCCTCGTATATGTTGTCGTTCGGTATCCGACCGTTCGGCTATTCTCTTCATTGCAATGATCATCCTTTTGGATGTGAGCAGAGGATACCTTGGAAGCTGCGTTGGAAGAAACTCTGGAGGACGTTATACATGCCGAGGAACCAGTAGAAGCCGTGCCCGAGAGTTATGCTGGACCGTCCGGTCCTTAGTATAGGCTTTTTCTTCTTCTTTTATTTTGTAACGTTCTGTACTGGAAACTTTTTAATTTTGGCCTTTCGGCCATTGCTTTGTATTCTAGACCGTTCGGTCTATTTTGTAATCGATGTATATATTTTCCAAGCGTTCGATTTTAATTTCTAGTATTTTCGTACGGCTTTATTTATTCATTATTGTTCTCCTTTATTATTATTGTTAACTCCTAAAAATAAATTATGGCTTTGGTTATATTTATTGGGATGTTACAGCAATGGTGGAGGGAAGATATTACCATCCGGGTTGACAAATCATATTAGAACATGGTGATGATAAGGTGTGATGAGGAAAAGGTTGAGATCAAGTTGGGAAAGCAAAGGTGGCTTATGGAGAAGAAGAGGGCTTAATGGAGGATAAAAGAAAGAAAATGATAATGAGGTAAGGCAAGGTCCGATGGTAAAAAAGTACATAACCCAGATGACTAGACTATTTAACATGTTTATTACTTTTTTTTATTGAATAATTTACTTTTCAATTTTACTTGAGGTTAAAAAACAAGTTTAAGTAAAAAAGGAATTTTAGCCTAATTTTTTAAAACAAAATTAAATTGTTTCAAAAAAAATTAATTAAAAATATAATTTTGAATTTAAATTTATATAAACCGTTATAATAATAACAAATTTTACTCTCAAAATTACAAAACTAGGATCAAAATTATACCCAATTTTTCTAAAGTTTATTTTAATACAAATAAAATATATATTTTGTTCTTCTAATCAAATTAAAATTAATTTCAATATTATAATTCTTTATTTAAAGTGTTTTTCCTTTCTGTACTTGTTTTTATCTATTTTAGAATAAATCAAGTAAAACAATCAACACTAAAAACCTATATTTCAACTAGTCTTTTAGCTACTTTTCATTGTGTTAAGGAATTAACTTTAATCTTAATTTAATAAAATAATCTTTATTGCGAGAAGTTAAATTGATTTTATTTTTAATTTAATTGGCATAGATTTTTAACACACTTCTTTTACATTAAAATATATACATTTTAAATATAAAATTAGATATTAATAAATAATCAGACAGTGATTTGATAACAGAAAAAATAATATATTTAATAAACAATATATTTCATTATAAATTTTAAACTTAATTTAACTTTATAATATTATTTTATAAAAATGAATTAAACTTAGAATTTATTTCTTTGTAACACATTCTACATGTATGTTTGAGAATGAATTTTGAATTTAAAAACTAAATAGGTAGTATGAGTTTGTACTAATAAAATTATTTAGAAAAAGATATATTATTGAAAAAATGAAATTCTGTTGGAACTCAAAATACTGTGTGAAGTTTGGTAGAAAGTCAAAACCCATCCTTCACCACTTGATGCTAAAAAAGAAACACCTACATTGTTAACCACTTGGAACCTTCCTATACTTAATCCTACTCAAATTGTTTAAAAGAGAGAATTATCCTTAATCACTTTTTAACATTAGGATAAGATTACTAGAATAACACTTGAAAAGCACAATTTGCAAAAGTGGACCCAAAAGCCAACCCAATTGTGTGGTCAAGTTGAAGTTCAACACCGTGTTTAAAGCTTTAAAGTTTACACTTCAACGCAAAACTCATGCATCATAAAAAACATTTGACCGCCGCCAAATTCATCTATCCCATGTTTCCTTTGTGTTTTAAATATATATGTTTTTCTTGTAGAAACATCTATTACACAAACCTTACAAGTTAGTTGATAAACTAATTTTTTACATTAAAAGTACTTAATAAGCTAACTAATTAATTAATTAAAAAATGTAAAATAATATAAGATAGTATGATTATGTCAATTTTAGTATATAAGTGAAATTTTTTATTCTAAATAAAAAAAATATTAGTTTATATTTTATCTTTACATTTGTTGAGATAACATAAGTCATGTTATATTATGTAAGGTTAAATATATGTTTTAGTCCTCATATTTGTTCTTCATTCTCAATTAGGTCCTCATGTTTTTTTTTGTCCCAATTGCATCCTAATATTTATAATTTGAGGCAACTAAGTCCTCTTTGTTTTTTTTTTTATCCCAATTGCATCCTAATATTTGTAAATTTGAGACAATTAAGCCCTCTCAATTGGCCTACGACGTTAGTTCCAGTTAAGGGAGAGGGCTTAATTGTCTTAAATTTACAAATATTAGGATGCAATTGGGACAAAAAAAAACATGAGGACCTAACTGAGAATGGGGAACAAATATGAGGACTAAGACATATATTTAACCTATTATGTAATTATAACTTTTTTTTTATAATATTAAAATTTTATAATCTATAAGATGAAATATTATAACTGATTTTTGTTGACAATTTTTTTTTAAGAGTTACCTAGTTTTATTCATCAACGAGTTTTTTAGTTTTCATTATCTAAAAATCTTACCGAAAACAAAACGATATAATTATAATTTTTTCAAAAAACTGAAATATCTTATGACTATTCTTTTATAAGTATTTCATTATAAATTTTGTTTTTGTTTTGCTGAGGTATTTTTATTAAAAAAAATGATAAAATTAATAAAAAAAATTATAATTCTATGATTATTTTTATGTATATAAATGTTTATGGTTTTTATCATATTTTTTAAATTGATTTTGTTATACTAATTAATTTTTAAATTATATTTGCTTTTTGTTAGTTGTAAATGAAAGCGTGTTTTTTATACTATTTAATACTGAATGCGTGTGTGAGTGAGCGTGACCTCGTGTTAATTATTATTTAAGCTTACTCACGCAACCAAACTTTCAAACATTTGTTTGAATTTGAGTTGTCTAAGACTCCTTTTTAAAGGCTTTCTCTGTTCTAACTTCCAAAAACCAAAAAACAATGGTACTTTTGATAGAGAAACTAGCAAAACACTGCTTCTTCAAGCTGGAGAATCGCCACCATTCCATCACATACCCTCATCAAGAGGAGTTGCCATCATCTTCTTCATTTCTGGCTTTCAAATCCCATGTGTCTGAATCAATTGACCAATTAGCAGTGGATTTGAAAGCCAGATCAGAAACTCTGTCCTTGACATGGTTTGGAAAGTGTTTAGCTCTCTTGCCTTTGATCAACAAGGCTTTTGCAAAGCTTGTTGCAGATATGGACTACCCAATGAGCAAATGGGGGGTTGGTTCAACTGAAGGGTATCTTTGCTACACCTTGAGTTTGCTAGAGCTTTTCAATTCTATTTCCTCTTGTCTTTCTCATCTTGCCCAAGCTAGGATTTCTCTGGCTCATGGGTTGACTCTGGTGGAGAACTCACCTTCTTTGGCTAGAAAGCATCTGAAAGGAATTCAATTTCAACCTGGGGGTTTCAGCACCAACCTTGGTAAAGATCTTGAGGAAGCAAGGGTTTTCTCTGACAAGGAGAGGATTGTTCATGAGGCTGTGAAGGAGATGAGGTGTGTTGGATTCTGGGTATGTGGGGTTTTGTTGTCTTGTTTATATGGTGATGGTAAGTCATACATAGAGCTGAGAAAAGTTGCTGGTGGGTTTGATAGTTCCCTAGTTGCCACACTTGATTTCGAAATTGGTGAACAGTTCACGGAGAAAATTTCCATCTTCGCCGAGATCAAAGAGGTCAACGATGCTGTTGCTGACCTTGTTGCTGCTGATGAAGTGAGAAGACACTATGCAGTCAAGGAATTGCAGACCAAGCTGCAAGTGTTGGAGAAGTTATCTGATAGTATAAGCAAGGAGGTGGATAATCTTTTTGCCAATGTAATGACTCAGAGATCTAAATTAATTGACGGTTTTCGACTAAAGCAACAGCCACAGAAATCAAGTTTCTGATATCATATAGCATACATTATGTATATAGCAGTAGTTATCATGTACTATGTATATAGCAGTAGTTCTTGATTACTTCTGTAATGTTATATACAGTGGTTATTTGCACACTGAAGCACAACTGTAATACATTTGAAATAAGAATAATAGAAGATATGGTTGTAAAGATACAATTTATAATACTGTGAATTGTTCTCAGATGATTCAGAATTATGTAAATTCTTACACCTTTGTGTTCACCACAAAGAGAGCAAAAATATGTCTTGGAAATTAAGAAAATGAAAGAAGTTAATGAGAACTTAACAAAGTAATGACTTTTATTCTCAACAAATCTCTACTATAAAAACGATTGCCTTCTTAAAATAAGCCATGAAGGATTTAGTTTTGTTTCAGTAGTTTAGGTTCATTCTCATCCAATGACAAGAAAAATGTTTTGTCTCAGCAAGAGAAAAAAAAAAAACCTCTTATCATGAACCAAGAAGACTACGGAAATGTAGAATGGCCTTGGATCATTCGACCAACTTGTTGATTGTACATGATTAAGTCAGAAAGTAAAACATTAAGAAAGATTAGTGTGGAAGAGTAATATAAACTTAAACATTTAAGACGGTTAAAATAAATCTTCGAAGTTGGTGAATGATGAAATAAGTAACTTGATTATGATTAAGATAGAAAGAAAACATAAAGAAGGATTACTGCTGAACAGTAAAAAAACAAAACAGTGTCTTCATTAGACCTTTCACAATCACAGTTAATTAGGCCACAATTTGGTAAGAATGGTCAATCTGCATATTCTAAAAGAGCCAAATTCCAATTTATAACTTGAGGGTCACTTTTAGTCATAACCTTTCTCCCTAATCTATATTGTACATAACTACAACTGCAATAAATGTCTGAAATTCTATTTTCCCTGTTGAAATAAGAAAACCAGAACTCTGCAAAGTCATTTGAAAAGATTTCTTTCTTGGGGCCCTTCCTCTTGAACACCAGCAGGCAACCTAAAGAATGAGACAGTAAAGTCAGAAAATGAACATAAAATAGGAGGAAAATACCTAATAATTAGGTAGTGTTTTTGAAAATGAACAACAGTAAAGTCAGAATTCTAGTGTTTTAGTGCATTCAAATCACTAAAAAGTGTGTATAGCTAACTAACTTAAATTAGGTAGGTCTGAAAATGCTATAGGTAAACAACTGATAGAAAGAGGTTAAGAAAAGGATGCAAAATGCTAATGCAAGAAAATTTGTTGAATTCAAAATATATCCCACAAAATCACCCTATGCAGTATTCATGCAAAACACTTGTTTTGTAAATATATGTGATAGTGAAAACCAGTATGACAGTACTAAACAACATGTGTGGTTTCAGCCGCTTGAGACTCTGTAACCCATATCATAGTGAAAGTATTTTATCCATGAAAATCAAGAAAAGTATTGCTTTTAGTTTCACACAAAAAACATAGGCCGTGAAGATCTACTCAATTTATTTTAAAGGTGTGGTAATTGAAAAAACATAGTACCCCAAATGAAATACTGTGTCTGAACTTCCTTTCTCATTTCCACAGTTATTGGCCAAGTTGAGACATCTGGCACCGGTATTTACAAAAGTGTTCTTTCTTTCAGGACGTTGATACTGAAATGGAACCATTGTTTCTGATTGTGGAAACAGACAACGAAGCTCCTCAATCTATAACATGATATAGGAAGAAAGATAAAGCTATTAGTGACATAAGATGCTAGAAGATCAACATTGTACACAACATAGAGAAAGTGAATAATATTTGCCTGTCTGCGCAAAGTTTCATTCTCCAACATGACCCGCTGTTCCTGGAAAGAATGGACCAAACAAGTTATCATTACAAAAAAAAAGGAACATTTTTCTCTTGCCCTTACTATGACTAAATAAATAGTATCTTCCCAAGTTCACTATATCCTGAAATTGATACACATTTCAATTTTACCCACAAATTTCTAAGCACTGAAATCAAATTCTTCAGCCTTTTAATATGAGGACCATGCTTATCAACTGTATGTGCAAACCAATGTGAAATGTCTAACAGGCTGATCTGGTGCAGTTCATAAATATCAAATATGAAATTTTGTTACTTCTATGTTATTGATGGAGGTATATCCATGAAGATCAAGAAAACGGAAGGAGGCTTAGAATAGGATTTTTGTATCCTTTTTACACTATTGCAATTAGGGCTTGTTGGGCCTTAGTTCAGCTTGTTAATTTTGTTTATTGGGACTTTTGAGTTCTTGTGTGGCCTCTTAAGAATGGGCCGTGGTGGGTATGAAGTTAACAACTATCCAGCCAAAAGGATTGGTTTATTGTCTACAAATTACTAGATATTCACTACCATGTAAGCTGATAGAGTGCATAATTTGATTTAAATGCTTTAAGGGTGCATATCACTACATCAGACCAATTAATAAACCATTTTCACATATTCTCAACTATTTTAAACTCCCTTGCCAATTCTCCTAGGTCTGTGAGGTTTATTACAACTTTATAAACCTAACATTTGATTCTGATACCTGAACTCTAGATTGCTCCAGCTGCTCCATAAGTAATTCCTCCTGAAAGGTTTTAAATGTTAAGAGTTAAACATTGCTCTGAGGTGAAAACATTAATTATGTTTTACTGATGACATTCAATGAAAAGGAAAAAACAAAACAAGATAGACAAATGGAAAAGGGATAAAAAATGTGACCTTTCTTGCCTTTACAGACAATAACCCCTCACTGAGTTGCTGCTCTATATTTTGCAATTCTTTTATTCCCAATCCTGTCAGATCCTTACCCAATATCTGTCTATAGTCACAGGTAAGTTGTACTGCTATCAACACAAAAAGAGAGGAGAATGCAAGATAACAATAATATAAAAGAAAATCTAAGAGATTACATACAATTGCTTTGATTCTAACTTTGAAATTTCTTCTCTTAGAATGTCCACCATCTTAGAATCTTCCTTCTAAAGAAAAAAAAATATTAGTATAGTAATCTCCACTAAATCTAAAGAGAAATGATGATAAGTAAACACCAGATGAAAGAAATTTAAAAAACAAGCAGTCAAGCAAAATAAGTATTTGCAACAAAGACAACAAAACTACCTAATAGATTATCTATAATGGCAACCGAATGTCAAGACATAAGAGTTGCACTTGTTTTATGTAATTGTGGTGAAAATTTGAGAGAACACCACATCAATTACATATCATGCCAAAAAAAATGAGAAGACCAAGTGATAGGATTCAAGCCACTGATGGATAAAATTGAGAAGTGTAATGATTGCTAATAGAAAGGTAACATTCAAGCTTAAGGGAAAATGAGATGGATAAAATGGAGGAGTGGATTGTTTGATCATACAGTACCTGATTCCATGGTTCTTACATTACATCTAATCACTAAGTGCAGACAGTTGGAGTAGTTTCTACAAAATTGCATGTTAGAGCAATACTATACATTTTGTGATTAGCTTTTTTACAACATACAAAAAATCTTCAAAAAAATCATCAAAAATGTCTACTGAGTGATATAATGCAGCATAAATGATTAGTATTGGAGAGTAATTGTCCTTGAACAATACGGACATTACAAAACAACACAAGAATGAGATTATCTAAAAATGTCAAAGAAAAGGGTCATTCAATTTCTATACTAGAACGGTCAATTCCTTGTAGGTCTTTGCATCTCAAATCTTCTAGTATAGATGTGAAGTACAAAACTATGCCACAATTTGGTGATAGATTCAAGTTTATCCACAAAGAGAACTCAAATGCAATTTTTGTGACACTAATCACATATTTGAAGCACGCTAGTAAAACTCCAAACTACGTTCGTATATTAATATTTTATATTTAAATTTAGATTTCACTAATTGAATACAATACAAATAGTATATAATTTGAATATTAGAAAAAAAATATTCATTTAAAGCTGTACCCTAATAATATTTAAGTAGTGCAGAAATAAACATAAGAAGTGTCTTTCTTAAGAACTAGAGTTATTTAAATTCTGTCTGAATCTTAAATAAGGAAATGGTGTGCTGCTTAAATCAACAGAAGAATTTAGCAGGAACCCTAAATGAGTTAGCAAGTGATAAAATTGACTGCAGATATGTAGAAAATACTCAGAATAGTACTTAAATTACAAGGGTAAAATAGAAGAAAGGATAAAATCTGATAATGAAAGAAAAACAAAATCTGATACGAAATTTTTTTCTTTTCCTATGGCAATAGCCTGCCTTCACTCTCTTCTGCCCTTACATTTATCCCTACTCACTCCATAATCAATTCTCATTCTCACCCATTTTCCACTTTCCTTTCTTAGTGTTGACTTTTATGTAGTTACTTGAGATTTATCAGCAGAAAACCAAAAGTAGAGAAGTTTATTTTATACAAAATAAATTATTATTTTCCAGTTTGCAATTGAATGTTTGTACTATAACCAATATATTGCTGATTTATGATAATAAAAAGCCAAAAAAAGAGAAGAAAAGATAATGCACTATTCAACAACAAAAACAATGAAATTTGTTTACCACTTTGTAGCATTAATTAAACAAACCCAATTGTGTTACATCCTTTCTTGAAAGGGTCATTTCAGGTTCAAGTCTTTTAAATGGATTTGATTAACAGTTTTGTTTGGACTACAAGAATAGTTTGTAAGATGGTGAAACCTTTATGAAGGTCAGGAGGATACAGAAGTATTAAAGAGTACCTGTGTTTTAATTTCTGCTACAGCAGCAGCATCCGTAGAACCAAGACACTTATTGTATCTTGAAAGTGTTCGCATCATTCTGCAAGAAGGATTTGTAAGTATTCAAAATAAATATATACTCCCATGTATTAATTTCTTAGAGTAGTTATATATATTTTCCTTCTGTAACTAAACATTTGTTTGACAGCTATTCTGTTAGTTCTATGTAATCTATTTAATGTACTATTATTCTTGTACTGTGTTTTTGGATTATGGAAGAGATTCTGATGAAATCTATCATTATTTGGTTTTCCAAACTTATAAAGACTTTTACAAAAAGAAGAGTGAAATAAAAGATTTAAAGAAACTACATGAAAGAATTTCTATAGATTAATTTCAATTTTTTCTTCTTCCTGACTAAGTAGTTTGTTCAAATATGTGCAGTAACTTTGGCATAAAAATATATGTGATCATTTCAACTAATTACACTAATAAACAAGTGCTTAAAGCTCATTATTGAGTTTAATAGAGTTTGATTCAAACATCCAGCTGAGAAGTTGAAGTATGAAATACAATATGTAAGGAGTCTGAGATCTTTCAATGAGCTTACTGTTTAGTTTAATATAATGTAAAAAGAAAAAAATTGTTCTTCAAACATCCAGCTGAGAAGATAAAGAAAATTATTGATGAAACAACACAATAATATAGCTAGAGAAACTCATGATAATAGTGAATACAAATTGAACAAAGTTTGTAAATTTCTTAGAGTGATGACTGAGATGTCAAAGTCCGCCAAAACCAGAATAAAATCCAATAAGAACAGTAAAGATAAGTTTATGGTAGCAGCACTGCTTCTTCTGTATCCTTACCCTTTATTAAGGGTAAGCTCTCACAGACTCCTTCCATATTATGTCATGTTTCAAAACTTTTGCAAAGCAAATATTTACTTGATAAGTCAATACCAAAACAAAAGACAACATAATTTCAAACAGGACATAAGTGCCTCTTCTCTTTTCTAACTAGGATCTTAGGTCAATCTACCCTTTATGGCATGACATGTTTAGTTCTTGCTTCCTATATATTTAAAATTCTCACTTATGATTTGATTCCTATTTCACCAGGGGAAAACATTAAGGACAGTTGTATTATACAGACAATAATACAAGACAGATAACTGATACACCAAAGCAAATCATTTATCTTACTTTTCCTCTTTCCATTTATCTATAGGTCATCTTATTAACTGTATAAATCTTTTATAATCTGCCTTTAGCATTAACCTTTCAACAACATAAGTATCCAAAATAAAAACTCATTTTCTCTCTTTTTCATAATATTTTTTCAATAAGGAATCAATCCTTTCATAGAAAGATATCTTGCATGACAGAACAGTAATTCTAGAATTGAATTTTGAAAGCTTGTATAAACAGTAAATTTGAGTTTTTTTAATTAAATTAGCTTCGACAAACATGTTAAAATTGAGCCACCCACAAAGCAATTTTGAAAATTTTAGCTTATTATTTTTATAAAACAAAATCATAAAAATGAGAACAATAACAGTCAAACCCATAATGGGGCTGCCCGGAACTGTTCCCCGACCCTGAATTATTTTATTTCACAAGAGCTGTGCTCAACAGTGGATAGAATCACACCAATGAAGTTCAAACAACAGACATTTTTAGCAGCAATAGAATCACACAAACCGAGAATTTTTCAACCTTTTACGAAAAATTCATTTCAAAACCATCATAGTTTACCTTCACAAGATATCAAACAAATCATACACTCACAAAAATTGTTTTAAACACACAAGTCTAAAGGCTATAAATTTTAGTCATCAACTGCAAAATTTACCAATCTCACCAAATTCAAAATCGAACAGAACCAAAATCATCTTCATACACAATCACACATAAAGTTTACCAATCACACCAAATTTAAACCTAGTGTAATCAAAATCATCTTCATATACACAACCACACTTAAATTTATCAGTCACACTAAACTTAAAACCATCGAATCAAAATCACTTTCATACTTTATTAACCATATTTAAAAGTTACTTATCACACCAAGTTTAAAACCAATGAAATCAAAATCATCTGCATACACACCAAATTTAAAATCAATGGAATCAGAATAATCTTCATACATTATACACCATCAAGGAAAGAAAGCAAATTAAATTTCTTTTCTTTTTTCTTTAAATCTGAAATCCATTTACAAACACCACTAATATTAACAGAAGTCCCTGCCCCTGCAACAGCATCATCATGATCGACAATTTTTGAAAGCCACGATTTTTACAACCAGGAGTTTTTCCTCATTACAAAAGATTAATTCTTTAGAGTAGATACAAAGAGATAGATGAAAAAAAAGTAAGAGGGCAGAAGGGTATAGTGAAAAGTAAGAGGACATGCAAGGGGGTGTTGAAGAGAAGGAGACGCACCCTGAACTGGAAAACTCAAAGAGCTTGCCAGTGTTCGAAAACACTATGACGGCAACCTCGGAGTCACAGAGAATGGAGAGTTCTTGAGCCTTCTTGAACAAGCCTGTTCTGCGCTTGGAGAAGGTGACTTGCCTGCTGCTGGCATTGTCGATTCTTTTGATCTCGATCTTCCCTCGACCCATTGGACATGCCCAACTCAAACTCGGCAGAGATTATAAAGACAGAGTTTGAGGTTGAAAAGGAAACGACCCTGTTGGGTTGATTGAAGAGAGGAGAAGGGAAGAAGAAAAGGTGGCTTCGTGAAGACACTGAAAAGCGTTTTACCTCAAACGACTGAGCAGAGAGGTTGGCCTCGCTGGAAACGGCAACTTTGCATGGCTCCGTGTTGTTCTCTGTGCATTTAGAGACTGTTTCTGTTTCCTTTTTGCCCTGTTTTGGATTTTCCTCTGCACCTGTTGTGGGTCCCATTTCTTTTTTTTTTCTTTTTCTTAACATTTCACTTACTCTTGATTAATCTTCTCATTAAATTTAATTAATTAATGAGTTTGTTTGTTGCTTTTATTACTTATATAATTTACTAATTTTGAACTAGACAGTTTTTTTTACTTATTTTAACAAACAAATCTTATCTAATATTCAAACCAATTATTACTTTAAAATACTCCTTTTTGTTAAATATTTATTTTGAGGTTAACCTAAACCAAACATTTATATTATTGGAAAATAGCCAAAATAATTATACTTCACAAACATGCAAAAGAGTTTGCCTCCATTCCTGTTCAAACAATTCAACTACATCCCACAGAAGAAAAGTTTAAATATTTAAAATCAAACTCATTAAATTCTTTCAAATAATTATTTCCTATTAATTTTGGGCCTTAATTTTTTTTATATTTTATCTATCTAAAATTAAAAAAAAATATTTTAATTTCTAAAGAATGAAGAAAATTTTATTTCTTTCATAAAATATTTTTCTAAAATTATAAAATAAAATAAATTTTTTTAAGAGTTTAAAAAAAATGGGAAAAATATATACTAGTGAGTGATTTAGGATAAAAACTTGGCCTTTATGACTAAACATATAAGTGGTTAACCAATACCGATAATAACATACACCAAAGAATTTTTAACCATTTAAGGAATGAAAAAATCAACTAAGTTTTGTTGTCAAAAAACTAAATATGGAGTGAGTAAAAATATTTTTAAGTTTATTTATAAGCTAAAATAGTTTAAGATACTTAAAATATTGTTAATGAAAAATATAATTAGAAGAAGAATATAGTAACAAGTAGTTTGTTTTAAGAAAAGAACATTGAAATAGAAAAAAAAATGAAAAAAAAAATAAATAAAGGTGTGGTCCACAAGAACAGGTTTAAGAGGAATGTCTTTACTAAATCAAAACACATTGTTATAGTAACTGAAAATAACATTGTTAAGCTTTCCTCAACTATAGTTTATTATTATTTGAATTTAGTTAAATGTTTATCTGTGTGTTACTTTGATAATATTAAAAATAGAATAAAATAAAATAATAAATATTATTAAAAATATCTTTTTATCATGTTGAAGGTAAACTTTTATATTATTTACTTAAAATATTTATCTCACTTTACTTAATTGTTTACTAGTTTTATTAAATGTGATAATATAATAATATAGTAGTAAAAGCTTTATTTCTTACAAATTCCAACAAATAAAAAATACATAAAATTTTAATATTTTTACTATATTTTAATAAAAACGTGTTTAATATAATAGAAAAAATAACAATAATAATCTTTTGACTTTTTGAAATATCAACATTAAAAAAAAAATTATTAAGTTTTTTCTCTTCTTGATACTAATGGTATAAAATACAAGTTGAACATATATGCATGAACAAATTATATATTATTATTAATTATAAATTGTTACTAAAATGATAGACTATATGTCAGAACTTTAGTATTAGCAATTTTGTCTTGTTTTTAATAACATTTTACACATTTTCAAATTATTCTGTATAACCCAATCTAACCTTTAATCTTGCATACATTTATTTCAAAAACTTTTAACTAATTAATTATAAACCTAAGATATCTATGTAAAATTAAATAGAGACATAAATGTATTTCTAAAATTAAAGATAGGATTGAAGTTAAAGATTTTATGAAAAATGATACTAAACTTGAAAATAAAATATGTGACAAAAATTCACAGATAATACAAATATGTCATTTAAAATTTAATTAATTAAATTTTTTTATTTTTAAAATTAATTTGTATCCCAAGACGTTAAGAACATAGTCTGATCAAATGGATGAAGTATTAAAAGCGACATCCATCACTTTTATCTATGTAAAACAAACACGTGTTCGACATGCACTTGTTCACCTATAAAGAAAAAAAGTTACTGTAACATCAAACATTCTTATCTTAATCAAAACATGAGTCATGGATAAAAAAATCACAAACTGACCTCAAAATCTCCATATACCACCACAACTTTTAACAGATTGGCCCCTTTTAGATTCCAGCTCAATAACATTTATCCTAGAGAACAGTTTACATAATATTTTAACAAACAAAGAAAACAATAATTAATATCATATATATTACTTAAAAGATAATTTAATATTTCTATTATCGTTATGTTGTCTATTTATCTTTTTGTGATGTTTTGTATTTTTACATTTGGTTAATATTAGAAATATTAGCAGTTTTTCTTTTTAATAAACTTATTTATTTCCCTTGATTGTTAGTACATAAGAGAAGAAGAAAAATAGAGATAAGCAATTTACATAAATTTCTCTGTACTGTATATTTATTGTTTTTATGAAAAAAAAATAGACTTATTTATTGAATCTATTTGCAAATACCTAATTACAAACACATTATCAACATAATTATTTGAATTAATTATAACATTTTCATTTAATAAATATATGAATTAACCAAACTCAACTCATCTTTCAATTTTCTAAATCTATCTCTTTTCAATAATTTGATAAATATATTTGTTATTTATAGAACAATGTAATCGTAATATTCTATTATTTACCTACATTTAAAAAAAAATAAAATCTAGTTTCTATGTGTTTATTCTTGTAATGAGATACATGATTATTAACTAGGTTAATGGCTTATTTTTTGTCCACGAACATTTAAATGGTCTTTCAATTTTCACTATCATTTTGGTTAGAATTGAGTCCAACCATGCAACTTGGGATGCTTCATATGTACCAACAATGTACTTAGCCTCACAACTAAGCCACAACTCGTTGCTTCTTTAAACACCATGAAATTGGTGCTCCCAAACACTTGAAAATGCACTTATTGGTGCTCCTTCTATTTAGTCTATCCCTACACCAATCACTTTAAGACAAAATCGTTTTAGAACCTTTTATTTTAAAGTTTAACAAAAATGTATAACGAAATAGTATCTATAAATGACCATCTAGGATAACAAACTAAACATTATACGTTATATACATGATTAAACAAAATCCTGAACGCATGTCTATCCTAAACGCTAAAGAGAAGTGTCTAACATAAACGCAATAGATTACTCTAAACACAACAACTTGATAAACAAACTACACTAAACACACTATAGTACGAGGGCTAAGCTAAACACTATAATAAACGTATAACATTTTCAATCCAAATGTACGAATAATACTTATTTATCTGTTGTGATGTTTCTCTTTATTTATGCAGATCATATAAGGACAAATTTTTTATTCAAAAGTTTTGCACTGATTCAAAAGAACGTTAAGAGATGTGAAGAAATTCTTGGAATGTTTCTTCAAAGCCTTATGTCTGCCCAATAAAAAATATATAAACTTGTAAAGTATACAAAAATTAATCAAAAATAGTTTTATTGATGATTTAAGATAAAGTACATTCATTCATTAACAATTACAATGTAAATATAAAAAAAATACATAATGTTTAAATAATATTACAAGATCGACTAAAAAATATAATATGATAAAAATAACTCGATTAATTAAAAGCACATGGACTAATGTTGATGCTCTAAACAAAATTACTAGACATCATTTTGCTTTAGTTTCAACTTTCAAACAAATATATTGGACTCGTTGAGTTTGTGAGCTTTATGATACTTTTACTATTTAGTATGTAGGTACTTCCAACACTATTTGTGAACTCTACTGTTTTTTTTAAGTACATATCTACTAATACAAGCTTGCAATAAAGCCAGCAAAAAATAATACAAAGCCATAATATATTTTACACAATTCTTCATACACTATGAAATAAGAAAAAAATGTGATTTATACTCATAAAATAATTAGTATGATATGTAACGTGAATGAATGAAAACTTATGGATAAGTTAGGTAACTCTACAAGTTTTATGAGTTTGAACCACAAGTAACCAGATTTTCAATAAAACATAAAGTTACTTAGACAAAGTCATCATACTGAACAACAATAGAATCTGCTTCGTTATCTTTGTTGGACGACTCTGAATTTGCACTCAACCTAGAAGAAAGCAATGAAATTAAGTACCTTTATAAATCACATCATAATTTATGCTTAGTTTTGTTCAAGTTTACGAGATGTTAGTGTTGGCATTTCCAACCAATGAATTTATTCATTTGCCCAAGTGAAACCAAGTACTTTTATATCTTTTATATAATGATTCTCCCATAGAGTATAATCAAGCTAGTGACAGGAACAAAATGGGATGTCCATGTATAAATATATTACCTTAGAGGTTTCTAATTTGAAAGTCATTTAAATAAAAGGTGCTAGCTCAACTCAAATAGATGTTGTATCTTTGACAAAAAAAAAGTTCATCAATATCAATTTGGTAATTTTTGCCTTCAGATTTTGAACAGCATTACAATAGCAATATATTTTTCTCGATATAGTTAAAAAGTAAGTTTCCAAAACATTCATATTTTTTTAGCATAAATTAGTTATTAACTTGTTTCAAAGTTAAAGGAGTTTGACTACCAAAAATTAAAGTAAAAGGATATAGTTCCAAGAGTTTAAATTAAGTTTATTTTGATTCAATTTGTTTTTGTTATGAACTTTGATTTTTATTATATTTGAAGGAAACAAGAACGGACTGAAAATATTTTTTGCTGGTACTTTATATTTAATAGAAGAGAAAATATTATCTACACTCAATTGACATATTATCACATTATTTCTTACTTTCTTGTTATAAAAATCAGGTCAAATAAGTAAATGTGTCACGTTGAAATATGATGGAAAATGTTAGGAGATAAAAGTAAATATTTGAGTGTGTTGTGATTTTAAATTTGGTCACCATTCTTTTTTGTCTTCTATTTTTTTTAAATGATCGAATTAAGTTCTTTTCATTAAATTTATCTTAGTTTTCTATTAAAATTTATTCATCAAATCATTCCAACATAAAAACCTAAATATTCAAATTAATTTTAATTTTAAGGTAGAATGATTTGACTGATAAATTATAATGAAAATTTAACCTCAATCTAACATAAATGACCTAATTAAATATTTTAAAAAATTAAGAGACTAAATTGAAACAAATAAAAATTATGGATCAAATTACATTTTTTTATAAGAATTAAAGAACCAAAAATGGATTTTAGCGTTTAAATTTTCTACTTGATTGTAAGTTGTAAGCATATTAACACGACAATTCAAATGTTAAAACAATATTTCATTATTTTATAAATACTCAAAGCAATATATGACAACAATTATTTTGGTGTGAGTTAAGGTTATATTTCCAGTTTTAATGTAGAAGTTATAATCTATAATTGGTGAAGATAGGTAGATTAGTCAAAGTTTCAACTTATAATTTTGAATAATAGAAAAAAAAAAGGGTAAATCTTTGTTCAAATAGTCATGGGATACTTGTTTGGGTATGTTTTTTTTTTTTTTTTAGTTTTAGTGGAGAAGATACACATCAATGGTATAATTACACTACTTCTAACACTTGGAAAACTAGTTGATAGGTTGTCACGTAACAACAAAATATACTAGCAAGTATACTAGATAGTTTGTATTGCATCAAGTGTCGTGTTCACAAGGATTTGGTAGAAAATATGATGTTTCAACTAACTCGATATTTGATAAAACATTGACAATGATTGTGATATGTAGAAAACATTTATGTTTCATGAAAACAAAGTAAAAGACTTTGGAAAACAGTTTGGATTGCAAAACGAGTGACTTTTAGAAGATTAGACTATGTTGAAGTTTGACTCCACCACTTTGTTCCTCCTTTGTACCAGATCTATATTATATATGACGCTGCAGATGACCAAGTCTTAGGAGTTCTCTTAAATGTAACTCTAAGTTCATTCTTGATACCTAGAATCTAGGATCACCAAACTTTAGTATGATTCTTTAGTGACTACTTAACATCTAAAAGCATATAGGAGAATTGATTGAACCACAACTTGAAATTAATTCTCACAACTTGAATTAATTCTCACTTAATCCCAAGCCAATGAAATAAGATGATGGACCAGTTCATTCAAGAACAAGCATAAATCGATTAATAAAGTTGTGATCAAAAGCAAACATTCATAAATAAAAATAGTACCAAATACAAGAGAGTTCAAAATGGTTTCATCTCACTTCAACATTAAACTTAGGAGATTTAGATCCTCATAATGGATGGAAAGAAGTTAATACATGGAAGAAACTTCATCTCCTATTCCTCTAAGGATATTCTTTAAAATACATAGGAAGTATGTGAGAAAACTCTTTAATGTCTCTCTCTAAATCTCTCTAAAGTAGTTTCTCAAAAGTTCTCCAAAAGTCTAATTAAAATAAAGGTGAAATCTTGTTTTTGTACACTTTGACAGTGTGGCTTCCATGGCTCCAACTGTGAGGTTTCCTTCCTAGGTGGGTTTCCTCTATGGCTTAAGTTGTGCACTTTTAGGTTGGAGCCTTCTGAAATTACTTCTAGGTAAAGGATTCTTCACAGTTTGATCTTTGGATCAGAGCTTGATGTTTAACTCCATTGTAGGTTTTCTTTGTGTGGTTCAAGCTCTAGATTTTACGCTAGAGTTAATTTGTTATGAAGTGCTCAAAATTTCGTTGTTTTCTTCATAATTCAACTTTGACTCTCGAATTTCATCAAAACCTGCAAAACAAATAAAATTTGAGTGATTGACACAAATATTTAACAAAATCAAAACAAAATATATGTCAAATTATCATCAAAACTAACTCATATTGAACATTTATCACTAGTACGAAAGGAAGAACACATCAATGACTCCCTTTACTAGTTTGCTAGGATGAGCACAAACCATGTTATTACAAAGTCTTCTAACGAAAGGATAAAATTCAACAAAACTTTAACACTTGCAAATTATGATGGTTCCTTTTGTCTTCTTTTTGGAAAAAAAAAATTATTCATACAAGTGGTTGTTTCCCACTTCAAAACTCCTTCTAAAATATGCTCTATTAAAAAAAATATCATTAGGAGTAATCAAAATTTCAAAAGAAAAAAAAAGTGAAATATAATAAATGAGAGTAGGAGAACACAAGTGTAGCACCCCATTTAGATCTTACTAACCTCCTATCAACTTGCTTAATTAAAATAAAATCTTAACTATGAATGGAAATTTCAAAATCTTTATTAAATATCAAAATCAAATAAACATTCACCTCATGCTGAGAGATACACACAAAGATGTAATAACACCCCTGCTCATGGTTTCTCCCACAAACACCAACAAAATCTAAAAAACTCTTCAAAAACAGTTTTTTATGTCAAACAATTCTCTAACTATTGTCTGGTGAGTTCAAAAACTTTACAAAACCAAAATACATGCAAAAAAAAAAGTTGATCTCACTAAAGTTCGTTATATATTCTTAAGTAAGATAAAAAAAAAAACAAGTTTAAACATGTTGAAACCATTGAAACAGTTCAAATAGTTAAAACTATTAGCTCCATTCACCTGAATGCTCCAAAGTTTAATCTAACTCTTTTTAATCTTCAATTAACTCATGTTTCTCCTTCAAAAAACTCACATTCCACTCTCTAAATCACTTAAAAATTCAAGATTTAAATATTAAATTATTTGATTGCTTCAACTCTCACCCAATTTATTTTACTTATCAGTTTAACTTAATAACCCAATTTTATCTCTTACTTAATTTAAGACACAATAAACTAAGATTTTATTATATTTATAATATTATACTATCTTTCATAATATTTGTTTAATATTTTCTTAATTAAAATGTTATTTACCATATCTATTTAATGTAAATAAATTCTTTAAATTATAATTTTATTGCTAGCTTAATAAAACATCGTAAGAGTTGCATATATCCATCCTCTTTCCAAACTCCTGAAAGGTAAATTCACTGAGTTAACCTTCAATACATCCAGATAAAAAAAAAAAAAAAAATCACCATTTTTTGTACACGCACACCACTAAAAGCTACGTGTTATATTATCCTACACCACAACACAAGTAAGAATAGTGCAAAACCAACACGTGTTCCGCATGCACCATCGATAACATTCCAACACTTGCATGCTTATATTTAGAACAATTTGCAATAACATATCAAACATTCTAATCTCATCCCCAAAATGAGTCATCAACAGCGAAGGAAACCACAGGAAGATCATGAGATCTCCAATTACGGCGACTTCTCGGAGAAGACCGTCGAGCGTCTCGAGCCGGTGGTTCCCACCGGCATCGGTTCTGCCGCCATAGATGGCGACCCCATAACCATCGGAGAAGCTTTGGAAGCGGCGGCCATAGCGGCGGGGAATAAAGCGGTGGACCAAAACGACGCAGCTGCGATCAGCGCGGCAGAGATTAGGGCTTCCGGAGAGAAGAGCGTGAGGTCCGGCGGCGTGGGTGAAACGGCGCAAGCGGCGGCCACTTTCAACAGTCGCGTCACGCGAAACCAAGACAAGACGAAACTTTCCGATATCTTAACGGTAAGAACATTGCCGAAGCCATTTCTTTCGCTTCTTTGTTTTTTCCTAAATAAAAATTAAATAATAATTACAGAAAAAAAAATGGTTAGCAAAATTACACTAGAAGAGATTATCACTTAGATTTTACCATATATATCAAAAACCATAGATAGATATACGTTGAATCGAGTTTAATGTTTTAAAATTTTATATACTTTTCACACGATATTTTATTATTTGAATTCATTTAAAAAAAAAAATACATCTCCTATACAATAAACATCTTGATTCAATATTTAGGTGATTTTAGAAGTTAAACATTTAAAAATACTATTTATTTATTTTAAATTTAAATATAGTTTTAGTTTAGCCTTTCTATCTACTATTCTAGAAAGTCATAAATTTTAGTTCATAATCCAATTAAGATATATAAAATGTTTAATTGATCAAACTGTATGAATATAAAAATAAATTAGACAAACAGTTAATTTAAAATAAAATTTGAGAATTCTGTTTAGTTTTAATTTTAAATTCTATATTACTTTAATATTTAAAAGCTGATACATAAAAATATTAATAAATAACTATTATGAAGACTAAAATTGTATTTAAGTATTTGGTTTTAAAAGTTATGACATTTTTATAAATCATGTCTTGAGAAAAATTATATAGTTTAATTATTTTCTTTATTTATAAAATTATTTTGACTACGTCATAAAAAAATTATTAATTATTACATAATTAATTAATGTTCAATCTTGTTAAAAGTATTTATAGAAGTGTTTCTCTATGTGATCTTAAATTAAAGTGTTTACTTATGAAAATAGTAAAGTTTAAGAAGTAATTTAGAAAATTAAGATGTTCAATTTTCTTAATACTTTTTAAAATTGTCACTCGTCACTGTTGATCGACAAGTTTTGTTTGTGTAAATAGAAAAATATTTAATTGTTTTTTCTAAATGGTATTTTAGACGGTAGATATTTTGTTTTTGTAAATATATTTTATTTTATTCTTCTAAAAAGTTATTGTTTATATTTTTTATGATATTGAATGAGTTTGCTTTTTCTTTTAAGGAAAATGTTTGTTTGATGTGCTTAATCATTTTGATAATTTTGAATGGGATGACGATGGCATATTAAAAGGATGCCACAGAGAAGCTCTTAGTGGACAGGGCAGTGACGAAAGAAGATGCTGAGGCTGTGTATGCGGCGGAGGTGCAGTTTACACGGCGGGGGGAGGCGGAGGAAGGGGCTGCTAAACCTGGCGGCGTGGCGGCATCCATGGCCACTGCAGCTAACCTTAATCAACAAAATTGAGGCTTGGAGTATAGAGTTTGCTCCTTTTTTAAAACGTGTTTTTGGGTAGAAGCAGCTTAATTTGTAACTACTGAATATGAATACTGATTTTGATTTGTGCTTCTGTTTTAACAATTAAATGTTTTTTCTATTGGAGTTGATAATCGCAAATTTACTATGAATATGATTAAATTATAATTATAGTTAAATTATAATAAATTAATTATGTTTTTTGTTTCCAAATTTTGTTTTTAAGCAGAGCTCTACTTTGAGCTAAGATTTTGACAACACATTGTGTGAAAGAGAGATTTGGAAACACAACAAAAGAGTGGTAAATGATTATTCTGGTCTTAGAAAAAGTTACCATCCATTTAATTTTTGGAGAATAGAATGTATTGTATTTCGTGAGATCATTTTATTATTAAGATTTTATATTTAATGATCAATTTGATATTAAATTTATTTTTAAGGACTAATTTGATATTAAATTTTAAAATTTTATACATTATTTATACCCTTTTTTTATATTTACTTAAGAGCTTCATCACTCTTTTTCAGCAATTGAATTACTACTAAGTTACCTCAAAATTACCATTAAAACGACTAAAAATATATATTATATAATTGATAGAAAGAAAATACTAAAATAATAATATAGAATTGATTGAAAAACAAACATATGTCTAATTTATTACAAGTTTTTTAAAATATTGATTAAACGAAAATATCAATAAATATTAGACTAGTTTATACGAGTTTAGCAAAATAACACAATTCTTTTAAACAACTCTATTAATACAATACACAAGTATGTCGTGACAAGTTACACATTAAGCGGGTTTATAATATACATTATACATACACACTAAGAGTGTATTCATATATTTATTGAGACAAGTTTAGCAATTGTCAATGTATTGATTAAACGAGTCTAAGAATACGCATAACACAAGTCTTTTCATACATTTCATACATTTATTAGACAAGTATATTAAGTCTAACAATAGTACACATTAAACGATACACTAATATACATTAGTTTAGTCATTCATATTAATATAGATTAGTTTTTTCATACACAGATTAAACGAGTCTATTAATACACATTAAAGAATATGTCCATTCACTGATTATATGAATCTTGCAATATAAATTAGATGAATCTGTTCATACACTAATTAGACGAGTTTAACAATACACATTAGACAACTCTACCAATGAACTAATTAGACAAGTATTTTATGCATAAAACAAAACGCAAGTCATTCCGTGCATTAATTAGACGATTATAAGAATACAAATTAGATGAGTTTATCCATAAATTAATTAAATGAGTCTTGTAATACACATTAGATGATTATAAGAATACAAATTAGATGAGTTTATCCATAATTTAATTAAATGAGTCTTGTAATACACATTAGATGTGTTTGTCCATAAAATGATTAAATGAGTCTAGCAATATACAATAGACGAATTTGTTTATACACATTATATGAGTGTGTTAATACATATTAGACTACTCTATTCATTCTCTAATTAGACTTGTCTTACAATATACATGAGAGAAGTTTGTCCATACACATTATATAAGTATAACAATACACATTAGATGAATGTGTTCATATATTAATTAGAAAAGTCTAATATCATATATTAAACAAATCTACTAATGCATTGATTATATAAATGTAACAATACACATTAAATCAATATGTCTTTACTAATTTGTATTTATAACAAATATATTCAATGTGTTTTTACATTGTCAATTCTTCATATTCTTGAATTTACTCTATTTTTTTCACATGTTATATTCTTTATATTTCTATAAAATTTATTCTTTACATTTATATATATATTTGAATAGAATTAATAATAACAATAATATTTTTAAGTATAATTAAATTTTGAATAGAATTAATATGAAATTTTTTTGAGTTTAAAACGTCGATAAATATATATATATATATATATATATATATATATATATATATATATATATATATATTTAAATATCCTTTAATATAATATATATTTATTAACATAAAAAAAGATACACAGAAAGAAATATCAATCCGTGAACCCGTCCATAGTCACATTTAAAACTAGTTTTTATCTTAGAAGAATAACAAGTAGAATAAAATTTTACGACTTCAATGCTTATTTTACCTTAAATAGAAACGTGTTTTTTATTTTTTATTTTTAATTCTAATATTATGTTAATTATTCAATTATAATTAATTCACTGTTCTTAATCAATTCAATCATTAATCCACTATTATAAACACAGTAAATTGAAGTTACAAATATGTGATGGTTCTGAATCTAAATATAACTTCTTGAGAGTGATGATAGTAATATACTAACCTACTTCTTTTAATTAATCACTATACAAAGTTGATTTACATTTGAAGATCCATGAGCTTCACCACGTCACTGAGATCTGGGTGCCAGAATATTTTTGAACTTTGACTGAAATTTGATCAAAGATCTTATCCTGTCCCAAAGTGAGACATTGGAAGTGAAAAATCTCACCATCACTGACCTTCTTGAACCTTCTCTGGGAAATTCTAATTCCTTGTCAATAACCATGTGTTTTATACTGTCTACATCTTCAAGCAGTGGTAATGACACAGAACCCTGAGACTCAAGGTTTCTGATCCACCCACGAAGTAAGAAATTTATGATCTGCAAAGAAACTTCTAGTATTAATTTTTGAGATGATGATCATGACAATCATAATATACAAGGAATACAAATTAATAAAGTTAAATTTCAATAAATTCCTATAATCAATTTGAAGAACTTCATAAAGTTAAATATTAACACTCTTTTCTAAACTCTCAAGCCTGACAAAGTTGAGTAACTCGACAAGTAATTGTGGCAAGATAACAAAAATAACAAAATCCAGATCAATTCTTCCCTGTTAGATAATATGCAAAATAATGGGATGTATACAAAATAGAAAAGAGAAACTAGCAAACTCTTTTCTGGGTTTTATTTACCTTTATGTACGATTCAGTTTGGTATTATCCTTTCTAATGAAACCCAGTTACAGAAAAAGTGTTTCTAACAATGAGGGAAACGACATTGCCTCTTGTCTAACCCACCCCATTTTCAAGGGGAATATGTAGAAACAAGAGGGAAAAAACGACAGATGAAAAGTTGAACCCACTAAAATTGGTGATTTTCAACTACTCCCAATAATAGTGGATAATGTGTTGATAACATTTCTCAATAGAGAAAGGCAACCACATGGAAGAAATTACTCCTATTCATTAAGCAATATAGCAGTAGTTCCATAATCCAATTTTGATTGCATGTTTATTATCATGTAAAATTGATAAACTTTTAATCTTCATGGTCTCAGATTGCAATAAAAAGTGCACAGATGAAATTTTCAATCTGATATGAGGATTTTTCATACCTCAGGAACTTCATCATGAGGGCAGTGACCAGCAGGGCTGATTTGATAATATGGAGCATCAGGCACCTGCTTTTGAACCTGGAATCCCCAAAGGGGCCCCACCCAGGGATCTTCTTTTCCATACATGAGGCAGATGGGCACATTGTTTCCTTGACATCTAAAATGCAAAAACCATGAAAATCCTTTGTGAATTCATGCATATCTGGTACCGGTTTGAGTGAAGGATAGTGTTTCACTACAGAGAGCTTGTAATATCTACCTGGATAATGTTTCACTGAAGGATAGTTCTCCCTGAGGAGCAAACATTATTGAGGCAAATGATGCAGCTGCAGCTGGATGCCTTGTGGTTTCAACTATGCGTGAAAAAACGTTATCTACGTTTGTGGAGTGATCTGCATAAACCTGACTAAGTACCTCAGCAATGCTTTTAGGATCAGAAATTTTCTCCCACCTAAAAGATAAAAGATTATAAAATGTCAGGTTAATGGAAAACATACAATTGAGTACACCTGGAGGTTCACTCTCCCTCTCACCAATTATGAACATTACGGAATGATGCCTCAGACACTCGTCCTGAACACATCAAGGACAAAAAAATAAACCATCCAAAACAATCTTCCTCATTGTAATACATATTTTAGGGTTAATGGTAATAAACCTCAGTGGCTTTGTCTGTATGATAGTTTCTTCAGGGTTAATGGAGTGATGTTGTTGTTAATAGTGTTGTAAAATTTCTTCTTCAAAATAGAACACCAGGTTCACTAAGCAGGGTTTCTTATTTACCACTCACATATTAATGGATAAGTACGTAACATGCATAAACTCTACTTGTATTCAAGTTCTTAATTAAAATATTGAAATCATGTCAGCGGAAAAGATAGAAATGAAGCAATACATAAAAATAAATCCATACTTACAACAACTCAGTAAGTTTCTTTATACTTGAAGGTAGGGGGAAAGTTCCAGCCCATGGAAATATTTTGGCTAGCCTTGGATTTTTTATTGGATTTGGCAGAAACCCCCAAAAAGGTGTTGCATTAAGCAACGTGACACCTTTCACTAAATGAGGGTTGCACGCTGCAAAATACAACGCAACCAATCCTCCTAGTGAGTTGCCGACGAGGTAGACTGGTTCACCAATGACCTGTTGTAACAAATAATTAATTTGGATCATTTCTTGAATGATTAATTTCCAAAATCAAATTAGCTTCATATTAAAACTAATCCTCCTGAGTCTTCAAATTATAAAAAATCAAAATCCTTTGCATCAACTATTTTTCAGAGTGGCCAATGTGGTTATAATAACATTTAGAGCAAAAGATTGCAGTAGGTTACAAAGATCTAAGATAAAATCTTTAATGTAAAAGTATTTGAGATACAGCATATTCTCTTATTTAGGCTTCCATTAGATTTCATTAAACATCACAAGTATATGAAACATTGAAATACTGACTATTGTTCACGGCTCTTTTAGAAGCAATCTAGCATATGAACCAAATTTTTGCAGCACAGAATAATTTAATGGCAGTGGCAATACTTTAATTATCATGGAAGTAATGGTTTCACAGTCAACAACTCTAGATATTGGAGGAGGGACAAATGGGGCATCCTCAGAAAAAATAGGGGCACAAGAAATATCCCAGTAATAATCAAGCAAATATTTTCTTGGTAAATGTCATCAATGCAATATAAATCACATTTCAGTAGTTGAAAACGTATTGTTCATGCACAACTAGATGTGTACTGGAGCAACCAAAGGCGAAAGAACAGCAAATGAGAACAGCTACTGGTCCATTCCCACTACGAATATTAATAAAATCAGAGAACTAGCTAGTAGTAGAAAATTTTTCACCTCATTAAACAAATCTTTGGTGCCATGTGACAAACCAACCAGTCCAAAAGCTTAAATTGTTAGATGTAGACTTGTGACGATGTTATCGCATCTTACAACAAGAAATCTAAAACTACGGAATGAAAGATGCAAATTCACCTAGAACAGCTCTATCATGTAGCTAAAAAACTGGACTCGGTAGCTAAAAAAGGAATATTAACAAACAATTCATGTGCCTTACCTCTTCTACAAAGCAACGAACTTGATCTTGCCACAGATCAACTGAGTAAACAAGCTTAGCCGCCCACGGTTCAGTTTCATCTCCAAAACCCCATGAAGAAATACCTTCACTCGATGCAACCTCTTCCTTAGACAGAGGGGCAGGATCTTCAAAAGGCAAAGACATCCCTTGGCCTAGAAAATCCAGAGCCCAAACTCTGTAGTCACGCCCCAAATCCTTAAGTTGCTTCTCATAATGGAAAGAGCCAACACCAAAACCTGGCAGAAAGAGAACATTAGGAGAATCCACGTTTTCGCACCCTGCTTTCTCATAGTGCACGTTGAGTTTAGGCTTCCATCTCCAAAAGCAACTACTTATTTCTGCACCAGATTCACCATTTGAACCATCAGGTAGACCTGGAATCAGAACCTTTGTTGCAAGCTCCTCTACCCCTGAAATATCCCTTGCTCCCTCCTCAATCACATAACCATCATAACTCCCACTACAAACTTTGAAATTGAGTCTTTTAGAGCCTCTTAGCTGCACCCGACCCATATCACAAAATCTCAAAGTCCCACATGTAGAAGTAGTGTTGGTGTAACAACCTCCTAGTTTTCCTATAGAAGAAACTATTGAATGACGTGAATTCAAACTGTTTTCAACCAATTTCCACTTTGAGTTTACAACTTGACAGCATGGTGCTGACCCATAAGAAAGAGTTTCCATACCCACAAACTGTGTTCAACTATAACAGCAAAAACGGTTCACTGCAAACTTCACTCGATTTCCTGTGATAATAGACAAGAAAAAGAGCCAGATTAAAAATTTCGTAGTTCTTAACGCCGAATTGATCCTGTTTTATCACCGAGCAAACAAAGCATGCGATACATCATGAACTGCCTTTACAATAAAAGTGGACTATGATTTTTTATCAATTCGAGCTTAAAAACAATCAGAATCATTAAACCTTGACTTGTTTAGGGAGAAATTACCTTTAATTTAGTGAAAAAGGAACATGAAAATCTGCTGCTTCTCCAGGTTTTCAGAGTCTAGAACAAGAGTTAATGAACAGAGACATGTTGCAAGATCCTAGATATGTTTCGACTTGCTTGAAAGATTCTCTTTCCTTTTTATCACATCACATTGGTATGATTTGTATGATTTTTTTTAATTAGATCACGTTGATTTAATTAAAATTATTTGTCAAAATTTATAATCTGATATATTATATATTTTTTAAAATTTACTTAATACATCATATATAGAAATTAAAATTATTACATATTTTTGAAATAGTAAAATATAAATAATTCCGACATTTCTTATTTTTTTATAAACTTTAACACATAATTGAAAAATATATACCTAAATATTGAATATATATATATATATATATATATATATATATATATATATGAACTAATTTTTTTTATTAATATAAACTTTATAGACATGTTTTCTATAAAGAAATAAATTTAATTATTATTTAGATAAATATTTGAGTAAAAAAATATTCAATGAGTAAGATTTGGCTCAAATTTAAGATTTAATTATATTTTGGTTTTAAAATTGATGACAAATCTATTTTTAATCCCTTAAATTAAAAGAACGTATTTTAGTCTCTTAAAATTAGTAAAATATACTTTAATTTCTTTTAAACACCAAATTTGAAAAATTAAAAATAGTTTAAAAAAATTCATTGTAGTTCCAAAATTTAGTATATTTTTAATTATATATATATATATATATATATATATATATATATATATATATATATATATATATATATATGTGTGTGTGTGTGTGTGTGTCAATTAATTTTTAATATAATTTATAAATTTATCATATTTAATTTGTATGTGTGAATACGGGCTTCTTTGTTGAACTTGGTGTTACTTTTTTTTGTTTGAACTCGCGTTAGTCCGTTATTTTATTTTTTAAAATTTATTAAGTTTAATATACATATTAAAAAGTCCCTTAATATATTTATTTTTTCACTTTTTTAAATTAGTTAATTTTAAAAGAATATTTGAACTTTAGAAGTATCATGTTAAAATTACAATATTATTTATTTGAATTTTATAAAAATATAATTAAAAAATAAAATTTTAAACTATATTCTTATTTTTAAAAGAATGGAGTTGGCAAACATTCCATCTTATTTCTGATTTAGGTATTGACACGTTAAACCGAACATCCCAAATCAGATTGAAAACTAAAAATACCCAAACCCGTTTGAATAGATTGGCGGGTCACGCTTATCCGACCCATTTTGTCATTTCATCCAGAATGTTCTGGCTACCTAATGAACCACCCACCCCACCAGCGTCGTTTTCAAATAGTACAATTTCACACTAATTTTGGTTTAAATAGATAAAAATGGTTTTCGAGTTGATTAATTATAATTTGGTATATGGCTGAAAAAGTTTTTTTTTGGGTTTAAAAATTAAATCCCACTACTCTTTTTATATTTTAATGCAGAACTAATTTTGTTAAAAGAATACAAACCAAACTATTGATGTTATTTAGAAAAAAAACTAAAATGTAAAAAAAAATGTAGTTTTCTATTTTAATGTTATCAGGTAAAGAAATAAAACTGAGTTTACATTTTTACTTTAATATCAATTTAAATTGAAAATCACTCCTAAAATAGGTTTATTGTTGTCTTTTTTAATAATATTATTGTCTCGTTCATTTTATTATAACAATTATGCATTATTATTATTACTATTATTATTATTATTATTATTATTATTAGAATAGTTAGTATTATTATTACGTTATATTTATTATCATAATTATTTTGTATATTATAATTACCATTATTTTACTATTTTTTTCATCATCATTGTCACATATTATAATATATTCCTTTTCATGGTGAAAATTCTATCATGAAATAAGATTAATATTAATTTATTTTTATTCTTTTGCGTTTTACCATATTCATGTCTTATCTCATTTGATCATATTCCAACTATCAAAAGAACGTAAAACCTAATGTGTATGCATTTAATGCATTGAGAATTTTAAGAATTCTTTAATAAGTTTATCAATGTTTTTATAGTCATCCTAAAAATTGTACTAATGATTTGTGATTAACTGATTCTATAAAAATTTTCAAGCAAAACAGGCTTAAATAATCTTATTAGTTCATTTATTCATTATAAGAGAAGGGTAACTATTGATTTTTTATACATCTACAAAGTGATAATTTATATATCATACTTTTTTTTGGTAATATTTATGGATGAGATAATTTGACGTGAATGATAGACTTTGCACATGTTAAACCTAAATATTTTCAATAATAATTTTGTTTGTTTTCGTGTAATGGTATGAAGAAGTAAGGAATGTGAGTGTGTGGAGGAGAAAGATAGAGGTGTAGAAGGAAACAAAGATAACTTACCGTAAAGGGATTCTCTTTAGGTTGCGTGGAAGCGAGGCGTATTTACATTTAGCCAACTCACAAGTCAAAGAGAAATGACAAAGTCAATCAATTTAATTTGATATAGATAGGTTAGGTTGTGTTCTGGACGTTAAATCTGATTTTATTTTAATATTTTTTTTAAAAAAAATTAAGGCTTTGAACTATTTTAAATGTAATTTTCTTATTTAATAAAAAACATTTTGTATAACATGGTATTGTATCTATATGAGGTTGTTTGAAGGTAGAAAGATATATGTGAACTGGGAAAGGTTATGGTAGAGGCTAATAGACTAAATAGGTATATGCTTTTCATTTATTTATTAATTTAACATTTACGAAAGTTATGCTTTATTATATACATCTGATGTAGAATTAAATTCGTTTGGCTTGTTAATATATGTCTCCTACTGTTTAAGTGAATCTTCCCTTTTACATTTTTCCTCCAGGCGCTTGAAGATTAGCAGTTGAAGAAGGAACGGTAATTAAATAATATTCCTTTCCCTCCTAGCGTAGAAAATGAAGTGTGTAATATAAATTATGTAAAATATATAAAGTAGTGTAATATACACACACACACATATATATATATATATATATATATATATATATATATATATATATATATATATATATATATATATAACGTGGTTATAAGTTATATGGTGTAACATTATAGACATATGTGTAGGGAGGGTCAACATAGAAAGATCTCTCCAATGGTAAGATATTGTCCATTTTAGATCAAGTTCTCACGAATTTACTTTTGGTACCATTTCAAAAGGCCTTCCTTAAGCATCTCTTACTTTCCACCTCCCATGATTCATTTGGTTGTTTGCCATCGGCCGCCTGCCAAGATTTCACCTTACCATGGAGGGACATACTCATCTAAGCCGGACACCAAGACTAATTATCGGCTTTGATACCAATTGTAAGGAGGGGCAACACACATAGTTCCTCACAATGGTAAGATATTGTCCACTCTAGACCAAGCCCTCATGAATTTGCTTTTGATACCACTCTAAAAGGCCTCTTACCAATAGAGGTATCTCATGTGTATATAAACTCATGTTCATCTCATGTTTTTTATCCGATATGGGACTTTTGTTTATATCTTGACAGTTTAACCATTGGACAAGTCATGGTCGTAGAATTTGGAAAAATAATTTGAACAAAATAGGATGCGCAATGTATGAAAAGACGATATTTACACTAATTAGGCTCATCTAACATAAAAATATCTTACTGTATCGTATGACCATCCGATTAGCCATAGCCTGAACGGTCAACTATATCCCAGGTGGTCAACCAATGAACTCAGCCAGCCGCATACCAGTCTGGATTAGAAACCAATGAGCTTGGTTGACATGTCAAACAAGTCAATTGATCATACACTAGCCCGGATAAAGGTTCCACAACTCAGAGCCCATACCTACAACATGGAGTACACATAGTCGAGATCGACCGATCACCAAACAAGCCGATCGACCATGTACAACTTGGAACACAAGCTAGTGAGCCCGACCAACCACCAGACAGGTTGACAGGTCATGCACCAGCTTAGAGCATAAGTTAGCAAGATTGGTCGGTCATGTACAAACTCACACAGTCAACCACTAACTCAGGAAGCAGAACAACGAGTTCGACTGACCACCACATAAACCGATCAACCACGAATTGGACTGATCGGGATGAACAACCCCAGAGTAGATTAACTCTAAAGTTGATCAACTGAAGTGTAAAGTATGATTACCTATAATGAGGCCATAATTAAGCTAACGTTAAAAAAAAAAACCTACCACGAAACCTATAAATAAAAATTTGAGGTAAAAAGGTAGGTTACGTGCATTAACTATCGCATTCATTATTATCTGTCAAAGGTTGAGCTAACTTTCTATAAGTACCTTTATACTGGTTTAGACGAACTAAAGCTTGGTTTCTAGATAGCATTTGAATTTCGGACGACACAACACAACTCGAACCATTGACCTTGACTTCTTACCAAAACACTTAAAACATGAATAAAGATTAGACCTTGCAAGTAATATAGAGTGAGGGGAGTAGGGTTTGAGAAACTGTAAACAAAAAAAGGCAGAGTAAGAGAGGTGTAAGTACATTAAACATATCGATCTTACCATTTGTAGTTTCTAATGAAGTTAAAAAGTAAAACAACAATGATTCTTGTCCAACAATTTCACTAAGTAATGTTCTAAAAGGAAAACCACAATGAACCATGTATAAAGAGATTTAGAAAAAGGGGTTTCCAACCACGAAAAGTATATTAACATTTTAGAGTGAAAAAAAACATTTTAAAGAGAATTTTAACATTATTTGGGAAAACATAAAAAATGGAGAAGGTGCATGTTGTTAAGATAAACTTAAATTTTAGGGGTTTATTAGTAATATTGTTTGAGTCTTATTTTATTATTTCGGATATAATAATATTTAGTTTGATTTTGATAAAGATAAAATAGGGATTAATAGTTTTGATTTTCCATTTATTTAGGTGCATTATTATTTTATTTTGTTGATATAAGATAAAGACAGATTAAGTAGTTATTTTTATTTTGAGTTACTTGATATTTTTTTTAGTTTATATTATTTGTAATTGGTCTGAGACCATATTTTCACCTATTTAAAGGGTGTCAAGATTCAATGAGAATTACCACAATGATTTAGAGTTGAATACTCTTGTGCATCATGTTTTTTTTTTATCAAAGTGGTATAACTTTATGTTCTGAGTATCGAGAGAAAAAAAATAAAGGGAGGGGAGAGTCAAACACCATGAAGGAAACAATGAGTGCTTGATTGTTTTGTGAGAAAGATGACAAAGGTAGTTAACGAAATGAGTGTGTCACAGTTGTCGGAAAAGATCAATTACGACTATTGGTCTTTGTAGATAAAGGTTCTTCTTGGATCCCAA
This sequence comes from Vigna mungo, assembly GCA_036885675.1. Lineage (NCBI taxonomy): Eukaryota > Viridiplantae > Streptophyta > Magnoliopsida > Fabales > Fabaceae > Vigna > Vigna mungo. Next base: position 15,182,427 of record CP144693.1, on the reverse strand, counting down.
GATGTATGAGACATAATAGGGGATGGGTACAATGAACCTGTGGATGATGAACATCAGACAGTGACCCAGATTGCTGCATTGAAAAAGACACGGGTGAAAGACAGGTCAACTTTGTACTATCTATGTGAGGCAGGTTCGACTACAAGCTCTCATAAGAAAGTTTGAACATATGGAGATGGATGAAAATGAGGGAGTTTTCGAGTTTATAGCTCGAGTGCAGAAGATGAACAACCAACTCGAAATGAACGAAGAAGAGGTGCATCCTAACTGGATTGTTGAAAAGATATTGAGAAATCTAATGGATGATTTTGAAAGTTTCATGGTCAATATTGAAGAGACAAAGGATCTGTCAACTCTCATTGTGGAGGAGTTAGCTGGGTTATTAAAGACCCACAAATTAAGGAAGAAAAAGAAAAAGAATGAACCTGAAAATCAAGCACTACAAGCATAGTTTGACTAGAATGAAACTCGAAATAGTCAAAGTCGAGGTCCTAAAGGGAAAGAACAAGTAGGCCGAGGACGAGGTGAACGTGACCGAGGAAAATTTGAGGATGATAGTGAAAAGCAAAATGGTTAGTAAAATTGGCATGATTGAGGACAAGGAAAAGGGTAAGGAGATCGGTCAAGGGTGGAATGTTTTAAGTGGGGCAAGCATGACTACTATGCGAATGATTACAAATAGAGGAAATGCTACAATTGTGCTAAGGCTGACCACATTGCAAAGTATTGTCAGACTGAGACAAAGGAGGAGAGAAATCTCCTTAGTGGAGATGTGGAAGAAGAGTGTGGAATCTTGTTGATGGCAAAGAGCACGAATGTAGAGAGTGTGAACATGGAGAGCTTGGTGCCAACAATGGATGAAGTGATTTTGGTAAATGGTGCAATAAATGTGGAGAAGGAAAACCCGAAGAAGAAATTCAAACAAAAAGATAAAGAGATTCAGTGGATAGGGATTATGAATAAACATTGAAGAGATGAAGAAGGCTATTGAAGTGAAGGAGGAGGACCATCTAGTGTTCTTGAACCAGATAAAAACAAGAAAGAGGAAGATGAAGATGTTGAGAAGAACCAGGGTATCAGAAGCTTAGATACTAAGATAGCAAAAAATATGATAAATAAAATTTCAGACGAGATAAAGAAGTCAGCCAATGTTGTTGAGAGGTCGGTCAAGATTGTTGAGAAATCACCTAAAGTCAGAAACGAGTTGGTTGAGGTTACTGAAACGTTGGGCAGAACAAAGAACAAGTCAGCCTAAGTATTAGAGGATTCCGTTAAGGTGAACGATAACACGACCAACATGAAAAAAAATGAAGAATCTAAATCAGGTTGAAAGAAGCAAGCTTGATGCGGGGTGATTCACATAATAAACCAAATAAATAACGAAAAATTTAAGTTTATGAAGAAGTTTTGTTAGGATAAACTTAAATTTTAGAAATTTATGAGTAATTTTGTTTAAGTCTTGGTCTAATAATATTTAGTTTGATTTTGATAAAAAAAAAATGACATTGGTAGTTTTAATTTTTCATTTATTTAAATGTAATATTATTTCATTTTGTTATATAAAATAGATATAGATTAAGTAATTGTTTTTATTTTGAATTGATATTTTATCTTTAATTTTTATTATTTATATTTGACCTAAAACTCTATTTTTTACCTATTTAAAAAAATTTAAATTTCAATAAAAATTACCAGATTAATTTAGAATTAAATACTCATTTGTGTGTGTATTTATTTTAACACAGGATAACTAAGAAACCGTTTTTTTTAACATAGGTAGACTAAGAAAGCCCATGCGTATTAGAGATTGTGTGAGGAAAGGAAAATAAAGTCTGTAATTTGAGTGGATGTAGGGGCGAATTGAAGAATGTTTCTCCCTGCACCTCACCGATTTCTCTCTACACCTCCAAAATTACATTTTAACCCCTATATAATAAAAGACAAACTAGTATTGATCAATGCACCCCTGTTTATTGTTGCGGCATTTCGTGTTGCGACACGGTCAAACCGCATTTCAGGTTGCGTTTAACCCCATTTAAACAAAATCAAATTTATGCATACTGATAATAATTATTATTTACTTAATAAATAATTTAATAAAATTTCTAAATTCATTAAAAAAAATATGTTTCGATTATATACTTAACAAATAATATAAATTATTACTTAAAATACAAAAATACATATTTATCAACATTTATTTAACTACTACTACAAATTGATATGTTAATAAATTAGTTAATCAAAATTCAAAAATAACATATCATATAAATTACATTAATAACATTTAATATATAAAATAATATCTAATTCCAAAAAATAAAAACCTACCTAAAATTTAATAACAATCAAATTCATAGAAAAAGTAAGCAAAAAAAAAAAACAAACCGCATTCTGATGTGTATTTCCAGCAACCGCAGTCTGAGCTGCGTTTTGTACACACCGCATTTCGATATGCGGCCAACAAAAAAAGGAACTGCAGATCAAGCTGCGGCAGCGAATTTTCCGGCCAACACAGAACTCTAACCGCAGATCAAACTGCGGCAGCAAAGTTTTCCTAAACCGCCTTTCGATTTGCGGTGGCTAGTAACCGCAGATCCAGCTGCGGTAACCGCAACGCAGGTGAGACAGTACACCCCCCGAAACCCAAACGACGGCAGACCTTAACCGCAGAAACAGTTGCGGTTCCTTTTCCGACACCCCCTCCCCTTTCGCACCATGATCCCGCAACAAATCCCACCATTACAATAACCACACCCACAGATCCCATTTCAACAGTTATATATATATCTGCACTCCACAAAAAACGCAAGGAAGTGCTACCACCAACCAACGTTAACATCACTCCACAGCAACACCCCAACAGTCACACTGCACTTTGAAAATTTTTTCTTACCACCGGAGGAGAGTAGAGGAGAAGACGGAAGAAATCAAAAATTGTATGTAGGGTTGTAGAAGTGTGAGTTGCGGCTGAGGTTTCTATTTTTTTTTTTTTAAAAAGAAAATATGAAAAGGCTTAGAGGGTAGGAAGTAGGGGTACAGTAGGATTTAAAAATGTTTGGTGAGGTGCAGGAAGAGATGGGTGAGGTGCAGGTAGAAACACTCCGAATTGAAATAGAGGGTGAGTGACTGACATGACTAGGGTTTCACAAGATCAAAAATTGGGGTGTTGCAGGTCACATCTTTGTGTTTTACTCTTCCACGTCTTCAAATTTCCTTCTATTTCTAGCTAATTGAGGATTGTTTTCTTTTAGTTTTTTCTTTTTGTTATTTTAATTTATTGTGAACGTGAAACGTGTATAGATTATGTTTTTTTTTACTCTCTCTTTTGTAAAAATTATAGATATATTATAGATTATAAACTAACCATACTTTAATATCATCTAAAAGAAATACATAAATTTCCTACATTAAAAAATATGAAAAACAAAATCAATTTAAAATAATCACAAACATAAATTAATGACAAAAATTAATTTGTTATATTTACATTTTAAGTCGCTACATATTTTTTATTAAGAACCATATAATCAATCCTTACAAAACATTTAACTCTAATACTTACAAAATATAAATAATGTTTTTCTTACAAATTCTCTATATTGAAGTGTTTTTATATATCATTTTACTAACTATTCTTTATTTTTCTCATTGTTTTTTCATTCTTGTATTTGCATTTACTTTTGAAGTAGAAAAGAGAGAGAGGAGAGTAAAAGGAAGTCATTATTTATGTTTGGATAAAAGGATATGAGTGAAAATATGAGAAAGAAATAGGAGGGAGTAGAGCTGCCTGTCTAATGCAATAAAAAAAAAGTGGATGCAAGAGAAAAAAAAAGTTGTTTGGTTGGAACTTGTACTTAGTTGATGGAGCTTTTTAAGAAGAGTTTTTTTTTTTTAAATTTGTTTTTAGTTGAATGTTTTAGTTTGATTCTTTAGTTAGAATTCGTCTTTACTCAATGAAAATTTTGAGAGAGTTTTCTTAATTAGAAATCGTCTTTATCCAATAGAATTTTTGGAAGAAGTCTTTTTGGTTGGAACTCGTTTTTAATCGAATATTTTAGTTTGATTGTGAGAGGATCAAACGAAGAAGTTGTGGTCAATTGGCCAAAAAGGTCGAATGGTTGAGGTCGACTGGTTAAGGCCAAATGGCCGAGCGAATGATTGAGGCTGAAATGCTTAGACTGAAAAGTAAACAAAGAAATTTAGGTCGAGTGGTTGAGGCCTAAAATGTCAAGACTAAAATGTCGACATAGAAATTCAGACAGAATGGTTGAGGTTGAATGTTAAGGCCGACTTGTTGAGGTTGAATGGTTAAGGCCAAATGACTAAATATGTCGATTGGATGAATAGGTCATTTGGACAAATAGGTTGATTAGTTGAACAGGCCAAAAGAATGAGGCCAAATGGTTGAGGCTGAATTGTTGAAGTCGATTGATTGAGGCCAAAATGTCAAGACTGAAAAGTAAACAAAAAAATTCAGGTAGAAGGGTTGAGGTTGAATGATTGAGGTCAAAATGTTAAAGACTGAAAAGTCGACAGAGAAATTTAGGTTGAATGGTTCAAGTCAAAATATTAAGATTGAAAAGTCGACAAAGAAATTCAGACCGAATGGTTGAGGTCGAAATATCATGACTGAAAAGTTGACAAAGAATTTAGGTCAAATGGTTGAGGCCGAATGACCGATGATAACTCCTTATATTTGCATATTTTTCTTTTCTTAGAAGCTTTTGTTAGTCTATTTTAGTCTTTAATTTTCTAGAATTAGAATGATTTTTGAATTTTTCTTTAAAATTGTAGTTTGATAAAATTCTAGTTAAAAATAGGTTTTTAGATGTAATTTTTAGTCTTTGTAAATAATTAGAAATTTAATTTTCTGTTAATAAAGAAAAAAATAAAAATAAAATAAAATACAATAAAAATATTTTTTGGTTGAATTTTTCTTTTCTTTTTCTTTAATTGTTGATTGATTTTTTTTGTAGATTGGGCTTCTGCATTGAAAAGAATAAAAAAATCTGATTTAAGTGCTGAAATTTAATTGGCCGGTCTTGGAAAAGTTGGAAATGAAATTGAGCTTCTCCAAATAATTGAAACGCTGCTGGCACATTGAGGGTTCTATGCTGTTGCTGATTGGAATTGGTTGCCTGATGCCATTGCAATGGGTTGGATCAAATTTAAGTGGAACGATGTCGTTTTGGCTTAGTTGCTTCTGAGGGGTCTTTGTGTAATACACTTCACTTGGCAAAAGGAAGAAGCTGGAACATTTGAGAAGGGAAAAGTACCCAAAGCTAGGGCAGAGCGAGAGCTTCATTTGGAGAAAGTGCGATTTTGATCATCCTGCCCGGAGATGGAAGAGGCTGACCGGCGAGAAAAAAAGAGCTGACCGGAGCACTTGAAGCTGAACAAAAGGGCACGTGCTGAAAAGGGCTGGGAGGTTCAGAAGAAGCATAGATCAGAAGCTTAGTGAGCACGCTTTCCTCTTTCAATTTTTTTTTCCTTTTTTCTTTCTTTCCTTTTTGTTTCTGACCCTATAAAAAGGGTTTTCTACCATGTAAATAAAACTCTTGAACACTCATAGACTTTCACCTAGACACTTTCAGACGCTACAATTCTCCATTCTGTAGATTAGGATTTTTCTCTCTTACGTAGAAGTAGGGTTTTTGGCTATTGGATTTCGCCGAGAAGCTTGCGAGAGTGACAGACCGCGAGTGCATTGGTGAATTCGGTACTGTGTAATTTTCTTTCCATGTTAATAAAGTTTGATTCGGTGTTCGTTTTCGTATGTTCGTTTGCTTTGATTCTGTTCTTTGTTTTAGTTTTTTTTTTTGCTTGTTATGTTTCAAGAAATGATTGGATTCTGATTCTTTGCAATTTTATGATTCCTCTGGAATCAAATGACTCCATAGTGAGCATTATTAATCGAGATGTCTTCTCGAGTCAGAGATGATTCCATTAAATAAAGATTCATCTGTTTCTATGTTTTTCTGATTTTGTTCGTGAATTTTTGATTGATGAATAGGCTAGTGGACATTTGATTGGATAAATCAGTGGAAAGAGTCATTTTAAGGTTCTGAAATATGAACCAGAATACCCTGGATTGGGATTCACATTATCAGGATGTTTTCCTGAGAACTCTATGCACTATTTCATTCAATTCAATGTGTATTTCACCTATGAAATCAATTCTGTCTTTAAGATTGTTCTTCATTTTTGTTTGAGCATTTTATTTGTAACATGTAGGTCTAGTCACTTGCTTTCTATTTTTGAAATTGCTACTCTTTCTCGTAGATTAGAAATTCTTTTGTATGTTAATTTCATTTTCTTAGGTTACTGTGAATTGAAAATTAATATAGTTTGTTTTGATTGTGTGTAAATAGTAATAGGTTCAGTTTAATGAATTAGAGTTAGATTTTTTTTAAAACAGTTTACATATTTTCAATTCTTTTATTTTAGAATCTTTTATTTTTATTTCCCCACCTTGCATTAGTTAGTAGTTAGTAAATAGTAAAATTAAATAATAAGATCTAACCAAACACTTTAAACTTAACAAGCGAGTCCTTGGATTGATCCTTGGTTGACCACTATACTTCATTAGTGGGGAAACTGAGTTTGTTGACTTTTAGCGCGACATAAAAGCCTTTCAACAGCCGAGTCGAATGATTAAGGCCGAATGGTTCAGGCAGAAATGTTAAGATTGAAAAGTCGATAAAGAGATCGAGACTGAGATGTTGAGGGTAAATGGGCGAGTTAAATAGTTAAGGCCAAGTGGATGAACAGGTCGACTGACCAAACAAGTCAAGAGGATGATGTCGAATGGTTGAGGTCAATTGGCTGAACAGACTGGCATGATGAGACAAAATGGTTGAGGCCGAATGGTTAAGATAATTGATCGAATGGTTAGGGCTGAAGGGTTGAAGGCAGATGGTTGATATATTGCTTGTTGACGTCTTCCATTACTATATTGTTTGTCATGTTCTTTGTGGTTACCATGGATTAAATGAAATACTTGCTTGGGCCCAAAATGGGCGCAAATATATTTCGGTAGGGTTGATCGAGTACTTGTAATTGCTTGTCCTGTACCGCCCTCATCTCTTGTTGGTTTGGTCTCTAAGATCTCACATGGTTCCAAACCGCTCGTACGGTATCTGGAGCATATACTATAATTCTAAAGTCAGTAGGTGGCCGATAAAAAGGGTATTAAATGCTATAATGCATATGTCTGAACAATCATACCTTAGACCTTTATTTATAGTCATTTTTACGAATTTTTACCTTTTTGTTGGCCTAATCACGACACAATTATACCTTAATCAACATTAGTTGATTGATTTGTATCATCATTCGTTAAGTGTTAATTTGACATTTATTCTATAATTAGCAAACCGATCTGGGTAAAAGACTAGAATGACCAATAAAGATGATTGATTAAAGTGATCGATCAATGTGATCAGTTAAGATGATCATTTAAGATGGTAGAATAAAATGATTGATTAAGATGATCAATCGGAATAATCCATTTAAAAGTAATTTACCAGAATTATTGATCTACAAGTAATAGACCCAAAAATATATGAAGTCTCTTAGTTAACCTATATGACTCTGGAAACCCAAGTATATGTAGTCGAAAGGATTTGAAGAAAAAAAGAAGAATCTAACCACAGTATATATCGAATGTTACAATCCGAAAGAAATTTGTTAATCGAAACTCGTCATTAATGAATGAAGTTTTGGAGAAGGGTATGTGATCATTATCCTCAATTTCTATTTCCTTTCCCTTTTTCAAAGTGCACTGTATAGCGAAGGCCCACGTACTTTGTGGCTGCTCTCCAACTCGCTACCCGACACCCCCACTCCGTAAACAGAGCTCATGTAAAAATGTGTCAACTAAAAAAAAAAAAAAAAAACATCGTAAAAGCACTTCTTACGTTAACGGAGTTACAAACGAAAGATTAACATTTTTCAAAAAACAAAAAATGTTCATTTATTTATTATTAAGGAACAAGCATGTCACGCAAACATTTACTTTCTAATTCTGCACTTTCCTTGCATGTCTGATAAAATATTCGCGTTTTACGAACCCATTTCCACGTGCTGTGTTTTCTTCTGACACGTGATGGCGGCGTTGCTCCACGCGCTGTTGTGGCATGTTTGCAGTTCGCAACTCGTGGGTCCAACATAAAAGATACTTTCTTAGAAGGCAAAGGCATGGTAAAAAAAAATGTCCAAATGAAAATAAAATATAACAGTTCAAGACAGTAACGTCATCTCTCTACCAACATTCGTTTCTCAACCCAGCTGACACACCGCAAGCCGTCGCCGTCGCCGCCGCCAATGGGTGCCGGAGAGCCTGTGAGTTTATGGTTTCAGCTTTTTTGTGTCTAAGGGGGTTGCTACTCTGTGCCAAGTTTTAATCTTTCTTTTGTTTTTGGCGTGGTAGGTGGTGGTTGAGAAAGAGAATGAAACCGTGGTTGGAGCAAAGAAGGAGGAAGACTTGGAGAAAGGGGAAGTGGATGTTGAAGAAGAGAGAAAGTTTCAGAGCAATGATGTTGTGGATGATCATGAAGAATCTCATCTCGCAGGTTTCCACAGGTTGAACCCCACGAACCCTTTGAGAATTGTGATCAATAGTTCCACCAGAGCTGCAACTCCTTCTGCTGCTCAATCTCAACGTCCTCACACTCACACGCGCTCCACTCCAACCCCACTACAGGTACTTTTCTTTCTCTCTGCAGAGGAGTGAAATGCCTTGTTCAACTCAATTTTTTGAAGGAAAATTGTAATGGGTTCCTTGAGTTTGCAGTAATTCTGTATGTGTTGTGCTTGTTGTTATTTTTGTGAATTTTTGAATGTTACAATCTTATAAGGTATTATTCTATTCCCCTGTTTTAACAGCAACCCGAAGTAGCGAATCTGAATTCGAGAAAATATACCAACAAAATATCCTTGTTTCTCTTTGTTCTCCACGTGTTTATAGCTGTTGCGTTGGTGTGCTTTCTTGTGTTCAAGGGAGTTCAAGGGCTTATCCTAGAATCGGAATCTACCAAGAGGAAAGAGAAAGACGTGTTAAAGTATTTTCTTCCACAAGTGGAGGCTTCATCTTTAATGAGTATAATCCTTGCGTTCATTTGGCAAGGGGCGATCAGGAAATGGCCCACTTTGATGCTTCATTTCATACTTTGGTTTACTTTTGTTATGTCTCTGGCTGCTGGGATTCTCCTTATTTGCTTTCAAAAGCCTGCCACCGATGGTGTTGGAGTGTGTTTCATTGCTTTTGCAATTGGCAATGGCTTATATGCTTGTTGGGTTAGTCACAGAATTAAGTTTTGCTGTAAGGTCTTGAGTCTGTCTCTTCAACCTGTGTCCAAATTCCCTGATCTGAACAAACCCACATATCATGTTCTTGGGGCTGGATTTTTGTGGATATCTCTGTGGATTTTAGCTGTGGTTGGAGCACTAAACTTCTATTTTCCTCCTTTAACCATCATTGTGTTGGTGCTGAGTTTGCAATGGACTACTGAGGTCATGAGGAATGTCGTTAACATCACTGTTAGTAGGGCCATTGCTTTGTATTACCTCAGAGGAATGCAATCTAGCACCCAATTTTGTTTTCTGAGAGCTCTGACGCGGAATCTTGGAAGTGCTTGTTTGGGGTCTCTCTTTGTGCCTGCAATTGAGGCCCTGAGGATTGTTGCTCGGGGACTCAATTTGCTTGAGGGAGAAGATGAATTCATGTTCTGCTGTGCTCGTTGTTGTTTAAGAGTCATGGATTCCGTTTTCAGAAATGGCAATGGCTGGGCATATGTTCAGGTAACTTTCCAAATTAACTGAGTAATAGGTATACATAACTGCACTTCATGAAATTCAGTCAATGTGTGATTCTCATTTGTTAATCTCTCAGTTTTGGTAAAATTGAGTTTTCCCTATTGAGCCCATTATAATCATTGTGTTCTGATGACTAAAAGAAGCTAAGGATTTTCTCAGACATGATGCCTCTCCATAAGAACTTATAGAAAACTCATTTCAGTTTTTTCTTATTTTTCTCTCCTACAATACAAGCCCTTTAGCAAACATGCCTTTCTTACGTTTTATTGGTTAGTTTTCTCAAAGTAAGATTTATCTGTAAGCTTGATAATTTTGTGTGTTTGTCTTATACCCTTTGGATTCTTTCAACACATGGCCCCTACCGAGTTTCAAATTTTTATTGTGGCCATTTTGCTTGTGCTGAAGTTATGACTGAACAATCACTATCTGACTGCCTCTGCTTCACAGAGTGGTCCTTGCTCCAACTTTATTTGACTGCACATTCAACACCATTAGTGCATAGTTCAAGACCAGGTATTTAACTAAACTAAGTGGTTTGAACTCATTTGAATTCATCTAAACAGATAGCAGCATATGGAAAAGGGTTTGTGAAGGCATCTCGAGACACTTGGGCCCTCTTTGAGAAGGAAGACATGGTGTCAATTGTAGACTCTGATATAACCAGCTCAATTTGCTTCCTCACAGGAGTTTGCAGCGGCTCTATTTGTGTCATTGTTGTAGCTGCTTGGACCCATAAAGTACACCAATCTTTCACAGCTACCTTATCCCTCCTCACATTCCTCATTGGATACCTTTTGGTTGGTACCCTTTATCTCACAACTTTTCTATTATTATTATGATTATTGGTAGTAGCAGTTCACAAATGAATGATTAACATGTGAGCAAGTGGTGTTAATTAATTAACATATTCAACTTTTTGACTCTGCAGACCAGAATTGCCATGGCAGTGCCTCATGCCTGTGTGAGCTGTTACTATGTATGCTATGCTGAGAATCCAGACAATAGATTGTTTGATAAAACAATTAAGGATCGCCAAGCCTTGTTAAAAACTGGCCGTGATGTGGTTCCAACACCAAGGGGATTCAGGAGGTATACGAGGAGCTGATCCAACTTCAAAGTTCTTAACTGGCTTCTCTATTTTCATTGATTATGCAGACATGGTTTGTTAGACCATGTTGTGTCCAAAAGGGTTGAAAAATTGGAGTGAAAACCAATCCATGGTGATGGTTTTGTTGAGAATGATGTGGTTGGCACAAAGGTCATTATTGGAATGGGAGAAACGTGGAGGGTTATCAACATGGCCACTGCAGAAAGTGATCTGTGGCCCCCTCTTTGTACTGATATGTATAGTTTTTTTTTTGCACATATACTTTTAGGATATTCGTTAGGTGAAGTTATTTATTGTATCATGTGCGTAGAAGCCACTAACTTTTTATTTAATTATTCTTGCAAGTGTTCCACGACAAAAATTAAAACCGAGTTATTGCATGTTTTTTCATGCTCCATATAAAAGGTTGTTTTTTTATATTCAAACCAATGGTATAAGATTTTATTGTATATTGGAACAGTTACACAACTTAGAAAATTTTAAATTTTAAATTTACAGAAAGGCCGTAAAGTTTATTTCCTAATTTGGATCACCACTTTCATTTATTTTTGTTACAAATTTCTCTACTTTCCATGATAATTTAGTTTTCTACAATTTATTTTGGTATTCTTACTGTTCTACTCTATTTTCATCAATCATCACATTGATCTTTTCGAATTCAATCACCTCTATTTTTGACTTCATTCATTTTTGCTACATTCCATTTCCATATTTACCAAAAATCTAAAACGAAATCATTGTGAAAATCTATATAATTAAGAAAGCAATCGAATTAATTAATTAATAATTATTACATCATATGTTTTTTCCACTTCTCGATATGCTCCCAAAAGAATATTTGTTCATACTTTGAATGAATAAAAATAATCTCTTGTCAAGTTATAATCTTTTGATGACATGCCAATGAAGGTATTAATAGCCTAAAAAAATGGTTGTCTGCATTAAATGCTTGAAAGGCTTTGTATTTCGTTCAGAAGGTTTCACATTTGAGCCGTCTGCACAACTGCTAAAGCGCTAGTAATGCTTTAGCTCAAATTCAAACGAACACAATCTTTAGTAGGAGTGTGTGTTGGTAACAATGAGATCGGTCTGGGTAGAGTAAACCCCGAAACGGGAAGAAGTGACAAGTATTGATACTTCTGGTAATATAACTTCTATCATATGTAACAATTAGCTTTAACCTTTTTTGGTGAAAATTTTTAGAAAAGACAATTTCTGTCGAAGATGGAATGACTTGTAAAGAAAAATATATATCATTGTCGAGTAAGTAATTCAGCTTCTAGAAAATGTTGTCCATAGGTTAATTAAGTTAAAAAGTCCATTGACTTTTACATTCCAACTAGATTCTTCATGTTCCAATACAATATTTTTCATGGTTTGAGAAAGGAAAAAACAAAAGTCGTGAAACACTCTCAAGCTTGTAATATTAGCTTATGATTTATAAGTAGAGAAAAGAGAGAACCACTCATCGAGTGTGCAGATTCTATCTAACGACTTGTAAGTGATCATGATTGCAAATTTTAAAGAGAATTAAAACATTTGTTGTTAACTCAGACGAGCAAAGGATTACTAGGTAAGGTTAATACTAGGATTGTCTAGTAGAAACCAAGAGTGAGTGAAACACAACTAGACAATGTATCAGGGGATACTAGGAGCGTCTAGGGATACCATGAGTGGTGAAGAATACTACACAACTAGGAGTGGGTAAAACTCAGCTGGGCAACGATCAAGTTGATACCTGGATTGTCTAGGTATACCAGGAGTGGTGAGAATACTCAGTTGTAATATTGTTGAAGATTATAATGGAACCCTCTAAGGTTAAAGGAGACTAGAAGTAGCTCAGTTGGAGTGAACCAATATAAGAATATCTGTGCATTTCCTGTTTATTTGTTTCTCAATGTTTTTCTTATAAAAACCTGCCGTAACATTTTCATTTTTAAATATAAGAGCTTCCTAGACTAAACGATTATTCATCAAAGAGGAAGTTTTTAACAAACACGATAGTGAATTTTCTGAATAACACTTGAAAAGAATTTATCGTTTGAAACTAATCGCAAGGTCAAGCACTTGAACAATTTACACAAAATTTATATACTCGACAAAAGTGATTATCATATTGGTTGTGAAAATTTTTTCCATTAACACTATTTAACCATTCTCTCTTCTAGTGTTTTTCAGTACACACATTTAAGGGAGCAAAGAACATGTGGAATACTCTAGTTGTCACACATAAAGGATTAAATGAAGTAAAAAGAAACAAGTTGAGCTTGCTAACACGTGAATACGAGCTATTCACCATGCTAGACAATGAGAACATCCAAGTCATGTTTAAGTGGTTTCAAACAATCTTAAATGAGTTAAGATCTCTAGGTAAGATCTATGATAATTTTGATAATATTGATAAAATTCTTTGCAGTCTTCCCAAGCAATGGAGACCACAAGTTTCCGTTCTAAGAACCTCAAAAAATCTTGATGGGATGAGCTTAGAGGTACTTGTTGGGATCCTAAAAGTTCATTAAGAAGAGCTTAAAAAAAGATGGAATTATAAAGAAAGTGTCAGAGCGGTGCAGCGGAATGATTAACGCGTTCAACAAACCAAGAGTGGGTGAATTGGTTTCTTATCGCAAATCTTTCTTTTAATAATTTTCTCAATAAAACTAATTTCCTTAAAACAATTTAAACAAATTAAAAGAGTAAGGAAGAGAGAAAATTGTACAAGTAATTTTTATACTGGTTCAGATCATAGAGATCCTACATCCAGTTGTTAATCTCAACTGAGAATTAACGCTTCACTAGCACAAACCAACAAACTGTTACAATCACAAAGAAAATAAAACAGTTTAAGGTTAGAACACCTCTCTTGTTACCCCAAGAGATGAAACTCACTTCCCCTGTAACCCACAAGGGATGAACACCTCCTTTGAATCTTCACAAAGGATGAACACCTCCTCCGAATGCTTCACGAAGGATGATAGGCTTTCAACTCAGCAACAACAACAGCACTCAATCACACTCCCTGTGAAAGTTCTCGCTCTATGCCAATAGCAACAGCACTCAATCACACCACCTGTGAAAGTTCTCGCTCTATGCCAACACGCCAAGTTCTCAAAGCCACAGCACAGGGGTTCAGCAAACCCCAGAACACTTATCACCGCACACTGCAGATAAGTATATAGAAAAATACACTTTGTATTTTCCGTCGTATTTTAGAATGAGAGTCCCAATCTAATTTATAGAGATCTCACTCAAGGATACCTCCAAAAATCCGTTGTCAACTAATTAATTGTGATAATCAATTTTCCACTTATGGTAATTGATTATGCATTTGATGAATGCACAACGATAAAAAACTTGCTTAAAAATTCTCATAATTGCTCATGATAATCAATTATGGCAAGTCATAATTAATTATTGATAATTGATTATTATAATATAATAATCGATTATCTTGAGTATAAAATGAGGTTTTCTAATTTAAAAATTAATTTTAACACAACGTAAGACAAACAATATATAGAATCAAAGATAAACCACATCCTATACATCAATCTACTAAATTAAAAAAGCTTTAATATAAAAATAAGTCTTCATGAAGATCTTCCTGCAATAAGAGCACTTGAGACTTGACTTTGAGACATCATCAAAATTTCTTCTCTTTAGCTTTATGCTAACAATCTCCCCCTTTTTGATGATGATCAAAAATATTTTGATTTAAAGCTTTTTGTAACTTGTATTGATCTGTAACTCGTACATAACTTAAAGGAGAGGGATTAGTAGACAAAAGATAAATATAATTAAGCCTTTAAACATATTTCTCCCCCTTTTTGATCATTATTAAAAAGGGCTATGTATGAAAAAAAATTCTCCCCCTAAAATAATACTCTCCCTTAATATAAGCCAAAAATAAATAAGTAAAAATAAGACAAGATAAACATTAAGGCAAATTTTTATTAAGGCAAATTTTTTAAATCAAAACAAAACATAACATGAGGATTTTTTAAAAACAAAAAAAATGCAACAAACAAAACGCTTAAGAAATTTCTAGAATCCCCAATTCCCTCCTAAGCTCATAAAATCTCTCTTTGGGCAAAGCTTTGGTGAAAATATCAGCTAATTGATGCTTGGTATCAACATACTCTATCTCACAATCCCCTTTTTGGATATGGTCTCTAAGAAAGTGGTGCCTAATCTCTATATGTTTGGTTCGAGAATGCATGATGGGATTCTTAGTAAGATTGATGGCACTGGTGTTATCACACTTAAGAGGTATATGGTCAAGGTATATATCAAAATCCTCTAATTGTTGTTTCATCCATAATATTTGGGCACAACAGTTACCTGCAGCAATATACTCAGCCTCTGTGGTGGAAAGGGCTACACAAGCTTGTTTCTTAGAATGCCAGGAAACTAAGGAACTACCCAAGAGGTGACATGTACCACCAGTGCTTTTTCTATCTATCTTACAACCGCCATAGTCTGCATCTGAAAACCCTACAAGACTAGGTTCAGTCCCACAAGGATACCACAACCCAAAAGATACAGTTCCCTTAAGGTACTTAAGGATACGCTTAACTGCAGTAAGGTGAGACTCTCTAGGATTGGCTTGGTACCTAGCACAAACACATACACTTTGCATGATATCTGACCTACTAGCAGAGAGATATAACAATGAACCTATCATGCCTCTATACAGAGTTTGGTTTACGGGCGTACCTGATTCATCCTTATCGAGATAACATGATGTTGCCATAGGAGTTGATGCTTCCTTAGCTTTATCCATTTCAAATTTCTTCAGGATTTCCTTACAATATTCGGTTTGAGAAAGAAATGTACCTTCTTTCGTTTGCTTGATTTGTAGACCAAGGAAGAATGTCAATTCACCCATCATTGACATTTCAAACTCACCCTGCATAGTCTTAGCAAAATCCTCGCAAAGAGATTTATTAGTTGATCCAAATACAATATCATCAACATAGATCTGAGTAAGCAGAATATGTTTTCCTACTCTTTTTATAAACAACGTGGAATCAACTTTACCTCTATTAAAATTATTTTTTAGCAGAAAATTGCTAAGCCTTTCATACCAAGATCTAGGTGCTTGTTTTAAACCATAAAGAGCTTTCTTTAACTTAAAGATGTGATTTGGATATTTATAATCTTCAAAACCCGGTGGTTGTTCAACAAATACATCTTCTTTTAGATAACCATTTAAGAAATCACTTTTAACATCCATTTGATATAATTTAAATTTCATAATAGATGCATAAGCAAGAAGTAGGCGTATTGCCTCTAACCTGGCAACAGGAGCATATGTTTCATCATAATCAATACCTTCTTCTTGACTATATCCTTTAGCAACAAGCCTAGCTTTATTCTTGGTGATGTTTCCATCTTCATCCAGTTTGTTTCTGAACACCCATTTAGTTCCTATCACTTGATGAGTGTTTTCTCTGGGGACTAACTCCCACACTTGATTCCTTTCAAACTGATTGAGTTCTTCTTGCATTGCTACACACCATTGATCGTCTTCTAGAGCTTCCTTGACGTTCTTAGGTTCTAATTGTGAAACAAAAGCCACAGTCATGCAAAAATCTGATAAGCTTCTACGAGTACTTACCCCTTTTGAGATATCTCCAATAATATTGTCTAATGATAATCCTCGGGGTTGTTGCCATGTCTTCGCTAAATCTTCAAGTTGATTATTTGTCTCATTAATTGTTGTCTCCTGCAAGTCTTTTTCTTCACCTGTATCTGATTCACATGACTCAAGAGGATTTTCCTCAAGGTCCACAATTTCATCAAAGACAACATGCATAGATTCTTCAATTTCAAATGTTCTCCGATTAAAAACTCTATATGCTTTACTAGATAAAGAATAACCAAGAAATATAGCTTCATCGGATTTTGAATCAAACTTACCCAAATTTTGTTTTCATTATTTAAAACAAAACATTTGCATCCAAATATTCTTAAATGAGAAACGTTAGGCTTTCTTCCTTTAAATAATTCATAAGGAGTACGTTTTAAAATAGGACGAATAAGCATTCTATTTAAAACATAACATGCAGTACTCACAGCGTCAGCCCAAAAATGTTTTGGAATATTTGATTCATTCAATAAAGTTCTTGCAAGTTCTTGTAGAGATCTATTTTTCCTTTCTACAACCCCATTTTGTTGTGGAGTTCTAGGTGCAGAAAAATTATGAGAAATTCCAAGTTCTTCACAAAAATTTTCAAACGATTCATTTTGAAATTCCCTTCCATGATCACTACGAATAAATTTAATTTTCAAATCTTTTTCATTTTGAACTTGTTTCGCAAACTTTTTGAAAACTTTGAAAGTTTCACTTTTTAGAGTAATAAAGAATGTCCATGTATATCTTGAATAGTCATCAACAATAACTAAAGCATAATAATTTCCTCCAAAACTTTTTATCCTTGAAGGACCAAATAAATCCATGTGCAAGAGTTCTAAGGGTTTTTCACTTGAAACAATATTTTTTGAATCAAAAGATGATTTAACTTGTTTACCCTTTTGACATGCATCACATAGTTTGTCTTTTATAAAATTAAGTTTTGGTAGACCAATTACTAAATCTTTAGATATGAGTCTATTCAATTGTTGCATATGAATATGAGCAGCTCTCTTATGCCACAACCATGGATTTTCTTCTTTTACTACTAAACATGAAATATTTTTATTTGAAATATTTTCCAAATCAATTAAATAAATATTAGCATGTCTAATACCTTTCAAAGCAATTTTAGAAGAATCTTTTTCATGGATAATGCAATAATTGGGTTCAAAAGTTACCTTGAAACCTTTGTCACATAATTGACTAATACTGAGAAGATTATGCTTCAAACCTTCTACAAACAATACATCTTTAATCATCAAGGTATCTGCACTTCCTATGTCTCCTACTCCGAGTATTTTTCCCTTGTTATTGTCACCATATGTGACATAACCTTGTTCTTTCTTCCGGAAGTTTGTAAATTTCTTAATATCACCTGTCATGTGCCTTGAGCAACCACTATCAAGGTACCACATGGACTTCCTGGATTTAAAACTTATCTGCAAAATAAAAAAAATGAACAGGCTATTTTAGGTACCCAAACTCTGGGTCCTTTGGGTTAGTTAGACAAATATTTAAATTATTTTATAACCCAAGCAAATTCTCCGCAAGGAACACCATAATGTTTTATTTTACATTTATTTGATGTATGACCCTTTTTCATGCAATAAAAGCAAGTAACAACATTTGGGTTCCTATAATTATAATCATAATGATTTTGATTATATTTTGGAAAATATTTGATTTTATTTTTGTAATTATAATTATAATTATTTTTAGGAACATTTTCAATTTTATAATTATAATCGCAGTGATTATAATTATTTTTGGGAACATCATTAACAACCTTTTTCATTTTCAAATTATTACTACATTCAGCGTTAGTTGTCTTATCAAGAGGTATCTTCTTCTTTAAACAAGAAGCACATTCTTCAATTTTGGTATATTTACCTTTTTCAAAAAATAAAATTTTGTTTTTCAAATTTTTATTCTCTTCAAGAATAGTTTCAAAATTTGATTTTAAATTTTTATTTTCCTCAAAAATAATTTCAAAATTTAATTTTAAATTTTTGAAATCCTTTTTTAATTTTTTATTAGCATTATTTAATTTCTCTGATTCACATAATAATTCTTTATACGTATCAAGTAATTCACTTTCACTATAATCTGAATTTTCAGAATCACTAGAGATACTTACTTGACTTTCAGAGATGTCATCATCAGCCATCAGACATATGTTGGCTTGTTCATCAGAGTCACTTGAGCTTGTTGTAGAATCATTGTCTTCCTCCCAAGCAATATACGCCTTCTTTTTCTTGAAGAACTTCTTTTGACCTCTTTCTTCATCCTTCTTTGGATTTGGACAATTTGTCTTCATGTGTCCTTTCTCACCACAATCATAGCAACGATAATTTGATGATGATTCTTTGATCTCCTTCTTCCTGTCATTTAATCTTCTTTTTCCTTTGGACTTCATGAACTTGTTGAACTTTTTAATGAAGAGACTCATATTTTCTTCATCTTCTTCAGAGTCATCTTTTTCTTTAAGATTTTTGCCTTTGTCAATCTCAGATTTGAACGCTAAAGTCTTTTTCTTTGCGTTTTCTTCATCCTCGTTCAATCTCCCGAGATCTAGTTCATGTTCTCTCAACTTACCAAACAATGCAGCCATTGACATGGTATTGAGGTTTTGTGACTCACTGATGGCAGTCACCTTTGGTTGCCAAGTCCTGTCTAAAGATTTAAGAATTTTTATATTTAATTCATCATTATCAAAGGACTTACCTAACCCGATGAGATGATTCACTATATGCGTGAAGCGCTTTTGAACATCTACAATAGTTTCTCCTTGCTTCATGCGGAACATCTCATACTCTTGGATTAGAGTATTTCTTCTAGCTCTCCTAACATCATCAGTTCCTTCATGGGTGACTCTCAGTGTCTCCCACATTTCTTGAGCAGTCTTACAGGTTGAGATCCTGTAAAATTCATCAACAGTTAAAGCAGATGATATTATGTTACGAGCCCTTACATCTTGTTGGGATCTTCTTCTATCATCAGCATTCCATTGTTCTCGCGGTTTGGATTCTTGCAAATTGTTATTAACCACAATAGGAAGCAAAGGACCATTTGTGACAGTTTCCCAAATCTCACTATCAATAGATTCCATGAAAATTTGCATTCTCACTTTCCAAAAAGCATAGTTTTCTCCAGTAAACAATGGAGGTCTATTGATAGAGGCACCCTCAGCAAAGGTTTGATGTTGCCCCGTCATTTTGAATTACTATCAAAGCAAGCTCTGATACCAATTGTCAGAGCGGTGCAGCGGAATGATTAACGCGTTCAACAAACCAAGAGTGGGTGAATTGGTTTCTTATCGCAAATCTTTCTTTTAATAATTTTCTCAATAAAAATAATTTCCTTAAAACAATTTAAACAAATTAAAAGAGTAAGGAAGAGAGAAAATTGTACAAGTAATTTTTATACTGGTTCAGATCACAGAGATCCTACATCCAGTTGTTAATCTCAACTGAGAATTAACGCTTCACTAGCACAAACCAACAAACTGTTACAATCACAAAGAAAATAAAACAGTTTAAGGTTAGAACACCTCTCTTGTTACCCCAAGAGATGAAACTCACTTCCCCTGTAACCCACAAGGGATGAACACCTCCTTTGAATCTTCACAAAGGATGAACACCTCCTCCGAATGCTTCACGAAGGATGATAGACTTTCAACTCAGCAACAGCAACAGCACTCAATCACACTCCCTGTGAAAGTTCTCGCTCTATGCCAATAGCAACAGCACTCAATCACACCACCTGTGAAAGTTCTCGCTCTATGCCAACACGCCAAGTTCTCAAAGCCACAGCACAGGGGTTCAGCAAACCCCAGAACACTTATCACCGCACACTGCAGATAAGTATATAGAAAAATACACTTTGTATTTTCCGTCGTATTTTAGAATGAGAGTCCCAATCTAATTTATAGAGATCTCACTCAAGGATACCTCCAAAAATCCGTTGTCAACTAATTAATTGTGATAATCAATTTTCCACTTATGGTAATTGATTATGCATTTGATGAATGCACAACGGTAAAAAACTTGCTTAAAAATTCTCATAATTGCTCATGATAATCAATTATGGCAAGTCATAATTAATTATTGATAATTGATTATTATAATATAATAATCGATTATCTTGAGTATAAAATGAGGTTTTCTAATTTAAAAATTAATTTTAACACAACGTAAGACAAACAATATATAGAATCAAAGATAAACCACATCCTATACATCAATCTACTAAATTAAAAAAGCTTTAATATAAAAATAAGTCTTCATGAAGATCTTCCTGCAATAAGAGCACTTGAGACTTGACTTTGAGACATCATCAAAATTTCTTCTCTTTAGCTTTATGCTAACAGAAAGAAAAAAAACATAGCATTGAAGACTCAGAAATCTATCAAAAGGACTCCCACAAAAGTAGAAAAACCTTTAGGAGAGTCAACTAGCAAAGAAGACTCCTTGGAAGAAGGAGAAGAAAGAAGATATACTTTATATGGAGAAGGAAGAAAGACAAACACGTCCTGGATCGACCACTAAGAATGATTAACAAAAAGAAAGTCTCATCGTATATTATGAATGTAAGAAACTTGGACACTTCAAATCTGAGTGTCCTAATACTGAGAAAACAAAGAGAAAGCCTAGGTTCTCTAACCATTACCGAGGGCCTTAAGCCTTCGGTAATTACCGAAGGGCAAAAGCTTTCGGTAATTACCGAGGGGCTAAAGCCTTTACGAGGGGCTAAAGCCTTCGGTAATTATGAGGGACAAAAGCTTTCAGTAATTATCGAGGGACAAAAGCTTTCGGTAATTACCGAGGGGCAAAAGCCTTCGGTAATTACCGAAGAGGCTTCGGTAATTATGAGGGCAAAAGCCTTTGCTAAAGCCCTCGATTACATCCAATGAAATATGTTTGATATTTGTATTTCTTATCCAACCACACATACCTGCATAAATGTTCACAACACAGACAGACCTGCATAATGGTTTCAAACCATAAACAGACCTGCATATTATGCATCCCAAAATCATTCGTTCATTGATGAAAATCATAATGTACTAACAAAAACATAATGTAGTAACATCCATTATGTTCTAAGAATATCATAATGTAGCAATATCTTCCATTTCTAAGCAAAAATAATGTAGCAAATCATAATGTACTAATAACATCCAAATGTACTGGTGATCATAATGTAGCAAAATAACTATGTTCTAACAACTATGATCAATAACAAAATCAAACTAAAAATCTACATATTCATCAGAATGATCAGAATGATCTTCGTCATCCTACTCCTCTGTAGATGGTTGGACTGATGTGGGCTGGAGTGGTGTGGGTTGGACTGGTGTGGGTTGGACTGGTGTGGGTTGGACTGATGAGGGTTGGACTGATGAGGGAGGGATAATGAACTGATCCTGTGCAATTTGAGGCAACACACTCATGACCAGAGCCTTAAAGTTTGTAAACTCTGCTCTCAAATCAGTGATCTCCTGCTCACGTTGCTCCAGTTCCCGCGTGAGGCGGACAACGGCCTTGTCAGCAGTAGTGGTGGAAGAAGAAGGTTGGTGCTTCAGAGTACCTCCTCTCGATGCTGTATAGTTTGTAGCAAGTTGTCCTGCACCATAAACTCGTCCCTTCTTCTTCCCACCAACGATGTCGACCCAGCACTGTGTCGTACGAATGTCGTCTTCTGCATTACTCGTATCATCCGGTGTAGGAGCTGACCCATGTTCAGATCTAACCTGTGAAAGTCTCGTAGAAAATTCTTCCTATTCAAACATTAAAAACAATGTTAAGGAATGATATAATAACATAATGAAAGATTACTAATAGTAGCAGTGCTATTTGCTTACATGAGTCTTGTGAGATCTTTCATCAACAAACTCATTAGTGCCCTTCCGAACATGGGTCTGTGCAAAGACCTCATCAACATGCACGGCCCGTCCCAGAGCTTGTGCCTGTAACATAATTTAGAGTTAGAAGTGTATATGAAATATAAAATACATAAGTTATATATGAAAGAAACAAAAAAGTAAAGAAAGTTTACCATACAAATGGCATGCTCATGGACTGTGATCGACCCGTCAATATGCAGGGCGCCACCATTTTCAGACGCTCTGTTCCTCTGGGCTGTAGCACACTTGTTGCGAAACTCTACTGAATTCCAATGAGCAAGCAAAGAGTTCCAAATGTGCTCGCCCAACCAATAAGGGCGCTCCCCTGCAAGTTGGGCATCTCTAAACATATCTGAGAGCCAATGAGATGCTTTCATATGGAAATTTCTATGTATTTGTGTTTCATGTTCAAGTTTCCATTGCACCTTCATCTGTACATTGATAAACAAAACAAACATTGATTAATGAACATAGTATAATATGAATGACAATTACTTTAAAGTTGTTTACCTTAAAACACTCCCAGAATGACTTTCTGTCGTCTTTAGGTATTGCTCCCCAAGTAGGCCATGGACTCAAATACTGTTGCTTAATTGTTCGTGTGATGGCATGGAAATCAACACTGGATGGAATAAACCTGCATATAAAGAAATAAAAGTCATTTCAAATAAGACAATCTTTAAACAAATAAATGGTTAAAAAAGGATTAAAGTCTTACCCTTTGCCATATGGCTCAATCCATGGTCGATCATGGAGGGGCGGATCAACACCTTCATCATCACCAGCTGAATCTAGATCAACAGATGGTGGTCTAGAAGATGAGGAAGGTATAGAAGTAGGGTCGGGGGGAGGAGTGAGGGTAATAATCACAGAGGGAGGAAGAGGGTCGGTTGCAGGGATAGAAGGAGGGTGTACTGCAGAGGTAGGAGGATGATGTACTGCAGAGGAAGGAGGTGGGTGTACTGTAGGGGTAGGAGGATGGTGTACTACAGAGGAAGGAGGTGGGTGTACTGTAGGGGTAGGAGGCGGGTGTACTGAAGGGGTAGGAGACGGGTGTACTGAAGGGGTAGGAGGCGGATGTACTGTAGAGGTAGGTAGTGTAGTAGGCACCCTAAGTACATACTTTGGGGCTGTCGTTGCCTCTTTTTAGGCCTTGCTACCCCCTTTCCTTTATCAGGACGATCTGAACCTTCTCTTGTCATTGCTGCATTGAAATGGTTACAAATAAAGTGAAACAATAAAAAAGAATAAGGAAGGATCACTACAAATTAAAGTGAATGTAAAATAACTCTATTGAAATGATAGTTCAATTTGCTACAACAAATGTCCAACATTCAATCATCGTCATCATGATCTTCATCTTCATCTTCTTCATCATCATCATCTTCATCATCATCATCATCATCATCATCATCATCATCTTCTTCTTCATCATCATCATCATCATCATCATCATCATCATCATCATCATCATCATCATCATCATCATCACCTTGTATTAGTGCTTCTAATTCATCTCCATCACCATCAGGGTCGCGCAATGCGGTTATATGTTCAACTTCAATAATTTCTTGTGGTTGTGACATTTGATCAAGTTGGTAGGCAACATCTTCCTCAACCTCATTTGAGTCAATGCGACCTCTAGGCTTGGTTTGTATTGCTATAGCCTAACCACGCTTGTCAATATTACAGAATGGTGGATATGACACATAATAAACTTGTCTGTCATTAGTTGGTAGAATGAAAGGATCAAACGGTCCATATATGTTTCTCATGTTGAGTTCGACAATGTTAAACCTAGGATCCACTCTAGTACCAGCTCTAGAAGGATCAAACCATTCACAATAAAAAAGTAGTACTCTGTTTGGAGAAGTAGTGTTGTTGTACTCTAGCTCATATATTTCATGAATGGTGCCGTAGAAATCATCATAAGAACCCTCTGTAAGGCCCTTAACGTACACATCACAATTTGTTGTTTTCTTTCCTTTAGACCATTCATGTGTATGAAATTTGTAACCATTGATGAAGTAAGTGTGCCATCCTTTCACACATCTCATTGGCCAATTGGAGGATGTCTTAACTCTTGAGCCGTAGGAGTTAATGCCTGATTAAAAACCTACAAAGTACGGACCTTGCTCAAAACATAGGAAAAAGTACGGACTTGATTTCTAAACCAATGGGAAAACTCTGAGTGTATTCTAGCAGAAACATTTCCTTCTGCGACTTTCTCAACCACAAGAAATGAGCTGGTACAAATGAAATGAATTAGTGTATAACAAGCTTTATTAAAGCAAAGGTAAGAGTTGGATGATGACATACTCAAGGTACGACTTAACTTCACTGCAATTGATTAAGACATGGACATGAGCAGAGTTGAATTCAACATCAGTTAACCAATGAGTGAATTCTTTTCCTGCATGACGGTCTGATTGTCGAAAAACTGATAATGAACCTTGACGTGGTTCAGCTTGCCATTGCATTTCGTTTTTGACATTAGTGGGGGCAACATGAAGTTTTTGAAATAATGTGAACAAAAATATGTTGTCTCTCTGTGCAAGTAAGTTGCACAAATTGAGCCTTCTACTCTAGCTTTATTTTTAACTGAACGTTTGGATTCTCCTGTAAACCTTTCAAAGGGATACATCCACCTGTATTGCATAGGTTCCCCGAGCCAAGCTTCATATGCAAGATAGATTGGAAGATGCTCCATTGAATCAAAGAATGCAGGAGGGAATATTCTTTCTAATTTGCAAAGAATAATTGAGATATTTTCATCCATCTTTCTTAAGCAATTTTTCTCTAGTGTTGTGCAGCACAAATTTTTGAAGAAGTTACTGATTTCTATCAGTGGATGTAACATGTGCTGTGGCAAACAACTAAACGCAAGAGGGATGAAAGTCTCCAAGAATACATGAGAATCATGACTCTTCAACCCTTGAATAGTACCCTTGAATATAGTACCGTTCTGAACATTGGCACATCTGGACAAGTTAGAAGAATATCCATCTGGCATTCTAAACTCTTTGATCCATTCACACACTATTCTTGCCTCATCTTTTGACATGGTGTAGTTTTGCTTTTGGTTTGAAGAATCGACCGTTAGCTTGCGCCTTCAACTCTAGGTATTTTCGTGCACATATCAGAGGTAAATCTTTTCTTGCTTTGTCATTATCTTTTGTCTTACAAATAACATTCATAACTGTGTCCAAACGTTGTCAAAGAAATTTTTTTCTATGTGCATGACATCGAGGTTATGTCTTAGCAAGTTGTCTTTCCAATAGAGAAGATCCCAAAATATGTTTCTTTTAGTCCAATTATGCCATTCTCCAAACCCATCTATCCTATTCTGTCCAGATTTAGTGACTTTTGGATAGTCTTTCACTCTTCTACAAACGTGTGATTCAGTCAACTTCGACGGGAGCATATCCATTTCAACTTGCCCTTTGCGAAATGCCTTTTTGTTTCTTCTAAAAGGGTGATCCATAGGCAAGAACCGTCGATGACAGTCAAACCAACTGCTTTTCCGACCATAACTCAATTGGAATGACTTCGTATGTTCCATGCAATGTGGACAAGCTAATCGACCATGCGTGCTCCAACCAGATAACATGTCATACGCTGGAAAGTCATTAATAGTCCACATCAAAGCTGCCCTCATAAGGAAATTTTGCTTCCTTGAAACATCATACGTCCAAACACCATTCCATAGCTTCTTCAAATCATCAATCAGAGGCTCCAAATAAACATCAATCGCTGATTTGGGATTAGATGGACCTGGTATTATACACATTAAAAACATATAAGGCTTTGTCATACACATCTCAGGTGGTAGATTGTATGGGGTAACTATCAAGGGCCAACATGAATATGGTGATGCAGACGCCTGAATGTACAACATAAACCCATCAGAGCATAGAAAAGTCTCACGTTACGCGGTTCACTAGCAAAGGACAGATGTTTACGATTGAAGTGCTTCCAAGCTTTACCATCAGAAGGATGATGCAAAACTCTTTTAGTTTTGTTACCATCATGCCATACATGTGTTGTGATGTTTGCATTGAAGTAAACATTCTTTGTAATCTTGGAATTATAGGCAAGTAGAACATTGACTTTAAGGGAATTGGTTTTTTTTGCCTCCGTCCTGCATGCATCGTATGATATCGTGGAGAGCCACAAAACTTGCATTCAAGCAACAATGCATCATTTTTGCCACTGTCATTGTCATAGAATAACATACATCCATTAACACAACAATCAATCTTCTTGGCTTCCAATCCCAACTTTGAAATACATCTTTTGGCTTGATAACAATTCTTCGGAATAGAATTGTTTGGTGGTGTCAAATCTAAAATCAATTTTGTATAGTGATCCACTGCTTGATTGGGAACGTCCCAATTAGATTTATCAGCCAAGAGTCTAATGGACATTGACAATTTTGACTCAGATAAACCTTCAAATACGGGTAGATTTGCCTCTGTCAGTAATTTGTAAAACCTCTGAGTGGTTTCATTTGGAAACTCTTCATCATGACTATCATTTGCTTCTTGTTCATCATGTCGACGAAGAGCATTGTCGACCATCTCTTGCATATAGGCAAATTGATCTATCTGAGATGTATGAGCAATAGTATTCGAACCTGATGCAAGCCGATTTTCAACTGTATTGGAGGTCGAAGGAATTTCTTCACCATGAAATGTCCAAACCGTGTAGTTAGGCATGAACCCTTTTTGGTATAGGTGAACTTTGACGTCTTCATCTTTCAAAATCCTTGTACATTCGCACTTGATGCATGGGCATCGAATCCCTCCATCAAGAGCATAATATTGATATCGTCGAGCCGTCTCCACAAACTCTTCAACTCCGATGACAAAAGATTCCTTCAAACCTCTCCTTCCGCTATAACAACGATCGTACATCCATGCACGATGGTTGAGAAAATGGGCCATGTTCTGTGACAAGCCAAACAAAGGTAAACTTAGCCAAATCAACAATACTCCATGTAACATAAGTAATAAACCTATTACCACTTAAGTCCAACATGGAAGGCAATTTGAACACTATTGTCTAGGCATACAATAAGGGCATGCAAAGAGAAGTCCTTAATATTGAAATGTCGTAGACATCCTAAGGGGTTGTGTATTAAATTTGGGGGAGAGTACTTATTATTACTGAAGTTCTTTTTTGTAGAGTACTTCCACATATTTTGTAGGTTCTAAGTGTTTAAGGTACTTTTACCCTTCTCATTCCATTGAGAATGTGTGTAGTACCATAGGACTTTAAATGACTATTTAACTTAATCATGTTGTAGCCTAATAAATGAACATACAATATAGACATCAACATACAACATATACATGAACATTTAGTCATGGTCTAAATGCAGGTTTGATAACAAATTTATGCTAGGAAATAAAAGTACACAACTGTAGCTTTAGATCAATACTAACCACTTCAACAACTTTGATTCATGAATTGAAACATGTTAAAACTGATATTTAACTCAAAACCAAACTGCTACCCAAATTCACCTTTCTACTTCACAAAATTGACTCAAAATATGTGGTTTTGGAAGTGATTTTGTGCCTAATCCATTCTGACACTTTGCTAATCATTTCAACAGTTTTAATTCATCAAAATACACTTGTTTGAACTCTAATTAGGCACAAAACAGAACTGGAACTCAGATTCACTTTGCAAGTTCGAAAAATAGCTCAAATATCATGGTTTGAACTACTAATTTGCATACAGGTCTTTGTAACTTGTTTAAAATTTATCAATGGTTCTGATAGCTTTAATACATCAATTTGGACTTGTTTAAACTTCCAACATCACAGAATCACAGCAAAACGAAAAATGACCTGCAATGACTCAATTTTACTACACTTTTTAAGGTTTATAGTAGTGTGATTTTGAGTTTTAGGGAATTCTTTGTTTTTCACCACTTTCCTAGCATCATTTAACTACTTTATACTTGTTAGGATGTTAACATTAGTTAAAACAAGTGTACGTTGCAAATTCTCACCTTTTAAGCACACTTTTTACTTTTCAACTACTCAAATTTTGAGTTCTACCTAATTCTTTGCTTTTGAATAGTTTCCTAGGTCCATTTCACTACTCTAGACATGTTAGGATGTTAGTACTTTAATAGACTTTGCATTATTTGCACTTTTTGTGTATTCTAGGTACTACTTTTAGGTTCTAATTTGTCATATTTTGAGTTTTAGGTATTTTTTGTAGTGTGAGTTCTTAATTGGCTAGGTTTTACCATTCTAAACATGTTAGGATACTTTCTTTCTAGTTTATTTTCCTAGTTTAGTGCAGTTTGCAATTGTAGTACACCTTTTTTGAGGTTTGAGTAGTGATTTCTAGCTACTTCATCTAATTTTTTAGGTTTCAAGTAGGCAAACTTTGAGATTTAGCTATTTCATCTTATTTGACATGTTTCTTAGCTTCCTTTAACATCTTTAAACTTGTTAGGATGTGTAGAATACACACTCTTAGGTTACTTTAGAACAATTCCCATTTTCTCACCTATTTAGTACACTTTTTAGGTTTAAGTAGCCAAATTTTGAGATTTAGGTACTTCATCCAATTTGACATCTCTCTTAGCTTTATTTAGGTACTTTAGACTTGTTAGGATAACAACATTACACATTCTTAGGTTTCTTTAGGTTAATTTCGAAATTGTCACCTATTTAGTACACTTTTTATGTTTTAAGTAGTGTAATATTAGGTCCTTAATAGTCCAATCTTGTATTTCTTTGTATTTTCGAATTGTGCCCTTATTTTTATCTTTCTTTTATGTTTTAAAACTTGTGTACATAATTTTTTTACTGTTTTGGTTAATACTTATAGACACCATGCATTATGACCATTTTTAGCCTATTCTAGTAACTAGTTTTAGGTTCTAGGGTGTCATATTTTGAGTTCTAGGGTTGTTTTTGTAGTGTGAGTTTCTAATTAGCTAAAGTTTTACCATTCTAAACTTGTTAGGACAGTTTCTTAGAAGTTTTTTAGGCTAGTTTAGCGCAGTTTGCAAATTTTAACCATTCTAGTGCATTTACTCTAGCTCATTTTGAAGAAGAAAAAGTTGTAGTGGGTGTCAATTTTCGTGCACAAGTCATTTTGTGATATTTGGCAGTTTAAACAAGTCCTAAATGTTGTTTTAAACTTGTTAGAACATTGAAATCGAAGCCAGATTCATCTATGTGCAAAATAGTATTTTCAAACTTCATTTTTGAGAGAAATTGGGAACTAGAAGGGTGAATCTGCTATACAGTTTGGTTTTGAACCCAATTAAAGTTCAAACAAGTTTAAATTGATGAATTATAGTTGTTGAATGCATTACCACAGTGTTAGAATCACTTGTGGATGAATTAAAGTGCTGAAAGTAACTTAAGAGGTAAGTAACTTAAGTTGGATTGGATTTAAATGGGGTTTAAGTTGATTGTTGGAAGTAACTTAAGAGGGAAAAGTAAAATGTAGAGTGGGATACCACTAAAGAGAATTATGGAGGAGTTCTGTACCCAACATAGAGCTCATACAAACCATTATTAATCAATTAAGAAGCTAGAAAATTAGCCCTGCTGCTGCCAGAAAGTGCAGAATCAGAATGCACAGCTGTAGTTTTATCAAACAGCTTATGTGCAGGATTTCAAACAATTAAATCAAGTAATTAAGTGGCTTGCAACGAAGGGTAGCACTCAAAATGAACTTAAGAGAGGCTCTATAATGGATTTAAAAAGCAAGAAACAAGTATAAGTTGCAGATATGGCCAATTTCAAACCAAATTTAAAAATAGGCAAAAGTGTTTGATGAAATGCCTAAGAGAGTTGCTGTTAATGTGCATCAGATTTTTTGGAAAATGTAGTTTGGCACTGGTTCACACAGCTTTTTGCAATGTAAGCTTTTGTTAACTTTGAATTGTGCACTTGTTTTTAATCACTTGAACCAAGATTTTGCTACCAAATTGAGATTAAATTTGATGCAGTAATCACAGCAAACATTCAATACTAAAATTCTGCAACTATACCAGAAAAAAATGTTCAAAAATTTGTGGTTGGAATGGCAATTTTGTCCAAACACGTTTGGACTCTTAATTTTATGATTTGACCAACTTTGTTTTACCAATTGTGACTTGTGCAAGCTGCCAACAGAGGCTAAATACATACAAATCAAAATTTCACTGGTTGAGTTGCTCTTAACTCCAAAATGAAGCCAATTCACCAACCAAAATTCAACATATGAATCAAACTGAACTAGAAACAAATTTTATGACTCTAGGGCAGCAAATTAAACTTGAACAAGAGTCTAGGAATGAATTAAAAGATGGTCTAGAAGTGAGTTCTAAGCTGGACAGATTTTTCTGGAATATGTTTTTCTGGAAATTAGAAGTCACATCTTCAAGTCTCCAAATGAAGTAGTTTCTTAGGATGGGTGGTTTGGACAGGTCTTCTAGGTCCTCTTGAAGTCTTCTAAGCATGCCTCTAGTCCAAGGTCCTTGGTTGTAAGGCTTCATAGATGACAACTCTTCTTGATTGTGCATGACTTTATTAGTGATGGGCTCATTGTTATCTATTGGACTTAAGCCCAAGAATAAAAAATGAAGAGTAGAGAGTTTGTGAGGTTGAAGGATTGGGGCTATCAAAGAAGACACGTAGCCATGAATCTAGGATATATGTAGTGACTGCTGCTCTGGGTCTCTTCTCAAATTTTGAAGATATTTACAGACTATGGGCTTTTCTTTCTAGGTTCCTGGATGCAGACTTTGTGGAGAAAGAGAAATGGAGATACATAGCTCTAAATGAAAAGACTGTTCAAGTATGATTTCTTGCTGCCTATTGTTTCATTTCCTTATTTCTCTCATTGCTTACCATTCTTATCATTACATTATTTTAGACTAATGTTTTGTACTAAAGTTTTGTACAATAAATGTATCTCTAAAGAACTTTTGGAATCCTATAAAGCTCGGAGCGTTGTGATTGGGCTCACACACACTCTGTTTTTTAAAGTTTATTAAGGATGGTTATTACACACAATCCCTGCTCAACAAAGGGATTGGAACCAACCAATAGAAGAGAACATGACCACCACGCTGTGTCAAATTATATGCACAACCTATTCTGATACTTTGATAACCCTTTCAACAGTTTTAATTCATCAAAATATAATTGTTTTAACTCTAATTAGGCACAAAACAGACCTGCAATTCAGATTCACCTTGCAACTTCCATATTTGACTCAAAATGGATGGTTTGACATACTAATTTGCATATATGTCATTCTAACTTCAAATTATTTTTTCTAACAGCTTCAATACATTAATAAACAGTTATTGCTCATGTAGGTCACAACCATGTAGTATCATGCATCAAGAAAGAGACAGAGAGAGATTAATCAAATGCATCAAGCATGAGCACTCTACATTGCATACCAATATATGTACTAACTAATAGTCTCAAGGTAGGAAAAGAAATATCTAACCTTATAAATATATCAGACAATGAAGCACAAGCTGCTACCCTCACAAGATGTGAATCTGCTAGTGACTGTTTCAAACAAAGATCTCGTCACAATTGACCATACAAAAATACAAAATTCATTTCAGGGATTTTTAGAAAGAGGAATGCAAACAAGGACATCTTGTTTGAGTGTGCTCGTACTTTAAAAGATTCAAAAGAAAGTCAAAGGAAAAAGATAGTATCACATAACAACTCATTTATTTCTCTTTGTTTCTCTATAACAGCTCATTTATCACAAGGCAAATTCCAATTCACTATATGTTAGGGCTCTACTTGTGTATAGTAGGAGAAAGACAGTTACACAACCTAACTGCCAAGGCAGTTAGGTGGTCGGTTGAGGGTATCTTGTATATAAAGGAGATTGGTTGTAGTTGAGAATAGTTAGTGAATTCACTTGTTTTGTCAGGAACTTGCTAATCCTGATAGGGGGGAGGTTAAACTCTCTACTTTGTGTATTCTTTGACTGCTATTGAATAATAGAGACTATTCAGTTAAATTGTGGGTTGTGTGTGAGTTTAGAAGGGTGTTTCTCATAGGTTCTTGTATAAAGAACCTATCACTATAACAGCTCATTTATTTCTCTTTAAATCTGCACTTATCCAATTAAAAAATAAACAACTGGTGATAGAAGTGATTACTTGTGGTACTCATTAAGGTAAGTATACCTCCAAAAGTTGAAGCAATTGTGGAGCAAAGATCCACATGGAATTCTCAATTTTAAAAAACTTCGGACTATAGATGTAAGTAATTGTGATGAAATGAGGAATTTGTTTCCAGCTTCTATGACAAGATATATCAAAGCTTGAACGTATATCAATATTGTATTATAAGAGTTAACTGTGAACGGTTGTTTGAAGCTTAAATCATTCTCTGAAGAAATCACTAAAACACCAGAGGAAGAAGAAAGTTTTGTTTTCTCAGCTCAAAAGGCACAAGGTACGCAATGTTTCACCTTTCTTAAATCAATTTGCATTGATTCATTCATCAGGCTGTCATTTTCTTCTTACAGTAGTTAATATGCCTTGAACGTGTTCAAGAACCAAAAAAACCAAACAAAAAACAAAATCATATGTTCATAAACAAATACCATTTATTCAAAACTACCAAACCCAAACAAAATTCCTAAAATCAAAAAAATTTGAAAGGGGTGCTAGAGGCATTTTACTTCATTAATTCTTTGTAGAATTTACTGTTATTTATTTTATTATCTAGGTATTGTCCAAATTGGAATACATGGAAATTGACTTCAAGGAAGCACAAAACTTGTTACCCAATGCACCGTCTAAAAGAACTTAGTCTGATTTCAGTAGAAAGTGTTGATTTTGTTAACCAGTTTCCGTACAAAATGCCAAATCTTCAAAAACTAAAGTTGACTTCCACTTATCGGTTCAAAGATTTAGAGCCAAGAGCAAATTTTGCATCACATGAAAGATTGAGAATCACATTAGAACTCAAGGAATTAGTTTTGTGGAATTTAAGGATAAAGGATCTAACAGGAGTTCCAATTGTACGGAAACTAGAGCTTTTACGCTTAGTATTTTGCAACCAATTGAACAACTTAGGTCCGTCATCTGTGTCATTGACTTACTTGACATATTTGGAAGTAAAGGATTGTGAGGGGTTAAAATATTTAACGGCACCCTCCACCACCAAAAGCACGGTTCAACTAAAGACTCTGAAGGTAATCAATTGTTCTAAAGTAGAGGAAATAGTAAGCAATGAGCTGAGTGAAGAAGGCACAGTCATGAAAATTGTATTCAGCAAATTGATTACCATAGAACTTGTGGGGTTAAAGAACATGAGAAGCTTTTGCAGTTATAAGGACTGTGAATTTGAGTTCCCATCACTGGAAATATTGATAGTAAGAGACTGCTTGAAGATGGAGAAATTCAGTGAGAGAGAACCAATAACACCAAAGTTAAAAAATGTATTTGGTGTGGAAGGAGATGAAAAAGCCAAATGGCATTGGGAAACATATCAACCCTCCTTGCTCCATCAGCATCCTCCTCCAACACACCATCACTCACCTGGTTCCACACAACCCATCTTACTTCTCTTTTCTCACACTGAACCAACATTTTTACTTCTTCTCTCTATTACGTGATTGAGACTCACCATTTTATTTACACACTCTCACACACATCCAACCCGCCTCTCCTAAACCTCATCCTTCTTATTTCTTTCATTCTCTCTGACCACACCCATGCACACCATCATCTCTAACTTTCTTCCTTCCACTGAAAACCCTTATCTCTCTCTCCACTAGAATTTCTCCCTTCACCCGTAACCATCTCAAGCTTGAGTCCCATCTTCAAGAGATAAACAAGGAACAACACAAGGGCATGAGTTCAAATCAAATAGGATCAGTATCCGAACCTATCTTGGATGTGAACAAGAGACAGAGACTAGAGTTTCCCATAGCAAAAAAACCACTACAAATCTTTGTCAGAACACACCCCATGGATGATAGTTTGGTATGTGCTATGGCCCATCACTACAACATACAATTTGATACACTAGAGCAAATCCTGACGAAGTTAGCAAATGGTTCATGTCTAACTCAGAAGTTAGCATATCTAGAAACTTCTTTGTTCTTAAATTAAAATGCACAAATCACTGCAGCACTACTACCATCAAAATCAAAACAACATTCTTCAAAGAACCAATGATCCTTGGTCCCCTTCTTCGATTTAAACCACGCAAACCCCATTCACAAAAGAAAGAACTTACCTCTTCGGCAGCGACAACCCGCACCTCCGATACCCTCTCTCGCGAAGCCCTTCTCACACAGTGAAAGCCACTTCGTCACACGCCTTCCTCGCCAGCTAGAAGCTTTGCCCACGCCGCCCACCACCCCCTGACCTAGTGACAACACCTCCTCACGCTGCCAAACCACCGTCGTATTGAGGAGCTCGACAATGTGAGAAACAATGGGTCGAAAAAGAAGGGCGGGGGAGAGTGGAGAGAAATTGGGAGTGAAAGTTGGGGGGAAGCTTTCGTTGAGGAGAGAATTGGGGAAAATGGAAGTCTGGCATTCCAAATTCTGATTTCATTAAGTGCATGAATATACCGACCGGCAAAAAAGCCTTTGATAAAATCACTGCCCATTACCGAAGGGCATAAGCCCTCGGTAATCACCATCTAACGAGCATTCGGTAATTAGCTTCTTTCTTGTAGTAGAGATTCTGTCTCTTCCTATATCCTGACTCTCTTCCTCCACATTCAACTCTTTTCCTTCGTACTCAGTAGTTGCAGTAGGGTGTTTTATTGATCTCTATTTTACATGAATCTTTTGCTTTCATTTTGTACATTAAGAGTGACTGTGGTGTGTGGTGGTCGGTTTGAGCAGACATTGTGGTTTTTAGGGGAGTTCTGTGTTTTGGTATTGTCGGTTTGAGCAGACATTGTGCTCTTACCCTTTTCAGGTGACGTTGAAGCAACTTTGGGTCTGGTAACACTTTTTGTTTATTTTGAATATTTTGATTATGTGTGAAACTTCTGTCGTTGACTTTGGTGTGAAGGTAGGTATAGCCACCTTTGCCGCGTCTGCTATGGGATTTCAGGGTCTGACATTTGAGCTCATGTTTAGAAAATTTGTAGAAGATTTGTGAAGGGATGTACTTGAACTGAGTTACGGATTCAGGATTTGTTCATTGTGTGGAGATTGCTGTTGTTAACATTATCGTTCACAAAATCGTATTTCTTGCATTATTTATTTTTTAGTACAATTTTGATGTGCTATTTTTTGAGGTTGAATTGAATTTTGGTTTCCTATAGTTTATGCTGGCTTTATATGGTGAACTATGATAAAGGGTTGTAGAAGTAGGCTTGTGTTTGTTGGATACTAGTTTAGTTAGGTGGGGAAGATTTACTTCAAGTGCATAAGTGAAATTGTTGTTAATGAAAATAGATAAATTAATAAAGAACTATTTGTATTAGGTAAAAAAGGATTCATTGAGGTTGTTGGTAGTTCTGATATAATCATAATTGGTCTTAGTAGAGCCTACTTCTCACATGTTTCATGTCTTGCAGTTATCATTTACCAATTAAGCGAACCTATTTGAATTGGTTTTCATAGACTAGCATCAATTATTTCATTGGACATATGTTATGATGTTTATGCATTATGGGGAAATATTGTTTAAGTATAAACAAAGTAATTGAACTAAAATGATTGCATTGAGTTTGGTTGTGACTAATAACGTAACTACAATGACATGAATGTGTACGTAGAACTTTTTCTGCTAAAGTTGGTCCATACAAGAATCCAATATAAGCTCCAATTAGGGTTGTTAAAAGAATTACGGTTAACCAAATTAATATACTGAACAGAATTTCAATTGTATAAAACAAACTTAATTTTAATTACCCTGTGTTATTGTACTAATTTAAATTTTTAAAAATTGAATTCTTAAATATAAGTACTTGAAGTGAATTATAACTGAGATTGTGGTTTAGTTTAGTTTTATGACAACATCTCTACTTGCGACAGTGACATCAAAAGCAAGACAAATAAATATGAAAATAAGAGGGGTTTTTGACAGACTTGGTAATGAAGTTGGATACTGAGAAAAAATGAAAATGTAGAGAAATGACATTACATAGCACACAAAGCTTCCAACTACTGATATGGGTGGAATTTGTTCTTATTTTTATTCAATTCCTTGTAGCTAGCAAGATCCAGAGAAGAAACTCAATTACTCTTCTTTACCATTTTTGTTTTCCCCAGCTTTCAGAAACCGTGAAAACCAATACGCAGATGACTTAGGATGTCTGCTGAGTCCATTTTTATAGTCTATATACACCAATCCAAAGCGTTTGGTATAACCTTGAGCCCATTCAAAGTTGTCCAGTAAAGACCATGCAAAGTAGCCCCTCACATCTACTCCATCCCTGTGCATTCAAATCATACACAAAACTTAAGGGAAAGATCCTGTTTAGGGTTCTTTCTATTCTCAAATATACCTTATTATATGAATATCGTGGTAATAAAGGAAAGGGTGAGGGATATACAAGAAAAGTACATACAATTTCAATAAGTACTTTTGTGTGCTAACCTTTTTATCAATCATTAACTTCTCAAAGATATACGAACAAGACAAGAATAAAAACCTAAATGCAAGAAAAACGAACATGGCATAACAATATCAAGTAAAATGTGGTCATATGGCACCAATCACGATATAAGATGCGTCTAGCTACGAGATTTGTCGTTAGTTGGTGAAATAAAAAGATTTAATTGAAGCAGATGGCTTGTATGTAGAAAGTGGCAAACTCACTTTATAGCCTGAGCAACTGATGCAAGATATCCCTTGAAATAGCGAACTCTAAGTTTGTCATCTAGCATCTCATGTAGCGGCAAGTCATCACTATCTTCGTCATCCATACCTGCCAAAGAGAATTCCGGCCTCAGATAGAAGAGAACGATTTTATAATGTACTCGAACTAATGACTATTTTTGTGTATCCAATAAGGAAAAAGTTCTTTTAACAACTATTTTTTGACAACTTTTTGACAACACTTACGTGGTAGCTTGTGATTGATCCGTTTCAGATATTTTTTAAAACATAAATTCAAACAGACCAATAAAATGATGACACATGTCCTGTTGTCAAAAAGTTGTTAAAATAGTTGTCAAAATATCAAGATCCATCAAACAATTCTTAATTGCCGCTATATAGTCAAAGGTTCCTTCTTGGCATTTTTTCATTAGTTGTTTATACATTTGTTTTCTTGCCAAATTTATAGGAAGGATAAGTATAGTTAGGTACCATTCTCTGTCACAAATATGGGAGTAGCATATTTCTGTGATACGTAATTGAGAACCTTCCGAAGACCCCAGGGAACAACATAAAGCCACTCTGATGCTGCCTGTTACACAATAAAAATCAATATTTTGTTTTGCTAAATACAGGCTAAATAGTATTTGATGATAGTTATGCCCACCAACAATGTGATTGATTGTTCACAAATTTTAGACACCTAATTCTTATTAGTTGGAGAAAGAGTGTGAGCCTAATCTTACAACAAGCACATTGAATGAGGGAGAATACACACCTTCTCACCTATGGTCTCACCATCTTCCCATTCCACTAATGACAGGAAGCACACGTGTCAAGGAGAATTTATTCTGGAAGATATTTTAGAAAATGAGAAAATTTTCCAATTATTACCAGTCCTTTTTGTCTCCTGCACCTTGTAGTAGTAGTTTCCTGCATCGCTTTCTGTCACGTGAGAAATAAACCTTGACGTATAGTGATTTAGACCAATAAAGTCCAATTTATTCAAGAGAAGTTTCTTGTCCTCCTCAGAGAACTTGGGAAGTTGGTCTCCAAGTCGTTCACGCATAGACTCAGGATAGTCTCCGAAATACAGTGGATGCAAGTACCTGGGTTCAAATCATATTTTAGCAAAAGCATGCATCTCATACCAAGGCTATATATGACTTCACCAGAAAACCTATACAAGCCTCATATCCTACTTTCTGTTGTTCTCTTCAGTTTTCATTTATCTTCAATTTCCAGTGTGCATCAGGGTCAAACAAAAAATGGATATGGTTTGTCTTCATTAACTTTGTGGTGTTAAGTAGAAAAACACAAAGGAAAAGTTTCAAATCAAGACCTTCTTCGGTTGAATAAGCTCAACTGTTTATAAGGTTATGATAAGGAATTCTAATGGTGGTGTTCCATTGAAATAAATTTTCCCTAAAGTGAGTAGTAGTTGGAGGCTATAGCAGCAAAAGCTTTTTGTAGAAAACGATCGTATTCCACTATCAAATAGAGGAGCTAATTTCATCTTAAATGGCAGGAAACTTAAAAAAAAAAAAGGAAAAAATACCACAAACAAAAAAACGATTTGCTGACTATAATTTTCTCAATTGAGTTGCGTCTTCCTTTCATATTCTTGATAACCATATGCATTGCTTCCTAGCACACACAACACCAAAATTGGAGTCTTCGATACTAGTATATAGAACTGGATCAAAAATTGAAGATATTCAGTTCATGAAATTAGGACAAATTTAGTTTTAGTCCTCTAAATGCTTTTTTAAAAAAAAGTTCTAAACCGCCAAAATATGGTTTGTCCCTCAAAACTAAATTTGAGGGATTAAAATTATTTTTTTCAAAACTGTTTAATACTTCAAATTTATTGTTAAGGAACTAAAATCACTTTCTTTTTTTGAAATTTAAGGGATAAAATAGAATTCAACCTATATTTAAGGAACTAAAATGTAACTAACCACATAATAATATGAAACAAATGCACAAGGAACTACCAGCCAATCTGAAAATCCAGGCGCCTTGCAGCAGCAGATTTATCTTCAATCTTATCAGAATTAGCTTCTGCCCATTCACAATCTACCACGATGCCCACTTGTCCCCCTTGGTTTTCCTAGATCATCAAGAACTAAAAAGAATAAAATTTTACCTTCCAAACATTTTTTTAATGTGGTCAGAGCATTAAATTAGTGA
Organism: Vigna mungo; assembly: GCA_036885675.1. Classification (NCBI taxonomy): domain Eukaryota; kingdom Viridiplantae; phylum Streptophyta; class Magnoliopsida; order Fabales; family Fabaceae; genus Vigna; species Vigna mungo. The sequence goes on along the minus strand of CP144693.1, from coordinate 15,142,967 downwards.
TGAACTAAATTCACAGATAATTTGGATATATGGATCGATCAACTGCACTGGTCTCCACGAAAATCCACCTTTTCACTCCAACACTTTCTTCTATGCTTTCTACTAATATTTTATTAGATCAGACCATATGCAGATAATTTAAATACATAAAATCAAGTTGGCAAAATAGAAAAATAGGCAAATAAATGAAAATCAACAAAATACACAGGGGAGGGAGGAGTGGGGAAAGCATCATAATAAAATAAATAGTGCACAAAATAAAAGTAATCCAACTTGTAAATACAATTTTCGAGTAGAAATAAATGAGTACAGCCGTGCACCTTGTACTTGTTTTGGTATATGGAAACAGCTGCTGCATGGGCTAAAATTTGATGGTGTGCTGCCAAATATGGCTCTATATGAGCATTCTCATGTCTTCCTGGAGCAAAAATTGCAGTATCATATCCATTGACCGCAGTTTGAAGTGGCTCATTAATAGTCATCCAGTTCTTCACTCTATCACCAAAATTAGCAAAGCAAGCGTCTGCATAAACAGCAAAATACTCTCTGGCAAGTGCCACATCAGAACCACGCCATTCAATAATAGAATATTGAAAATCAATTCTTAAGATGAGAAAAGCTGGGCTTTATGAGAGCATAGTGGGTCAAAAACAGCATAAGGTATTCAAGGTCACTAGAATAGATATACCACGCCGAATGTAAATTAGTTGACTCAAACCAGGTTCTTGAAGTTCAGGCTTGGTAATGTAAAAAAATAAGTGTCCATGCATAGCATATTTACTTAGCAAGACATTCAGCAATCCGTAAATCATTCTTGATGATTGATTTTAACTCAGATCGAAGTTGTCTCAATTTAGCATTCGTACGAAATGTTATTTTATTAATCAAATCTCATCATACTTCCTTAATGATTAGGTACCTGACCTTTTTTCAACTTGATATCAAGAATACATTTTTCCATAGGAATCTTAATGAAGTTCTACACGGAGCATCCTCTTAGATTTATTGCTCAAAGGAGTCAACTAAAAAATGCTCTAGATAGAGACTACTTGATTTTGTAATTTTAGCTTAAATGAGAACAGAACACAAAACTTTCATTTGGCACACTCTTCATGTGCATCCATTTTCATTCCAGCTCCACATAAATAGGTTACTATCTCAAACTAACTTTCAAGCAAAATACAAATCAATTTTATGATTATTTGAAAAGAAACAGACAGTAAAATAAAAAACTCAATTACATGAAACCTACATGATTTGTCTATTTAACCATCCTCCCATTGTCTCATGAAGATGCAGAGGAAGATCCCAATGATACAAAGTTACATAAGGTTGTATGCCTGTTGGAAAATAGAAACTTAATTTAATTCTTTTAAAAGATAAAAAGATAAGGTAAAGTAGCTGCATGCAGATCATACCTCTTTCAAGAAGAGCATTTATAATGTTGTTATAAAAAGTTATCCCTTCGTCATTGATTTTGGTTCCTAAGCCATCTACACCAAAACAACCATTATAATACAACAAAATGATAAATCCAAAGAATCGTTAGTTTCTATATACACTAATGAAACAACACAAATACCATTTTCAGAACGAGAAGTGTCTCATCAAGTATGGACTCATTTAGTGAAATCAGTTCGTTTTCAAAGTTTTTGACTTCTTTGTATCACCTAATTTACTCCTAAAACCATGAAATTCCCTTGGGTGGACCTTTTATCAACAAATGACCTTGCATAATCTACATTTGTAAATACTTCCATTGACAATACCCTTTCTTCTAAATACCAATCCTCTTTCCATACTTGCTGTTAAAATGCAAGCAAGAAAGAGTAACATTGAGCAAGAAGTGTGTTTGTGAGACAACATGGATGTTTTATTTACATTGAGAAAAATGAATCAATACAATAAATACAAGAGATTTGATATCCTCTACTAATAAAGATATGATAAAGGAATAAATTAAAAACATTTCTAAATAACACATAATTTAGATATTCTTGAGTATATAGGATCAGCTCCTTATTTCTATAATTATATAACTTTCCTTCAAATACTGAAGAATTTGATTCACTATCTACAAGTGTCTTTCTCAAGGATCATGCATAAATTAACTGAACACACTCACATCATAAGCAAACTATAGTCTACTGTGAGATAAATAGATGAGTTTTCCCACAAATTCTTTGGTCTTGGAGATGAAGAAACTCATAGTCATGTGTGGCTAAGCAAAGCACCATCAAACATGGAGAAAAGTGCATTTTGAACCAAGCATGGAGACTCTGGATTTCTTGTCATGCCATATGGGGTCACCAATCCCCCTTCAACTATTCAAACTGATGAATGAAGCCTTGTACTAGCACTTTCATAAGTTCATTTATGCTTTTGATGACATCTAATACAGAAAAACACGGACTGAACATATGCATCATGTGAAGTTAGGATCTTTAATTAATATCGTAGCTTTAAAAAGCCACACTGGAACTACAGTCATAAAAAAAATATTTCCTTCTCATAAAATGTTCTGTGTTAGTTTAGGAGTGCTTCAAACAAGGAAAACTTTGCTCTTTGCTTCCACTATAGATTGCAAGGAGCCTTTAGTTCCTTGACCTGTGATTCAGTCTTATGAAATGACACACATAACATGTTTTCCCAACTAGTCCCCTCCCTCTCAATCTATAAATAATCTTTTGGTCAACATTTGTGAACAATGAACATATATTTGGAGCAAAAAGATATATAAGCTACTGACTAAGTAATGCTTAAACAGATAAACTTTCAGGATTCATGATGTCGGGACATCGAAAATGACTTATGAAACTACTAACCATATAGAAAGCACGTTTAAAATTCATAGATAGTATAGCTTACCAGGAAAAATACGAGACCACGAAATGGAAAATCTGTAAGCTTCAAATCCCAACTTGGCTATTAGATCAATATCTTCCTGTTACGATTATTACATTCAGAATGTTAAGATTTGAAAATTTGTGCAGAAGGCAAACCAGCAGTTAATACTTCACAGAAATAATTATAAGATACCCTAAATAAAATTTCATATATCCCTCCATATTCAAGAAAAAATAGAGTCAATGACTTTCCAACTAAAAGTATTTAGCTTCGAAGAGAAAACAGGTGCGAAATAATCAATGAACTGGTAAAGAGAAAAAAGATGCATGCATGAGAAAAAGCCAGTCTCCAAGGAAGAAACATTTCTTGAGCAATGTAGTTTAGCCCAAAATTAATTGACAACAGCAATATATAGAAAACAATAAATGAATGTCAAACATAAAAAAAAAAAAAAAAAAAAAAAAAAAAAAAAAAAAAAAAAAACTGTTACTGACCATGTACCGATGATAATGATCAACTGCAACATCGCCATTGCTTTTGTCAAGAATTTTTCCTAATAAAACAAGAAAGACAAACAAGTAATAAAGCATGAAGGGCTGCCATTAACAAAATGATATTGAAGAGTTTCACAATCTATTAATATCAAGGAAAAAGTTCTCATACCGTCAGTGTGTGAGAAGGCATCCCATATGCTAGGACCTCTACCCCCCTCCTTGCAACCACCTTCTATCTATAAATTACCAAGTAGTTTAATGTCTAATTGAACAACTTTTCCATCATTTATAAATATGAAATTACTTATTTTGATATATTTCATCTCCAAGTAATTGGCCAAAAGACATGGATGCAAGATCTCCCTATCAAAATATTTTATATCTTATTACCTTGTCTTTCATGATAAGTACACGTTACAAGTTATTTTGAATAAATGTCATCTAGTTTAGCTCTATAGCTATCATAGAATTTCCCTTCATCAAAGCCAAATTTAGGATATGCTTAACAGAAATTAGAGGAAGCCTATGTTTAAAGAAAAAGGAGTAAAAAAGATCGAACAAACTAAGCACTGCAGTGTAATCTCAACCGAAGAAGGAAGAACTACAAAGTTTAAAAAGACCAAGAATTTCTAAGTTCAAATGACAAGATGAATTAGATGAGGTGCAGTAAATGTTTGCAAATCAAAATTAAGTGATGCTATGTAAAATTTTTGTTAAAACACGTCAAAGTTTTTTTTTTTTTTTTTTATCATCAAAGTTGAAACTGACAGTATAAAAATTCAAGTATTCTCCCAAAAATTGTGTCCAAGCACTGAAACCTTAGAACTAGATCTATAGAAAAGAAAAACAATAAAATAAAGTATAACCAAACTACAACATAAACTTCTTACAGTACCCCAAACGACAACTCTAATCCAGAGAAAGCCAAATCAGAGATCATCTTGAAGCGACTTTTTTAAACAATAAAAACAATAAAAGGTTGTTGGGTTCGCAAGAATCATAAGAAAAAACACAAAAACAAGAATAAACCAACTTTATTTCAATACACAAAGTATGTATCAACACAATGTATACAGCATCTCCAAAAGTTTGGCATATTTTCTATATATAGAACTAAGAAAAGGAAACAACAGAAATCCTCTAAAACAGGACAAAACATCATCTAATCCAACTAATAAAGGGTAGACGGTCTAACAAAACATTACATACATTATATAATAAATATCTCATAGACGTTCTTGTGTACTCTTCGACTGTCATGATTTAGATTCACTACATTACATACATACAGAAAGTTCAATAACAACAACACAACTTTTTCTCTTTCTTCTTTTGCTAAAAACATAGACCGACAGAATAAATTTAATAGGATTGAAGAGGTAAAACAAAGAATCAAGGCATTCACATTTGGCAACAAAATGCTGTTCAAAGTGACATAAAAGATTGGAAGAATGTCTGCATTGGCAGGAACCTGGTATGCAGAAGTGGCAACTCCGAAGACGAAGTTTGGAGGGAAGTCGCTGCGCGAGACAGAAGAGTTTTCGTTGTGGTCATTCTCTCTCAGGAACTCCTCTCTCTTCACCATTTTCAACTCTCTCTCTCTCTCTCAGCACCGTCTTCTTCAGTTCAATGATTCCAAAGATTCTTCTGCTTTTCGTTAACGGTTTTTATAGACTCAACTCAAGCAATAACACGACCACACACAACATTTGACGTCGCTGTACTGTTCGGTATCATCACATTATCTTCTGAAAAAAACTAGATTCAAAATTTACTTATTATTCTTTAACAAAAAAATTTCGTAATAAATTAATTTCTTGTGTTTTACTTTAGTCTTTTATTTGTTAATTTAACATAAAAGTTAGGGTAAATTTTCTTAAAAAGTAAAACTTTATACATGTACGCACCTATAACCATGTTAATTTGAACAATTCAAATAATTTATTACTTTGCTACAAGAAATAAAATCCAAAAAAATATATTAATTACTAATAACTATTTATTAATTACTAACAACTTAAATCAATAATAATATAGCATATAGTGTTTTAAAAAATATACATTTTAAGCGACAAACGTAACAGATTAATATCCCGTCAGGTTAAAGGTGTTCCACTTATTTTGTTCAAAGAAATTATATTCATATTCTTAACATATAAGGAAATAATTGGTAGTTTCAAAAATAATGAGAGAAAATTAATAGTATATTAGTAACATGAATTTGTAAATTAAAATATTATAAGAAATTACCATTGACTTATTTTTAGTAAAGGAAAAAACATTGAAAGTGGCAAAAAGGTCATTTTCAAAAGAGTAATAACTAATTAATACTTAAGGTGTACACCATCAAGTGGCTTATATAGACCCGAAAAAGAAATATTCCAACCTTATTTAAATTGAATTACATTTATTTTGAATTATCAGATAACATTAAATATGTAAAACTTAGTAAAAAGAACCAAATTCCATCGTATTTTAAAAACTGAAAACTCAATTAACACTCATCAAAATTTGAATTCTTAATTAAGATTTTATAACAAAAACGAGAAGCATTCGAAAATTTAAAGTAATAAATAATAATTACTGAATTTGGATAAATTATTATAAATTTATTGATATTTGACTTAAAACAAAAATAACATTTTAATATTTATATTTGTTTTATTAAAGTTTACTAATAAACTATATAAAATCAGAATCTATTATAAAAAACAGTTATTAAAATTACATGTGATTTTTCTACTAAAATTTTGATATATTTACTTAAAGTGAAAATAAAAATTTTAAAATAATTGATCCAATATAAATTCTTCCAACCCTCATATAATATTCTTTCAACCCCTTCAAATTTTGTTTATTCCCCCAAATAAATTAGAAAAAAGGTAGTACACACCAAAGCAAATTAGATAGAGAAAAACAAAGATTTAAATTGAGGTTAGTAAGGAAAACATTCAAAGAAAGAAAATACAATTTTAGAAAAAGTTAAAATTCAATAGATGGATTGGTGTCATATCTTCTATTTTTGAAAGCAACTTGTTACAAGAAGCTAAGATTGTCATCAATTAATATTGTTTAATATCGTTTACGATATGATAAGGATAAAAAAGACCACTATTCGTTATAAATTATATTTAATACATTTCATCAATGCACTTCACTGATAAGATAACATAAATTTGTTTATCTAATTTTATTTGATACATCATTTCTAACTTGTATAACATATATTGAAATATAACAGAAAATGCATGTTTTCTTCTTAGAACGTTGCTTTGTTCTTGGATTCAAAATCTTGTTTTAAAATTTCCTAGACATTCACTTTCTTCACTAAACATGTATAGACATTTCGACATTCGAATGGTTCAAACACTTCGACACATATGTCAATGTCTCAAAACATGTTTATTTTGTATTTAATAATTGAAAACGAAGATCTTAATGAACAATACAAGCATGTCCCGGGTGAAAGAATGTTTCTTTAAATTGAAATTACGATGCGGATTAGCTGCTACTACAAGCATTAATAAGAAAAATAAAGTAAAAGGAAAAAACCTCTGAAGAAACTGGATCTCTACACTGTTCTACTTTTGCCTACAAGAGGTTACAATCTTCAAAGAGGAACTTCAAGCACTATACCTAAATTAGTGCAGTAAATTATTTACTTTGAAATACTCCAAGAACCACCTCAAATTTGAAAATAAAAGCATCTTTTCATCGTCAAGATCCTTGTTATACTGACTCCATAGACCCAATTCTTCCACCCGATTTGCATCAGAAATGAAAAATACTCAATTTTAGTTTATCCACAGCAAGGAAGTAACAGTCCATTAATAAGGACCTTGGTACTGCAAATATTTATCCTCGATTTCTCTCATACCTAGTGATTAACTACAGGTAGTGGCATGAATCGCCAATTCAAAACATGCAGCTACAGTGACATAAACACAAAGTAGTAACCGCTACTATGAAGAAAGTAGAACAACCAACAAACCTTTTTCCCAGTAAAACTGTAGACAGTAGTGGCCACAACAGCTACAGCTATGCTGGCACGCACCATGGTGCCAAACAAATGAAGCTCCAGTAGATCAACGCCGCTCCGCATAGCACGACACCAATCTATAGTGCCTGCAATTAACAACTCTGCTCACAGCAAGTCCTCAAGTGAAAATAAATTCCCATGACAAAAAACAACAAAGATACCAAATCACAGCAACCCTATTATTCATTCAGGCATCACAAAGCGGAAACCAAAACAGCAAAGAAAAAATTTATATCAAAATGAGGCAACACAGCCCAATAAATCTACAACAAGTTTGCACAACACAATTCAACCACAGCCTACTAATTCAAACTAAAAGTCTCATTTCTTTCCACGACTTAACCATTCAATCAGGTGGCTTTGGCATTCCCCTTGACCTCTCCGGAACAACACATGCCTCCATGTTCGTGATGGTGGTGGTGGTGGTGATGGTGATGGTGGTGATGATGGTGCTGCTGATGCAGCTGCTTCCCCTTGAGCTGCTTCCTCATGTCATAAGCATCCTCTCCGTCCGCATAATACTTAGCCTCCACATCATGAATCTTGTAACCCAAGGTCTCGGTGTACAAATTAAAGGCCGCGCGGTTGCTCTTGCGCACGTGCAGGGACACGTACTCGGCACCAAACACCTGAGTGGGAGAATCCAATACAAGACCGAGAAAACAAATATATGTAATTATAGTTAGCCTGATTTAATTTTGGTTCCATATTTTACAAAATCCACAAATGGAACCCTAAATCCCCAATTTTATTCTCTCAATTTTTAATTATAAGTGATTTGAGTCCCTGAATATTTTTTTCGACATTATAATGTATCTATCGAAAGATAGGAGTGGTTATGTACCTGTTCCATGGCGTTCTGTGCGGCGGTCATGAGTTTGGTGGCGAGACCGAGTTTGCGGTGGGTTCGGAGGACGGCAAGGGAGGTGATGTGGCCGTGGCAGTCGGTGGTTTCCTCCTCCATCTTGGCGAGAACGTAGCCGACGATGCGACCGTTGTAGTCTTCGGCGACGTAGAGAAGCTGAGGCCATGAGAGGATGTGATAGAAGTAATACTTCATCTGATAGTTCTCAGGAAGGCAGAAGAGGTTGCACGCCTGCATCGCCAGAAGGTCCTTCACCGTCGCCTTCCTTATGCACACCATTTTCTTTCCCCTTTCCCTAACACCCTTTGCTACCTATCGCTTCTTTCACTATGTAACACCACACTGCACCCAATAAATAAAACGATTAATGCTAATTTTGGACCTCTTTTTTCTTTTTAATTAATTTTTAGTGTTATTAGCTCAATAACTTTAAAAATAATAATGATAATCACGTAATAAATAGTTAATGTTTTATGATGTGTTGTGGTATTAGAGGATTATGTTATTTGAATATTATAAATAAAATTGTGGAAGAAAAACATACGCACCAAAATAATACTTTTTTATATATTTAAAAAATACAAATACGATTGTAGGGAAATTAGTATTAGTAGATATATAGATAGATAAAACAGAACATATGAATTTATGTACTAAAACAATGTATTAAGATATATATAGTTATAGATTTTGCCCATTTAGTTCTTTATTTTATAAAACAATGTATTAAGACATATATAGTTGCAAAAATTAGGGATGAGCAAATAGAATTGAACTGTACTGTTAAAATTTGTACTGAACTAAAAACTGATTTGTTTAAACTGAATTGTAAAATCATTTGGACAAACTGAACTGAACTATTTTCTGTTTTATCAAACTTACTGAATTGAATTATACTAAATTGTTATAAACTACAATATAAACTGAACTGAACTACTAACTATATTAATTTAAACTGAATTGTACTAATTACCTGTCGGATGACACTCATTTTTTTATTTACTCTTTTACCAATTCTCAATCCATGTAAACTTTTTATTTTGGTTTTTTAATATTTTTCTATTACTAACAAATTAATTAATTTTATATCTTTTAAATTATTACAAGAGATGTCATTTTTTTATTTTAATTCCTGTAAAATAATTTTCTTCAATTTTTATTCTTCCAAAGTTTTCAATAACTATTTTCTATTTTTTATTCTATTTTATATAATCATGTAACATTTACAGCAATTTATTTTCAATGGATAAATAGAAAAATATATTTAAACAATTCAGAAAATAATAGAATAAAATAGTGCGACTGTAGTGTCTCTCAAATTTTAATGATGATCAACGTATAATTAGAAGAATGACGCATCAGAACAAAATTGAGAAAATGTAAAACAAAACAGTAACGTAATTTACATAAGATAAAGTATGGAATCGTATTTTCAAACACATCTTTAAACATGAGTTGAATTTGCTAACAAATAAATAAATTATTTGAAAGTTTTTTTTTTATTTAGTTATCTTTTTCTGTTGTATTTTAATATTTAGTAAATTTGATTGTTTATTGATAAAAAAATATTTAGTAAAACAGTTTGCCTTTGTGATAAAAAATTGTCTTAAAAAATTAATCATTAATTTTTTATGTGAATGGTTTCTTTTATTAATATTTTATTATTATTAAATAATATTTTTTTGGCAAAACGAAACCGTTCCATGGAAACTAGAGAAGAAGAAAGGGTAGATACCATTCTCAGAGTTAACTGAACCAAAACTGTTATAAATTCAATTTTAAAAACTGAACCATAAAATAGTATACTGAACTTTAAGTAAAAGTGGAGTTTTTTTTTAGTATAATATAGTAAAGTTAACTGCAGTTCAGTACAGATAAGTTATTTTTGTCCAGCTGTAACATAAATTATAAACCAGTGCTTTATATGATAAAGAAGAACGCGATGATAGCTTAATAAAATTCATGGATTGTATAATAGTGATAATTCTTTAGAAAGATAAACTTTTCTTGGTCACACTATAGCTCTACAAAAGGATAATTATTTACAAACACTATTCTGAAAATTAAATGCTTAATTTTACAAAGAAATGTCAGCTTCTGAATTTCCATAATCTGATGTCATTGGTATTGTGTGTGGTAACAATCTTCTTCATTCCAACAGCGAGGCACGTAATAGAAGGTCGATCAGTTCTAGAAACGAGGTGCTCAATATTTATTAAGTCATCCTCGGGCAACCTCTGCCCTTTTATTCTTTGAACGGAACCAGAAGGACTTTGAAATGTTGATAACAATTTATCATCCATAGAAAAACAAGCAACAGTGTTGCCATCGTTCTGATTTAGCAATCTTAAGATACCATCTATTCCACCAACGACTAATGTTGATGTGTCATTCTGCATGTGCTGTAGGGAGTATATAACATTAGGACAAACACGGTTGCTCCACAACAGTTTCCTTGTTCTGCATGAAATGGACAGAAAAGGTTGAGCATATGATTAAACAAAATAGAGAACATTTAGTAGTGATTAAACAAACGGATCATTACTGGTTTATGCTTACAGTGGAAACAATTTCTGTTCCACATAAAAAAAAATGACTTGCTATCACTGCCCTCAACTAAGTTCGTGTTGTAGTTAATGTCCTAGGAACAGACGTTTTATTTTTCCCATTCTTACCTTGTCTGTGAGACATAAAAGTTTCAGCACTAATGAATAATGTAATGGAAATACGAAACATTCCAAATTTCTGGGAATGAAACAACCGGCTAAGAGCCAGAGAACATATAATGTGCTTCATTACAGCAGTCTTCATTTCTTTAGGAGTTTCCTACCCTTTTAGGATGTTCATAAACGTTATATTAGCTTCAGATAATTTTTTTAGTAAGTCATTACTTTGTCTATTTGATTCCCTCTAACAAAGAAGACTAAAGCAGTTCTCAATCAAATTCATATAATCAATATACTTTTTGTTGTAGCAATTGCCTATGTAGCAGCGGGTAACACCTGTAGTGCACGAATGCACCTAAGGAGCAACCTTTATTACACTATTGCCGCATTTACCTAAGGTCCCAACAATATGCACATCCAACAGCTGATCCTGCGAACAGTAGCTGAGAGGAGGGATTGAAGCACATGGTCCTTATGCCTGTGAGACAAAAATTGAATCAGATTCACTTTTTGCTCCAAAAATGTAGTGCTTTTATAATATTAGCTTAAACTAATCATGGCACTCTATGGCATACAAAAATAATATCATCAATATATAAAGATCAACAAAATATTTCACCAAATAGAACTGGTCCACCAAAACATGAGCATATATAAACTTCAACTAAATTACCATTGGCCCATTGGCCCATAAATGCTTAAGAAAAAAATGCCATGGGATTGACTATGTGTGAAATCATTTGGTCCAAACAGTTGCTAAAAGACCTCAAATTTGGGAAGATTACAAGTCACAAAAGACATTCAAGTGTAATAATCGAGCTCCTTGCATATCTCTATGAATCCAATGTTTCATATGAGGATCAAACTCACTGAAATAGATTATGATTTCATTAGGGAGATGTTATCTATATAGGTATCATCACTTGCTTTGTAAAACAACTGACCAGTTAGCATATGTTTTCACCAAGTCTGTGAGAAAGGCCCTTAGATGAATTAGATATACAACACACTTGGTGCATACTACCTATTTGCTCTAGCTTGAAGGGGGTGTTTAATTAAAGTAATTTTGGCAGGACACAAATATACTATAACATTGTAACTTAAATTATTAACATTTATAAATTAAGTTCCAATCATCATGTACAAGTAATAATTCTTTTAATTTATCCAATTAGAGACATTAATTAACCAATTAAAGACTTAGAAAATATTTTCATAGCTAAGTGTGCTTTTAATATATATGTGTATATATGTATGTATAACAGAAAGTATAATCGAAACACACAGAATTCATCCATTGTCTCTTGGTTTTCTCTTCCCTTAACATTAGCCAACAAATGCCAATTAAAAGGGATAAATTTTTACCTCTGACATCACTTGATCTAAGTGTTGCTACCTGCTGAACAGAGGATGGATCTGATATTCTTATATCCCCTGAAGTGGAGCCACTTATTATCAATCGATCTTCGTTCAAACATAAGCATGTTATGGGTACAGGGTGCATTCTGCAGATAACAAGTTGTGCACATCATGAATGCTACATGACATCTTTAAGATATTAATCAAGCAATATATATGAACCAACTTACAAGAATGAGACTATTATTTTTGCTTATGAATGGGATTATTTGTTCCAAGCCACCAAAAATATGACTACAGCTTTCCTTTTCAACCAATGTTGATGGGAACTCTGGGTATTATGAGGTGCCTAAGTCCCACATCAAGTAGTATGGAATACTCATTGAAGTATTTAAGTAAACCTCCCCCTTTGATAGCTACCTTTAGAGGGGGAGTTTACCAAGTGACGGATGCATATAAAATGTTATAGTTCAAAATCCTTTCTTGGTAAACTTAAAATGTTGCTGACTAGTTTTGGATAAAAATCAACATAAGAAAATCTACAAAATACCTTAATATTTGAGAACATCTCCTACTGTACATGTCAAAAATACGAACAGCTCCATCATCACACCCAACCACAGCTTCTGGATCAAGATAGCTGAAAGAACAGAACAGAAAAAAACTCAGATATCATATGTAAATAACTTTTCGTCTTACTTCTGTTGAATACTGAATATCTTCTGTTGTACAACTTTTATAAAGCTGCTTTTAAACCCTTGTCTTTCTTTCTTGCTGGTTTTGTAAATGGCCACCCTTGGTTGTGTTGGGTATGTTCTAGGGCCTATTTTCTCTATCACTAGGACACCCACCATTACCACAAAGAAACACAATGGAAAAAATTATTTATCATGGTCTGCCTCTATGGAATGTTGGTTCCTTGGTCAAGGATACCATGACCACCTAGAGAAAGTGGACAGCATAGGATCAGCAAAGAGTGATGCTCAAGAAGAGGCTTGACTTCCAGGTATGAGTTTTAGTGTGGCAATCTGTAGAACCACAAACTTTAGGGATCTCAAAACCTTTAACACTTGTTCATTTTGGAAAAAAAATATTGTAATGGTAAACAACGTCTATACAACTCAGCTGATAAAATAGCTCCTCTCTAATAGACCAACATTAAGATCACTACTTATCTAGCTCAAGTCCAGGCTGAAGTAGAAGAATTGAAAATGTTATCAGATGTTGATTCTTTTGAAGGAATTAGACAAAGATTGACAAGCACCGATCCTATGAAGTTTGCATTCATATTTTTATCAGATCACATCCACAATCAGACACTGCCTAGTCAAGAAACTTCCTCTTTGAACAAAGTAATTACAAGACTTCTTTATATTACTAAGCATAGGGATGGCAAAGTGGGCCATGGGACGGGTTACAAATTCTTCTGATAGGAACCCAACAGTAAGACTGAAAATCACAGTATATTATTCAAGTATTATGCAGAAAAAAAAAGGTTATGGCTACAATCACCAGTAAAACCAGAGTCCTAGACTCCTCCAGAGAATTACTCTCCTCCTAACCAACTCACAACCCTCCTCCCCTTCACACTCTTCATACTCTCTCTTATAACATAATTCCCCCATCCCTAGATTCTTGACACGTCATTCCCCCATCCTAACTAACTTCTCCCTATTTCTTTTCCTAACTCCACTTTCTTTCTTCTTACATACACATTCCATATTTTGAGCCTATCTATTCCTTCTATAATTTTTCCTTGCTGAGTAACAAGCCCATATGCACTTCCCACCATATGATCCTTATTAAGGGTCCTATCATCTTCCCCTAACAACGCATGTAAAAAGGGAAAGTTCAACCAAAGTGGTTGAATCCTCTGCAATGATTTCTTCCCTAGGAAGAAGTTGTGGAAATTGAGGAGATAGAGGTAGTCACCCTCAATGTTCCTATTGAGAGCAGATGGGTCATACTCAAGAAAATTCCCACTCTCTCCATGACTTTCCAGGAAATAGAATAAATTTATCTATGTCTAAAAAATCTAAAATTAACGCTTGAGGATTGTTGAGATTAAATCAGAAAAATATATTTCTAAAGGGTTTAATGGACCCTTCTCATGTTCTACCATTTATATTGATAAAGAGTTAATACAATAGGGAGATAGAAGGTCAAGAGACTGTCCTAGACTGCTAGGTACAATCATTATAGATAACCCAGTACACTACTACCTACTTTAGTCCTTCTAACTACCCTAACATAGATAGATTTAATAATTATTCTACCATTAAGATACACACAGCTCACACACTAACCAATAATTCTAACAAGGATGACTTCCAAGAATATCACAAGAAAACCACAAATAATGCCCAATCTTCTTCTACTCCCAATGTTTCACCAACATATATTTCTTAATCAAGTACTATAAAAATCCATAGATTATTAACTCAGGTACTTCTGAATAGATTGCCAACTTACTTCATGTCATCACTCCACACAAAAAGACAGAAAGTAAAAAAGAGTGTTGATTAGTTTACCGCATGCATGAACCTTTTACAAATTTGCCTCCAAGTGAAGGAAATATGCTTCTTTTCCCATTCCGCCTCCATATGCATAGATGACTACCAATTAGACCAACAATCTGAAAATAAAATTTTGGAGTTCAGAAACCATAAAGGATACAATCTTCCACAAACCAGCAACTTCAAGAAACTTGAATTGACCCCAGCACTTTTTAGGCAAATTGACAGTATAAATGAAAATATGTAGCAAAAATAAAATAACACTGGCCTTCAGATGATTTGCAGCACAACTAAATTACATTGAAAATTTCAAACAAATAGAGGACACAACATTGATGCAGGTGATAACTCTAGCATTAAGTGTTTGACCTAGATTAGTCAAAGGATTGAAGCCCGATCAGCCCAGACAAGCTATGTTAGTGGCACGAGATCCCAAGTTGGATGTATAGGACTTTAGAGTAACGATTATAAGGACCTGGGCTCACCCTTTACATAGCTAGCTTTTGTAGAGCAATTCTCGCAAGATTATTATGAATTAGATGATCGGTATTAGGGCATTATAGTTGAACAAATTACCAAAATATGTATTTGTATAAAGTTTACAAGACTCATACCTACTTAAGAAAGCCCAAAACTGCATTCAGATCAATAGAAATAAAAGGATAATAGAGTAGTTAAGTAATTGTGTTGTATAGTTACTTTTCTGTTATAGTTTCATTAATGCAGTTACTTTACTGTTGTAGTTTCAGTTGTACAGTTACTTTTCAGTTAGAAACTCTGATGGTTTGTTATCTGCTGAGTGAGAAGTTCGTAGTAGCTTGCAGTGCAAGTATTACTGTACTATAAATAGTTTCATCTCTCTTGTATAAATTTAGTTAAACAAGAAACTTCTTCATCCTGTCACTCTCACCCCTTTCTATATCCATTCTGAACTGTATTAAAGGAAAACAAATCTCAGCAGTTTGACAGTGCTCATCTCCCAGATCAAGAGTTCAACCCAATTTCTGCTTATCTTCCTCTACCAGACTTCCCTGTCTACACTTCCTCCCAATTGCATCATATGTTTCATGATGCCACACTCCACAGCCAAGGCAGAGTTAGTTTCCTATTCTCCCTCCCAAGTTCTGATTAGGTGCATCTCACCTATTATTCCTTCTTGTACATATGAAGGACATGATAAAATGAAATGAGTTGATTAAATTTCATAATAATGCTTTTCATTCCCAATAAAGAACAATATTTTAAACAGGTGGTGTCATATGATTTCCTGATACAATGAAATTCCTTATATGTGCACAGTGTAAAGTTAAATCGATAAAGCATTCATTCAATTAATTCACCTTGCTCTCATCAAAATCAAAGTCAATTAAAGGGAATGTAGCTGGCATTGAGTGTTCTTCTATGCATTTGTAGCTGTCTAATGACCAGAGACGAATAACCTGTCATAATGCCATTGAAATAATTAGTTCAAGGCCTAATGTAGCCAGAAAATATATCATACTATTTATAAAAAGACTCAGACTAAACAGAAAAATCACTTATATTTATAGAATACAGATATTGATTCTCTGGGCTAGCCCTCTACAGATTATTACTCATGCACTTCCAACCAAAAGATATGATGCCAGGGACAAATACCATAACCAAAATTTAGCGATTTGAGCTCTGATACCCTTCCATGCAACTCCTCAATGTGTCTTCCCTCTATGTGGCAGCCCGTTCAGCCTCCCCTCTAGCGATGACCACCACCGTCAAACTCGTCTCTCCATCCCCTTTCCAAATCTAGTAAATCCTAAAATGACATTTGTGTAACCTAGCATATAATTTATCAAGACTAGGACAAATTGTGAACAAAGCATGTGGACCCAAAAATTCTAAGTGGTAATTCTCTAATTCTAGCTTATACAGTTAGTGTAGTGAGTCAATTTATGCATGATCCAAGAGAGACACATGCAAGCAGTTGACAAAATTCTCTAAAAGTCCAAGAAAGAGGCTATTATTCAAAAGGGAAGACACATTGACTATGGAAATATATACTGATGCTGACTATACAAGTTATATTACTGACAAAAGAATATACTTCTAGGTATTGTGTGTTTCTTGGAAATAGTATGGTAATGTGGAGGAGCAAAAAGCAAGATAGAATATCTCGTTCTAGTGCAGAAGCTGAATTTTGAGCTCTTGCTCAAGGAATGTGTGAAGGACTCTAGATGAAAATCATTTTGGATGACCTTAAAGTCAAGGTGGACAACCTTATGCAACTACAGTGTGATAATAAATCCCCCATGAGCATTGCCCATAATCTAGTACATGACAGGACCAAACACATTAAGATTGATAGACATTTCATCAACGATAAGCTAGACAGAGGCTTTGTGATTACAACTCATGTTCCTATAGAACTTCAGATAGCAGATATTTTTATAAAAAGGCTCTCTCCGGGTAGATTTCAAGATCTTGTATGCAAGTTGGAAGTGATTGATATTCATTTACAAACTTGAGGGGGAGTGTTGTAATTAGATGAAAATCTTCCTAATTAGAGAAAATATTTATAGAATCTTTCTAATTAGAGAAAATATTTGTAGGATCTTCTAGATTATTTTTCAGTATATCATTTCCTTATTTCCTTTTTTTAGAATAATAGATTGTTACAAATAGAGGTAAGGAGAATGTAATAGACATGAATGAAAATAATAAAAGTCATTCTCTTTTTCAAGACTTAACAACCAACTTTGAGACCAATATATAAGTACGCAAGCCCCTGGGGAAGAACCAAACACTTAAATACTCCACTGAGGATCCCATACTATTCAATGTAGGGCTTAGGCACCCCAAAATACTCAAGTCCCTATCCCTTTATAACATTGTCAATTTGTTGCTATATATAAAATACAAGTTCCTCAATCAATGTGAGATCTTCATATATTTGTCTTGTAAATAGGTGGAGATGTATATTGTGCTATTCATAACAACCAAGTGATCAACTTACTAATTGTAAATTTGCACTTTGTATGAGACATGCAAGTCTCAAAAAGGTGAGACAGAAAAAGAGTTATAGTCCACCTTCAAGAAGTTGGTAATCTCTAGAGAACAAACAGTAAACAACTTGTGCTATGCCGGCAGCTTAGGGAAGGAAACCTTTCAAGAATTAGAAATTGGAAATATTGAAGATAAAATGTGACCCATACCTTATCACCCACGCCAGTACCTAGCACGCCCATTTTCATTCGGCACTGAGCAACCCTGAAATGAAAGGTAGGTATTGCAAATCAATATAAGTCTGGCATGTTGACTTGATGAGCAGTTATAACTCAGACACACACAAAAGGGCGTTATAATGCACTAAATATGGATTAGTCAACTTATGGCCAAAGATTCACCAAAGGTAGGTATTGAAAATGAATATAAATCTTGCATGTTGACTTCATGAGCAGTTATAACTCAGATACACATAAAAGGGCATGCTATAATGCATTAAATATGGATTAGTCAACTTATTGCCAAAGATTCATCTATACTTATGACAAGCCTTGATGGTTGCAATAGACGTATTGAGAGCACGGAACTAATGCTACCAGATAAGGGTAAGCAAAAGATACGGGAGTAAAATTCTTTACTTACCAAGAAACTCAAAACAATCATGCCAAATAAGATCCCAGCACTAACATTCACTTCAATAAAATTTCTAAAGTGCTTCAAGTTTTCTATTTTGAAAAAAAAGAATAATAATCAACAAAATGTTAAAGTTCTATTTAAGGATTACTAAATGAAAGCCAGGCACTTATGGAAACAAAATAGGGCCTCATTTGGACTTGGACAATAAACAAATCCACACTAATAAACCATTCATTCCCAAATACCGAACCAAGTTATCAACCACATTCGATTCAACCACTTACTATCAAGTGAAAAAGCACCATCGAATGAGTAATGCCTCCCAAATGAATATTGAACCCAATGTTACAAATATTATTCCAATGGCAGATTCTAGAACGTTTCATGATGTTGAAATGGCACACATCATATGTCTCGACTTGCTCATTTTATGCAAAATGTAAATTTGCTCAACTATGTCTGTTAAGAGCACTAGTTTGTTAGAAAATTTGTTTGTTCTATGAAAGTCCTCTCTCATTCTTGGAGATCTATAACCTCTGGCAACATCGATTAGGTGTCACTTGCATCTCTTCACATTTTTGTGATAACGTCAAGGAATCAATTGCTATGTAAAATAAAGAGATTGAAAACATTACTAAAGTGCAAAGGAGGGAAGATTTAGGTACGTTGTTGAATGCCCCTTCCACTGATCAACGTAAAATCCACCATCTAGAAGAGCCAATCTATGCTGCTCCATAACCATCTCTCCCAAAATCACCCTCCAGGGCTTTTCGGTAAATTCAGACGATGAATTCTTTACGTTCCTCTCACAAAACTCTCGCAGCGAGCGGGACTCGACGATGGCGTTCCTTCACAAATACGCACGCGCAAATTTCAGAAAAGCACGTGCGAATTGAGGATGGTTTGATTGAAATTGATTGCATAAGAAAAAAGGAGAGAGTGGAAGTGAGCGAGGTACCAGAGTTTGCAAACGAGGGAGCAGCGAACGAGGTCGAACATGTCGAGGAGAGCGAAAATGGTGCACACGATGTCGGGGTCTAGAGACAGTATGTTCGTCGGAGTTTTCCGCCGTTGATGTATTTGGTCGGCGGTCGGGGGCGAAGGACCGTTCTTCGCCGCCGTGAAACTCTGTTGATGTTTGTTCATTGTTTAAAGGAGGGAATCAAAATCACAGTCAGAACACTAAGACAGTGATTTAATGGAGCAAATGGTGAAGGAAGAATCGGAAGGGAAGACCGAGATAACGGGGGTGACCTTAAGAAAATGGGTGGTGATAGACGTAACCACACCACTCCATGAAGTGATGTGTATATTTTGAATGAGGTGGCATTAAAATAAAGACTTAATTAGTTTTTGGTCAAAAAGTTTTGACTAAATTCTTTTTTTTTTAACTAAAATTGAGAATAAAATATTAATTAAATCTAAATAAAATTTTGGGTAAATTAAAATAAGGTAGTTGAAAAGGATAGAAAAGTAATTGGAATTGGACTTAGTTTGTTAAAGAACCTAGATCTATTTGACACAGTTCAAAGTAGGGATGGCAACAGGTCGAGTTGAATACAGTGTCTAACTGCAATTTGATCTATCGGATAAAATTTTATCTGTTATTCGAATCACTATCCCATTTAAAAAATGATATTTTAAAACCCGCGGATATCCGTAAAAAAAATATATTTTATACATTTTAAAATAAAATTTAAATAAAATTACAAAAAATATATATAATATAAATTAAATTTAATTAAATATAAATTAAAATTTAATTTTAATTAAATTTAACCTAATAAAATATAATTTTATTTTATTTTTAATTAAATTTAATTAAAAATATATATAAATTAACTTTTTTATATTTTTTTGCGAGCAAATACCCGTGGGTCGGATAGTATACTACTCATACCCGACCCGTTTAGAAGCAGATATTAAAATATCCACTATCCGTTATTCGCGGATAGTAACTACCCGCCACGAAGTTTACTTGCGGCCGTGTCCGTGGATTTTTTTGTCATCCTTAATTCATCCTTAATTGAAAGTGATAAATAATAGTGATGATTATAGTTCGCAACAATATACAAGTGGTTAACTACTCATGATCAAAGTAAATTCAAAATTTGTTTTAATTACAAGTATTTCTGAGAGTTTTTTTTTTTACTAAAAATATAGAATTCTTACAGTTTTATATCAAAATAACTCTTGCTTGCCAACGTTGTTACATACAAATGTACAATTTTGCTTAGACAAGGCAGCAAGAGAAACAAAATATAGGGCAGCAAATTTAATCATCAATTGAAGTTCCATGAATCAATATACTTGGGCTTTGCCCTATGCAGCATTGCATCAAATATGCTTAATCCTTTTTCTTTTGGACTCCAACCCATCGAGCAAAATCCACCCACCTAATCACAAATGTGTGATAAATAATTAGGAAGAAAAGAAAGAGGAAACGTAATGGTATATATTGATAGAGATCAAATTGAGATTAATCAATAATCTTACAGCAGCGAGCCCCAGTAGGTATTGGCAGTTCTAACAGTAAAGTATGCTGCGGTTAGTATAAGCTTGTTTCGGTGTAGTAATGGTTCAAGAATTCGTTGCTCAATAATTCCTGCAAGTACCTGGTACCTGATAACAAAGGCTAATCCTTAATAAGAGGTTTATTGTTTGTTTTCCTTTTTGTTTTGCTAACTAGCAGAGATACTCATGGTCTACAAATTTTGCAACTGTGACAGTATACTACTAGTGGATAACTCAGAATACATTCATCTATTCACAACTACTGTTCTCTTGATGGGATGTCCAATATTGTTAAAATACAAAGATAGTAGAAAAATAGGGGTAAAATACATTTATTGTAGTTTGTTCTGACGAAGGAATACCTGATGTTGCTAATGACAACCATGTAAACTCCATGTGCTACACTGGTTGATATTACCGGTAAATTCTCAGTCTGGGCAGAAAATGTTTTATTAACAGCATTCTTTACATTAATCAACGCATTTGTTATCACAGTACCAACCTGAAAAGGCATTGCCATTAGTCAAATTACGGAGAGCACGGCCAAGATTTATCTCAAATCCCGTTTGATATTATTCTGCTTATAGAACTTCACCATGATGAGTGTAACTAGTACAATAAAAACAGTTTCTTCTAGGTACATGTAGGCCCGTATGCCTCATACGAACCACACTACAACATGCTTGAGGAGCAGGTGACATATCTCAAATAAATTTGTAACATGTATTTTATGTCCTCTACTGTACTTAATGATGCATCTAAACTTATTCTTTCACGATTTTCTATTTATTTTTGAATTAGGGTATTCTTCAATTGGGATTCAAAAGATTAATTTCTTGGAATACTGAAATCTATTTAAGGAGTTGACCTTTTCTGCACATGTTTTTCCATACACTCTAATCAAGGATGAACTCTTAATCATATGGTTAAAGAAGAAAGCTATCTGCTGACTATTTTACACCACATTGCTATATGTAATTAGTTGTTAGTTTCAATGTTTTCTAGGTGAAGTAATTCACTGTTATATGGCTAAATACATAATCAAGTCTCAAAACAAGAACTTAGCAAAAGATTTATATCACACTAGGAAACAGAGTGAAATACGAAGAAATAGCAAGAGAAATTCTAATGAATATAATACTTCTCCATTAACTTAAATCTTAAACCGTGACACCTAAAAGCTCAATCCAACTATCAAAACAATAATACCGCGGCAGGAAGTCTAACCTAAATTAATTTTTGTTTTCCACATATTTTGAAAATCAGCATAACTCCAAGACCAAAAGGCTATAACAAGCTAAAAGGGTATTTTGTAAGCAAATAATGTGCTAAGTTACCAATGAAGCGCTGGTGCCAACAACAAATAGCTTTGCGCCGTTAAGCTGCATAAGAGACGGAGATGATCCTCATTTAAAAGGAAAAATTATGTGACTTGCTTTAAATGATCCAAGACATACCACTATAGCACCTATTCTTTGGAGAAGGGTATACGATGTTCCAGGTAAAGCCACCTGTAGAGATTATTTAACTTCTAATCATATCCAGTATAGCAATTACTACTAAAATTATAACAAAATTGAAAAGAAGAAATGCAGAAAGATGAAGGAGTGTTAACCTGAAAAGCATTATCAGGACAACCATAGAACAATTTAGCAATGGGCCCAGCACTGAGTGCAAGGGGAGGTCTGAGAGAAACAGTAGGTGCAGGAAACCACACGAGTAGAAAACCTGTTACAATGCCTGTTACCTAAAATAAATTTAAAATCAATTAGGTGACTCCCAAATTCTTACATAAAGAACTGGACAGCATACAAATTGAGTTTCACAAGAGTGCAAAGAGTTAGTTCAAATATGATTAGTACTAAAGGGAAAATTTGAGACCACACTGCTTCTAGGCTCGAAAACAAAAATATGTGGATTGACTTTCGATGGAGTATTAGGTTAATTTTGGACAAGCTTCTCCATAGAGGCTTTTAGGAGAAAAAGATATGATGAAAAATGAAATTAACTTCTTCATAAACTATAATGGGCTTATGCAAAAATTAAAAATAAAAATTGAGAAGAATTGGTTTGAGGAAACTCTTACAGGTTAATCTGTTCATAAGCTAATTATACTTACGAAGAAGCTAATTTAATTTCTCTCCACTTTTTCTCATAGAAGTCCTTATAGAGAAACTTCTTCAATAAAGTCTCGTAAAAGAATATAACTCAAGCATTTGTTGATTTAAATCTGCTAATTGGAAACTAGTGCAGCAGCTCACAAACACGGCAAAACTTAAGAAAGAAGACATAAAGCTGACACATTATAGTTGCAAAATTCTTATTTTCTGATCCCTATTTTCTTTTCTCTCACATGATTAATCTCCATACATAGAAACATTCATTTTGAACATTGCACATCATTTTTAATTTAGTCCTTATATATACCATTTTAATATCTTTCAGTCTCTAACATGAGGACTGGAAAATTAAGAGTGATATTCGTTGGAGCTAAAGAAAATAGCACTTTTAACTATAAGAATTAAAGAATTTTTTTTTTTAATTAGAGTAATCAAGCATGCAATTAAATCTTCGAAGTGATAACATTTTCAATCACAAGCCTAAAATGTGATAAGTTGGAAAAAATTTTAAATTCTTTTGTTAGATTACTATAGAACAAATATTATATCTTGGTGATAAACATACCACATTCGCAACAACAAAATCCAGCTCCTTCTTAAAGTTTTCCTTACGGCGCTTCAACTCTGCAGCTGCCTGGAAGCACACGGGATATCCATTACAGATTGATCATTTGTATTATAGACGCTTCACTACAAGACACTACATGTTATTACATTCATGGCACGATTCATACGGAAACTGTCTTGTATATTCATGCCTGATGAAAATCTCAATCCATGGTTAATTCATAGTATAATCTACCTTTGCCTTATTTCTTTTTAGGTCAAAGCAAATTATAATTTACAGTTATATGAATGCAACCAAAAGAGAAGTAAGAAAATTATAGAAGATATTTTCAGAAATAGTGGAGAATTTATTTCATTTGACACGCTAGCTCCATGAATTGGTAATACTTTTCATTTAACCCTAAATGCTCATAATACTAGTGACCCTTCAAATGTTTAGCGGTTACATAAAAATAATGTCCTCTAATACATAATAAGAAAATCCTCAATAGTTATTTTGCACACCAAGTTTTGCCCTCAATTTTGTTAAGTCTTCAAAGTTGAGATATTTAGTGAAGATATCTGCAACTTGGTCTTGTATCTTCACATGAATTAATTACACCTTTTTCTTGACAATCGTTTTCTTAAACTTAAATGTCCAGTTGACTTCAATTGCTTTATGACCCTCAAGAAGTTTTGAAAACTCCTGAGTACCATTCTTTTCAATGACTTTGATATCTTCCTCCATGCTTCAACCTTCTTCTGTCTTCCAGAGCGGTATCAAAGGTTAGGGATTCACTGTCTACAAGTAGACACAACAAATTATTTGTAAATGTCTAGTCATATATCTCTTGAATATTTTTCCTTTTTCATGGGCCTTCACTTGATTTTGCTTGGGGGATGACGTTTCATGAATCAAAGGTGTTGAAGAATGAGGTGGAGTAGAAAATGCATTGTCATACAACTTTTTTCATGACTTTCCTCAAAATAGGGAACAGTTTCCATCCAAACTTTTATTACATAGATTTAGCCTTCAACGTGCATATGTATTATAGAATATACCCAAGATCATTATTTTAACAAAAAGTCATTGAATTCTTTGGATGTAAATCCATCTTTTCTAAAAGACCTTAGAGCCTTGATTAGATAACCACCCTCCTCTTCAGCTTTAAATTTCTTGAAAGCTGCAAATGCATCAAATTTTTCCTTCAAGTGGCTCTTCTGCTCTTTATTCGGCTTCTTTTGGGAAAACTTCTTGAATGCTTGCCAAGGACACATCAGTATTCCCCTCACCATCTTCTCATCTCTGAAGGACTTAGAGCTCCAAAATTTAAATGATCAAACCTCATACGTCATCATGCTTCATCTTCTTCTGTTGGCCTTTAAACATTTTGCTTCATTGGTCTTGATGCTTAAAGTGAACATTCTATTTAGTAGTCAATTTAAAGTTTTAATCTCTAGGTCTCAAACAATTATCTTTCAAGATAATTTCATAACCCTTCTCAACATGACGTACTGGACTCAAAAGATTGCTTCCTCGTTTAGGAACATAATAGACATTCTTGATTAAATTTGGGAGTATCATTTAAGGAAATTAAAATAGTATCTTTCCCTTGGATTTTCACCTTAGAAGAATCACCAAAGGAAACATTTATCTGAAACTTTTTCTCTTAGCCCCAAAAATTCTCCTTATAACCATAAATGTGATTACTTGCTTCATTATCAATATAATCTTGTATAATAATTCTCTTCAAGTTCCCAAACATCTTGGGAACCTAGACTTCAATGTGATGACACCAACTATTATATTCGCATAGGTAAGACAAGAATTGAAACAAATTCAGGTAATTGTTTCTCATCTCTGAGCTCACTAAAAATTTACATCAATTTCATAAAAAGTAAAAATAGTCCAATTCAAAAATAACATACAAAATAATTATAAAAAAAAAGGCATATCTGATTGTATACATGACTATTTCATTCTTCATTAAAGATGCAAGAATACTTAAATAAATATAAATTCATTTCACATTAGTGAAAATTAAAATTTATCCATCTTACATAGAACAAAAAACCTAATATATTCGCACTGAAAAAGAAATCAAAGTTGGATGAAAGAAGAACCTTAGTGAAGATGATAACACCACTTTCGATTAGAAGCTTGGCCAAGAACAAATCATCTGCGAGCAACCTTTCCCTGAATCCACGGAACTTGAGCAACCACCGCAGCACAACTGACTGTTCCATCTGGAAGAACCTCCGCATTATCGAACCCGGAACCCTCCCCGCCGAAACTGCTGCAGCCAAGTCTTCCGGCAAACTCTCCAACAACCGGCCGTCCTCCGCCAGCGCCACCATCGCCTCTTCCCTGTTGCGGCCCCTTTCCTCGTCTTCATCACCGCCGCCACTGCCCCTGTTACCGCTACCGCCTCCACTCCCAGACGAGCTGCCACCATCCCGGTATGCGGAGATTGCGGCGGCTGTAGTGTGAACGAAATGGGTGGTTGTGAAAGTGGAAATTTTAAGTTTGAAAGGCAAGAAGATGAGAGTTGGGTGGGGTGGCAGTGACAGATTGTTGCAGTGAGAGAAGAAGGGCGTGGAT
Source organism: Vigna mungo (assembly GCA_036885675.1). Classification (NCBI taxonomy): domain Eukaryota; kingdom Viridiplantae; phylum Streptophyta; class Magnoliopsida; order Fabales; family Fabaceae; genus Vigna; species Vigna mungo. The sequence goes on along the minus strand of CP144693.1, from coordinate 15,116,784 downwards.
TGACTGAAGAAGAAAGACGCTATAGCCATACGTGAGGATAGTTGGTGACGTTTAAAAAATGGAGGGAGACAAGTGAGAGATGATAAGGTATTGGATAATTGGGGCAACTTTTAACGTTTTAGGTATAATTATTAAAAACATTAATTAAGTTGATAATTTTGATATTTTTAAGTGAGTTTCATCTAATTTTATTAATTATTTAAATTTTTTATATTTTAAATTGAGTTTAGTATTTTTTTTTTTTTTGTTAATTAAGTGGTTTGATTGTTATTTTTATCTCATTATTTTATTTATTTATTTATTTTTATGTAAAATATATGATTGGTTAATATAAAATTATACTATAGTTAACATAAAATTATGACTAGCTTATATTGTTAACATGTTGGGTAATGGAGACAGTCTCATTAATAATGTCTCATGGTAAATAATGTTTTAAGGGTTAATTACTTTTTTTTCATAAATTATTAAGTGATTTTAGTTTTAGTATTTTTCTGTTAGGTCTTTATCATTTCAAAATTCATGGAATCAATCTTCAATGGCTAAGAGTGTTAATGTTATTTCTATGTGACAAATAGAGTGTCAAGTCATTTCTTCTCATGTAAAAAATTATTTAATTTAAAGACTTAAATACTAATTTCGTTGAATTTATTCAATATGATTTTTTTTTATGGTCGATAAAGTCATATTTTTCGTTAATTTTGTTCAATTTATTCTTTTTAATAATATTATTTAAATAGTTCATCTAACATGTCAATTTATCTTATGTGGGGGGAAGCTTCAATTTCTCATTGATATGTCGTCTTGAACTCATACCTCTCTCCTAACATTCAAGCAACATGACAACACCTCATCACCATCTTCATCTTTGAAGACCTCCCCTCCATCAACCTAAATACCATAACATTAGAAGATTTCATATTCTTTATATTCACCTTTGGGACCCATTACACAACCTCGTCACACCACCTTCTGAATCACGGGTAAACTCTAGAAATGAGTGGTTTGAATAAACTTTTAAATTTTTTTGCAAGTAAGTGTTATACAAGGGTTAGACAATCTCTAAAAGTGTTGAACACTTAAAGATTTTCACTAAATCTTTAAAAGATTACAAACGAGTTTCACCACTCCTTGTTACAAATGAGTATTATCACTCCTGGTTTTGCACTAGTCCAACTGAGTAGATCGTTTAACTCCACTGAGTTAAACAACAAGTATTTTAGTTCACTTCTGAATAAACAAAAATAATAAAGTTTTTTTATAAAACAAGTTCAGATGATAACTTTCTTGGAGATTATATTTTTGCAATATAAAGAGTATCTAAAAACTTGTAAAAAAGCTTTTCTTTTTCAAAGACTGTAAGACGACGCAAGTTTGAGAGAAAATTGACAGTGTAAGAGTGAGTAATAATGATTCTTCTTATTCTTCTCTTCATGCAATTTCTTTATATAGACTTCTTAAAAAAAAAGATTTGTTACTCAGAGCATTAACTTTATCACGTAGGGTGTAGACTTTTAATACGAGGTAAAATGTCATGTTGTTTCTTACAAAGGCAATTGTGTTGCTTGTATAGATACATCAGACAAAAGATATTGAGAAAACATTATCAGAATGTCGTCCTATCTCTTAATGTTCTTCTAATCCAATGCATAACATTTGAATGAAGTTGTGTCCTTTAATGATCTGCACAAATAAATAGAACACATCACAACAGACAAAAGACTACTTTTTGTACATGCTTTTAATGCGTTAGACGTTTATTAGCATTTAGGCATGTTACGTGTACTATAACATTTATACATAGCTTTTTTAGAGTAACATTTAGCATTTGGATAGTGTTTACACATGTAAAACGTTTAACATGTTTATCATAGATAATTCATTTTAATAGATGTTATTTCGTTAGACATATTTTTAAACTTCAAAACAAGGGTTGCTTAGACAATCTTGTCTTAACACCTGCATCTTCTTATAGCACTAAACCACATCCATCACCAACATAACCAACATACACGAAACAAAACCATCATTAATCACCCATCCCTACATACCTTCATAAAAAAACACTATCACTAATCTTCTCTTCTCCATTATTCCAAATTCAAGAAATGTCAATCACATACCTCCGTTTCAAATTCAGGAAATCCAAATCACATACCTCCATTTCAAATGCAAGAAACCCTAACCATGAAACCTCAATCACATACCGCTAATTCAAATTTTCAAGAAACCTCAATTGGTTGTGTGTGGTTATGTGTTGGTCCGTTCTTAACTAATAATTGATTGGGGAAAAAGATAAAGTTGGGTATGTTGGTTTTGTGAAAAGGAAGATAATGCAAAGAAAGTTTTTATGTCTGTTTTGTGTTGATGAAGGGTAGCTTAGTGTTGAAAATGGATGAATATGTGGAGATGAGTTTTATGGGTGAAGGAAGAAAATGAGGTGTGAAGTTGGATCCTTAGAGAAGGTAGAGTGTGTTTTTTGAACATGAAGATGAGTTTTATGAAGTTTGATGTATGTTAGTGTAGATGAAGTTGGTTATGATGATGGAGCAAATAGATCATGAAATATGAAAATGGTGATGAGGAAAAAAAAATGAACTTCATACAAACAATGTTAGTCTATCTACTATACCATTAAGTATTTAAATGTTATTACTAGAAAGGACCAAATTGACCATAATTGGCTAAAATTGAGATTTTGTTAACCACAAAAAAAAATGACCATGTCGAATAAAATAAATGAAAATATGGACTAAATTAATATTTAAGCCTAATTTAAAAAATGAAATTAATTTTTCACTTCATCTTCTTCTTCTTTGTTAAGGCACCTGATATGAAATAATATATTTGATTATACTTTACCTTATTTAGTTTCTGCATAATTGATTCTGTTAATATATTCTTTCCTTAATTATTGTACGCTGGTCATGTACATTCTATATATTGTAATCTGGTTACACTTTCAAGATCAATAAAAACACATTTGTTACAATCCTTACATGGTATCAGCCTAATTTTGATCCTTCCTTACCCTTTCTTCTTTTCTTTTCTTCCCTATGGCTAATACTGATGGTGTTTTTTCCTTTAACACCATGATCCACATGTTAAACATACGCCTCACCTCAACCAATTTCATTCTATGATATCGTCAGCTCCTTCCTCTTCTCGAAGGACAGGCCCTTTATGGCCATATTGATGGCTCAATCATAACTAGGGATGGCAAAAAAACCCGTACCCGCGGGTATCCGCGGATTAAACCCGTAGTGGATAGTTGGTACCCGCGGGTAATAGGTACCCACGGGTAATAGGTACCCGCAGGTAGCAGGTAGCGGGTTTTTTAATACCCGCTCCTTATCGGGTCGGGTTCGGGTTTTGTATTATCCATACCCGCGGGTACCCGTTACCCGCTTAAAAGTTGAAATTACGTCTTTGTCCTTGGTTTAAATTACGTTTTATGTCGTGCGTGCCTCTTTGCAGCTCCAATCCAACACCGTGCCTCTCAACTCCAACTCCAACAGTGTGCCTCTTTGCAGCTCCAACGGATATATTCAAAATTTTTCTCTGGACTAGGATGCACGGTGTAATGTTCTTCTAAATCTCTTCCCATTACCTCTTTTCGGTAGGGTTTTGGGTTTGGGGATGAAATCGATTTCTCTGTTTGGGGGTTTAGGTTACTTTGTGTGTTTGGGGGTTTCATAATGCCTTGAATGTTCTTGTAAATCTCTTCCCATTACCTATTTTCTGTGTTTAATGGATTCTTGCTATTTCTCGTAGGATTCACAATGTCTAATTTTTTGTTTAGATTTCACTCTTTTATTTTCTTGGTCTCAGTTTTTGTTTTCTAAAATTAAGAAATCATTCGCCAGCAAAGCTTTTTCTTTTTAGTTCTTATATTTTTTTCCACTTCTGGGTTTCGATTAATATTTCCTAAAATTGACGGATTCGTGGTCAAATTTGCATCTTTGTTTGGTTTTAATTATTTTGTTATTCTTTTTTATGTTTTTTTAATCTGGGTGTATATATATGTATGTGCTTTGCTCGATGATGATTTTTTTTGCTTTAACCACACTGAAGAAATGCTGGATGGGGTTTTAGGGTCATTTCCTTTTTAAGAGAAATGGAAATGAGAAAGATGAAGAACAGTCAAGGTTTCATTTGAAGCCCTTGATTCTTATTAACTGTTTATGCCTTTATCTTCTGTATAAATCTATCTATCCTTCCTTAATTTCTTGCCAATGCCACTCTTGACTTACCCATTACTATAATTTTTTTTTTCTTTCCCAAATTGATAATCTTTTGAATTGTATTTATCAGGGTATACAAAAAAATAACACAGGTCCATTCCTTTTTTTTTACCCTTATTTGGCTATTCAGCTATATAGTGTTGGAAATGGATTGCTGCATCAAACCTTGTTTCACAATTTCCATCGTTGCTCGTGTGTCAACTTTTCTGTTTGTTGAAAGTGGGCTGGTTTTGTCAAACATTGTATAAGAAAATGATAAATTTAAGGTCGACATGGTTTTTAAACATGGAATACCATATGTGGAATGATTAATTTTTCTAAAAAAGCTTTGTTTGTTGAAGAATTAAGCTTGTGTTATTTTGGTTGTTCTAGCATGTGGATTTCAAGATTCGTGCATGTTCTAATAAGTAGGATATCTTCACTTGAATAAGCAGTTATATTATATCAAAGTTCTATATTCAGAATGAGATGTCTTTATATGGTTCCGTGTATTATGACTACTTGGCTGCATAGTTTTAGTTGAAGAAATTATGATTTTGGGACAAACATAAAATATATAAACAAGCTTCAAATGCCCGGTAATTACATGTTTTAAATATTATTTGCATTGTTTTTTTCAATTTAATTTGGATTTTTTCATTTAAAAACTATAAAATAATTTTTTTTTAAATATTCGCGGGTTGAAAACGGGTATCCAACGGGTACCCGCGGGTTGAAAAAAATCTGCGGGTTTTTTTAAGACGGGTATCTAGCGGGTAGCGGGGCGGGTAACAGGTACAATTTTGTCCAGCGGGTCGGGTTGCGGGTAGACACTATCTGTGTCCGACCCGACCCGTTGCCATCCCTAATCATAACTCCTCTGCGAAATTGTCTGCTGCTGATAGATCTTTGACGGTTCCTAATCTAGCCTTTATCACGTGGAAATAACAAGATCAAAGACTTGTAAGTCTTCTTCAGGCCTCCCTTACTGAAAAGACTCTAGCTGATGTACTTCACTGTGACACCGCACAGTAGATCTGGACTACTCTTGAATCCCTCTGTGGTGGTGACTCTAAGCAAAGACAAATTGGGATCAGAGATCAATTGTTGCACCTTACAAAAGGCTCATCCACTGTCAGGGAGTTTTCCAAAACATTTCGAGGCTTATGTGATCAACTCAGCCTTATGGGTAGACCAATGGATGATTTAGATAAATTACATTGGTTTTTACGGGGTTTAGGTCCCACTTTCACTAGCTTTGGTGCATCTCAATTAGCCATGCGACTATTGCCTATTTTTCGTGATCTTCTTTCTGCTTCCGAGAGTTTTGAAATGTATTTACATTCCGTTGAATCTACTCCCTCTCAACTTGCATTTAATATAACTACTCAACGTTCCTCTCAATCATCCAATACACGTTTTCAATCTAGGTTGCGTTCTTTCTCAAATGGAAAAACAGGTCGTGGTTACCAATACTCAGGTCGTGGTGGTCGCGACAGAGGACGTTGTCCTATCCATTGCCAAATCTGCCGAAGAGAAGGTCATTATGCCACTTCTTGCCATCAACGTTATGAAGGTGGCCCACCTCAATCTGAAAATCTTGCTGAATCATTTGCGAATTCTTGCACTCTATCAAATTCAAACCAGTCTGCTTGGTACCTCGATACTAGAGCTTCAGCACACATGACAACAAACTCATCTGATTTAGACTCAATTGAGCCTTATTCTGGTAATCACACAGTTACTGTTGGCAATGGTAATGCTCTCCCCATTTCTCATATTGGATCTCATCGTTTGACCAATGATTTAAACCTTCTTGATATTTTTGTCGTGCCTGGCCTCCAAAAGAATCTCATTTCCATTAGCAAACTTACACGTGACTTTCCTATGGATGTTATATTTACTGACACATGTTTTCTGCTTCAGCAAAGGGGTACAAAGGAAATTCTAGCAAAAGGGAGGCATGAGCACAACTTATATGTATTGGAGCATGGTCAAAATGCCTTTGTTTTTGTTTTAAATTCTAATAAGCTACGAGGATCATTTGAATTGTGGCATTATCGTTTGGGTCATGTTCATTTTAATATTATTTTCCATTTAAGAAAAAAAGGTCTTTTGTCTTTATCTTCTATTTTACCAACTCCTTCCATTTGTGGCTTTTGTGAATTAGCTAAAAGCAAAAGACTACCTTATTCCCTGAATGAGAAACGCGCATCGCATGTGCTGGATTTAATTCATTGTGATTTATGGGGACCTGTTCCCATTTGTTCAAAATTTGGTTTTCGATATTATGTGATTTTCATTGATGACTATTCCAGATTCACTTGGTTATATCAAATGCGCCTGAAATATGATTTTAATGATGTATTTGTCCAGTTCAAGAAATTTGTTGAAAATCAGTTTCATACAACTATAAAACTTTCTAAAGTGATGGTGGCACCGAATTCAACAATAACAAAGTCAAGACCTTGCTAAATGAAGCTAGAATTCTTCATCTTATGTCTTGCCCTCATACATCAGCCCAAAATGGTAGAGCTGAACGCAAACATCGTCACATCACTGAAACGGGCCTTGCAATGCTTTTTCATTCACATCTCCCTGCTCATTATTAGCTACATGCTTTTTGTTGCGTTGTTTATGTCATCAATCAGTTACCGACCACTCTTCTAAATGGTGTTTCTCCATTTGAGACCTTATATAATACTCCTCTTAATTATGCACACTTTCATCCTTTTGGCTGTCGGGTTTATCCTTGTCTCCGTGACTATGCCACTAACAAATTGTCTCCTCGCAGTGCACCTTGTATTTTTCTTGGATACAGCAGCAACCATAAAGGATTTCAATGTTTGGATCCTTCAACCTCTCGGCTATACGTAACAAGACATGCCAAGTTTGATGAACTTTATTTTCCGTGTTCAAAAACAGGAACTATATCTCCAATTTCTGGATTGGGTTTTTCTTCATTTGTTGAACCAACCTCAACACCTGAAATTCCTGCTTCAGCTCCTGCACCAGCTTCTTCTTTGCCACTATCCAAGGAAACTGTGCACTCACCAACCACACCTTGTGGTCTATGTCCTGCTAAAGATATTCCTTCAATTGATGTTTCCATGCCTAATCCTCAACCACAAATACACCGTAGTGTCCAGTTTACTCATCCTATGGTCACACGCGCCAAATCAGGTATTTTTAGGCCTCGTCATTTTGCTGACATTACCACCTACCAACCATCTTCTCTTCTTTATGCTCTGCTCACCACTTCTACACCTAAAGGGTTCAAATTCGCTGCCAAACATCCTGGTTGGTTGGATGCTATGCATAAAGAGCTTCTGGCTCTACACTCCAACAATACTTGGGATCTTGTCCCACGCCCATCCAAGACCAACATTGTAGGATCCAAATGGGTGTTTCGCACCAAATATCTTTCAGATGGGTCAATTGACAAATTAAAAGCACGGTTGGTTGCACAAGGCTTCACTCAAACACCTGGTCTTGACTATGATCACACCTTCAGTCATGTTGTTAAAGCTGTCACCGTTCGTGTCATTCTCACTCTAGCAGTAATGAATAATTGGCCTATTTATCAATTGGATGTTAACAATGCATTCTTGAATGGGCACCTGACACATCCTGTCTATATGGAACAACCTCTTGGGTTTGTTGATCCTCGATACCCAAATCATATTTGTCGACTTCGGAAAGCTCTTTATGGCCTCAAACAGGCCCCTCTTGCATGGTTTCAATGATTCAACTCGTTTTTTCTCAGTCTTAGGTTCCTCGGAAGCAAGGCAGATCCATCTTTATTTGTCTTCCACAACACTATTGCCAGTCTATATATACTTGTTTATGTTGATGACATAATTTTTACAGGAAATAATAATTCTTTACTTCAAAACCTTTTGGCAAGGTTCAAAACTGAGTTTGCTATCAAGGATTCAGGTCATCTAAATTACTTTCTTGGTCTCGAGGTCCACTACACTACCAATGGCGTCTTTCTTAGCCAGACCAAATACACTCAAAACATTTTATCTAGGGCCCAGATGTTGGATGCAAAACCGACAGTCACACCTCCCCAACCTCATATTCAACTGACAACCACAGGAGATCCATTCTCTGATCCCACTCAATATCGCTCTCTTGTTGGTGCACTCCAGTATCTCACTATAACTCGTCCTGACTTGTCCTACGCGGTAAATTTGGTTAGTCAGTTTCTTCAAGCTCCGACAAATGATCACTTTCAAGCAGTTAAACGCATCCTTCAATATGTCAAGGGCACCATGTCCTATGGCCTATCCTTCACCCGTGGAGCTTCCCTTAATGTTCTTGGATATTCGGATTCTGATTCGGCCCGATGTATTGAGACTAGGCGATCTACCTATGGTTATTTCATCTTCTTAGGCGGAAATCTCGTTTCATGGAGTGCTAAGAAACAACTAACTGTAGCTCGATCAAGTTGTGAATCAGAATATAGAGCCATGACTAATGCAGCAGCTAAACTAATATGGATTACTCATCTTCTACATGATTTGCATATTTCCTATCAAGCACCAACTCTTCTTTGTGACAACAAGAGTGCTATATTTCTCTCCCAAAATCCGGTGGCTCACAAACGCGCTAAACATATTGATATTGATTATCACTTTGTTCGAGAGCTTGTTCTATCTAACAAACTCATCACTCAATTCATTCCTTCTGATCTCCAGCTAGCAGACATATTCACTAAAAGTCTGCCTCGACCATTGTTCCAGTTCTTCAGAGCCAAGCTTCACGTTGGACCAAATCCCACGCTTTGCTTGAGGGGGATGATAGGAAATAATATATTTGATTATAGTTTACCTTATTTAGTTTCTGCATAATTGATTCTGTTGATATATTCTTTCCTTAATTATTGTACGTTAATTATTGTACGCTGGTCATGTACATTCTATATATTGTAATCTGGTTACTCTTTCAAGATCAATAAAAACACATTTGTTACAATCCTTACAACACCCATCCAAGGTTCTCCATTTCAGCAGTGTGATCCATTTTCAACATGTGAGGTCCTCAACTACCTAACACATGCATCATCATTGCTTACTCTTGCCGCTTGAATTTTTCACTGGCCTTGTGGTCACCATCGAAGGTGTTACCATCCAACGTTGTTGTTCATCCCTCGTTCGACCAAAGTTGCCATCGAACCTCCTATGCCTAACTAAGGTCGTCTCCGGTGACACCATTCTTTCCCATTCGCGTGAGGGTTTCGTTTTTTTATAGATTTAATTGTGGCCACCACTAGTGATTCGGGGATCTGTTGTGACTTCCTTCGTCATCACCACTTAGCTCTATTTGAAACTCAAACTCACTGGTGATGCCTCCTTCCTTTGTTTGTGTGTTATGATTGGTTCCTATTATTGTGGTTTTGTGCAATGGGTTGTGTGGAGGATAATAGAATGATGTTTGGGGCTGTTAAATATGCAAATCAATATGGGTAAAATGAGAAATCTAAGTGTGATGATAGGGAAGATGAAATTAATGTAGGTTTTGTAAAATTGTTAACCTGTTTTATTATAATAGTTTAAATTCTATAATAATTTGTTATTTTAATTAGTATTATCAAATTAATATTTATATTTTTGCATACCCATTTTAATTACTAAATTTCAATAGGTTAGATTTCACATTTATTTTTATTACTGTATTGTGCTTTATTAACCTTTCGCATAATATTTCATAAGAATCAATTGTTAAAAATCAATTATGTAGGAACATGACTCAAGGTTAACTTAATTCTATCTATTTTGCGAAGTACCAACTTGGCAATAATGAAGTTATCTTAGTTAAGTAATGGTAATTTGATAGTGTCAACGATAACATATCAAATTTGGCATCGTTGTTAGGAAATACGATTAGTATTTTATTACTTTGATTCTTATTATTTATTTATTTATTTATTTTTATTTTTTTATATTTTTTAACGTAAATACATCTAATTTAGTTTGTGTTTTTGTAGTCTTTAGTTATTTTTAAAATTGCTAGCAAAGTCTATGTTTTTGTTTTGATTAATAATTTCTTTTGAGGTTGAGATTGAGATTTGGTTCTTAAGTTGTTCGTCGTGACACACCTCTCTTTCCTAGAAGTAGACCTAACAAAACCTTACTTATTTCTTTCTTTAAATCTTTTTCCAAAGCAAGTACAAGAAATAATGAAATAAAAAACAGATGAACAATTTCAAGCAGACTACATAGTGCATGACTTGAGCCAACCTGAAAGAATTTTATCAAATTGACCTGGAAGTGTTGAACGAAACTTGTATAAACTAAGAAAAAGTTTGCAATTTGACTATACTACTAAGGGAGCATCTTCAACATCTGAAGCCACTACAAAAATCGTACCATCTTCATCTCCTCTAGTTATAAACACTCGTACCATCTTCATCTCACCCTGAATATAATGGTTTAGAGAATCAGACCATTAGTCACATCCAAAAATATTATCATAAAAACTAACAAGTCTTGTACTTTTTAATAAGTGAATTTTTTTCTATTAAAATGAGTGTAAAAAGAAAAAAAGGTCCTACCGGGAGTCGAACCCAGGTCGCTGGATTCAAAGTCCAGAGTGCTAACCACTACACCATAGAACCCATATATTCTACATCAAGTTTACTCAGAATATAAATTTTGTTTTATACTTCTTAATAAACATATAATAAACCTTTTTATCATTTTAAATAAATTATTTTGTACTAATTAAATGCTGATTATTCATATTTTTTCTATGTTTTAAAATAAAATTTCACAAATACACTGTTTATGTTACTCCTGTAATAATATTTTTCAAGTTTCATTAACATAAGTTATATTTAATCATTTGGTAAATCGTTAATCCAATGTTTCAAACTACTAAAAAATTTGAAAGAAACATATATTTTGTAATGCATCTTTGAAAGATTCATTTTATATTTTTATCATGAATAATTATAATATATTGCCTTTACCTTTTTTCTGGTTTATTTTATTGAATTTTATATTAATCTTCATTAATAATAACAATTTATACTAAAAATAAATTGTTCACGTTCAAAATTATAGTGATTTCAAGGCAGTGTTTATAGCTCTAGTTTTCACTAGTTTCTATAGTAGATTTTGATGTGAAATTTGTGACAATTTCCTAATTGATTCTGTCTAAATGAAAAAATATAGAAAAAGTTGATTCAATCACCTTTTATTCTTGGGTTCTCACCTTTGGATTTGGTAAAGGAATACATTTTTAATATCTTCTCCGAATTATAATAATTATGTTATCATATACAATTATTACTAATAATTTGATCGACTCTAAACTACTTGGACTTCGCATGGTTAATTAAAGGGATTTTGAGGAGTAGGAAAACATAATACTTTGAATGCTTTAACTTATTGAAAATCATACATTTTACTTAGAACAAGATAAATATAAAATTACAAATTGTTTATATTAAGAAAAATATGATGAAAAATGAAGGGATATAGAAAAAAAGTTTGTAAGTGATATAATGTGTTTCGTAAATTAAAATTAGAATTTTATTATTATGTTTAATTTTATTATTATTATCATCTATCATCATAATATTATTATTATTATTATTATTATTTATTATCGTCCATTATTATAATTATTATTATTTTTTGGGTGCTATCTTAAACTAAATGATGTACGCAGTGACGTACTTGTTTATTATTGCAAAAGCAGATGACGTATGAAAGCACCTAGAAAACGAAATAAATTCTTTTTTATTTCCTTCTATTTGGAATGGGAAATGATATTTCAACATCAAATTTTTATACCATTTTGACATTACATACGTGTCAAATTGTGATTGTACGATTTTAAATTAAAAAAAGTTGATACAAAAATATATTTGAAAGAGAAAAACTAAAGTTTTTATTTTTAATTTGAAATCGTTCAACCACATTTTGACACGTGTGCAGTGTCAAAATAGGGTAAAAAATTAGTATTAAAATATCATTTTCTAATGTTTAAAGTACTGTTACAGTCAACTTGAGGTGTTTTAATGAAATTGTTTTAAGGGTTAAATATGTTTTTAGTCCTTATACTTTGGGGCGATTTTGGTTTTAGTCTCTCTTTCAAATTATAATACAATTTAGTCATTCAACTTTAGAAAAGTTTTAATCCTTTTTACCAAATATTTTTAACTTTATTTGCTGTTTACGTTTCTCAGTTAACATTGAAGCAAAAATATGTCAAAGAATGTAAATAATCCAAATGCTATAATGAAACGTGTTTGAAACAACAAATAAAGTTAAAAAAATTTGGTAAAAATGACTAAAACCATAATTTTTTCTAAAATTCAAGGACTAAATTATACCATAGTTTAAAAGAGGAACTAAACCTAAAATCGAAAATCGCCCAAAATATAAGACTAAAAACATATTCAAATTTAATTTCTATTTCTGTTTATCATATAACTTACAATTTCTTTCTAAATATATAATGTCGTTTGTTGCAGTGATTAACTTTATTTTAAGCATCATTCGCCCAGACAATGGAGCCACACTTTCCGCATGATGTAAGTAGATATAGATAAAGTAAGCCACCTGGTTCATCTCAACACCACTCATTTTTCTGTGTCCAGAAGTGTGTGCAATAATGTCGAACCTAACGGCACGTTTTCCAAAGCATATGTAATGCTAGCCACGTGATTCCATGGAACACTATAATTTGCCTTCAGTGACAAACCACAACACTCCACCAAGAAAGCTCAGAGCAGAATAACATAATCCACAATGAGCACCGCCGTTGGAAAAGTAGTGTGTGTCACCGGCGCTTCCGGTTACATCGCTTCCTGGCTCGTCAAGTTTCTTCTTGAACGCGGCTACACCGTCAAGGCCACCGTTCGCGACACGAGTATGTTTTTTTTTTTTTTTTGTCGGTGATTATTGTGGTGATGCATTACTATTTGGAAGATTAAAGATTGGGTAATGTATGATGTGCAGGTGATCCCAAAAAGGTAGATCACTTGCTCAGCCTTGATGGTGCGAAGGAGAGATTGCATCTCGTCAAGGCGAATCTTCTAGAAGAAGGTTCCTTTGACTCTGCCGTTGAAGGTGTTCATGCTGTGTTTCACACTGCTTCTCCCTTTTTCAACGATGCCAAAGATCCGCAGGTTTGCTTCTTTTGCAATTTGATTTGTGTATTTATTTTTTAATCTGTTAATTTGTTTTTAATTTATCTATTGCAGACTGAGTTGTTGGATCCGGCAGTTAAGGGGACTATGAATGTTCTGAAATCGTGTGTGAACTCGCCCACGCTAAAACGCGTCGTTTTAACTTCTTCTATTGCTGCAGTTGCGTTCAGCGACAGGCCTAAAAACCCTGATATTGTGGTTGACGAGACTTGGTATTCTGACCCGGAATACTGTAAGAGAACAGGGGTATGTGCTGTTTCCTCTAATAAATTTTCATTACACGTTAATTATTTTAGCATACAAGTAAACACCAACAATTATTTTAGCTTCATTCCATGTTTGAAGACTGGTATTATACACTCAATGTTCGCTAATTCTCATGCGTAGCTGCACTACTAAACAATTTAATCTGCTTCTCTCAATTTGTTCATATGATATGAGAACAGCTTATTACTTGTAATTTTATATGCATTAGACGATTGCTACTGAACTTTAATACTTATATTTATTCAAATGTCAACGAAGTGTTGTAATTTGTTATGTATATTGTGTTACCATGTTCTTCACTTTTCTTTCTATTTCCTGTTTTTGTTTTAGTTATGGTATAACCTTTCAAAGACTCTGGCCGAAGATGCTGCCTGGAAATTTGCGAAAGAAAACAATATTGACCTGGTTACAATGAACCCAGCATTGGTTATTGGACCTCTCTTGCAACCAGTGCTTAATACTAGTGCTGCTATAGTTTTAAGTTTAGTTAATGGTAAGTAATTACTATTTATGCAGTGTGCTGTATAATTTCTATTGTTTGCTTTGTCTGCTTCTTGATTACAGAATGTAATTTTTTTCAACTAGAACTGTTATGAGTGAAATGAAATGAAAAGGAAATATAAAATAATAAAACAGAGATTAAAGTGGAATACCAAAAAGACTAGTTAATAATATGTTATAATTTTTCGACTCAAACTATTTTGTTATGTTACTAAACGCTGCTGCATAGCTAAAGCGTTAATGATAGAAAACAGAAGAGAATGATAATAAACTACTGTACTTTGTTATTCACTTATCAGAGTCTTTAAGTAGGCAAATTCAAACCCCAAATAGCTAGACATTAGGAATCCTACTATCAAGAGATAATTGAAATTACAGGAACAATAACAGTAAAATGTTGACTAAACCACTAACAAAGTTATTTGCTAAATATATGTACTTTTTATCCAACTACTTGGACTCATTAACCCCACACACTCACACACATGTACAGCCTTTATATGTTATGATTTTTCACTGCACAATTTTTAGATAATTGAAGAAACTGATCCATCGCCTTGACACAGGATCGAAAACATTTAAAAATGCTTCTTTGGGATGGGTCGACGTGAAAGATGTTGCATTGGCCCATATTCTAGCATATGAGAATCCTTCGGCTAATGGAAGATATTTACTAGTTGAGAGAGTGGCACACTTCGGAGATGCTGCGAAGATTTTACGAGATTTATACCCAACATTGCAAATTCCAGAGAAGTGAGTATAAATATTTTGATAGTATCAAAATTGCATACATTTTATATACAGAAAAGGTGAACTAAAGTCACCATCTGCTGTACCTTACTGTTCATTGCTTTACTTGCTTCAAAACTGAATTTAGTGCATAAATCCATTCAGCGATGATGATCTGAATCTATACAAAACCTTAGATTCTATAGGCTAAAACAACATAACAACCTTCTTAACATAAGACTATATGCCGCTACCAATTTGTCCTAATTTACAATATCAATCTGTTGTAACTCAAGCTTATAAAAAATATATTAATTTACTAAAATTAATTAGCTTCTGTACAAGTGTTGTGGAACACTCTTGGCTAGGGATTAGATATTATGACTTCTTCATGCATAAATTTTTAGGTATCCTGGATTTGAACATGTATCGTTTTGCATATGCAATATTGATACATATATTCAAATCTAGGTGCATACTTGAGATTCTTAGTTTCACCATAATCTAATGACTAGAACTTTTCACACTTTCACGTCTCCAGTGTATTTTTGTAGCTGTAGTAACTTGTGTGGTTGGAATTCATTAGTGAATTATATGTTCATTAGGTGAGGCCAAAAGAAAAACTTTGCATATATGTAGGTATTTAAAAACTTATTTTCTAAGAGAAACTCATTAGGTTATGGGCCCAAAAGTGAGACTTCATTTGGTGGTCTAATTTTATTTTGCATTTGTATAATTATAAGTAATTTGAGTTTTTGTTGTTTTTGATTTTTCTAATACCCATTTCACTCTGTCAACAATATTGCCAGGTGTGAAGACGATAAGCCATTACAATCAATATTTCAGGTTTCCAAGGAAAAAGCAAAGAGCTTGGGGATTGATTATATTCCTTTGGAAGTGAGCCTCAAGGACACTGTGGAGAGCTTGAAGGAAAAGAAGTTTCTCAAAGTTTAATGTTACCCTTAAAGAAACGTGGAAACCTTCTTATGCCTATGCTTGAGTAAATTTAGTGTTAAATAAATGGAAACTGATTTAAGTTCTGTAATAAGTGATTCTTGAACTGGTTTGTTCTGGTGACAAGTTTCAAACATGCGTGACCATGGTAGAGTCTGCGTTCCAGATTGTATCCTCGTGATATTATATCAGTAGATGTTTTTGCAGCTAATGCACCGATCATTATGTTTTTATCATTTTATCATTTGTTACTCTGGTGGAAAATTCGTTGGTAAGATCAATATTGACTGTATGTCACACGTAAGTAGGGTGTTTTAAATTTGAGATACCTAATGTCTACGTTTTTAAACAATTAGTCTAAAAATGTTTTAAAATAATAAATTTTAAGAAAAAAAATAAAAACTTATACCTAACTTTATTGAATCGGATCTAATAAAAAAATCTAAATTTAAATTAACCCAATTTTTTAAATTGAATTATATTATTATTTTATCATAATCACAAAGTAATTAATCTCTTAACCTTTCCTTTTGCAATTTGTAAGACTCCGTTGGACTTGCAATTATTGTGAGGCAATTAACATCATATTCAGTTAGGTAATACATATTTCAATATATCATATCTTTAATAAATATGTGTTTTCAATATTTGATTGACACTTAAATTATCTTTTAAAAGTACGAACTCACATCCTAAAAGAAATTGTAATATAAGTGTTTTCAATTTGCGTTATTTTTAGTATGTAATATAATCATCTTATCTTGATAAATATTTTTAGTATGTAATATAATCATCTTATCTTGATAAATATGTGCATTTAATATTTGATTTTAAAAGATTTAGTCAAAACACATAATTATATTATAAATAAATGTGTTTATAGAATGCAATATTGCATAAATATATTTGTTAAAGATAAGTGGCTTTTAAATGGAATATCTTAGCTTGATTATCTTGATAGATATGCACTTTTAATATTTGATTGATACTTTAAAAGATTATCTTTGGAAAAAAAAAATACATAATCACATTTTAAATCAATTTGCAACTAAGATGTGTTATTTGGATAAATATGTGTTTCTAATACTTTATTGATAACTTTAAAGGATATTTTTAATCTACATAATTCTAAAAAAATTGCAATGCATTACTGTTTTTAGCATGTAATATTTTATCTTGATTTTAATATATTATTGACAATTTAAAAGATATCCGTATTGATAATTTAAAAAATATCAGTATTGATAATTTAAAAGATATCGATTTGTAATATATATTAGGGGTTTGTTATTGTGCATGTTAATATGGCTTCAAAAGTTTCAGAAAGTGGTGAAAAGAACATGAAGCATAGTTGGTCTAATATGGAAAAGAAGATTATTGAAGAATTCTCTGAAGATGAATTAGAAATACTTGAGCTTCTTGTGATTATGCAAGGAGAAAAGGATCCTAAAAAATGGCATGAAAATATTTTTGACAATAAAAGACGCAAGAAATCCCAAAGCTTTCATGAAGGGTCATCAAAATCATCAACATTTGAAGATGGTAAAGTTGTTGAAAATCATGATTCTTTGGCAATTCCACACCAAAAAGATCAATTATCAATAAAAGTTTCATCAAAGGTATGTTTCTCCTTACAAGAACCTCTCGCTAGTTCTTCACAAGAACATCTCACTAATTCTTCACAAGAAAATTCTTCACAGGAACATTTTACTAATTCTTTACAAGGAAATTCTTCACAAGAACATCTTCCTAGTGATGATCATTATCCTTCTTATTTGACATTTATGGAGAATTTTAGAGGGTATATCTTTCAACATGGTGAACCTCTTGAGAAACAACTAACATCTAGTGATGTCAATATTAATCTAAATAGACTTCTTCTCAACAAAAAACATGTTGAAAAATCCTTTTTGCCATTCTTAATAAATGATGAAGATATTGAGAAAGGAATTGAAGTTTGTGTTTATGATATTGGGAAGAATAGTTACACTCTAACATTCAAGAAGTGGACAAATAAATATTATGTGTTGAATGGTGGATGGAAAGATTTCTTTAAAGTTCATAAACTCGAGCAGAATGATACAATCAAATTATGGATGTTTCGTCATTCAAGTCATAGCAAGTTATGTTTTGCTTTAGATTACAAGAAGATTGAAAGTTGACAAGATAGATACAAATTCATTCAAATCTTCATGAACTTATCATGTTTGACTCAAGGAAAGACTTTAGATTAAATTTGTGACATTCTACATTTGTAACATTGTTATTATTATTATCATTGTTTATAAAAAAATGTTTGTTTGATTTTCTAGAAGGAATTTTTATAAGCTTAACGCAATGTTGGTTTATTCAACGTTTTCTATTTTCAAGTTGTATAAAAATTATATAATGTTTGTTTTCAAAGTACATTTATTCAAATGATTTAATATCATAGATTCTATAGAAGATGTGAGTTTCCGTTTTCACTATCTCCTTTTAAATGAGTTAAATTTAATATCTATATTAATATTGAGTTTATACATCTTTTTAAATAAAATATATGTATTATAATAAAGTTATCTTTATGTAAAGATAAGGGGAAATCTACCTTTATATATTTGTTTTTCATTTTTTTTTCTTCAAATAATAATTTCTTATTGGAAACCATAACTATTTTTTTTTCTTCTCAGTTTATTTATTTATTTTTACATTATGGAGTTTGTGAGAAGAATGTGTATTAAGCGTTTCATTCTCTTCCAATTACAATTCAATGTTACTTCATACATAGTGCTGGATCCTTATATTTATTTGTAACTTTTCATCCATAATTATTCACTTATGATAAAGTATCAGAGTATGTAAAAAAAAAATGAAGAAAAATGTTAAATTTTAAGCTTTTCCAATCATTATTGTTATATAATTAAAAGTTATTTGACTTCGAAATAATTATATTAACACATTTATGTATATAAGAACAACGGATAGCAATAATCCAATTCAATTTACAAACAAATAGATGATTAACATTAAGTACTTAAAAATTCAAATTAAAATAGTAATTAGCCATTAAATCCTTACAAAATTCACAAGAATGGTAGAAAGAAAAAGTGTCTTCCAAGAATCTAAAGTTGGAAATTTGTGTTTTTCATAAAACATTCATTCAAGAAACAAGTTTTTCACACACAAAAAAAAAATATTGTAATGGGTGAAAATCTAGTTATTTTCTAAATTAAAATAAAACTTTACTGATAAAAAAATACTATCTTGCACTTATTAAATCATTTCATATAGTAAAAATTTGTGTCACGAGTGAAAATCTACATTTTCTAAATTAAAATATTTTTTTTTTCTGAAAAATACCATCTTGATTTTATTAAATATTTTACACAATGACAAGTTTTTTTTCAGAATATCATATAAATTTCCTTTTCTAGCAAATCATGACCCTTACTAAGAATATTATGAATCATAAAAATAATTAAACTGTGAAAATGCTCCTGATAACATTTATATAATTCATTAAATAATAATATGATTTTTTTTAAGATATTTATTTTTCGTACCATTGTAATGGTATAGACATTCACACTATCAAATGAATATTAAAAACTAATACTGTATCAAAATATTATTTGTACGGTAGTATGTCTCACACGACCGGTTACACCGAACGGTCAAACAGTTACACCGAACGGCCAAATAATATCTCGTATCAAATAATATCTCAACAGAGATATTTCAGGTGAGTTTGTTTATATTTCATTCGATTTATATTTTATTCTGTTATATTGATTTTATATCGATCCAAAGCCTATAAGTAAAGACAAAAAGGCTCCAAACAAGGTACGCACAATTCAACTTACACTGACACTCTCATACTTGATTGAGTTCCACCCTCTCTCCGTTCTAGGCATCCACTTGCTGAGGACAGAGGGTCTTCCCATACCGACATCTAACTTGATCGTCGGAGTACCTTTACAGGTACCACCCCCTCCCGGGCGAAGATTAGAGTGCGACGGACGGTCTGAAGAACGGACGGCGAAGGCAAAGATCAGAGTGCGACGGACGGTCTGAAGAACGGACGGCGAAGGCAATTGGAGATTTCGCATCAAAAGGAAGCAGAAAACGCCATCGAGGTTAGTGCTTTCGGTCCCAGTAAATTTCTACCGAAACATTTTGGCGCCCACCGTGGGGCCGAAAGCGAAGACTCCCAATGGTGACCACCAGAAGCATGGATGGTATTGATCATACAGAGCTCCTAACACAACTCCAGGATCAACTCGAACGGCAGACCCAGATGATTCGCCAGCAACAAGAGGCGCACCAACAACTCGTCGCAGAACTAGCCCAACTTAAAGAAAAACAACAGGAAGCAATGGAAGACAATAGCCACACCGGCAACCCTAATCATGGCCGCCGCAACGGCCGAAACAACCACCATCATGATGATAGTGGTCCTCCACCACGATCACCAGAACTGCTACCCTTCATTGAGGAGATTATGCAGACTGCAATGCCCGACCGACCGCCCCCTCAAATCGAAAAATTTGATGGAACAACGGATCCAGAACACCATCTCCGTAATTTCATCAATTCTATGGTTTTCTATTCCGATAGTGACCCGGTCAAATGTAGGGCTTTCTCCCTATCCTTAAAAGGAGAAGCACTTGAGTGGTACTATACTCTCCCTCCTAACACAGTGGATAGCTTTCGCACTGCCATCACCTTATTCAGAGGGCAATATGCCTCCAATTGGAAACAGGAGATAACACCGGCGGAATTAGTAAATACTAAACAAGGGAAGGATGAAACCTTGAAGGCCTTCATGAAGAGATACAACGAAATCGCACGACAAGTCAAAAAGGTTAATCACTCTTTTATTATTAACAATTTACCTTCATGCTTGAAACCAGGATACTTTGCCGAAAAACTGTATGCGCGGCCACCGAAAACCATGGAAGAACTCTAGGGAAGAGTAGCTGAATTCATCCGCATGGAGGATATGCGAATTGCACAAAGAAAGCAACAACAAGAAGTCTCTACAAGCAGAAACCAAAAGGAGGGCAAACAGTTGTTCAATAGTAGTAACAAAAGTGTAGGTACGTTCCATAAGGATTTCATCCGAACACCCAAGTTTGACCATTATTCCGCTATTAATGCACCCAGGGCAAAAATCCTTGAGGAATCCCTTAGCACGGAACTTCTCTCGATCAGAAAGCTCCATTCACCTAAAAATGCTAATAGAGGAAAGCACTGCCAATACCATCAAAACCTGGGACATACTACTGAAGAGTGTGTAACACTCAAAGATAAAATCGAAGAGCTCATCCGTGCAGGCCATCTCCGTAAGTATGTGAAGAAGGATCGATCGCGGACAAGAAGTTTGTCAAGGTCTCCACAAAGAAACACCGAACGACAATACAAGAAGGAAGAGCGAAAACATAGGCGAAGTCGCAGCCGCAGCCATAGCTCTGACCGTATAGTCCGAGGACGTATCGACTAGAAGATATAATGAAAAGTCCTTCCTAACATTTGGAAGGCGACTCATCTTAAGTTTACAGTAGTTAGATTTTGATGTTATGTTTATTTCAATTAAATTGTTTTGACATGACTTACGTGTTTACACTTTTATGAATAAAGCCAGGCAGTTCCTTCAAAAACATATGTTCGGCCATTCGGCCTCCCAAATACAATGTCATTCGGCCTCCCAAATACAATGCCATTCGGCCTTACAGTGCAGATGACAGAAGCATGCACTCTCGTCCTAAACCGAGCGGTGAGATTCTATACGGACTCACTCTCGTCCTAAACCGAGCGGTGAGATTCTATACGGACTCACTCTCGTCCTAAACCGACCGATGAGATTCTATACGGACTCACTCTCGTCCTAAACCGAGCGGTGGGGAACGTTCTCTGTGAACGCTCACTCTCGTCCTAAACCGAGCAGTGAGATTCTATACGGACTCACTCTCGTCCTAAACCGAGCGGTGAGATTCTATACGGACTCACTCTCGTCCTAAACCGAGCGGTGAGATTCTATACGGACTCACTCTCGTCCTAAACCGAGCGGTGAGATTCTATACGGACTCACTCTCGTCCTAAACCGAGCGATGAGATTCTATACGGACTCACTCTCGTCCTAAACCGAGCGGTGGGGAACGTTCTCTGTGAACGCTCACTCTCGTCCTAAACCGAGCAGTGAGATTCTATACGGACTCACTCTTGTCCTAAACCGAGCGGTGAGATTCTATACGGACTCACTCTCGTCCTAAACCGAGCGGTGAGATTCTATACGGACTCACTCTCGTCCTAAACCGAGCGGTAAGATTCTATACGGCCTATAACGTCCGTTAAATACATCGAGACCCACCGAGTCTCGGTCCAATAAATACATCAAGACCCACCGAGTCTTGGTCATACACGGACTATAACGTCCGCCAAGTACATCGAGACCCTCCGCGTCTCGGTACAACACAAACATCGAGACCCACCGAGTCTTGGTTCTATACGGCCTATAATGCCCGTTAAATACATCGAGACCCTCCGAGTCTCGGTACAACACAAACATAAAGACCCACCGAGTCTTGGTTCTACAGGGACTATACTTAACCGACTGATATTGACCCGATCAAGCCTATTTGTTTCAAGAGCGAGCGTCAACATTAAAGACAAAGTTGTTCCACACCGTTCGGCCATTATCCTTCCCAACACTCTTTAAAGTCCTGCAGTCACGCCAGGCTAAAGCCTCATCCCTCCTTTGGACTTGGGTGGCACGATGTACGGTAGTATGTCTCACACGACCGGTTACACCGAACGGTCAAACAGTTACACCGAACGGCCAAATAATATCTCGTATCAAATAATATCTCAACAGAGATATTTCAGGTGAGTTTGTTTATATTTCATTCGGTTTATATTTTATTCTGTTATATTGATTTTCTATCGATCCAAAGCCTATAAGTAAAGACAAAAAGGCTCCAAGCAAGGTACGCACAATTCAACTTACACTGACACTCTCATACTTGATTGAGTTCCACCCTCTCTCCGTTCTAGGCATCCACTTGCTGAGGACAGAGGGTCTTCCCATACCGACATCTAACTTGATCGTCGGAGTACCTTTACAGGTACCACCCCCTCCCGGGCGAAGATTAGAGTGCGACGGACGGTCTGAAGAACGGAAGGCGAAGGCAAAGATCAGAGCGCGACAGACGGTCTGAAGAACGGACGGCGAAGGCAATTGGAGATTTCGCATCAGAAGCAGAAACACGCCATCGAAGTTAGTGCTTTCGGTCCCAGTAAATTCCTACCGAAATATTATTATTGATTAATCAATTGTGAAACACAATATCTTACTAATGTCAGTTTTTTAAAATAAACTAATTGAGAAACTTATTTTCCAATATCTCCAAATACAAAATGCTTATATATCTATTATAAATTAAAAATATGATCAAATTAAAATATTTATAAATTAGCCTGTCTTTAACCTGTCTTACAAGGTAATTTAACCTGTCTGCATTTGTACACAAAAATATAGGAATGCCAATAACTACATAATGATCTTGACTAGTCTGGTAACATTCATAAGCACCTCAACCCGATATTTTGAGAGGTCTTTGTCTATTTTTAGACGTTTTGTGTATTTAAAAAGTTAGGAAGGAATTTATTTATTTGAATAAGTGAAGGATCAGGAGTAGTATTTTTTAAAATAAAATAAATTTGTATTTAAGTAAAATCAAATAATTATATGTAAAATTTAATTTTTAAGAATATAATTTACTAGTGGTATAATTTTTTTGTTTGTGAAGTTAAATTGAATATTTATATGATCAAGTCATGTTATAATATTACATTATATAAAAAATGAAGTGAAGTTATAATATTACATTATATAAAAAAATATATGAACATAATAAGGTATAATTATATTTGATATGTTCTTGAAAGATGAGGTGATGATGAAAATATATACTAGAGGTGACAAATGAATCAATATTGATCTAATACTTTCCTTTGCCAAGAAGTGTCAGTCTTAGTCATTATTTCACTTTTTTTACGACTTTAAGTCTTTTTTTACGATGATGATGCCATTGAAGGAATAACTTCAACAAGAAAAAAAAGAAGAAAAACAACAAATGTCATAACAACAATATAATATTAATAGCAATTGCGAGCTTTATACATATAATTAATAAGTGCTGATAATTAACATTGTTCAATATAATGCAACAATTGAAGGAAGAGTTAAAATAAAAATCAACTTAAGCCTATTAAACATATGCATGGACTCAATTACCACCCATCATCATGTTATATAACTTATTCTTTACATGATGTGAGAGCATTCCTGTTAACCTTTTCGTGCATATAAGGTTTGCACACAGGAAATCATAACACTGCTTCATAAGTGTATAGTCTTGTATGTTCATCGTATATAACATTTCTCATATGTCGCCCTCAATAAAGATGGGGTGCGGCGCATGATCTCCACTTGGTTATTAAGAATTTCATTTCGCTTCTCAATGACAACTACTTGATGTTCGACCATGGATTATATTTTCTCAAAATGAACATTACTGGATCCCATGACATCCATGAAGCCATCGAGCCTTATCGTAAACTTATGAAATTGTGAGTCCATTATGTTGACCATAAATGCCTTCCGCTTTGAACCACATGTCACCCACCATAACCAACTTTAATCTAATCAACCAAGAATCTTGCCCATGTTCACATGCATTGTTTCTTCCATAGATTAAGTCCAACATAAACAACATTATCAGTCAAAATTTTTAACAAGTTAATTTCCCAAAATCAATCACACAACTCATTCCATTAACTTCAACAAAATGTGAAAAAGATAAAGTTTAATGTAACATTCAACAATATCTGTGTACAAATTGAAATTACTAAACAAATCTTTAAACAAACCAACATCTCTCAACAAAAAACATAAGTTTAAAATCTGTTAATACATCTCCAGGTCACAAATATTTTATTCTTCAACTTCCAGTAAAAGGAGTTCTAAGAGCTTTGCTCTTGAACCGCGGTCGTGAACCCTTCTTGACAAAAGTATGAAATGCAGCTGCATCAGTGGACATGGCTCTAGATGAAATGCCTTCCGGGAAAATGCCTCCCGGGGAGAACCAACGATCTTCACGTGCCACACTTGGTCCACCTTCCTCCGCTCCTCTTCGTCTAGACTTTTCAAATGCAACTTCTTTGTCCAACTCAACAACCTTCATTTTAAGCCCTGCAACTAGTTTTTGCTGACGAACCAACGTCTGCATCACACTATTTTTGAGGATTCGTTTCAGTAATTTCTTTGCGGATGGTGATTTATCAGCTTTACTTTCCATGGTTGGTTCGTCATCTTTGAAATCTTTGGTTCCACCAACATCAAATTCATCAACAACCTGAAATTGAACAAATAATATCACACACACAACACATACATCTTAAAATGAATAATGCAATCACTGAACATCATACCACACCACTCTCCAAAGCTTGTTTGACAATGTTGTCTCCCAAATGTACATTCATCCAATGCAAAATTCTAGGAGATTTATGTATTTCACCTTTCGGAGGTATCAATTTCTCACATAACCAAACCTACAAAAAATTCATCATGACAAACACTACTCAAAGTTAAAATTGTATCAACAAGTCAACACAATTACAATTCTGAAGCATGTAAGTGCAACATCACAAGTTAACTAATCATATTACCTGCAGCATGTAAGTGCATCCATCAATGTAAACATTGCTTGTGCCTTTTCCTTTCTTCAATCCATCTGAAGCTTTGGACAAACTACTTACCAAGTAATGGTACACTATACTACCCCAACAATAATTACCCAACCCACTTAAATTATCAACAATTTCATACAAAACTTGAAACACTCTTCCACTGCGATTAGGAATTAATAACTCAGATATCCCAACTAAAATATAAAGACTACAGAAATCAGAACAAGGAATCTTCTTCTTACGTTTCCTCATCATACATTTGTAAACCAAGTCTAAACCTTTTGTGTCTTTCCCTACATATTTAACACATGAACTTTTAAAAAAATTTTCTTTCAGGTTAAAGTCCTTACCTTCTGAACTCAACCCCAGACCTAAACAAAAATCATTCTCTGTCATAGGGATTTCTTTATCTCCGATTACAAAACAACCATTACAGTCATCCCACCTCACAACTAATTCACTCAAAATATTTCTAGCCAACCTAACTTTTTCACTGACCTCTACAAACCAACCAAAAGGAGTCCCACAAATTATTGACCTTTGCTCCTGTGTTAGTTCCTTCGTCAGAGTTGATATATAGTTAGTAGAAAATGAGTGCCTAACCGTCAACTGCATCAACCACATCAAGCACATCAACCACAAATGTTCAAAACCCTAAAACATTTAATACTGTGAAATACAAACAAAAGGGAGGAAACATACATAGACCAAGGATGAAGGCGCTTACCTTAGTCGAATTACTCGCCATTTCGAACCAAAGGGAGGAGACAACCACACCAGATCGAACAAATCAGACACAACCACCAAGGACGCTTCCTCACTCTCACCGGCAACGAATGCGAACAACAAAACGAAGAAGATAGGGTCAGCGATGGGGAAGAACGACGATCACAACCAAACCGGAAAGAGCCAACGACAGTGAAATGGAGAAATCAGAACTATGAAAACGTTTCCCTCTAATGAAACAGCCCAAGGGCAAAACAGGAAATCAGATTTTGAAATCTGCTCCTAATTTTTGAACTTCTTTTTAAATTTTTAGAAATAAAAAAAATCAACCAATCAAGAACTGCCACGTCATAGTGTCAAAATGGTGTTAAATGGAATGGTGTCAAAATATCGGAACGCTTTAGATTTTAAGCCATCCGCTATAACATCAAACTTAATAGGTAAAAGATTAGCCATATTGTGAAAAGCTTTTTTGTGTTGTTAGATGCTTTGGAAAGCAAAGAATAGAAGACATTCTCAACTGAAAGTTATTGATTGTGTCCTTGTGAAATACTGTGTTAAGTTTTCCATCAATGGTGTTAAGCCAATGGTTTCTTTGGAAGATTTGACTCATATAAAAGTGGAAGTAAACAACGATCTTGCATTTATAATTTTCTTTTTAGGACATACAAACATATACATATATATTGTCCATGTATAATTTTTGTCTTTTAAGAAATGCAAAACTTTTCCAAACTTACTATTTGTGTGGTTTTTCACAATGAAGTTTTCATCTCAGTAATATTATTAAGAATTAACATATCCTAGGTCTCTTACAAAATTATGGGTCAGAGTACCAAGTCTCATCAGCCACCACGTCAGGGGTTTAGGCCTATCACTGAACCCAACTGTAGCAAAAGAAGAAGTTAAAACCACGCGTTTCAGCGTCAGCAAGTTCACACACGATCTCAGAACATTCAGAGTCCCCTTCACAGCTGGATCCAATAACTCAGTCTGAAACATATAAAGTAAAAACAAATTATTATACAGCCATGGATAAAAGAAGAATGAACAAATCCAACTGCAATCGAAACGAACCTGCGGATCATTGGGATTGTTAAAAAGGGAGAAGCAGTGTGAAAGACAGCGTGACAACCTTGAACGGCAAAGTCAAAGGAACCTTCTTCTAGAAGATTCGCCTTGAAGAGATGCAATCTCTCTTTCACACCATCAAGGTTAAGCAAGTGATCCACCTTTCTGGGATCATCTGCACATCACACATTATACTAAATATGGCAAACGAGAGAAGAAAAGAGAAGAAGACAGATATGTATTTCATAATCTTTCTGATGAAAAGTATTCCAGAACAAAAAGATGAACAAAACTAAACCCTAGATTACTAATAAAACCAGTAATCTTGACCCTAACAAATCCAATTTTAGTTTTCGAAATAGTAATGCAACATCATCACTACGAATAATCACTGACGAAAACAGAACAATAAAGACACATACTTGGGTCGCGAACAATGGCCTTAACAGTGTAACAGCGTTCGAGAAGAAGCTTAACGAGCCAGGAAGCGATATAACCGGAAGCGCCGGTGACACAGACTACTTGTCCTGCTCCGCTGCTCATTTTGGATTATCTTCTTTTACTCTGAACGAAGAAAAAACTTAAAAAAGGGGTAGTTGGTATACTGCTACATCTTTAAGAAGAAACGTGTGGCTAATTGAAAAATGTTCTTTTAATAATTTTTCTTTTCTTACAATTAATAATTCGATGATTCGTAATCCATTTCAAATATACATACTAATAAAATATTTTTCTAACCATGTTGAGTTTCTAAAATTAGTTCAGAAAAATATGACAATATCTAAATATACTGGTAGGTTTAAGCATTTAATTCGTTTCAATACATACGAAGAATAACAATGTAGAAAGATAAAACGATTTGAAAAAAAGATGTGAAACTATTAGTGACAGGTTAGATATAAAAGATTTTCCTTAATGACATATAATCTATTAAAATAAAATTATTAACATATTATAATCCAATCATTATCTCAAACAAAAATTTGACTGCATTCTTAGCACGGTAAATAGCCAAAAATGATATGTTAACACTTTTTCTTGTAACATTTTGATACACATGTGTGTCAATATCTACAAGGATTTTTAATATATTTTTGAAGTTATCGAAATAAAAATATTTAATATTGAAAAACAAAATTGTCCAGTTTGCTAGGTGGGAGTTTTTCTTGTTACCGGAAAACGTAGCTTCTACCGCTCTTCTTTTGTTAGGTAAAAGTTCTTCTTTGCTTATTGGTTGTGGTTGCTCCTTTAAAAGCTCTGTTTTGCTCCAGTGGTTCCTCGATTGGATTTTTCGTTGAAACATATACTGTTTCAGTGTTGCTTCTTTTCTTTCGTTCTTTATTCTATGTTTGGCTCAATTTTGGTGAAATCCGATAATACATTTTCAAATAAGATACATAACGTCTTTTCCTTAGTGATAAAAAGTTTTGATTGTTTTTGTTATGTTGTGAATGTTATGTAGAAGTTGTTTCTTTATGATGTTATTTAATTTTATTGTTGATTTGTGGTTCATTCTTTTTGAATGAATAAGATCTTTATAAGGGATGACTAATATCACACGACTTAAAATGAAGGTGAATGAGAATGTTTTACCTTTCGTGGGCCCGATGACGGCCCAATCACATCTTAAACCTCGTTAGGGGCTTTAATCATTTATTATGGCTTATGGTTGGCCGGGGTCGTCCTGGTGGTCCTCTGAACATGGACCGAACGGGTGGGCGGATTTGGCCAGGCCGGGTGTGGCCGGACGGTACATCAGCCCCCCAAGCCCGAGCATGATTTTAATGATGCGAAGGGTTTGAAAATGGCCTTCCTGGAAAGGGCGGGTTCATCCAGTTTGTTTTCGCTTTTTAGTCGCCTTTGCCCTGGAGTCCGAGAAGCTTGAGGCCAAATTGCCGAGTGGTAGAGAAGTTGAGGCTGAAAAGTTGATTTGTTGAGGCCGGACGGCCAACATGTTTGAGCGTTGATGCCAAATTTGGCTAAGCGTCTGGGCCGAATGGCCGACAGCTTGAGGCCTTTGGAGGCCGAGGACATGAAGCCGAAATGGCCGAGACGTTTGAGGCCTTAGGAGGCCGAAGACATGAGGCCGACATGGTCGAGACATTTGAGGCCTTGGGAGACCGAGGACATGGGCCGGACGACCAAGGTCGAATGTTGATGCCAGACTTGGCAAAGTGTCTGGGCCGAATGGCCGACAGGTTGAGTAGCCGAGATGGCTGAAAGCTTGAAGGTTGCCAATTTTGGTTGAATTCGACAGGTTGAACGGTTAAGATGACTGAATCCAATTATTCATCAACTTAGGTCTCTTCAAGATATTGAGGGCGGCAGGCATGGCCGTTCACCGCCCGGCCAAGTTGACAGGAGTGATACTCCGTTCATCAACTTGGGTTTCTTCAAGATGTTGGGGGCGGCAGGCATGGCCGTTCACCGCCCGGCCAAGTTGACAGGAGTGATACTCCATTCATCAACTTGGGTTTCTTCATGAGGTTGAGGGCGGCAGGCATGGCCGTTCACCGCCCGGCCAAGTTGACAGGAGTGATACTCCGTTCATCAACTTGGGTTTCTTCAAGATGTTGGGGGCGGCAGGCATGGCCGTTCACCGCCCGGCCAAGTTGACAGGAGTGATACTTCGTTCATCAACTTGGGTTTCTTCAAGATGTTGAGGGCGGCATGCATGGCCGTTCACCGCCCGGCCAAGTTGACAGGAGTGATACTCCGTTCATCAACTTGGGTTTCTTCATGAGGTTGAGGGCGGCAGGCATGGCCGTTCACCGCCCGGCCAAGTTGACAGGAGTGATTCTATGTTCATCAACTTGGGTTTCTTCAAGATGTTGGGGGCGGCAGGCATGGCCATTCACCGCCCGGCCAAGTTGACAGGAGTGATACTCCGTTCATCAACTTGGGTTTCTTCAAGATGTTGAGGGCGGCAGGCATGGCCGTTCACCCCCGGCCAAGTTGACAGGAGTGATACTCCGTTCATCAACTTGGGTTTCTTCATGAGGTTGAGGGCGGCAGGCATAACCGTTCACCGCCCGGCCAAGTTGACAGGAGTGATACTCCGTTCATCAACTTGGGTTTCTTCAAGATGTTGGGGGCGGCAGGCATGACCGTTCACCGCCCGGCCAAGTTGACAGGAGTGATACTTCGTTCATCAACTTGGGTTTCTTCAAGATGTTGAGGGCGACAGGCATGGCCGTTCACCGCCCGGCCAAGTTGACAAGAGTGATACTCCGTTCATCAACTTGGGTTTCTTCATGAGGTTGAGGGCGGCAGGCATGGCCGTTCACCGCCCGGCCAAGTTGACAGGAGTGATTCTCCGTTCATCAACTTGGGTTTCTTCAAGATGTTGGGGGCGGCAGGCATGGCCGTTCACCGCCCGGCCAAGTTGACAGGAGTGATACTCCGTTCATCAACTTGGGTTTCTTCATGAGGTTGAGGGCGGCAGGCATGGAAGTTCACCGCCCGGCCAAGTTGACAGGAGTGATACTCCGTTCATCAACTTGGGTTTCTTCAAGATGTTGGGGGCGGCAGGCATGGCCGTTCACCGCCCGGCCAAGTTGACAGGAGTGATACTTCGTTCATCAACTTGGGTTTCTTCAAGATGTTGAGGGCGGCAGGCATGGCCGTTCACCGCCCGGCCAAGTTGACAGGAGTGATACTCCGTTCATCAACTTGGGTTTCTTCATGAGGTTGAAGGCGGCAGGCATGGCCGTTCACCGGCCGGCTAAGTTGACAGGAGTGATACTCCGTTCATCAACTTGGGTTTCTTCATGAGGTTGAGGGCGGCAGGCATGGTCGTTCACCGCCCGGCCAAGTTGACAGGAGTGATACTCCGTTCATCAACTTGGGTTTCTTCAAGATGTTGGGGGCGGCAGGCATGGCCGTTCACCGCCCGGCCAAGTTGACAGGAGTGATACTTCGTTCATCAACTTGGGTTTCTTCAAGATGTTGAGGGCGGCAGGCATGGCCGTTCACCGCCCGGCCAAGTTGACAGGAGTGATACTCCGTTCATCAACTTGGGTTTCTTCAAGATGTTGGGGGCGGCAGGCATGGCCGTTCACCGCCCGGCCAAGTTGACAGGAGTGATACTTCGTTCATCAACTTGGGTTTCTTCAAGATGTTGAGGGCGGCAGGCATGGCCGTTCACCGCCCGGCCAAGTTGACAGGAGTGATACTCCGTTCATCAACTTGGGTTTCTTCATGAGGTTGAGGGCGGCAGGCATGGCCGTTCACCGCCCGGCCAAGTTGACAGGAGTGATTCTCCGTGCATCAACTTGGGTTTCTTCAAGATGTTGGGGGCGGCAGGCATGGCCGTTCACCGCCCGGCCAAGTTGACCGGAGTGATACTCCGTTCATCAACTTGGGTTTCTTCATGAGGTTGAGGGCGGCAGGCATGGCCGTTCACGCCCGGCCAAGTTGACGTGAGTGATTCTCCGTTCATCAACTTGGGTTTCTTCAAGATGTTGAGGGCGGCAGGCATGGCCGTTCACCGCCCGGCCAAGTTGACAGGAGTTATACTCCGTTCATCTACTTGGGTTTCTTCAAGACGGTGGTCAGAGATGGATTCTAAGAGTCGAATAATTTGTCGAATATCTGTGAAACAAATTTTTAAAGGTACCTGAAGGGTTAGAAACCAACTGGCCGAGAGGTGGGTGACGTCGTGAGACCGAATCGTCGAGGCCACACGGCCTAGAGGTTTAGACTGAGTCATTGAGGCCGAAAGCCGAAAGGCCTAACGGTGTAAGACCTGATGGCCGAGAATTTTACGGCCGAAAAGCCGAATTGTTGTAGCCGGAAGGCCGATTGAGTGAGGCCGGATGGCCGAGGCGTTGACACCAATTTTGGCCAAGTACCTGCGAAATCAAGTTTGAGAGATTTACCGGAGGGGTCAAGCTATGACCGAACGGTTGAATTTTGAGGCCAACTAGTTGAGAATTTGATGAGGCCGAGAGGCCGAGAGGTTGATGGCGAAGAGGGCCAAGAGATTGAGGCCAGGAAGCTTTGAGGCTGAGGCCTGGGTGTTTGAGATCAATGTTCAGCCGAGAGCTCGAGGGCCGAATGGCCAATGTTGAGTGATGATACCAAAAATTTGTCTAAGAATGAGGCCGAATTACCGAGAGCTTGAGGCCGAAGGCCTAGGAGTTGAGGCCTAATAGATGGGCGACGAGGTGGAGCCAATGGATGGCCAAATGGTATGGGCCTTAAGAGACCGACGTGGAGGCCAACGGATGGCCGGATGGTTGGAGGCCGAATGGTGACCGGTTGAGCCGAAGGGCCATGAGGCCGAACGACCGAGGTTGAGACCTGTTGAGACCTTGGAGGCCAAAATACATGAGGTCGGGCTCATGATCGAACAAATGTGGCTGAGCGGGCCGGGCCGAGTGCCTTGAGAGGTGGCCGTGTTGGCAGAGCGGTTGAGGCCGAATGGTGACCGGTTGAGCCGAAGGGCCATGAGGCCGAACGACCGAGGTTTAGACTTGTTGAGACGTTGGAGATCAAAATACATGAGGTCGGACTCATGATCGAACAATTGTGGCCGAGCGGTTGAGACCTGCTGGCCGAGACCTATTTGTATAGGTTACCATTTGGGCCGAACGGTTGAAACCTGATGGCCGGGACCGAGTGGCTGGAGAAGCTTTCCCAAGGTTCCGAAGAGCACTGCTCACCCTTGCCTTGTGGTTACAAATGGGGATGCACACTCGGCCCCACGGTGGGCGCCATTAATGTTTCGGTATATGGTGGTGCCGAGAGTCGAAAGCGGGGCGGATGAAGCTGGAGCGTTCATGACGATGTGGAGAGCCGGACGAACGGTGAAGGTTGGGCAGTTTGTGGAGCCGGACGGGTGGTGAAGGCCGGGCGCTCCCCCTGTAGGAATTAGATGTTTTCCCTCCTAGTTCTCCAAGCCGGGTGGGCGGGTACCTGTTAAAGGCACTCCGACGCTCAAGTCAGTTAAGTGACCGAACGGTATTAAAAAGGAATGCATAATAAGCAGAGCTAAAAATCCCCCGGCGCCATACCTGGGACTCTTATTTATACTGGGTTTAATGGGCTTTTACCTTTCGTGGGCCCGATGACGGCCCAATCACATCTTAAACCTCGTTAGGGGCTTTAATCATTTATTATGGCTTATGGTTGGCCGGGGTCGTCCTGGTGGTCCTCTGAACATGGACCGAACGGGTGGGTGGATTTGGCCAGGCCGGGTGTGGCCGGACGGTACAGGTATGATTATTTTTTTTATTGTATTGTAGATTTGTGTTTGTATATAGTGTGACAAAAAATACATTGTTAAAATGAATGGTATTTTTAGGGATATAAATCGTATAAGGGTTGTAGATACACTTTTCAAATGGTGTCTGTATATGGTGAGCCGATGAGTATCCGTGAATCAATCCTTTCTTGTGATGTAAAGATGGGTGTCCTTAACCGATATAGATGTATGTATGTGTTTAATGTTGGCTATAGGTGGACTGAGATAGAATTTGATGAAAATTTATGTGGTGTTATGGGTTCACTTTTTAGTTCAAAAGTAATAACCATTAAATATATTATTAAAAGGATGAAATGTATTGTACGTATATTGATAAAGATGATGTAGACAATATTAATCATTTGTATATATTGGTCTGTTTTGTTATGCTTTATTTTTCTAGAAAATCAAAAAGTTGTAAGTAAAATGTCTTGTAACAATAATGATAGTTTATCAAACTATAACTGTACGAATGCTGTTCATAGTTTTTTGCTGAACAGCTTAAGTTGAGCTTGTTTGGTATTGAGTGAGCAAGAAGTTATGGATTCGCTCAGCATAAGTGGGTCAGCTTAAGTGTTGGAAATAATATGTATGTTGAATTTGTAGTATATATTATATATGTTGAATGTGTAATTCATTGTATTTATAATAATTTGATAGAAAATGTTGTTTGTTGTAACTTTAGGTTGTTGAATGTCTTCGTTTAGTAACCCATGATACAAAAGTTGTATTTCAAGAATTTTACAATAGACTTATATGAAGTTAAGGTCAACAAAAATTAGGGTGTTGTTCGAGAAGAACCAAGTAATTACCTTTACTTTATATTTTTTTTTTATATTTTGTCTTTATGATGTGATTTTGGCAATATTTTTATGTTTTGTATGATTTTAGATTAGTTGGGATTGGTTTTTAAGAGAAGAAAATTGTGCCAATAACATTGTTGATAGTGTTTTCCATATTGATGAAGAAGGACTGTTGGAAGAAGTCATGATCAATAAAGTCAAACACAATGAAAGACACATTCTTGACATCGGCAAACAGTTTAAGATACTCTACGATAAACTTTCCTATGCAACTCATCCATCGTAGGTACATAAGATCAACGTTTATCACCATGGTAGTCCTTGTGTGGGTATGTCTTTTCATGATAATGTTGAAGATGATGCAACACCTTCTAATGAACACAATGACACACCTTCTGAAGAAGATGATGCAACTTGTTTTAAAAGGAGATTGCTACATTGGTAGTAATCGTCTCATTTTTTGAACCTCAGTTGCAAACATGTTCGATGGCTATGGTTCAGGTTGTATAGGATTGTTATTTGTTTCGATCTTCCTTATAGTTAGTGAATATTTTATTTTATTGAATTTTTTTATTTTTTATTATATAAGATGTTTAATTTGAATTGATTCTATTTTTTAAGGATGGTATTGGAAATAAATGGGCAAATACTTAGTCGTGTTGAGTGTTGGGGTTTCCAACCAACTACAAAGGTCGACAACAATATAATAATCATGTTATGTCATGTTTTACTTATATGTGTAAGGCTAATGTATTAAGCATTTTATGTGTATGTAGGTCGTGTTGTTTACTACAAACACTTTTAGTCCTTTATATACTATATAAGTAATGTTATATTTCCATTACAAATAAGTTTGTTGTAATTTTTTCATTTTTATTGTAGACCCATGTCATTAATGACTGTGGGAGGATGAAGGTAAATAGACGTGCGTGGACATTAAGTGACTATAACACGTACTTTCGTCATACATTGATTACTTTAGAAGATATCTTGATTGCTGATTTTGTGAGCTATTTTACCTGTGTCCATTATTTAACTTTGTTAAAGTTTTAAACGAGTTTGCTTGTTAATGAACCTTTTTCCATATTGATTGTTGTTTAGTTGTTTGCCCCTAATTGTCCATGACGACCATTAGTGATGTTAGGTTGTGAAGTGTTAAACAATGGAGTTGTTTGTTCTTGATTAACTTGAGCACAACAGACAGGAACATAAATAGATTGACGATTTTATTGTAAACATATTTATTTTAACATGTAGATATTTCGGTTATTTTACCATGCACTTCATATTTGAACTTCCTTTTATTTATGTGGAGGCTTGTAACTCTTATTTTCAATGTTGTTAAACTGTACTAAACACATTATGCCAACATTTGAAGTCGTTATTCCCATTCAACCAAACATGTAAGTAGTTTGCTTTAGTTTTTTTTACCAAAGCATAGTCTTTCAGTATATAGATTTAATTAAGAATGTTGTAATAAGTTGTTCATATGGTGTTGTGGGTGTTCCATATATGATTGTGGGGTCATTGTTCTCAAAATGGTTGAGTTGTTGAATGGGTTTCCTAAAGGGGCTATTTAGTTCGTGGCTTCCGTCCCATCCAGAGACACTTCATCTTCATGTGGTTCAAAGCGGAAGGCATTTATGATCAACATAATGGACTCACAATTTAATAAGTTTACGATAAGGCTCAATGGCTTCATGGATGTCATGGGATCCAATAATGTTCATTTTGAGAAAATATAATCCATGGTCGAACATCAAGTGGATGCCATTGAGAAGCGAAACGAAATTCTTAATAACCAAGTGGAGATCATGCGTCGCACCCCATCTTTATTGAGGGCGACATATGGAAAATGTTATATACGATGAACATACAAGACTATACACTTATGAATTGCAGTGAAAATGCATGTGGTAATCGTTTACCATGAGGTGGTAAACGATTATGCGAATGAATTTGGCATTTTGTACAGAAAGTCCTTCTCAGGGCACCCAGAATTTGTACACAGGGGACTAATGTGTCAAATATTCACTTATTGGCTAAATTCGTGAGGTTTTTGCTGATTTTTGGTTAAGGATGTGTGTTGGGGTTAGAGAGCTGATTTTGGGGACCCCAATTTCCTTGTAGGAAGGTCTTACGGTGGGTGATAGTGTTGGGATGAAGTTCTGAGTGAATTGCAGTGAAAATGCATGTGGTAATCGTTTACCATGAGGTGGTAAACGATTACGCGAATGAATTTGGGCTTTTGTACAGAAAGTCCTTCTGAGGGCACCCAGAATTTGTACAGAGGGGACCAATGTGTCAAATCTTCACTTATTGGCTAAATTGGTGAGGTTTGTGCTGATTTTTGGTTAAGGATGTGTGTTGGGGTTGGAGAGCTCATTTTGGGACCCCAACATCCTTGTAGGAAGGTCTTATGTTGGGTGACAGTGGTGGGATGAAGTTCTGAGTGAATTGCAGTGAAAATGCATGTGGTAATCGTTTAGCATGAGGTGGTAAACGATTACGCGATTGAATTTGGGCTTTTGTACAGAAAGTCCTTCTCAGGGCACCCAGATTTTGTACAGAGGGGACCAATGTGTCAAATATTAACTTATTGGCTAAATTGGTCAGGTATTTGATGATTTTTGGTTAAGGATGTGTGTTGGGGTTGGAGAACTGATTTTGGGGACCCGAATTTCCTTGTAGGAGGGTCTTATGGTGGGTGATAGTGGTGGGATGAAGTTCTGAGTGAATTGCAGGGAAAATGCATGTGGTAATCGTTTAGCATGAGGTGGTAAACGATTACGCGATTGAATTTGGGCTTTTGTACAGAAAGTCCTTCTCAGGGCACCCAGATTTTGTACAGAGGGGATCAATGTGTCAAATATTAACTTATTGGCTAAATTGGTCAGGTATTTGATGATTTTTGGTTAAGGATGTGTGTTGGGGTTGGAGAGCTCATTTTGGGGACCCCAATTTCCTTGTAGGAAGGTGTTATGGTGGGTGACAGTGGTGGGATGAAGTTCTGAGTGAATTGCAGTGAAAATGCATGTGGTAATCGTTTACCAGGAGGTGGTAAACGATTACGCGAATGAATTTGGCATTTTGTACAGAAAGTCCTTCTTAGGGCACCCAGAATTTGTACACAGGGGACCAATGTGTCAAATCTTCACTTGTAGGCAAAATTGGTCAGGTATTTGATGATTTTTGGTTAAGGATGTGTGTTGGGGTTGGAGAGCTCATTTTGGGGACCCCAATTTCCTTGTAGGAAGGTGTTATGGTGGGTGACAGTGGTGGGATGAAGTTCTGAGTGAATTGCAGTGAAAATGCATGTGGTAATCGTTTACCATGAGGTGGTAAACGATTACGCGAATGAATTTGGCATTTTGTACAGAAAGTCCTTCTCAGGGCACCCAGAATTTGTACACAGGGGACCAATGTGTCAAATATTCACTTTTACACTAATTAAGTTTGCTTTTTTATGATTTTGGGTTAAAATATGGGGAAATAAATAACAATATGGTGATTTAATACGTATGACATTCAGTCCAAATAACATTAAACATTTATATTATTAGAAAATAAACAAGTACATTATTTGGTAACATATAGTCATTACAAGGATAAAATGTCACACGCAAATTGGGTTGTTGAAAATACAACTACACCCTTTCATGAAAACTTCTACTGTATTGTCATGGTTGTGATGCTGAACCTCAAAGACAAGAACGTCTCCTTCCTTCAAGCCATATTGGCTGCAAAAATCTTTCCAACCTTTTCCAAATTTTGTTGAATTTCTTGAATGTGAAACCCAGACCTTGCACATGATGCCGTCGTTATGACCAAGAAGCACAACCTCTGTGAAGCCTCTGTTCCTGATTTCATTCGTAAATGTTGTGCGCAAGTCCTGTTGAATGATGATGATTAAGTCATTGACATTCACAATTATTAATAGTGATGAAAAATAACAATAATTAAAAGTATTTCAATACGTACCAAATTACTTCCTTTACATTGTGATTTAGTCAATTTAACAGTGAACAATGATGAATCTGGATCGTAGTTACAGAGATCAATGAAATATTGCCTACTGCTTTCAGTGCAAGCTCCAAAGTATATTATTATTTTGAAGGTGTTGTTACCGTGATACTGGAATGTAATGTGGGCATCATTAACCCTATCATGATAAACGTTTTTCAGTGATGACCATCCCGTCGTTATTCTAGGGTGGGTTACGTTCATGTTATATGTTACCAAATGTGTGTGACCGTGATTGTCCATCAACGACCATGTACTTCCTAATTCACCTTGAAATGCTGCAGTGAAATGCCTATCCACCCACCCAAATTGTTGTAGTTTTGGTTTGGAAAAATGAGATATTATAAATGCGTGAAGAAAATATCAAGCAAGTCAGAACATTATTACCATGTCTGTGAGGTAGATGGTTGAGTACTCCTACAAGATTGTTGTTGTTGTAGTGCTTGATGACGCCGCCATGGTTTTGAAAGTAAGATAGTGAAAATAATGAAAGTATGTGTAGCTCTGTGTTAGTGTATTATAACAAGGCGTGGGAAAGGAATTTATAGGGTCTTAAGTTGTTGGTTGATGTATTCCCAAAGTTTTGTTCAAACCATGGGTTTGAATATATGGGTAATAATAATGTTGACTGTCATTGGGAAGTTGTTGCAGAGTTAAATGGCTTTTAATGGCCCCGTAGTGGTGCCTTTCAATGTGCTCTTAAATGCAATTCAAAATACTTGAAGACTTGTCAAACCGTTTCACCAATGAATCAATGACAATTGATTGCACCATTAAAGCATATTATAAAATTGATATGTATTATGGAAGGATTTCATGTTGGCAAAAGAGCATGTAAACGTTTACCATTAAGATGTAAACGTTTACCATTAAGATGTAAACGATTACAA
Source organism: Vigna mungo (assembly GCA_036885675.1). Lineage (NCBI taxonomy): Eukaryota > Viridiplantae > Streptophyta > Magnoliopsida > Fabales > Fabaceae > Vigna > Vigna mungo. Next base: position 15,077,452 of record CP144693.1, on the reverse strand, counting down.
TTACGCTGTAAACGATTACTAGTACGTTGTTAACGATTAGAAGAAAGTAAATCCGTTTTTTAAGTTTTTGGTATGGAGGACCAACCTTTCACAGGACAAAAAACCACTATAAAATTTCATAAACATACCATTGAAAAACACATGACCACTGCATATAACTAAGTAAAACCAAAAGACTACATTACTAAAATCCAAATACTATAAAAAGATAACATTGTCATTTGAACAGCAATAGATAACACTGAAAATAATCAAAAAATAAGGCACATTCTACAAACTACTGTCGGTCTTTCTCATAGCGGGTTCGGAATTGCTGCATTTCATCGTCAATGTGTCCAATACGAGAATCCAATGACTCAAATCTTGTTCCCATCGACAACTCCATGTTAGAGAATTGGGTTTGAAAAGCATCAAATTTGGTGTCGACGTTACCCTGGAAGTTTTCCAAGCGCGTATCGGCGGAGTCTAATCTTGACCCAACATAAGACTGCATTTCTTGGATTCGGTTCAGCACATCGTTCAGTGATGTTGATGAACTCCCTTCATCAGTATTATGTTCTAATGGCACTTCAGGATGTGGTTGGGATGACTTCTTTTTGGGAACCCACTCTCCATCTTCGTTTTGAACATAACCAAACGAGGCTATTACTTCAGATCCTATGATTAGAGAGGTGTTAAAAGGCTTGGTGGGATCAGTCTCAGTGGGTACATCATACAGGTCCAAGAACATGCTTATCAGATGAGGATACAATAATTTTGTTTTGTCCTTTAATGCATTTCTCATCTTCTTTCTGATGAGATGTCCCCAGTTAATTTGCAAATTATTGAAAAGTACCCACATTACGACAAAGTCCTCCTCGGATGCTTGTCCGTTATTGGTAGCACGGGGAAGTAAAATTCGAGTGATAACATAATGAAGAATTCTAGGTTGTACCTTCATTCGCCCTGCTAGAATTCTGCCTTGTATGTCACCATCATCTACGCACACCAGTTGGCGAGCACTTATGGAATTGTATTGGTCTTTCCACTCATCCACCATTCTGCCTTCGTATCTAACACCGCCGGATGGGAGTGAAGCCAATTGGTTGAAAACTTTTGGGCTTATTTTCAACGAAACTCCTCTGACTTCACTTCGAATAACCCCATTAGGCGAAATTGTCATGTTGCTGTAAAAGACTTTCACTAATTCGGGGTAGTAATCTCTTCTTAAAGAAACAAATTGTAGAAGCCCAGCCTCCGACAAAATGTCGTGGAACTGAAAATTCCGCCCTTCGAACCACCCATCTTCGAGAAATTTGCTTTCAATGATATCGCGATTGTAAAAATGGGTAGCATATCTCTGATATTGTTCATCATCAGAGAAAAATGCATTATTTGGTGGAGGTGGTGATGATGATGTTGAAGATGGTGTTGATGGTGACGCGGATGGTGGTGAGGATGGGGATGGTGGTGGGGATGGGCTAGGGCTACGTCGACGACGACGTCCACCACGAGATGAAGACGCCCTTGGTATCTTCTTTGCACGATCACCCATTGAAGCTAGAATAGGGAATGTAAAACGAAGATGGAAGTAAGAAGGTCACTTGGAGAAGTAAAATAGTTGGAGAAGATGAAGGTCAGTGGATTGTGACGTGGGGGAAGTGGTTATAGAATGTGATTCATTAGGGATGTTTAATGGGGTACGTGGGTAGTTGAATTGAGGCACTGCGTTCAGAACAGGTCATTTAAAAAAGGGGTTGCAGTTACTGTAATCGTTTACAATAAACTGGTAAACGATTACCACGCCATAAATTTGCCCAATCACTCAATTTCAAATATACACTATTGCATCCAATTTGACAAAAACATAATGTCAACACCCAATTTCGTCCGGGTGACTAAATAACGGGATTTGTTTTATTTTTGTCTGATTTTATTTTATTTTTATTTTGTTATTCTTAATTTTTATTTTACTATGGTATTTGATTTAGTTTTCATTTTTATTTGATTTGATTATTTTTGAAAAAAAAAAGAAAGAGAGAAAACGAAAATAGAGGAAAAAGAAGAAAAAAAAATGAATGAAAAAGAAAAGAAAAAAAACGAGAAAAAAGAAGAAGAAAAATTTGTAATAAAAAGTCACGTTTTGGAAGAGGCACGAAGGGCACCATCATCCATCACGCCCAACCAGAAAACACAAACCCTAGCTCTCTGCGCCATCCAACCTGTAACGACTTCAACAAACTCAGCTCACACACTCATTTTTTTCTATCCATCACCCACACCTCATCACCCAACACTTCATCATCCATGACATACACGACATTCCATTTCTCTCCACCTCTCGGTTCTGCCAAATTGGTAACAACCTCAACCACATTTTTGGCCTTTCACTCCCAATTATACTTACTCCTATGCTCGGCCCACCGGTAACCACCTCATAAAAGCAACCACAATTTGTCCTCCATGGGTGACCCTTCACAGATTCTAACATCATCCTTCCACCACCTTCATCCTCATAAAAATCTCCATCACTCAAGACTGCCAATCCTTCTCTTTACCTCCAACAACATCCATTGTTGAGCACTTACTTTCTTCTCTAAATCCTCCATTTTTTGCAACAAAGAACACATATATTCGTTTCGGCTTGGCCCAATATCATCACCCATTCTCACCAATTTTGAATCACAGAAACAGAGAATCAAAGGAAAACGGACAATTCCCCTTGGGCACCGGAAAAGATCACGCACATAAGAAAATCATTTCCCACCTCACTCACACACGACTTACTCCTTTATTCACTCCATACTCACTCAACACAGCCCTCGTTTTGGCTAGCCATCATCTCCTTCATCATAGATTACATAAACACTAAACCAAAGAAAAAACAGAGAAGAACCCAAACCTCCATTCCTACTCCTCCATTCTACATCCTCATCACCACAACCTAGGATTTTCTCGTCATACAAACTCATCCCAACACCAAAAACAGGGAGGAAGCCAAGACCTCCTTCCTTTACCTTCATCCCCATCGAAAACAGACAATTCCCTTTGGCTCACCACTGCTTCATGACAAACCCATAACCATCCTCACCACGCCTCAGACTTACACCAACCATCATCATTTTTGCCAACATATTCTTCAAACCACAGACGAACCTCGATTCTGTCTTCACCTAATTGCACTCTTCATCCAACAGAATCGCAAATCATCCAGTAGTAAAAAAAAAGAAGAACGATTCGAAGCATCTTCTACTGGATAATCACATCAAGTTTTTTTCTCCACTACTTGTTCGCAGATTCGCCGTTTCAGTGGCAGCAACCATATCAACACAGATATCCCGATGAATGTCTAGACCAATCTGAAACGAGTTGCTCAAGGGTGAAGACACGAGCTCGAACTGCGTTGGGCGTTGGAACTTCTGTGAGTTTGCTTGAGAAAAAGAAAATCGCCATTGAAGGTGGCTTCAAAAAGAAGAAGAAACCCAAGATGAGGAAAATCACACCGGACAAGAAGATGTTCCGATGATGAACGGTGTGAGCGAGATCGATGACGGTCCTGGTGGCGAGCAGTATCGCAAGCACAACCCTAGCTTGCGACTTGCGGCTTGCGGCTTGTGGTAGGCTCGGTGGTGACTGCAGCACGACAGTGGAGGAGGGAGCTCAACGGAGAGCCAAATCCTTGAAATGGTGACAGCGGCGACTGTCGACGACTAACGGCCGGCGGCGTTCACGAACGAGAGGGTTTTTCTCGCGTGAAGAGGGGAAAGGGAGAGAAGGGTAGCTTTGGGCTCTGGCCGGCAAGGCCGCCGGTGGTGAACGGCGGCTCTAGCAACGCCTTGGACGGCGGTTCGCAGCGACTGGTACGGTGGCAGCTGGTTCGGTAGAGGCAACCGCGCCCTCTAGCAGGGGAGAAGATCCTAGGTTTGTCTGAGGCTGATTGCACAAATGAGAGGACATCGGAGAAACCCCTAATGGTTTCTGTTAGGGTTAAGAAGGTCTTGGGCCTAGCTGGTGGGCCGGTTCCTCTTTGCTTCCTGGCGACGTGCAAGTCCTATTTACACCCCCGTTTCTACAAACACAAGGAAGAGGAGGTTTGGGCTGGGGCGCGGGATTTCGAGTGGCACCCCCAAATCTTCACAGCTGCACCCCTGTCTTTGGGCCCAGACCAAGGTTCCCCAAATCTTCACAGCTGCACCCCTGCCTTTGGGCCCATATCAAAATTTTATGTTGCACCCCGGGTTTATATCTACACCCCTATTCTTTTTGGGCTTGGACTGTGATTTTTTTTAATTTTATTTATTTCTTTTATTTTTATTTAGCTTTGTTATTTATTTTATTATTTTGTGTTGTTATATTCATTTGTTAATAAAAATAAAAATAAATATAAAAATAAAATTTCCTTTTACAAAAAAAAAAATAAACAAAAATATTTTAAAGGTTTAAGCGTGTGTGCGATCATTCGCATCAGCCTCGCGCTAAAACTTTTTCTCCATTTAAAATAATAAAATATTTTAAAGGTTTAAGTGTGTGTGCGATCATTCGCATCAGCCTCGCGCTAAAACCTTTTCTCCATTTAAAATAACAAAAATATTTTAAAGGTTTAAGCGTGTGTGCGATCATTCGCATCAGCCTCGCGCTAATACCTTTTTTCCCTTTTACAAAATAACAAAAATATTTTAAAGGTTTAAGCGTGTGTGCGATCATTCGCATCAGCCTCGCGTTAAGACCTTTTCTCCTTTTATAAAATAACAAAAATATTTTAAAGGTTTAAGCATGTGTGCGATCATTCGCATCAGCCTTGCGCTAAGACCTTTTCTCCTTTTAAAATAATATCAAAAAATATGTTTAAAAGGTTTAAGCATGTGTGTGATCACACGCATCGTCCTCGTGCTGAGACCTTTCTCTTTGACATAAAAAATACCCAAAACACAAAACATCCAGATTTTCAAACAACAAACAAATTTTCAGAAAGAACTACGTGACCCTGATTTCTCAGTCTAACTGAGAATACGTAGGAGCAAGGCCAGTCCTTGTCGGGCACATAAATACAAAAAAATTATTTTGTTTCTTTAGAGTTTTAATTTTATCTAGGGGAAATTAAAGATTTTGCAAACCACATCTTTATTCGCGTATTTAATTAAAGGTACTGCCTTAGGGCAGGCGTTGTGGGGTGCTAATACCTTCCCCACACGTAACCGACTCCCGAACCCGAATTTCCGTTTTCGCAGACCTTGCTTTATTTTATGGTTTTTCCGTAGTTTTCCAAAATAAACTATGGTGGCGACTCCAAATCTCTTTTTCAAAACTATTTTCCTTTTTTGGATCGTCGTCGTCCCGTCGCGATTTTTCCGGTTGCGACAGATGGCGACTCCACTGGGGACACTAGAGAGTCAAGCCATTTAATTAGATGCGCGAATTCGATGTGGTTTTGCTTGATGTTTTTCTTCCCATTTTCTTTGTATATGTTTGATATTTAGAATAATTGCATGCAAGTTCTGCTGCTTGTTCTTTATGTTTGAAATAATTGCTGGATATTGAACCCTAGGCTAGAAAACATGTTTATATCTGCCTGGGAACTTTTCTGGTTGTTTTGCAGGTGAGGGTTTGGGTGCATTGCATTCTCCCTTCACACACACACTTTGTGCATATCATGAGTGGGGCCCTATACCCGGGTCTGAGTGTAGCTTAGAATTAGAGGAGTTGTGTAGCGGTGTCACTCTGGGATGTACTTCCTGTTTGGCTATCGTGAGAACTCCAGCTAGAGTCTGTTCTCTTCATTTGTCTCTCTACATCTAGTTGATTACTCGACTGTTGTGGAAATGCTGTGGAGAGGGCCATAGCTCTAGTGACTTTTGACCTTTAGGTTCAGGGAACCATCCTGGTGAGGTTACATATATTTGACCTTAAATCCAAAGCAGTGAACCTATTCTAAGGCACAAAGGGGGATGTGTGCGGTCCTATAACCCTCATTGTTGCTTAATAAAATCAAACACCTCGTTTTTCTTTCTTTCTTTGTTGCTCATGTTTTTATGGTCTTGTCAAATTTTGTGAGTTCTAGTCAAGAAATTATAAGGTCGTGATTGGAAAGATGGAAATTAACCTGAGATTTTGAGTCAAGGGGCATTCAAGTTCTGACTTTTTGAAGAAAAACATACGCATTGAAGCCAAGGGGGGCAATATCGGCCACTTGGAGGGTCTGATGAAAAAAGATAACCTTGAAAATGCATTCAAGAAGGAGTGTGAGGATTTGTTGATCTTGTTGGAGGTGGAGGTCCGGACAACAACAATTATTGTTTTAACCCAACACTATGACCCATTTCTAGTTGATGCCAACAATAGAAGAATTTGAGGATACGTTAGATGTATTCCTCAAGGGAAACACTTCATATCACTTTGGGCAGTATATACCTGATTTGCAGTTAGCAAGGATAATGAAAGTTCCCCCTATGAAGTTGGAAAGCAAATTCATACTTAAGGGTAAAGCAATGAGCTTTCCTCAGGATTACCTAGAGTTGTTCTTGCATCGATTGACAGAAGAGGAAAGGTGGGAAACCTTCGTAAAAGTAATAGTTCTTATCCACTGTGGTGTCATTCTTTTTCCTAATACCAAGGAGTTGGTCGACTGCGCCGTCACAGATGCATTTACGAGATACAAAGTTTGCTCTAAGAATCCAGTCATGGTTGTTCGGCTGAAGTTTATGGGACCCTTAATCAGTGCTATAAGCCAAAGACAAAGAAGAGATTATGTTGTTTACTGGTGTCGTATGTATCATCCATCTCTTGCATGAGTAAGGGAGTCTTGAATGCTACATGTTCCCTAGGTGAACTACTGCAATGTAAACCAAAGATGAAAAGGGCAAATGAATGGGTGCAACTTCATACAGGCTCAGAGGAGGAAAAGTTAGATTGACATCTTTCTTGGCAACAAAGATCGTGTATCATACACCATTGCAGAAATTACCTTAATGTCCCCCTCATGGATATCCATTTTGAATGTGTGTCAAAAAAAAAAAACAAAAAAAAACAAAAAAAAACAAAAAAAAAACAAAAAAAAAACAAAACAAAAAAAAAACAAAAAAAAAAGAAAGGAGAAAGAAAAAAAACAATTTGGGTATCCTATGAGAGGGTCACCAACACCTGCATCTCTTGCCACATTGCATACCTTCTAAACAAGGAACCTTTACTGAAATGTTTCATGTTAGGGATGCTTGGGGCAACGCTGTTCGTTTGGAAAGAGGCCCAAAGTCATGGTTTGTTAATGAATAATTCCTTTCGCCAATGGAGCACAGAGAAGGCTGAGATAATCAAGTTGCCAGTCAAGGTTGTCATTCAAGTTAATTTCCCCCGACCAAAATTGTGAAAAGCATTTCCAAAATGATGAATAGTGGATGAAAGTAGCAGTGACGAAATTGGAGAAGGAATGTTGGAATCAAGAATTGATAATTCTGATAAGTGAGCATATTGTTGAACAAAGGCGAGTTATCGAGAATTGGAAGAAAATTTTCTCACAGCTAGATTCCTCGTCAGTGAAGTCATTGAAGGCGTTCCTAAGATACTGAGTCTCCATTGTCGATCTTTAACTTGCTTAAGCGGATTGAAACTTTCCTCAATTGCTGCAAGAGCCAATTGGAGAAATGAAGAATGTGATGGCTAAGGCCCAAGTTTAGTTGACCAGGACCTCCTGACTCACATTTTGGGAATTTCTGAATGATGAATCACCCTATTGACTCAGTCTTGTGTTAAGTTCCAAATTATACCAGGACAATCTTTTCACAGCTTTATAATTTCTGACTAGAATAATTGTCTTTTCATTGTCTTCATTTTTATTTTCTTCTTAATTTGTTTCATCTAGTAAAATTTCAAAAAAAAAAAAAAATAAAAAATCCAAGATACCCTAAAGGACTCGAACCAGTTACTAAACCTTGGAGAGCCAAGGAGAAGTCCAGCAATGGATGAAAGTCGATACTCAATAATTGAAGGGACATATGAGCCAAGCCCTAGAAGTCCTAAATGCCTTGAAAAACCTTGGGGATTCATGAACACCACAACCTCAACATAGAGTTCAAAAGGCCCAAAACTTCCCTCGTATGGCCTCTCTTCAAATTACACTTCACCTTCAAATAGTGCAAGTTTGTATTCAAAAGGCTGAGAATAATGCAATTGAAGGAGGAAACAGGCTTGGGGCAATCACTTTCATGGCCTTTACATAAATGATTCAGTCAAGTGTTGTGGGCAAGATAATAACAAAGTAACCCGAGGTGAAATCTTTCCTTCAAGTCGTTGCACCGATGGATGTTAAGGTTGACAAGGGTAAATTTGAAATGCTGAAAAAGGATGACAGCCATAGAAGGGGAATGAAGCGTTGATCTTGAAAATGTTGCAAGGATTGCTTTGTCCCGGATCTGATGACATATTCAAAGTTTAAATTTCCCAAAGGTGAGAAATATAGAGGGACCATTTGTCTCAAGACTCATCTCATGGTGACTGTGTGTGCATATGATGAACAATGGCTAATTCATTTCTTCCAAGGTAGATTAGCCGGCATGCCACTAAACTGGGGCAATCATCTTGAGTATTCGCGCATCTAGTCTGGGGAGGATCTGATGGATGTTTTCTTGAGGCTGTACAAATTTAATATGGATGTGGCTCTTGATAGACTACAACTACAAAGCATGGTAGAAAATGAGTCAAAATTGTTCAAAGGACATGTCCAAAGGTTGAAAGAGATTGCTACTCAAGTAAAGCCTCCTATGAATGACAAGGAGATGGCTGCCATATTCATCAATACTCTGCAATCACCCTTCTATGAGCATATGGTGCGTAGTGTTTCTTTAAACATTGCAAACTTAGTGATAATCAAAGGAAGAATTGAAATTGGTGTCAAGATTGGAAAGATTACACAAGATCCTACCATGACAGCAAACGTGATTGAGTTTGGGCCTACACCTGGAAAAGGAAAGGAGGAAGAGCTCAACCATTTCCCCCGTTTAAATACCATTACCTTAATCTCCATTTGAAATGGTTTCAAGACAAAATTGGAAACTAGATCCAAACTCCCACCAAGTTGCTGGGTAAAAAAAATGTTGATCAAGACAAAAGTCATGCGAGTTTCATTCCTATACATATCACTTAGGCAATGTTGCTTCCAAGTTTGCTACAAAAAGGCCTTATCTCTACTTGTTACGTGAAGCCTGTAAAACCTCCATGTCTCAAGACTCATGATGCAAAAGTGGTTACCACGAAGAGGCTATCGATCGTTCCATCAAAAATGTTGGGTGTTCAAGCTCAAATGCAACCTGTGATTGATTCGAGATGGTTAATGTTTGAAAAACGTCAACCTAACACTGAGGCAAGGCTTGAGAATGTCTCTGCAGATACCATGAAGCAATGATGTGGGCTTTAAAACCACATAAGAAAGCATAAGTCATTGTACAAACGAATTTGATGTTGTGAAGTATTTTGCCAAGAGGCATGTGTTCATTGATATCGCGCTGTCATCCATGACTGGAAATACAAACATTCGTTACAGGGTTTCTCCAAGTAGTGCTGGAAATCGAGTCCTGAAAGGGTATTGTGAAAAAAAACAAAATTGGAAAACAAAAATGAAGGCAAGCTTGAGTCACTTGTCTTTCTTGCGAACCATCAAACTCTTGTTTTTCGAAAATAGCAAAAAATGAACGAAAAAAATGATAAATGAAAATTTGGATGTCAAACTTTTCCGAGGTCAAATGTCTAATAAAACTAACAATTTGACGTTTCCTTTCTAGACATTTATGCACATGTTGCATGAAAACCTACATCCTTCACTTCCCCAAAATAAAGGATTTTCCTCACAAGCACTGTCATTGCCCTTAGTAGCAAAAACCTTTACACTGGGGCAGATTGGTTTGGCCAAAAGTTTTCTCACTTGCACTGGTTGGGTGATCCCTGAATCCATTGAGGAAAAAATATAACTTCAAAACAAAAACAGAAACAAAAAGAACATTCACTAGATTGAAAACCCGAAAGGGCGGTCTAGGAGGAAAAAACGACTCATGTTGAGGTCATCTAGTTGCAAAATTAATCTTTTGAAAATAAAGCAATCAGAGTTCAAAATGATGTGTGGCCTTCTTGTCTTTATCTAAAAAACAAAAATATATCCATTGTCACCCCATTTGAGCCAAAAATAATTTCTTTTACAAAATTATCCCCAAGCAAGGGTTATCATCAGGTAAGAGTCAATTCATGTTGCAAATGAAGAGCACTCAATGATCAAACAAAGAGAATTCATCAAGAAGAGTGAATAAAATCACAAATGAAAAACAAAAAGAACAAAAAATCACAAAGTGATGTTGAACAAAAGAATGAAAACCAAAGTTCAAGGAAAAAACAAAGTGCTCAAAAAAGTCAAAAGGTTGATGCAATGCCTAGATGATAACCTTTGTTTCAAAAAATATAACCAACAAACATTCATTTGGGCCTTTATATCCTTTCTTCTAATACCTTTTAGCCCCTAGCCATGTTACAAGCCAAATAAAGTCCACGCAGATTGAATAATGATTGTTCAAATTTCATAAAGCTTAACTTTGCGATAAGGCGACTTTCACAGTGTCGTAAAAAAAATGAAAATGAATGAATGCAAACAAAAAGAAAAAGGAAAAAGTAATGTCTCGGGAAGAGGGGGTCATCCTACCATCTAGCCAGAAGCACACAAAAAGAGAATCAAACCAGTTGGGTTCATCCTTTTAGTCAATCCTCTTCATGCCCACTACTTCTTCCAAACCAAACCCTTGCCAAAGAAAAAACTGGGGCAGCTTTGTGGATTTCACCACACGTATTCCCCCTGAAATTCATCAAACCTTTGCAAAAGCTGGTGCAACTTTGTGAGTCTCTCATGAGTGATACGGCCAACAAGGGAAGACAGTCCAGATCCATGAGCTTAGGCAATGGAACAGTGAATGTGGAATGATATATGAAGTTGAAACTGAGTGTATGTTGGCAGCGGAAGATCTGATTGAATGAAGAGTGATTTAGTAGCAGCGGAGGTGTTTGGATAATGGTTGAAGCTGGTGATTGAAGTGCTTATGGTGGCAGGGGTGCTAGCTCAGAAAGCCCTCTCTAGGAAGGAAGCTAGAGGAGAAGGAAAAGAAGCACAAAGGAATTGACTCTCGGTGGAGAGAAGACGCTGGAAAAATGCTTCAGCATATCTATTCTCTCAAATATCCAAAAGTGATTTACAAGCTTAGCCTATGAGATTTTATAGACCAATCTCAAGGCCATACGTTTCAGATCTCATTCCAACTAATTAGCCATGTGCTAAGTGTATGTGGCTTCTAGAAAGCTTTATTAAACACATATAAAATATGCTAGGTGCCTATGGAAAAGTAAACACTAATGTCACCCCCTTTTTATGATAGGCACACCCCTCTTTATGTAGAATTGTCCATTTTACCCTTCACCAAGCTCTTGGGGTTATTCTTTATTTGGTGGGCTTGGGCCCCGTGTATCATCCCCTCCCTCTTGGAAAGGATTTGTCCTCAAATCTGGTGGGTCGTCTTTATGAGGACTTATTTTTGTTGGCTCCATATAAGTTCCTCCAGGGTCAAATGTGAATCTGCAATAAGCATCAAACATATCACTAATTAATTTCAATTGACCCAACAAGATGCATGAAAAGGTATGTTTAGAAGAAGGCTTCCTAATGTTAGATTGTTCAAGCTTTATAATTTTATGAAGCCTTACTTCTTTTAAAAATTTACTTTTGTCTTGAGTTAGTGGGAACCAAAGAGGTAACCATAGCTCAAGTTGTGAATTGCCATGTGTTAAAAGTTCTAAATTTTGAAAATATGATATGGCAATTTCTTTGAAAAACAAATTAAAATGAGAAAACTCAAAGATAGATGGGGAAAAGTTAAAGGATGGAAAACCTCCCCTTAATAGTCTTGGTTCTATGAGGAGTGTAGGAGGAAGTGGTGCTTGCTCTTTTGTTAGTTCTTGTTCTTCTTCTTGCTTTATTGGCTCTTCTTCTTTGCTTCTCTCTCTTGTCTCTTCTTCTTTTCTCTCTTGCTCTCTTTTCTCTCTTCTTTGCTCTTCTTCTTTTCTCTCTTGCTCTCTTCTCTCTTGTTCTCTTCTCTCTTTTTCTCTTCTTTCTCTTGATTCTTGCTCTTGTTTTTCTCTTTTTAATCTCTCATCTCTATATTTGCTTGTCTCTTCCCATAACCTCTTAAGATTTTCTAGAAACTCACTTTCCCTACGAGAGAACCCACTTAGATTGTTAATGAATGACTGGCCTTCTCTAATAAGCTCTCTCATAAGTTCTAAGTTACTTTGAATATTGGGAGGCACAAACTCTCTTCTCAAACAAGCTTTCAATTCTTTCCAATTATGAATGGGAGATTTTCTTCCTATTCTAACATGGTATTGTCTTTCTTCCCACCACTCTTTTACATGACTCTCAAATCTAGAAGTGTAAAGACTAAGGATGTAAGATTCGCAATCTCTAGAGTAATAGGATTCAGATTTACTTCTACTTACCATGAAGAAATGCATGTCCTCAATTTCCCTTTCCCAAGCTAAGTATGTTAATGCACCCATATCCTCACCAAAGAATGGAATATTTTCCCTAGCTTGTTTATACAAATTATCCTCAATCCTATCAAACTCATGAAATGAACAAGTCTTCCTTCTAGCTTTATCATGTTCTCTCTTGATGTCTTTGTAACTAAGTGGCTTATCAAAATTAAAATTCCTAGAAGAATATCTTCCAAACATTTTATGAATTTAAAAGTTTTCTTGAAGTAAGGATGAAAAGATTTCACTTACTAAAAATCCTTAAATCAAAATTACCTCTAAATTCAACAAAAGTCTAGAAACAATTAATCATGAAGAGAAAAACTAAACTTTAAGGTTTTTCCAAAAGCTTTGAAAATTGAAAGAAGTGAGGTATCTTAAGTGAGGCTTGGACTTTGGATCCAAGTCACACTCACCGTCTACCAATTTTAATGAAGAAATAAGAGCAAAAAAATTTACAAGTGATGGAAGAACACTTGTGAATTCTTCCAAGTCACTTGTTTAATGGCCATTTACAAGTATTTTTGCAAAACAAATGACTTGAAACAACAAGGAAGTGAGAAGGAAATGAGGTGTGCAACTTTGGCTTCTCAGAAAACAGGGGTGAATTAGATTAATTCACACTAAAATCTCAGCTGCAAGTGATTGCACTCTACACAAAAGTGTTGCTGCACTCAACAGAACTCTGCTGCTATATTGATTGGCAAAACTGCTGCTGTTTAGTCAGCAAAATTTACAGTCCGAGAATTTGGTCACTGCTGCACAAAATCAGCTTCCAATCTAATCTTTTCCCTCACCAAACCTCTTCCTAATATGCTACCATGGATGCAAAGCCGACTGGAACTAATCTGCAACCACAAAAGCACTCCACGGACCCACAAACAGCATGTGTTAATGCAGAAATTGGTAGGTTATACTGCTGCAATGAGAGCAATCAGAACACACCCACTGTAATTGTCACAAACAGTTGGTGGGTAGAGTTCCAAACAAACCAAAAGCAAGAAATTAAGCGGTATCAAGAATAGGTAGCACTTCAAAAGGAACTTAGGAATGGTTCTAGATCAGATTTAGAAAACAAGAAACAAAGATAAGTTGCAGAGAAATTCAATTCGACTCAAATGTAAAATAGGCAAAAGTGTTTGAGGAAATGCCTAAATGAAATGCAGAATAATTGATGCATCAGACATATTTTTCGTTGCCGTATGGTACTGGTTCAAAGCCTTTTACTGTGCATTTAGTATATTTTGGTATAATTCAAGTTATGCATTACTTTTAACTTCAAATGAACCAAGCTTTTGCTACCAAAGTAAGCTTTAATTTGATGCAACAATCATCACAAATTCACCGACAAAAATTCTGCAACTATACCAGAAAAATTTTCTAAAAACTTGATGATTGGAATGGTCAAACTGCACAAGAGTGATTAGAAATCCAATTTCAAGGTGTAAGCAACTTTACTTTAACTATTATGACTTATACAAGCTGCCAAAAGGAATGGAATGGTCTTAAATCAAAATCTGGCTGGTCAAGTTGCCTTTTCACACTAAATTGTGACCAAATCAACAACCAAATTTCAGCAAAGGAGTCAAATGTGTTTGGATCATTAATATGACACTTTGAGCAAGTTTAATTTGCCAAATATAACAGGTACAAATGGCCAACAGAAACTACAAACTGCCAGATCAAGATTTCACCATATGAGTTGCTTATCTCATTCAAAATTGATCCATACACTAACCAAAATTCAGCAGAGAGTTCAAACAGTTCTGAAACAAGTTTTTGTGACTTTAGACAGCAGAGTACACTTGAACAAGACTCTAGGAATGATTGATTTTAAAAGAGGTCCAGACATGAGTTCTAAACTGGACAGATTCAGAAACAAAAGAAATTATGCAGACTCAAGCAAGGATACTGCAGTTCGGTCAATCTGCATAGCTGAAGATCATTTGGATTTCCTGTGATGCTACCAAGCTAATTGCTTAAGCATTTCATGGTTTTTGTGGTATGCATCCTGTACTGTTCCATTCAGCCACTGGACAATAACTCAGAATCAAATTTCACTCTTAATTTTTGCCAAAATTCAATCAATACTGCATATCATTTGAATGAATGGAAATGAGGTGATTATTCACACTCCCGAGCTCCAACTAATTTGGTCATTGCTCCATTGGTGTGCAGATTCAACACTCACTTCAGAATTATGCAGCAAAAATTCAAAATCGCAGAATCACCAGAATTAAACAATGAAAGCAATTAAACATGACTAGACAAAAACGGATCAGAATTTCAAAATTAAAAATACTCAAAGAAAAGGAATAGACCGATTAAAATGATGGAAAAGAAAACAATCAAAAGCTGGAACAAAGAAAAATCACACGGCAGAATCTACTGGAACTTGAAAATTTAATGGAACAGTGAAACAGAGAAATAAAGACAGTGCAGGAAATTTAACGACAGTGTGGATTTAAGAAAATAGACTTAGCTGGAGCATGAATCAACCAACCATGGCTCTGAATACCACTTGATACGGCCAGCAAGGGAAGACAGTCCAGATCCATGAGCTTAGGCAATGGAACAGTGAATGTGGAATGATATATGAAGTTGAAACTGAGTGTATGTTGGCAGCGGAAGATCTGATTGAATGAAGAGTGATTTAGTAGCAGCGGAGGTGTTTGGATAATGGTTGAAGCTGGTGATTGAAGTGCTTATGGTGGCAGGGGTGCTAGCTCAGAAAGCCCTCTCTAGGAAGGAAGCTAGAGGAGAAGGAAAAGAAGCACAAAGGAATTGACTCTCGGTGGAGAGAAGACGCTGGAAAAATGCTTCAGCATATCTATTCTCTCAAATATCCAAAAGTGATTTACAAGCTTAGCCTATGAGATTTTATAGACCAATCTCAAGGCCATACGTTTCAGATCTCATTCCAACTAATTAGCCATGTGCTAAGTGTGTGTGGCTTCTAGAAAGCTTTATTAAACACATATAAAATATGCTAGGTGCCTATGGAAAAGTAAACACTAATGCCACCCCCTTTTTATGATAGGCACACCCCTCTTTATGTAGAATTGTCCATTTTACCCTTCACCAAGCTCTTGGGGTTATTCTTTATTTGGTGGGCTTGGGCCCCGTGTATCAATGAGTTTTTCACCAATCTGTGATCTTAAGACCGGGGCAACATTATGAATCTCACTAGAATTTTTCATCCTGATTTTCATAAATCCAGACCCCATGTCCATTTTCCCAAACACCAAACTGGGGCAGCTTTTGGGTGTCTCATTTCACCTTGAGTTTCACATATCACATCTCCATTGAAGAGTGCATGAGGGATGATGTTCCTGTGCGGCTGTCCTAGTCTCTTCCAAACCCTTCTAAATGTCTCCAACCATTCTCTTGCCAATAAATTCAAGCATGGGTGCATTGATGTCTCGGAAGAAAAGTCAAAATATAATAAACTCAAAGTTTAGACCTTGGAAGTATGACATTACTCATATTTCACAAAACTTTGAAAATAAAGATCAGTTTGATAATTGCAAGTGAGATGACTGACTCAGGCAATGAAAAAAGCAAATGTTTTTCATCAATTCATAAAAAGAAATTTTTCGGGTCGAAACCCTCTTCATTCATATGAATGGTTATCGAATCCTTTTTCTTCAAAAATACAAAAAGAATAACATTCAGATTTTCTCTTTCAAGCCATATTGTTTCAAAATCAAATCTCTATCAAAATTGCAAAACATTTCACAAGATTTCATAAGCCCAGTTTCATCTGGCCATTTCAAATTTTCATAAGCCCAGTTTCATCTGGCAATTTCAAATTTCAAAATTTCAAAAGCCCAGTTTCATCTGGCAATTTCAAATTTTCATAAGCCCAGTTTCATCTGGCAATTTCAAATTTTCATAAGCCCAGTTTCATCTGGCAATTTCAAAATTTCATAAGCCCAGTTTCATCTGGCATTTTCAAAATTTGATAAGTCCAGTTCCATCTGGCCATTCCAAAATTTCAAAAGCCCAGTTTTGTCTGGTACCCAAAGCCCAGCTCGTCTGGCACCCCAAGCTCAAGTTTTTCTGTTATCGGCCCTCTGCTTGGCAATGGTCGGATTTAAATTTCTGTTTTGTGAGTTTGGCCCTCTGCGAGGCAATGGTCAAATCCAGGTTTTTATTTTCTGTTATCGGCCCTCTGCTTGGCAATGGTCGGATTTAAATTTCTGTTCTGTGAGTTTGGCCCTCTGCGAGGCAATGGTCAAATCCAGGTTTTAATTTTCTGTTAACGGCCCTCTGCTTGGCAATGGTCGGATTTAAATTTCTGTTCTGCGAGTTTGGCCCTCTGCGAGGCAATGGTCAAATCCAGGTTTTAATTTTCTGAGTTCAGCCCTCTGCTTGGCAATAGTCGGATTTAAATTTCTGTTCTGACGCTTTGGCCCTCTGCGACACAATGGTCATTTGGTTGTGAATTGTTTCATTTTTGTTCTCTTTCTCTTGAAACCCGGACGAAATCAGTGTTTCTATCTTTACTTAGCTTTATTCAGATAATACGAAAATACTAAATTTTCATATTATCTAGTAATTCTAAGTAAAGAGGGGCAGCTGTCAACACCCAATTTCGTCCGGGTGACTAAATAACGAGATCTGTTTTATTTTTGTCTGATTTTATTTTATTTTTATTTTGTTATTCTTAATTTTTATTTTACTATGGTATTTGATTTAGTTTTCATTTTTATTTGATTTGATTATTTTTGAAAAAAAAAGAAAGAGAGAAAACGAAAATAGAGGAAAAAGAAGAAAAAAAATGAATGAAAAAGAAAAGAAAAAAAATGAGAAAAAAGAAGAAGAAAAATTTGTAATAAAAAGTCACGTTTTGGAAGAGGCACGAAGGGCACCATCATCCATCACGCCCAACCAGAAAACACAAACCCCAGCTCTCTGCTCCATCCAACCTGTAACGACTTCAACAAACTCAGCTCACACACTCATTTTTTTCTATCCATCACCCACACCTCATCACCCAACACTTCATCATCCATGACATACACGACATTCCATTTCTCTCCACCTCTCGGTTCTGCCAAATTGGTAACAACCTCAACCACATTTTTGGCCTTTCACTCCCAATTATACTTACTCCTCTGCTCGGCCCACCGGTAACCACCTCATAAAAGCAACCACAATTTGTCCTCCATGGGTGACCCTTCACAGATTCTAACATCATCCTTCCACCACCTTCATCCTCATAAAAATCTCCATCACTCAGGACTGCCAATCCTTCTCTTTACCTCCAACAACATCCATTGTTGAGCACTTACTTTCTTCTCTAAATCCTCCATTTTTTGCAACAAAGAACACATATATTCGTTTCGGCTTGGCCCAATATCATCACCCATTCTCACCAATTTTGAATCACAGAAACAGAGAATCAAAGGAAAACGAACAATTCCCCTTGGGCACCGAAAAAGATCACGCACATCAGAAAATCATTTCCCACCTCACTCACACACGACTTACTCCTTTATTCACTCCATACTCACTCAACATAGCCCTCGTTTTGGCTAGCCATCATCTCCTTCATCATAGATTACATAAACACTAAACCAAAGAAAAAACAGAGAAGAACCCAAACCTCCATTCCTACTCCTCCATTCTACATCCTCATCACCACAACCTAGGATTTTCTCGTCATACAAACTCATCCCAACACCAAAAACAGGGAGGAAGCCAAGACCTCCTTCCTTTACCTTCATCCCCATCGAAAACAGACAATTCCCTTTGGCTCACCACTGCTTCATGACAAACCCATAACCATCCTCACCACGCCTCAGACTTACACCAACCATCATCATTTTTGCCAACATATTCCTCAAACCACAGACGAACCTCGATTCTGTCTTCACCTAATTGCACTCTTCATCCAACAGAATCGCAAATCATCCAGTAGTAAAAAAAAAGAAGAACGATTCGAAGCATCTTCTACTGGATAATCACATCAAGTTTTTTTCTCCACTACTTGTTCGCAGATTCGCCGTTTCAGTGGCAGCAACCATATCAACACAGATATCCCGATGAATGTCTAGACCAATCTGAAACGAGTTGCTCAAGGGTGAAGACACGAGCTCGAACTGCGTTGGGCGTTGGAACTTCTGTGAGTTTGCTTGAGAAAAAGAAAATCGCCATTGAAGGTGGCTTCAAAAAGAAGAAGAAACCCAAGATGAGGAAAATCACACCGGACAAGAAGATGTTCCGATGATGAACGGTGTGAGCGAGATCGATGACGGTCCTGGTGGCGAGCAGTATCGCTAGCACAACCCTAGCTTGCGACTTGCGGCTTGTGGTAGGCTCGGTGGTGACGGCAGCACGACAGTGGAGGAGGGAGCTCGACGGAGAGCCAAATCCTTGAAATGGTGACAGCGGCGACTGTCGACGACTAACGGCCGGCGGCGTTCACGAACGAGAGGGTTTTTCTCGCGTGAAGAGGAGAAAGGGAGAGAAGGGTAGCTTTGGGCTCTGGCCGGCAAGGCCGCCGGTGGTGAACGGCGGCTCTAGCAACGCCTTGGACGGCGGTTCGCAGCGGCTGGTACGGTGGCAGCTGGTTCGGTAGAGGCAACCGCGCCCTCTAGCAGGGGAGAAGATCCTAGGTTTGTCTGAGGCTGATTGCACAAATGAGAGGACATCGGAGAAACCCCTAATGGTTTCTGTTAGGGTTAAGAAGGTCTTGGGCCTGGCTGGTGGGCCGGTTCCTCTTTGCTTCCTGGCGACGTGCAAGTCCTATTTACACCCCCGTTTCTACAAACACAAGGAAGAGGAGGTTTGGGCTGGGGCGCGGGATTTCGAGTGGCACCCCCAAATCTTCACAGCTGCACCCCTGTCTTTGGGCCCAGACCAAGGTTCCCCAAATCTTCACAGCTGCACCCCTGCCTTTGGGCCCATATCAAAATTTTATGTTGCACCCCGGGTTTATATCTACACCCCTATTCTTTTTGGGCTTGGACTGTGATTTTTTTTAATTTTATTTATTTCTTTTATTTTTATTTAGCTTTGTTATTTATTTTATTATTTTGTGTTGTTATATTCATTTGTTAATAAAAATAAAAATAAATATAAAAATAAAATTTCCTTTTACAAAAAAAAAATAAACAAAAATATTTTAAAGGTTTAAGCGTGTGTGCGATCATTCGCATCAGCCTCGCGCTAAAACTTTTTCTCCATTTAAAATAATAAAATATTTTAAAGGTTTAAGTGTGTGTGGGATCATTCGCATCAGCCTCGCGCTAAAACCTTTTCTCCATTTAAAATAACAAAAATATTTTAAAGGTTTAAGCGTGTGTGCGATCATTCGCATCAGCCTCGCGCTAATACCTTTTTTCCCTTTTACAAAATAACAAAAATATTTTAAAGGTTTAAGCGTGTGTGCGATCATTCGCATCAGCCTCGCGTTAAGACCTTTTCTCCTTTTATAAAATAACAAAAATATTTTAAAGGTTTAAGCGTGTGTGCGATCATTCGCATCAGCCTCGCGCTAAGACCTTTTCTCCTTTTAAAATAATATCAAAAATATGTTTAAAAGGTTTAAGCATGTGTGTGATCACACGCATCGTCCTCGTGCTGAGACCTTTCTCTTTTACATAAAAAATACCCAAAACACAAAACATCCAGATTTTCAAACAACAAACAAATTTTCAGAAAGAACTACGTGACCCTGATTTCTCAGTCTAACTGAGAATACGTAGGAGCAAGGCCAGTCCTTGTCGGGCACAAATACAAAAAAATTATTTTGTTTCTTTAGAGTTTTAATTTTATCTAGGGGAAATTAAACATTTTGCAAACCACATCTTTATTCGCGTATTTAATTAAAGGTACTGCCTTAGGGCAGGCGTTGTGGGGTGCTAATACCTTCCCCACACGTAACCGACTCCCGAACCCGAATTTCCGTTTTCGCAGACCTTGCTTTATTTTATGGTTTTTCCGTAGTTTTCCATAATAAACTATGGTGGCGACTCCAAATCTCTTTTTCAAAACTATTTTCCTTTTTTGGATCGTCGTCGTCCCGTCGCGATTTTTCCGGTTGCGACACATAATTATATTCATAAAGACAATGATATATTAACACTTAAGTCCGTATTCACGTCATACAATACTGTCATCATAGTTGTTATGTACAACATTTAACAAAGACACAAATCCAGATACCGATAATTGTGATTCTTGTGATACCTGGTAAGATTGGTAACATTGTGATTCAGTCGGGGCGTATTCAGTTCGTTGTGTCACAACGGGCAATGCTGTATCCTGAAAGCAAAAATTGGTTATAAATTACAAATGTCATTACAATGTATCTCAGAAACATGAAACGGGTCAAGCCTTCAAATACTCACACAATCATTAACACATGTTGTAGTAGTTGTTTTCTTTGAAATTATTCTTCTTTGACTGGTTTTTTTCTCCAAGGTTGACTTCAGTCTATTGGTGCGTGGTCTTCCCTTGCGCTTAACTTGTAGTGGGCTACGCACAAGTACATCATCATGTGCACCACCACTGTCCTGTATTGTTGGGGAATCTGGCTTCTCGTATCTTAGTTCGCCCCCATCACTAATAACGTTATTTTTGATGAAGGAACTACAACCAAACTTGTTCGAAGTAGATCAAGATCTTTTTTCAGCTGTTCAGAACTAAGTTCAGACTCACATGCAACCTCTGCGATGTCATAGAACTATTTGCACAACAATTGGTATCTTTGCATGGATGGTTGTTGGTTGGAATTACTATACGAGGCTCTAATTAGAGTGTGTCTTCTACGGACATTTTTACTCCAACGCCGTAGAACGTATTTCACGGGCACACTATATGCATCTTCTAGTCCAAATACCAACAGGGCATGTCGACAAACAATGCCTCTGAATTCAAATAGAAGGCAAGAACAAGTGGCTTGTTTTGTCACTGGATCAAACTGGACTTTGTAAAATTTATTTGAACATTTTCCTTCCCACATTTGCTCCTCTTTGATTGTGTAGATATTGCAGTCGTTGTCCGTATTCATTTGTTTGATAAAACAATTCATCCGAGATCGAAATTCTTTTTGCACTTCTTCAAACTTTTCATGTGTGTACTCAAGTTGGAATTGTCTCTCAATTGGTGACTGTGACCCACAACCAATTGTGGTATTTAGGGACGAGAAATCAACTTGTGTTTCTTTTTGTGCCTTGACCTTTAATGCATTGTCGTATTGCACCACAAATTGTTGGAGTGAGGTACTTGAATTTATAAATCCATCAAAGAAAGCATTCATTCCCTCACTTCGTTGTGTAGTTGACATTCCAGCCCAAAAATCATTCCTTAGGTAACAAGGAACCCATTTATGTCTTTCTTCATACAAACTAAATAACCATTCATTATCCTCCAATCCATACTTGTTTAATAAATCAGCCCACCCATTCTCAAACTCCGTCGGACAACCACAATCATAGATAAGTGCGTTGAGATGACTCTTGATGTTAACATATTGTTTATAACTGCTTAACTTTTCCGACACTTTTTTCATTATATGCCATAAACACCACCTATGCCTACTATTAGGAAATACTTCTTTGATGGCATTCGTCATTGCTATACATTGATCAGTGATAATCCCATCTGGGGCCTTGTTACCCATGCATCTCATCCAACATTCGAACAACCAAACAAAAGATGAAGTGTCTTCAGACGATAGCAAACCACATCCGAGTAAAATCGAGTGACCGTGATGGTTAACTCCAACAAACGGCACAAAAGGCATTTCATACTTATTAGTCAAATATGTTGTGTCAAAAGAAATGACATCACCGAATTCTCCACAAGCTACTTTACTTCTTGCATCAGCCCAAAACACACTACATATTCTATTGCCTTCATCTAATTCAATGTCGTAAAAGAAGTCATTATTCAAATCTTTCATGGACGAAAAGTGTCTTAACAGGGCTTGTCCATCTCCGTCTTTGCATAATGATCTTCTAGCATCTCTCTCCATGAAGTCCATGTTATCGAATCCCCCGACATCGCTGACAATACTGAGGAAACTCTTATTTATCCTGACTCCAGCATCGTCATTAACCTGTAATGTTCGTTTTGCTTGCATGCTAAGTTTCCTATTCGCAGAAAATAGCTTTGAATTCTTTGGGCATAGGTCATGATTGTGGTCTAAGTTAACCGTCCTTATATACCATTTTTCATCCTTCTTTGAAATGGTTATGCCTGCAGGACATTGGTATGTTTGGGTAGGATGGGTTTTGACCTCAGGGTTTATTGATGACACGTATTTTCCTTCCCTGGAGCAAACTAATCTCAAATAAGTTACATTGTTCTTGTTATCCTTTCTAGAATTTCTTGTTCTGACAGAAAATCCTTCTGAAATGGCATATTCAGTATAGAACTTTTTGGCTTCGTTCATTGACTGAAAACACATATGCAGTCTGGGTTCATCTTCCAAAATACAGTCATTAGGGAGATCACAATTCATATTACATTCACCCATTCCACTACTATTTATTATACTTCTTCTACTGTAATCCATTTAAGGAAAGTAATCCCACCCTGAATAATGTGGTCAAATAAACACATCAACCATTTCAAACAACATAATATTTTTCAATGAAAAATTTTAACAACAAAATTGTACAGACATTCTTTGACGACATTAAAAACGTAAAGGGGAATAATAAAGGTACATGAGACAAAAGTAGAAGAGTTTACTTTCAAAATGAATGAAATAAAGATGATGGTTACATGTTCTTACCAACACAAGACGTTATTATGACTGCCTTTAATGAAGGTAAAACCTTGCTCACCTAACTGCACCAGATATTTATGTGAAGCCTTCTTCAATAGTTGCTGGTAAGGTATGTCTTTAATGAGGAAGTTGGAAGGAAGATGAGGTCAAAGTCACCAACATTGAGCTCCGTCGAAGACAATGGAAGTGTAACAGATGGAACAAGTATCCCGCCATTACCTACAATATACAATGGGTTTTATCTCTCATAACTACCATTAATTGCAAAAGTAACTTTTTCAAACCCCACATTAAATGCATGTACATTCAAGCAAGCAAAATATTTTTTCTCTTTCACCAATAAGTGCAAAAAAGCAAAATTCTCTTCACTCAATAAAGTTTTTGTCATTAAATGATCCATCCATTAAGGGAAAAAATTAAAATATTTGATTGACTGAAGATGAAAAATTAATTTACATAAATTTAAATGAAAAATCTTTCAAAAAAATTCTATATATAAATCCTCATGACGATGATCATTGAACTAAATTCAGCATATTTGTAAGGACATTTACTTTAACAATTATTTATGTTTTATCTGCTGATGTCTTCTAATACTTGTGTGGATTTCGGTTTTCTAGCAGATTAAGCAACGACTAAGATGGATGCCTGGGAAGACCTTGTGTATGATGATGATGTCCTCCAATCCTTTTTCAAGAAATGTGATTCATCAGCATCACTAATACCTGGCCCAGCAGGCAATGTTCAAGCTGCTATGTTGAATAGATTAAGCAGTGAAGAACCTAAATCCACACAAGAATTTGCTCGTCAAGTTGCTCAAGCCACATTTGAAAGAGATTTCAATTCAAATGCGTGGATATGGGCTGAAATGTTCATCCAACACCATGGTACGACTTACATGTAAATCTTGTTTGTCCACATTTACGTTTTGTAATTATAAGTTGTTTTATGTTCATCAAGATCCTTTGACAAATGCAGAACTCGTAACTGATGGAAAAATGGAGAACCTGAACTCCCTTACAGAGGCAAAAAAGTCCTGGGTACTTCCAGTTGTTGCCTGCCTATTGAAAGAATGCAAACCTAACGATTTTGGAGACATGCTACTTACAATCAAGGTATTATTATGTTGTGAAGTTTCTGTAAACGTTTCTTGTTAATCACAACTAATGATGGGTTATGTGTGCACAGGATCCGTTAGGCACAATGCAGGCTTCGTTGCACAAGAAAGTTCTTCAAGATCTTGAATTTGGGAATCATATTGGTGTTGGCTCGGTTATGATACTGAATCTTGTAAGACAACTATCTCAAAATAACATGAACTAAGCTATAACAGCCTATATTGAAGAATCTTAAACTCACTTTGTATTGTCATACAGGTACCATCATTACATGTCTCTCGGGCAAAGCAGTACCTCAATATAGTGCATCGCAACGTCATCAAGGTGTTTCCGGCTGACATTGAACCACCAACGATTGAACTAGTCAAACAAACAACAAAACCTGTGATTCGCCTACCTATGTGGGCAGAGAACAACAAGCATGTCCATGAAATTCTCAAGAAATTCATTCCACCACCATCTGACATTCCACCACCATCTGAGATACCACGTCCATCTGACCAACCATCAATGTCCACAGAACCACCCACCAATTAGACAAATTATGCTATATTTTGTTATGTATTTTATTATGCTTATGAACTTTTAATTTCTATGGATAACTGTAAGATACTATTATAGAAACTTTAACAAGTTAATCTCCATATTTTGTATGTTTCAGTTGCGTTTATGTTTATCATTCAAACGGTATTTAGTAATATTATGCATTAAGATATCCTAATCCAATGTTGGACATTGCTTTCACCTTTAAATGATTTGTATCTATGACATTATTAAAACATGGTCCCCTGTGTTTAAAAACAGGGCTCCCTGTGGTCAAGTTTCTGTACAAATTGCTCATTTCTCTCGCGTAAACGTTTACACACCCATGTAAACGATTACCACCTCATGTTTTGCACTCAACTTCATCTTATGACTATCTACCAACAATTTCATCCAACCTGGGTGGAAAACTTGGACCCCAACACTCCCCTAACTACTCCCCATCAATATCCAATGACCAGCACTGGCCTCAATTCAAAAACTCAAACAAATCAAACATGATCCCCTCTGTGTTTAAAAACAGGGCTCCCTGTGGTCAAGTTTCTGTATAAATTGCTCATTTCTCTCGCGTAAACGTTTACACACCCATGTAAACGATTACCACCTCATGTTTTGCACTCAACTTCATCTTATGACTATCTACCAACAATTCCATCCAACCTGGGTGGAAAACTTGGACCCCAACACTCCCCTAACTACTCCCCATCAATATCCAATGACCAGCACTGGCCTCAATTCAAAAACTCAAACAAATCAAACATGGTCCCCTCTGTGTTTAAAAATAGGGCTCCCTGTGGTCAAGTTTCTGTACAAATTACTCATTTCTCTCGCGTAAACGTTTACACACCCATGTAAACGATTACCACCTCATGTTTTGCAATCAACTTCATCTTATGACTATCTACCAACAATTCCATCCAACCTGGGTGGAAAACTTGGACCCCAACACTCCCCTAACTACTCCCCATCAATATCCAATGACCAGCACTGGCCTCAAGTCAAAAACTCACACAAATCATACATGGTCCCCTGTGTTTAAAAACAGGGCTCCCTGTGGTCAAGTTTCTGTACAAATTGCTCATTTCTCTCGCGTAAACGTTTACACACCCATGTAAACGATTACCACCTCATGTTTTGCACTCCACTTCATCTTATGACTATCTAGCAACAATTACCTCCAACCTTGGTGGAAAACATGGATCCCAACACTCCCCTAACTACTCCCCATCAATATCAAATGACCAGCACTGGCCTCAACTCAAAAACTCAAACAAATCAAACATGGTCCCCTGTGTTTAAAAACAGGGCACCCTGTGGTCAAGTTTCTGTATAAATTGCTCATTTCTCTCGCGTAAATGTTTACACACCCATGTAAATGATTACCACCTCATGTTTTGCACTCAACTTGATCTTATGACTATCTAACAACAATTCCCTCCAACCTGGGTGGAAAACTCGGATCCCAACACTCCCCTATCTATTCCCCATCAATATCCAATGACCAGCACTGGCCTCAAGGCAAAAACTCAAACAAATCAAACATGGTCCCCTGTGTTTAAAAATAGGCTCCCTGTGGTAAAGTTTCTGTACAAATTGCTCATTTCTCTCATGTAAGCGTTTACACACCCATGTAAAAGATTACCACCTCATGTTTTGCACTCAACTTCATCTTATGACTATCTACCAACAATTTCATCCAACCTGGGTGGAAAACTTGGACCCCAACACTCCCCTAACTACTCCCCATCAATATCCAATGACCAACACTTGCCTCAATTCAAAAACTCAAACAAATCAAACATGGTCCCCTCTGTGTTTAAAAATAGGGCTCCCTGTGGTCAAGTTTCTGTACAAATTGCTCATTTCTCTCGCGTAAACGTTTACACACCCATGTAAAAGATTACCACCTCATGTTTTGCACTCCACTTCATCTTATGACTATGTACCAACAATTGCATCCAACCTGGGTCGAAAACTTGGACCCCAACACTCCCCTAACTACTCCCCATCAATATCCAATGACCAGCACTGGCCTCAAGTCAAAAACTCACACAAATCATACATGGTCCCCTGTGTTTAAAAACAGGGCTCCCTGTGGTCAAGTTTCTGTACAAATTGCTCATTTCTCTCATGTAAGCGTTTACACACCCATGTAAAAGATTACCACCTCATGTTTTGCACTCAACTTCATCTTATGACTATCTACCAACAATTTCATCCAACCTGGGTGGAAAACTTGGACCCCAACACTCCCCTAAAACCTCCCCATCAATATCCAATGACCAACATTGGCCTCAATTCAAAAACTCAAACAAATCAAACATGGTCCCCTCTGTGTTTAAAAATAGGGCTCCCTGTGGTCAAGTTTCTGTACAAATTACTCATTTCTCTCGCGTAAACGTTTACACACCCATGTAAACGATTACCACCTCATGTTTTGCAATCAACTTCATCTTATGACTATCTACCAACAATTCCATCCAACCTGGGTGGAAAACTTGGACCCCAACACTCCCCTAACTACTCCCCATCAATATCCAAAGACCAGCACTGGCCTCAAGTCAAAAACTCACACAAATCATACATGGTCCCCTGTGTTTAAAAACAGGGCTCCCTGTGGTCAAGTTTCTGTGCAAATTGCTCATTTCTCTCGCGTAAACGTTTACACACCCATGTAAATGATTACCACCTCATGTTTTGCACTCCACTTCATCTTATGACTATCTAGCAACAATTCCCTCGAACCTTGGTGGAAAACTTGGATCCCAACACTCCCCTAACTACTCCCCATCAATATCAAATGACCAGCACTGACCTCAACTCAAAAACTCAAACAAATAAAACATGGTCCCCTGTGTTTAAAACTAGGGCTCCCTGTGGTCAAGTTTCTGTACAAATTGCTCATTTCTCTCATCTAAGCGTTTACACACCCATGTAAAAGATTACCACCTCATGTTTTGCACTCAACTTCATCTTATGACTATCTACCAACAATTTCATCCAACCTGGGTGGAAAACTTGGACCACAAAACTCCCCTAACTACTCCCCATCAATATCCAATGACCAACACTGGCCTCAATTAAAAAACTCAAACAAATCAAACATGGTCCCCTCTGTGTTTAAAAATAGGGCTCCCTGTGGTCAAGTTTCTGTACAAATTGTTCATTTCTCTCGCGTAAACGTTTACACACCCATGTAAACGATTACCACCTCATGTTTTGCACTCAACTTCATCTTATGACTATGTACCAACAATTCCATCCAACCTGGGTCGAAAACTTGGACCCCAACACTCCCCTAACTACTCCCCATCAATATCCAATGACCAGCACTGGCCTCAAGTCAAAAACTCACACAAATCATACATGGTCCCCTGTGTTTAAAAACAGGGCTCCCTGAGGTCAAGTTTCTGTACAAATTGCTCATTTCTCTCGCGTAAACGTTTACACACCCATGTAAACGATTACCACCTCATGTTTTGCACTCAACTGCATCTTATGACTATCTAGCAACAATTCGCTCCAACCTTGGTGGAAAACTTGGATCCCAACACTCCCCTAACTACTCCCCATCAATATCCAATGACCAGCACTGGCCTCAATTCAAAAATTCAAACAAATCAAACATGGTCCCCTCTGTGTTTAAAAATAGGGCTCCCTGTGGTCAACTTTCTGTATAAATTGCTCATTTCTCTCGCGTAAACGTTTACACACCCATGTAAACGATTACCACCTCATGTTTTGCACTCAACTTCATCTTATGACTATCTACCAACAATTCCATCAAACCTGGGTGGAAAACTTGGACCCCAACACTCCCCTAACTACTCCCCATCAATATCCAATGACCAGCACTGGCCTCAAGTCAAAAACTCACACAAATCATACATGGTCCCCTGTGTTTAAAAACAGGGCTCCCTGTGGTCAAGTTTTTGTACAAATTGCTCATTTCTGTCGCGTAAACGTTTACACACCCATGTAAACGATTACCACCTCATGTTTTGCACTCAACTTGATCTTATGACTATCTAGCAACAATTCCCTCCAACCTTGGTGGAAAACTTGAATCCCAACACTCCCCTAACTACTCCCCATCAATATCAAATGACCAGCACTGGCCTCAAGTCAAAAACTCAAGCAAATCAAACCTGGTCCCCTGTGTTTAAAAATAGGGCTCCCTCTGGTCAAGTTTCTGTACAAATTGCTCATTTCTCTCGCGTAAACGTTTACACACCCATGTAAACGATTACCACCTCATGTTTTGCACTCAACTTGATCTTATGACTATCTAGAACCAATTCCCACCAACCTGGGTGGAAAACTTGGATCCCAACACTCCCCTAACTACTCCCCATCAATATCCAATTACCAGCACTGACCTCAAGTCAATAAATCAAGCAAATAAAAAATGGTCCACTGTATTTAAAAACAGGGCTCCCTGTGGTCAAGTTTCTGTACAAATTGCTCATTTCTCTCGCGTAAACGTTTACACACCCATGTAAACGATTACCACCTCATGTTTTGCACTCAACTTGATCTTAAGACTATCTAGCAACAATTCCCTCCAACCTTGGTGGAAAACTTGGATCCCAATACTCCCTTAACTACTCCCCATCAATATCAAATGACCAGCACTAGCATCACGTCAAAAACTCAAACAAATCAACCACGGTCCCTTTTCTTTAAAAATAGGGCTCCCTCGGGTCAAGTTTTTGAACAAATTGCTCATTTCTCTCGCGTAAACGTTTACACACCCATGTAAATGATTACCATATCATGTTTTGCACTCAACTTCATCTAATGACTATCTACCAACAATTCCATCCAAGCTGGGTGGAAAACTTGGACCCCAACACTCCCCTAACTACTCCCCATCAATATGCAATGACCAACACTGGCCTCAATTCAAAAACTCAAACAAATCAAACATGGTCCCCTGTGTTTAAAATTAGGGCTCCCTGTGGTCAAGTTTCATTACAAATTGCTCATTTCTCTCGCGTAAATGTTTACACACCCATGTAAACGATTACCACCTCATGTTTTCCAATCAACTTCATCTTATGGCTATCTACCAACAATTCCATCCAACCTGGGTGGAAAATTTGGACCCCAACACTCCCCTAACTACTCCCCATCAATATCCAATGACCAGCACTGGCCTCAAGTCAAAAACTCACACAAATCATACATGGTCCCCTGTGTTTAAAAAAAGGGCTCCCTGTGGTGAAGTTTCTATGCAAATTTCTCATTTCCCTCGCGTAAACGTTTATACACCCATGTAAACGATTACCACCTCATGTTTTGCACTCAACTTGATCTTATGACTATCTAGCAACAATTCCCTCCAACCTTGGTGGAAAACTTGGATCGCAACACTCCCCTAACTACTCCCCATCAATATCAAATGACCAGCACTGGCCTCAAGTCAAAATCTCAAACAAATCAAACATGGTCCCCTGTGTTTAAAAACAGGGCTCCCTATGGTCAAGTTTCTGTACAAATTGCTCATTTCTCTCGCGTAAACGTTTACACACCCATGTAAACGATTACCACCTCATGTTTTGCACTCAACTTGATCTTATGACTATCTAGCAACAATTCCCTCCAACCTAGGTGGAAAACCTGGATCCCAACATTCCCCTATCTACTCCCCATCAATATCCAATGACCAGCACTGGCCTCAAGTCAAAAACTCAAACAAATCAAACATGGTCCCCAATGTTTAAAACTAGGGCTCCCTGTGGTCAAGTTTCTGTACAAATTTCTCATTTCTCTCATGTAAGCGTTTATACACCCATGTAAAAGATTACCACCTCATGTTTTGCACTCAACTTCATCTTATGACTATCTACAAACAATTTCATCCAACCTTGGTGGAAAACTTGGACCCCAACACTCCCCTAACTACTCCCCATCAATATCCAATGACCAGCACTGGCCTCAATTCAAAAACTCAAACAAATCAAACATGGTCCCCTCTGTGTTTAAAAATAGGGCTCCCTATGGTCAAGCTTCTGTACAAATTGCTCATTTCTCTCGCGTAAACGTTTACACACCCATGTAAACGATTACCACCTCATGTTTTGCACTCAACTTCATCTTATGACTATCTACCAACAATTCCATCCAACCTGGGTGGAAAACTTGGACCCCAACACTCCCCTAACAACTCCCCATCAATATTCAATGACCAGCACTGGCCTCAATTCAAAAACTCAAACAAATCAAACATGGTCCCCTCTGTGTTTAAAAATAGGGCTCCCTGTGGTCAAGTTTCTGTACAAATTACTCATTTCTCTCGCGTAAACGTTTACACACCCATGTAAACGATTACCACCTCATGTTTTGCAATCAACTTCATCTTATGACTATCTACCAACAATTCCATCCAACCTGGGTGGAAAACTTGGACCCCAACACTCCCCTAACTACTCCCCATCAATATCCAATGACCAGCACTGGCCTCAAGTCAAAAACTCACACAAATCATACATGGTCCCCTGTGTTTAAAAACAGGGCTCCCTGTGGTCAAGTTTCTGTACAAATTGCTCATTTTTCTCGCGTAAACGTTTACACACCCATGTAAACGATTACCACCTCATGTTTTGCACTCAACTTGATCTTATGACTATCTAGCAACAATTCCCTCCAACCTGGGTGGAAAACTTGGATCCCAACACTCCCCTAACTACTCCCCATCAATATCCAATTACCAGCACTGGCCTCAAGTCAAAAACTCAAGCAAATAAAAAATGGTCCCCTGTGTTTAAAAACAGGGCTCCCTCTGGTCAAGTTTCTGTACAAATTGCTCATTTCTCTCGCGTAAACGTTTACACACCCATGTAAACGATTACCTCGTCATGTTTTGCACTCAACTTGATCTTAAGACTATCTAGCAACAATTCCCTCCAACCTTGGTGGAAAACTTGGATCCCAATACTCCCTTAACTACTCCCCATCAATATCAAATGACCAGCACTAGCACCACGTCAAAAACTCAAACAAATCAAACATGGTACCTTTTCTTTAAAAATAGGGCTCCCTCTGGTCAAGTTTCTATACAAATTTCTCATTTCTCTCGCGTAAACGTTTACACACCCATGTAAAAGATTACCATATCATGTTTTGCACTCAACTTCATCTTATGACTATCTACCAACAATTCCATCGAAGCTGGGTGGAAAACTTGGACCCCAACACTCCCCTAACTACTCCCCATCAATATCCAATGACCAACACTGGCCTCAATTCAAAAACTCAAACAAATCAAACATGGTCCCCTGTGTTTAAAATTAGGGCTCCCTGTGGTCAAGTTTCAGTACAAATTTCTCATTTCTCTCGCGTAAATGTTTACACACCCATGTAAACGATTACCACCTCATGTTTTGCACTCAACTTGATCTTATGACTATCTAGCAACAATTTCCTCCAACCTGGGTGGAAAACTTGGATCCCAACACTCCCCTAACTACTCCCCATCAATATCCAATTACCAGCACTGGCCTCAAGTCAATAACTCAAGCAAATAAAAAATGGTCCCCTGTGTTTAAAAACAGGGCTCCCTGTGGTCAAGTTTCTGTACAAATTGCTCATTTCTCTCGCGTAAACGTTTACACACCCATGTAAACGATTACCACCTCATGTTTTGCACTCAACTTGATCTTAAGACTATCTAGCAACAATTCCCTCCAACCTTGGTGGAAAACTTGGATCCCAATACTCCCTTAACTACTCTCAATCAATATCAAATGACCAGCACTAGCATCACGTCAAAAACTCAAACAAATCAAACATGGTACCTTTTCTTTAAAAATAGGGCTCCCTCTGGTCAAGTTTCTGTACAAATTGCTCATTTCTCTCGCGTAAACGTTTACACACCCATGTAAAAGATTACCATATCATGTTTTGCACTCAACTTCATCTTATGACTATCTACCAACAATTCCATCGAAGCTGGGTGGAAAACTTGGACCCCAACACTCCC
The DNA here is from genome assembly GCA_036885675.1 of Vigna mungo. Lineage (NCBI taxonomy): Eukaryota > Viridiplantae > Streptophyta > Magnoliopsida > Fabales > Fabaceae > Vigna > Vigna mungo. The sequence continues at coordinate 15,044,532 of CP144693.1, read as the reverse complement.
CTAACTACTCCCCATCAATATCCAATGACCAACACTGGCCTCAATTCAAAAACTCAAACAAATCAAACATGGTCCCCTGTGTTTAAAATTAGGGCTCCCTGTGGTCAAGTTTCAGTACAAATTGCTCATTTCTCTCGCGTAAATGTTTACACACCCATGTAAACGATTACCACCTCATGTTTTGCACTCAACTTGATCTTATGACTATCTAGCAACAATTTCCTCCAACCTGGGTGGAAAACTTGGATCCCAACACTCCCCTAACTACTCCCCATCAATATCCAATTACCAGCACTGGCCTCAAGTCAATAACTCAAGCAAATAAAAAATGGTCCCCTGTGTTTAAAAACAGGGCTCCCTGTGGTCAAGTTTCTGTACAAATTGCTCATTTCTCTCGCGTAAACGTTTACACACCCATGTAAACGATTACCACCTCATGTTTTGCACTCAACTTGATCTTAAGACTATCTAGCAACAATTCCCTCCAACCTTGGTGGAAAACTTGGATCCCAATACTCCCTTAACTACTCTCAATCAATATCAAATGACCAGCACTAGCATCACGTCAAAAACTCAAACAAATCAAACATGGTACCTTTTCTTTAAAAATAGGGCTCCCTCTGGTCAAGTTTCTGTACAAATTGCTCATTTCTCTCGCGTAAACGTTTACACACCCATGTAAAAGATTACCATATCATGTTTTGCACTCAACTTCATCTAATGACTATCTACCAACAATTCCATCCAACCTGGGTGGAAAACTTGGACCCCAACACTCCCCTAACTACTCCCCATAAATATCCAATGACCACCACTGGCCTCAAGTCAAAAACTCACACAAATCATACATGGTCCCCTGTGTTTAAAAACAGGGCTCCCTGTGGTCAAGTTTCTATACAAATTGCTCATTTCTCTCGCGTAAACGTTTACACACCCATGTAAACGATTACCACCTCATGTTTTGCACTCAACTTGATCTTATGACTATCTAGCAACAATTCCCTCCAACCTTGGTGGAAAACTTGGATCGCAACACTCCCCTAACTACTCCCGATCAATATCAAATGACCAGCACTGGCCTCAAGTCAAAAACTCAAACAAATCAAACATGGTTCCCTGTGTTTAAAAACAGGACTCCCTATGGTCAAGTTTCTGTACAAATTGCTCATTTCTCTCGCGTAAACGTTTACACACCCATGTAAACGATTACAACCTCATGTTTTGCACTCAACTTGATCTTATGACTATCTAGCAACAATTCCCTCCAACCTAGGTGTAAAACTTGGATCCCAACACTCCCCTATCTACTCCCCATCAATATACAATGACCAGCACTGGCCTCAAGTCAAAAACTCAAACAAATCAAACATAGTCCCCTGTGTTTAAAACTAGGGCTCCCTGTGCTCCAGTTTCTGTACAAATTGCTCATTTCTCTCATGTAAGCGTTACACACCCATGTAAAAGATTACCACCTCATGTTTTGCACTCAACTTCATCTTATGACTATCTACCAACAATTTCATCCAACCTGGGTGGAAAACTTGGACCCCAACACTCCCCTAACTACTCCCCATCAATATCCAATGTCCAGCACTGGCCTCAAGTCAAAAACTCAAACAAATCAAACATGGTTCCCTGTGTTTAAAAACAGGGCTCCCTATGGTCAAGTTTCTGTACAAATTGCTCATTTCTCTCGCGTAAACGTTTACACACCCATGTAAACGATTACCACCTCATGTTTTGCACTCAACTTGATCTTATGACTATCTAGCAACAATTCCCTCCAAACTAGGTGTAAAACTTGGATCCCAACACTCCCCTATCTACTCCCCATCAATATACAATGACCAGCACTGGCCTCAAGTCAAAAACTCAAACAAATCAAACATAGTCCCCTGTGTTTAAAACTAGGGCTCCCTGTGGTTAAGTTTCTGTACAAATTGCTCATTTCTCTCGCGTAAACGTTTACACACCAATGTAAACATTACCAACTCATGTTTTGCACTCAACTTCATCTTATGCTTATCTACCAACAATTCCATCAAATCTGGGTGGAAAACTTGGATCCCAACACTCCCCTAACTATTCCCCATTAATATCCAATGACCAGCACTGGCCTCAAGTCAAAAACTCACACAAATCATACATGGTTCCCTGTGTTTAAAAACAGGGCTCCCTGTGGTCAAGTTTTTGTACAAATTGCTCATTTCTCTCGCGTAAACGTTTACACACCCATGTAAACGATTACCACCTCATGTTTTGAACTCAAGTTGATCTTATGACTATCTACCAACAATTCCATCCAACCTGGGTGGAGAACTTGGATCCCAACACTCCCCTAACTACTCCCCATCAATACCCATTGACCAGCACTGGCCTCAAGTCAAAAACTCAAACACATCAAACATGGTCCCCTGTGTTTAAAAATAGGGCTCCCTGTTGTCAAGTTTCTGTACAAATTGCTCATTTCTCTCGCGTAAACGTTTACACACCCATGTAAACGATTACCACCTCATGTTTTGCACTCAATTTCATCTTATGACTATCTACCAACTATTTTATCCAACCTGGTTGAAAAACTTGGACCCCAACACTCCCCTAACTACTCCCCATTAGTATCCAATGACCAGCTTTGACCTCAATTCAAAAACTCAAACAAATCAAACATGGTGCCCTGTGTTTAAAAATAGGGCTCCCTATGGTTAAGTTTCTGTACAAATTGCTCATTTCTCTCGCGTAAACGTTTCCACACCAATGTAAACGATCACCAACTCATGTTTTTCACTCAACTTCATCTTATGACTATCTACCAACAATTCCATCCAATCTGGGTGGAAAACTTGGATCCCAACACTCCCCTAACTACTCCCCATCAATATCCAATGACCAACACTGGCCTCAAGTCAAAAACTCACACAAATCATACATGGTTCCCTGTGTTTAAAAACAGGGCTCCCTGTGGTCAAGTTTTTGTACAAATTGCTCATTTCTCTCGCGTAAACGTTTACACACCCATGTAAACGATTACCACCTCATGTTTTGCACTCAACTTGATCTTATGACTATCTACCAACAATTTCATCCAACCTGGGTGGAAAACTTGGATCCCATTACTCCCCTAACTACTCCCCATCAATATCCATTGACCAGCACTGGCCTCAAGTCAAAAACTCAAACAAATCAAACATGGTCCCCTGTGTTTAAAAATAGGGCTCACTGTTGTCAAGTTTCTGTACAAACTGCTCATTTCTCTCGCGTAAACGTTTACACACCCATGTAAACAATTACCACCTCATGTTTTGCACTCAATTTCATCTTATGACTATCTACCAACAATTTCATCCAACCTGGGTGAAAAACTTGGACCCCAACACTCCCTTAACTACTCCCCATCAATATCCAATGATCAGCACTGGCCTCAAGTAAAAAACTCAAACAAATAAATCATGGTCCCCTGTGTTTAAAAACAGGGCTCCCTGTGGTCAAGTTTTTGTACAAATTGCTCATTTCTCTCGCGTAAACGTTTACACACCCATGTAAACGATTACCACCTCATGTTTTGCACTCAACTTGATCTTATGACTATCCACCAAAAATTCCATCCAACCTGGGTGGAAAACTTGGATCCCATTACTCCCCTAACTACTCCCCATCAATATCCATTGACCAGCACTGACCTCAAGTCAAAAACTCAAACACATCAAACATGGTCCCCTGTGTTTAAAAATAGGGCTCCCTGTTGTCAAGTTTCTGTACATATTGCTCATTTCTCTCGCGTAAACGTTTACACACCCATGTAAACGATTACCACCTCATGTTTTGCACTCAATTTCATCTTATGACTATCTACCAACAATTTCTTCCAACCTGGGTGGAAAACTTGGACCCCAACACTCCCCTAACTACTCCACATCAATATCCAATGACTAGCACTGGCCTCAAGTCAAAAACTCACAAAAATCATACATGGTCCCCTGTGTTTAAAAACAGGGCTCCCTGTTGTCAAATTTCTGTACAAATTGCTCATTTCTCTCGCGTTAACGTTTACACACCCACGTAAACGATTACCACCTCATGTTTTGCACTCAACTTGGTCTTATGAGTATCTACCAACAATTCCATCCAACCTGGGTGGAAAACTTGGATCCCAACACTCCCTTAACTACTCCCCATCAATATCCAATGACCAGCACTGGCCTCAAGTCAAAAACTCATACAAATCAAACATGGTCCCCTGTGTTTAAAAATATGGCTCCCTGTTGTCAAGTTTCTATACAAATTTCTCATTTCTCTCGCGTAAACGTTTACACACCCATGTAAACGATTACCACCTCATGTTTTGCACTCAACTTCATCTTATGACTATCTACCAACAATTTCTTCCAACCTGGGTGGAAAACGTGGACCCCAACACTCCCCTAACTACTCCCCATCAATATCCAATGACTAGCACTGGCCTCAAGTCAAAAACTCACAAATCATACATGGTCCCCTGTGTTTAAAAACAGGGCTCCCTGTTGTCAAATTTCTGTACAAATTGCTCATTTCTCTCGCGTAAACGTTTACACACCCATGTAAACGATTACCACCTCATGTTTTGCACTCAACTTGATCTTATGACTATCTAGCAACAATTCCCTCCAACTTGGGTGGAAAACCTGGATCCCAACACTCCCTTAACTACTCACCATCAATATGCAATGACCAGCACTTGTCTCAAGTCAAAAACTCAAACAAATCTAACATGGTCCCCTGTGTTTAAAAATAGGGCTCCCTGTTGTCAAGTTTCTGTACAAATTGCTCATTTCTCTCGCGTAAACGTTTACACACCCATGTAAACGATTACCACCTCATGTTTTGCACTCAACTTGATCTTATGACTATCTACCAACAATTCCATCCAACCTGGGTGGAAAACTTGGATCCCAACACTCCCTTAACTACTCCCCATCAGTATCCAATGACCAGCACTGGCCTCAAGTAAAAAACTCAAACAAATCAAACATGGTCCCCTGTGTTTAAGAATAGGGCTCCCTGTTCTCAAGTTTCTGTACAAATTGCTCATTTCTCTCGCGTAAACGTTTACACACCCATGTAAATGATTACCACCTCATGTTTTGCACTCAACTTCATCTTATGACTATCTACCAACAATTTCTTCCAACCTGGGTGGAAAACTTGGACTCCAACACTCCCCTAACTACTCCCCATCAATATCCAATGACTAGCACTGGCCTCAAGTCAAAAACTCACAAAAATCATACATGGTCCCCTGTCTTTAAAAACAAGGCTCCCTGTGGTCAAGTTTCTGTACAAATTGCTCATTTCTCTCGCGTAAACGTTTACACAGCCATGTAAAAGATTATCACCTCATGTTTTGCATTCAACTTCATCTTATGACTATCTACCAAAAATTCCATCCAACCTGGGTGGAAAACTTGGACCCCAACACTCCCCCAACTACTCCCCATCAATATCCAATGACCAGCACTTGCCTCAATTCAAAAACTCAAACAAATCAAACATGGTCCCTTGTGTTTAAAAATAGGGCTCCCTGTGGTTAAGTTTCTGTACAAATTGCTCATTTCTCTCGCGTAAACGTTTACACAGCCATGTAAAAGATTATCACCTCATGTTTTGCACTCAACTTCATCTTATGACTATCTAGTAACAATTCCCTCCAACCTGGGTGGAAAACCTGGATCCCAACACTCCACTAACTACTCACCATCAATATCCAATGACCAGCACTTATCTCAAGTCAAAAACACAAACAAATCAAACGTGGTCCCCTGTGTTTAGAAATAGGGCTCCCTGTTGTAAAGTTTCTGCACAAATTGCTCATTTCTCTCGCGTAAACGTTTACACACCCATGTAAACGATTACCACCTCATGTTTTGCACTCAACTTGATCTTATGACTATCTACCAACAATTCCATCCAACCTGGGTGGAAAACTTGGATCCCAACACTCCCTAAACTACTCCCCATCAATATCCAATGACCAGCACTGGCCTCAAGTAAAAAACTCAAACAAATCAAACATGGTCCCCTGTGTTTAAAAATACGGCTCCCTGTTGTCAAGTTTCTGTACAAATCTCTCATTTATCTCGCGTAAACGTTTACATACCCATGTAAACGATTACCACCTCATGTTTTGCACTCAATTTCGTCTTATGACTATCTACCAACAATTTCTTCCAACCTGGGTGGAAAACTTCGACTCCAACACTCCCCTAACTACTCCACATCAATATCCAATGACCAGCACTGGCCTCAAGTCAAAAAGTCAAACAAATCAAACATGGTCCCCTGTGTTTAAAAATAGGGCTCCCTGTTGTCAAGTTTCTGTACATATTGCTCATTTCTCTCGCGTAAACGTTTACACACCCATGTAAACGATTACCACCTCATGTTTTGCACTCAATTTCATCTTATGACTATCTACCAACAATTTCATTCAACCTAGGTGGAAAACTTGGACCCCAACACTCCCCTAACTACTCCCTATCAATATCCAATGACCAGCACTGGCCTGAAGTCAAAAACTCACACAAATCGTACATGGTCCCCTGTGTTTAAAAACAGAGCTCCCTATGGTCAAGTTTCTGTACAAATTGCTCATTTCTCTCGCGTAAACGTTTACACACCTATGTAAACGATTACGACCTCATGTTTTGCACACAACTTGACCTTATGACTATCTACCAACAATTTCAACCAACCTGGGTGGAAAACTTGGATCCCAACACTCCCCTGACTACTCCCCATCAATATCCAATGACCAGCACTGGCCTCAAGTCAAAAACTCAAAAAAAACAAACATGGTCCCCTGTGTTTAAAAATATGGCTCCCTGTTGTCAAGTTTCTATACAAATTTCTCATTTCTCTCGCGTAAACGTTTACACACCCATGTAAACGATTACCACCTCATGTTTTGCACTCAACTTCATCTTATGACTATCTACCAACAATTTCTTCCAACCTGGGTGGAAAACTTGGACCCCAACACTCCCCTAACTACTCCCCATCAATATCCAATGACTAGCACTGGCCTCAAGTCAAAAACTCACAAAAATCATACATGGTCCCCTGTGTTTAAAAACAGGGCTCCCTGTTGTCAAATTTCTGTACAAATTGCTCATTTCTCTCGCGTTAACGTTTACACACCCATGTAAACGATTACCACCTCATGTTTTGCACTCAACTTGGTCTTATGAGTATCTACCAACAATTCCATCCAACCTGGGTGGAAAACTTGGATCCCAACACTCCCTTAACTACTCCCCATCAATATCCAATGACCAGCACTGGCCTCAAGTAAAAAACTCAAACAAATCAAACATGGTCCCCTGTGTTTAAAAATAGGGCTCCCTGTTGTCAAGTTTCTGTACAAAGTGCTCATTTCTCTCGCGTAAACGTTTACACACCCATGTAAACGATTAACACCTCATGTTTTGCACTCAAGTTCATCTTATGACTATCTACCAACAATTTCTTCCAACCTGGGTGGAAAACTTGGACCCCAACACCCCCCTAACTACTCCCCATCAATATCCAATGACTAGCACTGGCCTCAAGTCAAAAACTCACACAAATCATACATGGTCCCCTGTCTTTAAAAACAAGGCTCCCTGTGGTCAAGTTTCTGCACAAATTGCTCATTTCTCTCGCGTAAACGTTTACACAGCCATGTAAAAGATTATCACCTCATGTTTTGCACTCAACTTCATCTTATGACTATCTACCAAAAATTCCATCCAACCTGGGTGGAGAACTTGAACCCCAACACTCCCCCAACTACTCCCCATCAATATCCAATGACCAGCACTTGCCTCTATTCAAAAACTCAAACAAATCAAACATGGTCCCCTGTGTTTAAAAATAGGGCTCCCTGTGGTTAAGTTTCTGTACAAATTGCTCATTTCTCTCGCGTAAACGTTTACACACCCATGTAAACGAGTACCACCTCATGTTTTGCACTCAACTTCATCTTATGACTATCTACCAACAATTCCATCCAATCTGGGTGGAAAACTTGGACCCCAACACTCCCCTAACTACTCCCCATCAATATCCAATGACCAGCACTAGCCTCAAGTCAAAAACTCACACAAATCGTATATGGTCCCCTGTGTTTAAAAACAGGGCTCCCTCTGGTCAAGTTTATGTACAAATTGCTCATTTCTCTCGTGTAAACGTTTACACACCCATGTAAACGATTACCACCTCATGTTTTGCACTCAACTTCATCTTATGACTATCTACCAACAATTCCATCCAATCTGGGTGGAAAACTTGGACCCCAACACTCCCCTAACTACTCCCCATCAATATCCAATGACCAGCACTAGCCTCAAGTCAAAAACTCACACAAATCGTATATGGTCCCCTGTGTTTAAAAACAGGGCTCCCTCTGGTCAAGTTTATGTACAAATTGCTCATTTCTCTCGCGTAAACGTTTACACACCCATGTAAACGATTACCACCTCATGTTTTGCACTCAACTTGATCTTATGACTATCTACCAAAAATTCCATCCAACCTGGGTAGAAAACTTGGATCCCAACACTCCCCTAACTACTCCCCATCAATATCCAATGACCAGCACTGGCCTCAAGTCAAAAACTCAAACAAATCAAACATGGTCCCCTGTGTTTAAAAATAGGGCTCCCTGTTGTCAAGTTTCTGTACAAATTGCTCATTTCTCTCGCGTAAACGTTTACACACCCATGTAAACGATTACCACCTCATGTTTTGCACTCAACTTGATCTTATGACTATCTAGCAACAATTCCCTCCAACCTGGGTGGAAAACCTGGATCCCAACACTCCCTTAACTACTCACCATCAATATGCAATGACCAGCACTTGTCTCAAGTCAAAAACTCAAACAAATCAAACATGGTCCCCTGTGTTTAAAAATAGGGCTCCCTGTTGTCAAGTTTCTGTACAAATTGCTCATTTCTCTCGCGTAAACGTTTACACACCCATGTAAACGATTACCACCTCATGTTTTGCACTCAACTTGATCTTATGACTATCTACCAACAATTCCATCCAACCTGGGTGGAAAACTTGGATCCCAACACTCCCTTAACTACTCCCCATCAGTATCCAATGACCAGCACTGGCCTCAAGTAAAAAACTCAAACAAATCAAACATGGTCCCCTGTGTTTAAGAATAGGGCTCCCTGTTCTCAAGTTTCTGTACAAATTGCTCATTTCTCTCGCGTAAACGTTTACACACCCATGTAAATGATTACCACCTCATGTTTTGCACTCAACTTCATCTTATGACTATCTACCAACAATTTCTTCCAACCTGGGTGGAAAACTTGGACTCCAACACTCCCCTAACTACTCCCCATCAATATCCAATGACTAGCACTGGCCTCAAGTCAAAAACTCACACAAATCATACATGGTCCCCTGTGTTTAAAAATAGGGCTCCCTGTGGTCAAATTTCTGTACAAATTGCTCATTTCTTTCGCGTAAACGTTTACACACCCATGTAAACGATTACCACCTCATGTTTTGCACTCAACTTGATCTTATGACTATCTAGCAACAATTCCCTCCAACCTGGGTGGAAAACTTGGATCCCAACACTCCCCTAACTACTCACCATCAATATCTAATGACCAGCACTTGTCTCAAGTCAAAAACTCAAACAAATCAAACATTGTCCCCTGTGTTTAAAAATAGGGCTCCCTGTGGTCAAGTTTCTGTACAAATTGCTCATTTCTCTCGCGTAAACGTTTACACACCCATGTAAACGATTACCACCTCATGTTTTCAAATTACTAACATACCCAACTTCCTTATCCACTTACCTTACTAATTTTACTATCCTTATTCACTTACAAATGAAGAATATACAATCAACAATTGACATTACTATACATTTAAGATAAATTGAAAGAAAATGCACCCAATATTGCTTGGATATAAATCATTTCGAATTGAAATTATAATTGCTACACGTATATCATTGTCTGTAACAATCAAAACTTATTACAATAGAACATGAATGCCTATAACACTGTTTGTCTAAATACAGTTCAAATGTACGAATTATTCATCAATACATATCCATCAACCCATCAATACAAATCCTACAACAGCCCATATTCGTCTAAGGCATCAAATATTCTCATGTTGTCGTTGTCGAGGATCCAGTAGTTCACATAATTCTTCCTAATTTCCCTCAACTCCTCCTGAAAAAAAAAAAGCACAAAACTTTAGATATAACAAAACATATAATCATAAATTGGTAACAATGATATTACATACTTACATTAGTGTACTCCGGCATGCTCTTGCCGTTGTATCTATTCTCTCCATCCCAAAGTTCAATGGATTTTAACATCATCACACCACAATCATACCTTAAATAATAGAACAATTAATCAATTTATCAGTCATTAAAACAAACAATGTTAAAAATGCCAAATTTTTCAATACGATTAGTAATACAACTTACAAGTTCGGCTGGGATGGGATATTTCCATCTTTAACGCACAATGGACCTAAACTCCCCTCCGGTCTATTATACAATATCTCAAAGAATTTCCCCATGTTTTCACCCTAAAAGAATAAATCATTAACAGGTACATTAACACATCATTAAATCATATCACCAAAATTGATCCACAGAATCAAATATCAAATCATACCACAAATGCGTCAATTTTTTTCCTATTTCTTACACCCTTCCCCATTGAGTCAATCACATATAGTTCCAATGTGCTAATTTTGACTGCATAGCACCACCAGTGTTGATCATGCAGAAAGGGCATAAACAGCTATAACCAAACAAAACAAACATGTCAATGCTTGAAGACTCAACATTTCTGAAACATTACAATTACACAATAAACTAAGTAACTCACAAAGTCAGCATTCGGAATGTCTGCAAGACCAAATATATCCGACCTCATATACGACGTGTAACTACTAAGGGAGTACTCGTTTCGTAATTCCGAACGTCGTCTTCCTAAGTCAGCAAGAATATGGCCCTATCAACAATTACTAATGCATTAAGCTTATGCACAATATTTCTACAAAGCTAATCATATGAAATAAATTGATATGTACCGCATATATGGAATTGAAAATTAGCCTCTTCACTACACCAGTCAACTTTCTCTGGTTTTGCAACAACATCGTTGTAGCAAATAACACCACCTACAAAATAAAACATGGCACAACCTTCAATCAACAAAAAAAACAACATAACTAACCATTAACAAATGTAACATAAAACTTACCAAGTTATCAACATATTTACGCGGTGCTAAAGTCCGCATAGAATGTGTGTCCAAGAACGCCCCCATGATCTCACACACAACTCTGAAAATAATCACATGTTATTAACTGACACACATTTGTCTACCACAACAAAATTATGAAAATCATATAAATTACCTATGTCTTCTCTTATAGTCCCAATTACATACTGCATGGTACAAACGATCAACATCGACATCGGACACACTAGGATAACCAGCATAACTACGCAGAGGAACAACTACCTAGGGTACCAATCCTTCGAGAACATCGTCTTCTTCATCAACGACATCAATAAAATCCTGACGATGCTCGGAGGTTCCGGCTTGGTTATGTGTACCAGCTGCTTCTTCATCCCCACCTGCTGGTACTTCTTCCCCTAAAGGCTGGTCATCATCTCCAACATCGACATCTTCATCACCTGCACCAACTCCTTCTCCAGCTTCACCGAATCTAGCTTCTTCGTTTTGCATTGGAAATTAACGAAGGTCCATTACCTCCTTCGTTAGCCTTGAAATCTGACGATGCAAAGACGCTATTTCAGAATTGGTCTTCTTCAATATCACATCAGCATCTTGTAGCCACGTGCAAGTGTTTGTGCTTTCCTCATCTGATTCCTGAATCATTGATGCATTTCCCTTTGATTCTTCACCTTTAGACAACCCAATGTCATCAATACCCAACGCAATAAGCAGCTCAGCATTATTACGATCCACACGACTTACATACCAATCAAGATTTAACTGTAACATAAAAAAACATCAACAAACATCAACATTACTCAAATATATCCAACCAAAAATTATAACAAAGTTCAAAATACTTACATCTCCGGACCTAAATATTTGTTTTATTGTTTTCTTCCTTGCATTTAACGGTTGCCAAACCCAAATGCATGGGAACCTCCTGTGACTTGTGTGCCGGTGCAAAGAAAATCTTTCCACCGCCCATGCCTTAAATCACCAAAACCAAACACTTAGCCAAATTGTAAAATGCAAAAAATAATAAATATTCAGGAAAACATCTTACCTGCAACGAAGCCATGTTCCCACTAAGACTGAGGGAATTCTTTATTTTTCCGGACATAATCTTCTTCTTTGACTTATTTAAGCTTTCAACTAGGTTCTTATGAACACAGGACGCCCAATCATACAAACACAAACTATCTAAGTCGTTTAAAACAGCAAAAGGCATGTTTGCGACATATCTAGATTTCCTAGGCAACAAAAAAGTTACTAAACATATCAAAATGTATAACCTACACACAACGTCAACATGTACTTCTTCATCGTTCACAATCAAGTGAAACATATCAATCAAATCTTGTTTGGTTGTGGTCTTCGGATTAAACATCTCACCAAGGGATCCAACTACACACTCATCTAGAGGAACATCTAGACCACCCATTCCTAAACCGGTTGCCATATATACATCTAAAGTAGTAAAAGGAACTACTTGTTGACTCACCCTAAAACTCACAGCATTGCCAACCCATATTCTAACCATACACTTCAACAATTTCAAATTCACTTCCACAGGTTTCAGAATTTGTACGCACCACTGAAACGATGTCATCCTAATGCGCTCTACATGACAGTTTCTCAATAAACTATTCATTTCAATCATGGTTGCCGATTTCATCGATACATGGAGGCGCCACTACAAATCATTTCAAAAAATAACAAATGCATTAAACCACATCACCCATGCCAAAAAAAACAAAATTTACATCCAATGTAACACTTACTTTTGGGGGTGCCATTGGACCTACACGAAAACAACATTGACGACAACATCGTTACACTTTGCCAATGAAATACAACTTAATGGAGCACGAAGCACAGAAGAAGAGGAAAGCGACAAACCACTTACCAAACTAAACGCTGCCGCTGCACACCACCACCACGAAGCACACACAAAGGGCTGTTGAAAAAAATCACCACTGCAGCAAAACACAACCCCACTGATGAACCCAACGCAAAGGTCTTGGCGAGAACAGACCCACACCACACCGAGACGAGACCCACACCGAGACGAGACCCATCCCAAGACGAGACCCACCCCAAGACTTCAGCTAAACCACCAAACGACTACACAGACCCACCCTTTGGCGATACCACAGCGGAGGGAGAGGGCTTTCAAGGCACGAGACCAATGGTCGATTCAAAGACAGCGAGAGGAGAGCGCGAGAGAGCAAGGAAGATCGTGTTTCATCTAAACCAGAGAGCAATGCAGAGAAATGAAAAAGAAACCGCGAAACTGAAAATAAAACAAATTGTATTCCAACTTTGCCCTTCCTTCAGATTTGAAAAGCCCAAATTTTTTAAGACAAATACACCCAATAACACACCGACACCTGTCCAGTGTCAAAGTAGTGTCAAATAAGGGTGTTGAAATATCATTTCGCAAATCTAAAATAGAGGTGGATAGCGACAACTCAAAAATCCTGTAAGGAAAGTAGTAGGTTTCTCAAACAAAGCATACAAGTAAACACCAACAATTATTTAGCTTCATCCCATTTGCAGACTAGATTTTGCTTCATATGACTAATAAGGTTTGTTGTAATTTTGATATTATGCACTCATTTTTCACTTATTGTCATGTGTAGCTACACTACACTACTAAATAATTTAATCTGCTTGTCTCGTTTTGTTCATATAATAGTTGTTATTTTATATGCATTACACAAAAAGTACTACACTGTAATACTTACATTGATTCAAATGTCAACAAAGTGTTATAATTTGTCATGCATATTATGTTACCTTATTCTTCTCACTTTTTTCTATTTCCTATTTATGTTTTAGTTATGGTATGTCCTTTCAAAGACTTTGGCCGAAGATGCTGCCTGGAAATTTGTAAAAGAAAACAGTATTGACATGGTTACAATGAACCCGACATTGGTTATTGGACCTCTCTTGCAACCAGAGCTTAACACTAGTGCTGCTATGGTTTTAAATTTAGTTAATGGTAATTACTGTTTACATTGTGCTCTAAAATTTCTATTATTTTATTTGGCTGCAGCTTGATTACACAATGTAGTTTTTTTTAACTCAAACCTTGTATGAATTAATTAAAATGAAAAGGAAATATAAAATAATGAAAGAGCAACTAAAATGGAACAAGAGAAGGAGGGTTACTAATATTTTATGATTTTTCAACTCAAACTATGTTATGTTATTTTGCTGTACTATTCTTAGATAATTGAAAAAACGGTTCCATCTCCTTGATACAGGTGCGGAAACATTTAAAAATGATTATTTTAGATGGGTGGACGTGATAGATGTTGCAATTGCCAATATTCTAGTATATGAGAATGCTTCGGCTAATGGAAGATATTTACTAATTGAAAGATGGTACACTACTTTGACGTTGTGAGGATTTTACGAGATTTATACCCAACATTGCAACTTCTAGAAAAGTGAGTATAATTATTTTGATATTATCATCAAAATAGTTTACATTTATATATAAAAGGTGAATCTGATTGAGGGTCTAATTTTGTTTCATTGGTATAATTCTAACTAATTCGAGTTTTTGTTGTTTGTGACACCAGGTGTGAAGACGATAAGCCATATGTGCTAGTGTTTCAAGTTTCACTAGTGCAAAAACGTTGACTAACGTCACCCATAAGACATCGGTTTGTGTGTAATCCGACATATAGGAGCGGCGGTGGCATTATCGTAAATAGTCTGGTAAACTAGACGTCGGTTTTGGGAGAAAACGACGTCTATGAATTCCAAGACTTCGGAACTGCAGCACCCCGACGTCTACGGAGCTGCATTTAATGCTTTTCACCTAACTCTTAGGTGCTTAGACGTCACGTAATCCAAATCCGATGTCGAAGTAGGCGGGAAAGAGAAGAATCTTCAATGTTTACGTCGGCGTTTCGGGCGACGCAACGTCTACTTTACCTGTAATAATTAAACTTACATATCTCGAGGGCCGGAGACGTCGGCTAGTTAGGGCACCGACGTGTACGTTATTATAGACTTCGAAGTCCCATACCAACAGTCGTGAACATCCCTGACAGGATATCAAACGTCAATCGGTTCAGCTCCCTAGACGTCGGTGTCCCATGAAAGAAACCGATGTCTAATGGGTATTCAAAAAGTCAATTTTAAATGTTCACTTGGACGTCACTTTAATAAGATAACCGACATCTATAGAAGTCGGTTTCTTGAGAATAACCGACGCCTAATTCCATTTTAAATACACCGCAACACTTCGCGACATTCAGTTTCTGATATCGATCGTCTTCCTCTTCTCCTTTTTCTCTTGCCACACCTCTTCTTTTTCTCTCTTTTCGGCATTATATTGTTGTTTCTCGTCTTCCTCCTCTCCTTTTTCTCTTTTGCATCCCAGGTGCGTGGTTTTTTTTTTATGCTCACCCTTTAAACTTTGTTTAGTCTTTCATCGATTATCTTGTCATTCAACTGATTAAAATTTGCTTTCTTTGTGTTGTGTTTTAGTGCAGTTTTGATCCTCTCTTTGGGTACCATAGTACAACATTCTCCCTTTGCTAGTTTCCTCCCAAGAAGAGTGGCAACTTTTGAGTTTTCTAGGGATCTCGACCCAAAATGGAACTCGGGTCCTTGTCTAGTTCTCGTGTCACCGTAATTTTTTTCTTTTGCGGTTGAATAATAGGAAGTAGTCTTGGACCCGGGTTCGATTTTGGGCTGAAACGCCATAGAAGATTCAAAAGTCGCAAGCTTTTTTTGTGGGGAAACTAGCGAGAGGAGAGTGTTGCACAATGCTACCGAAAGTCTGGATCAAAACTGCACTAAAACACAACACCTTATTGTTAGACGTCGGTTAGTGCCAAGTCCAACGTCTATAAGGAACATAGACGTCAGTCTGTGTCATTTTAAACATCTATATATTCATGTAAACGTTGGTTTTATGCATAGGTGGACGTCTATATAGAGAATTAGACGTCGGTGTAGGTATAAGTAGACGTCTATCTGGACGTCGGTGGTCATTGATAACCGACGTTTATATGGACGTCCGTTGCGAGATGTCCGACGTCCCAAAAACGTCATCCTTATAGACGTCTGTTGTTTAAGTGATGTTAAAAGCTCAAATTAACCGACATTAAACAGCGTTTTTCCACTAGTGTTTCGAAGGAAAAAGCAAAGAGCTTAGGGATTGAATATACTCCTTTGGAAGTGAGCCTCAAGGATGTAGAGAGCTTGAAGGAAAAGAAGTTTACCAAATTTTAACCTTCTTTAGTCGTTCATTTGGCTTCTTATTCTCATGCTTTATGAACATATTTACTGCAAAATAAGACTTAAATCAGAACTCGTGAGTACTGAAATAAGGTCATTCTTGGTGTGAAGCAGTGTTTGTATTACAGATTTATACCACTGGAATATTTTGATTATGTTTTTAGACTTTTTTTAAATAATAAACACAATTGATTTTTTTTATATAACTATTATTTTAACAAAAAATAATTACTAAATTATAAAAAATAAAAAAACGTTTAAATAAACTATTCTATTTTTATTAATATTATTATGATTATGTACTTTTTTTTTGTAAATTATGAAAACCAAAAATTTTAAAAGAGGTAAAAGAAAATATTTGTACATGTCTGGTATTGTCTGTATTAAGACAACTTGTATTAGGACAAAAGTTGTAAATAAGACTTGTGAATTTGACTCATTTCACAATGGAGTTGTCTAGATATTACATTAGTCATTAATCAAGAGAATTATGGACTACACGTAGATTTTCAATTTGAATGTATGAAATCTTTAAATATTGATGATAAATAGATTCAAAAAACACATTATTTTTCCATTCAAAAATACTTTATGCTTTTATCAAACAGATTCTATCTTTAAAATATATGAAAACATAAAGTCCATACATTGTATTAAAATGGCAAAAGCTTTAGAAAAAACTTGATTTATTAATATGAAGGGAATCTACAAAAAAATTAGTAAAAGAAAAGTTAAATTGTGAAACATAAATGATTAGAAATTAAAATATCTTGAAGCATAGACAATAAGAGTTGCAAGGATTTTTTTTTTTAAAAGAAATGCTAATGAAATGTTAAATGTAAATTATAAGATATGCACAAGAAATATCAAATATGATGATGAACACAAATACCGTTCTGTTCTCTTCTATTTCTAGTTTCAAGATTACACAATTTAGTACAAAATCATTTGTCTCCACGAAATACGAGTAAGAAATGTTATATATACCGTTATACTTTTAAAATGTTAGGTGATTATTTATTTTTTATTGGTACACTTGCCACCACCTTTTGTTGAGACAACCACGCATTATGGGTTTTAACTCATCAATTATTGCCATAAATAACATCTTGATCGATTTGATAAATAAAAGAGTTATCCCTTCTCAATTTCTTTTGACAAATAACATGTATTCGATACTTAATCTTTATGTGTTTTTCCCGATACTTTTTTCTATAAATAATGTAGCCATTTATTTTACAAATTTATTCTTAATTAATAACTTTATACAATCACTGTTGGAAAAACGATGTTTAACGTCACTACAATTACGTCAGTTAGCAAGTAGTTCGATGTATATGAGTGCACGGTGACATTAGTTTAAATAAGTTGGTACTTAGA
This sequence comes from Vigna mungo, assembly GCA_036885675.1. NCBI lineage: Eukaryota > Viridiplantae > Streptophyta > Magnoliopsida > Fabales > Fabaceae > Vigna > Vigna mungo. Next base: position 15,026,632 of record CP144693.1, on the reverse strand, counting down.
CGTCGGTTTCACAGGGAGGCGACGTCTATAATATAATACACGTCAGCTCTGTTCTAAACCGACGTCCAATGTAATGAGGTCGGCGAGAAGACAGATTTTTCCTGCGCAATTGACATCGGTTGTGATGGGGGGCCGACGTGTATTAGAGTGCAATTAATGCTCGTCACCTGATATCCAAGTGTTTAGACGTCGATTGGTGTTAAGACTTTGGCAAGCGTACCAAGTCGTGTAAGTAATAAAACCGGTAAGACCGGATATCGTTTCCCAAGAGACTTCGGTATTACTTTACTATCGTATAATTACAAACTACTTCAAGCTAAAGAATGGGTTCCTTTAATGTGAATTTGTGCTTTGAAAGTAAATATGATGCAAAAGTTAAAGGGTTGAAATTCTTGGGACCAAAACACTAGAAAATGAAATGATTGATGATGATATGGGATGTATATGTTGGAGAATGATTTCAACTAAGACCCTTCTATGCAAATGCACTATACCACTCTTCTTCATTAATTTGCTCTTGCCAATTAGCTAAGTTACTCAAACCCAATCCCTTGGTGAGAAAGCCTAGGTTCACTTGCTACATCCCAATCCCTTGGGAACCCAACAAGTTCACCCACATTAAGAAAAGAAGTTTAAGACAACTAAAGGTCTTAGCTCTATCCCTAGACACTATTTCCCTTAGATGTTTAGTCTAATTCAAGGTTCACACAATATTTTCCAACATTAAGTAAACCCTAAAATCATGCCATGGTTGATCAAGTCATAACAAGCTTTAAGCAAAAGACATAAACACCAACAAGTAATGAAAGAAGCATTTTTCCATTTAAAACAAGTGCATTTACAAATGAGGTTCTTAATTTACATCACTCTCCAACAAAATGAACTTAGCTCTCCATGACAATGGAGAGCTTGAGCTTACAATGGAAGGAAATGGTGAAGATGAAGACCCAAGGAGATGGAAAGGAGAGTTCCCACAGTCCAAAACCAACTCCAAGAAGTGCCAAAACTTGTTTCTGAGCTCCAACCGCCAAGAAGATCCCAACCCTCGAAAATTGTGTGCCTTATATAGTTCTAGGGTGCCAACTCAAAAAAAAGTCGCGCCCAGCGCCCTTTCCTGGGGCACCTTGGCGCCAAAATAACATCAAAAGTGCGAGACAAAGGACGCCCAACGCCCTCTGGGGGCGCCCAGGCGTGAAGAAATGGAAAAAATGCGAGCTGCAGGACGCTGGGCGCCCTTCAGGGGCGCCTGGGCGTGGGCAACTGGCCAAAAATGCGAATTTGAAGGGCGTTGGGCGCCCTTCAGGGGCGCCTGGGCGCCACTTGTGTAGGCAACCCTCTTCAAATCTTCATCTTCTAAGCTCCTCCTTGGTTCTCCACTCTTGAAAGCTTGAATGTTCTTCCGAAGCACAACAAGTTCCTACAAAATATGAAGAATTAGTGATGAAAGCTATTGTGTATAACCTAAGCTGAGTTTATTCACAAAGTTAGATTAAAAGGAGGATTAAGCGTGTTTCAAGCTTCAGGAGTGTTGATTTGGTATGAAAATTGCACCATAGATAAGGGTAAGAATTACCGTTATCAATTGGTCAATCACTGACGTCTATAGCCTGTCCGGAAGGCGGGAAGACAAAAATTTCTGCAACATCGACGTCGCTTTTCGGGGGACGCGACGTCTATAGACCTGTAATTAAGTATGTTCACCAAAATCCGAGACACCTCGACGTCCGTCAGCAGGGCCCCGACGTCTATAGTATTATAGACGTCGACGCCCCTTCACAACCGTCGTAAACTTCCCTGACAGAAGATGAAACGTCAATCGGTTCAGCGCCTTAGACGTTGGCCCCCCTGGACACCGACATCTAATGGCATTCAAAAAGTCACTTTAAATGTTATCTTGGACGTCGAATTAGTTAGATGGTCGACGTCTCGGTGACTATAGACGTCGGGCCCTGCTGGATCTGACGCCCCATTTCATTTTAAATAAACCGCAGACCCTTCGCGACATTGCAGTTTCTGATATCATCGCGTCTTCCTCCTCTCTTTTTTCTCTCTTGCGGCTCCTCTCCTTTTTCTCTATTGCAGCATTACATTATTATTTCTGATAACATCATCGTCTTCCTCCTTTCCTTTTTCTCTCTTGCGGCATTGCATCCCAGGTGCGTGTTTTTTTATGGTTACCGTTTAAACTTTGTTCGGTCTTTCATCGATTATCTTCTTGTTCTGGTTCAACTGATAAAATTTGTTTTCTTGTTTTGTGTTTTAGTGCAATTTTGTTCCTTTCTTGGGGTAACGCAGTACCACATTCTTCCTTTGCTAGCTGCCTCCTCGAAAAAGCGGCGTTTTTTGGATTTCTCGTGACATTTCGACCCAAAAACGAGCCTGAGTCGTCGTTGCCTAGTTATCGTTTCACCGTAATTTTTTCTTCTTGCGGTTGAAAATAGAACTAAGCAAAGACCCATGTTCGGTTTCAGGTTGAAATGTCATGAGAAATTCAAAAGTCGCAAGCTTTTTTTCTGGGGAAACTAGCAAAGAAAGAGTGTGTAATAGGGCTATCCAAAGACAGGAACAAAACTGCACTAAAACACAACGACTGTATTAGACGTCGATTAATGCACACACCAACGTCTATAGTGACATGAGACGTCGGTTAGTGACATGTTCGAAGTCTTTATGTGCTCTTAGACGTCGGTTAATGCGCAATCCGACGTCTACATAGTGCCTTTAGACATCGGGGTTAGGCCTATGCCAACGTTTACTGACGTCGGTCCTGCCACTAACTGACGTCAATATAGACGTCTGTTATGTGGATGTCTGACGTTCCAGTGACGTCACCGACTATGACGTCAACTTTGAATAAGACGTTAAAAACCTAAAATAACCGACGTTAAAAAGCGTTTTTCCACTAGTGAATGTAAACTAATTTATAAGAAGAAGTAACTTTTCTTCATTTTCAATTATTCCCCGACTGTGAGGGCTCTTAATTCAAACACTCATTGAATGTTTTCCTTCTTGTCTTTTTAACATTATCACTTTCTTTTATCATTTTTTTTCTTTTAAAATATGATAAATGATATTTATTAGTATTTTTAAGTGAGAGAAAGAAAAACTCAAGTTTGACTCAAAGAAGACTATAATTTCAATAACAAAAAAAACCAAACCACTTTGTATTCAATTATATTAAAAAATATTATATTTTAAAATAATTATTTTAATTTACTAAATTACTATTTCTTTTACATTTTAAATTTAATTTTTATTTTTTTTCTTCATATAAACATTTTCATAATTATATAACATTAACCATTATCATTTTATGTTACTTTTATAACTAGAAACATTTTTTATAATCTTTAATTTCTAACAATTAAATAATTTTTTTATCTATTACATTGGTCAAATTTTACACTACTTTCCACAAACTTTACTTAACTTCCAACTCTACTCTAATTCACTTCCAAATTTACTAAAAAAAAATAACAATTAATTTATCCTAAAATCTCTTCCAATACATCTAATCGCTCTTTCCCATATCAATCATTCAAAGTAAACACACCCACGATTTATAATATATGAATTTATTGATATTCCAACATATTAATAAAGAGCATTTATTTTTATTCTTCTCTCCTTCAATAGAAGTAAGTGTCTGTGGATTTTCTGGACAGAAACCACCGACATATCTCATCACAAATCGAATAACGTATAAAATAAGATGAGAGTTTATTATAAAAATGACTATGTACCCGACATACGTATCTCGGCACAGAGTCATTAGCATAATAAATTATTAATATCTACAAATTTAATTCAAAAAGATTCTGAAATGTTGCCTCGAGTCATGTTTTCTGCTTTTTAATTGTTAACTTTAAGGTTCGAGATTTGTGCTTATAATAAGGACATCATTGGTTTTCCTTTTTTTTTTTCTTTTCTTTTTAATCGTAGATCGCAAAGAATTCATGAAACGCCTGGGAGCACGAGATTCACCACTCCATGAGCAGTCTTGAAATTTAAATTTTTAATTGAATTTAAACTATAATTATTTTATCAATTATAATAATAAACTTTTATATAATTTATCTTCAAAAAATACAGAATAATAATAATAATAATAATAATCTATTATTATTATTATTATTATTATTATTATTATTATTGTAATGTGAGTTATAAAGAATGAGATAATATGGTCTTTATGAATTTTTACTTAATAATTTTTAATTTAATTTTTGAACAATATGAAACTATTGAATGTGAAACAAAATCTATTTATATAAAGGATAGATTTGATAATCTACAAATGCCATGCAATAATAGATTGGAAAATGTTACTTTAACATCCAATCTTGACACTCTTTTGACACTGGCCAGGTGTCGTTGTCTGATTGGGTGGTTTTTTATTTTTGAAAAATTACATTGTTTAAACTGCTGAGGGGCAAAGATGGAATAAGTGAGGGGCAAAGATGGAATGTTGGGTGTGGGGTTTTAATTTTGGCGCTCTCTTTCATTTTTCATTTTCGTGCTCTCTGACGGTTCTCTCATCTCCCTTCCTCTCTTCGCCGGCCTCCTTCTCCATGCTTTCTCAGGCGTTGTCATTGTGAAAGGTTATTCTCGTTGTTGACCGTCGTTGTCGTTGTGGGTGTGTGGCAAAACCTCTTTCATGTCGTTATCGTCGTCGGAGCATTCTCGTTCTCGGACCATCACTTTAGTGGTTTGGGTTTTTCTCAGGGCTCGTCATTGTGAAAGGTTGTTCTCGTTCTCGGACCATCATTTTCGTTGTTGGTACGTGGTGAAACCTCTTTCGTGTCGTTATCGTCGTCGAAGCATTGTCGTTCTCGGACCATCACTTTAGTGGTTTGGGTGGTGATTTGCTTTTCGTCGGAGCATTGTCGTCCATGACATTGCTGTAGAAGTGCACATTAATGGATGTATCTGTAATGTTAACACCCATATATTGCTTTGAAGTAGACTACAGAACTTGTATTTCTGTTCAACTTATGTTATATTTATATTACAATAAAACATTGTTTATGGTTACATCGAATTAATGAAATACAATTAAGTATTCCCTATTATATCTTATGTACATGATGTCGTCAAACTACATTATTACCCTACTAAAAATTACATGAACTCAACGAACTTAGTAAGAAATTTTTAACATGGTCCCCTGCAACCAAAAAAATGAAGCCCTACATTGAGGTTTTTGTCCAAAACAGCAATTCAGTTCTGTGTAATCGTTTACAGCTGCATTGTAAATGATTACAGCAGCTGTTTCTGCAGAATCAGTATATTTTTGTCTTGTGAGCACTCACCAATGGTGGTGTCCTTCCAAACCCAACAAGGTTGAACCAAAAGGACAACAAGTCTCACACCACAAATTGCCAAAAAAATCAGTTGAACCTCTAGTATAAAAACATCAATTTTTATGATGGTCCCCTACGACCAAAATAATGGCTCCCTACGTTGAGGTTTTTGTCCAAAACAGCAATTCAGTTCTGTGTAATCGTTTACAGCTGCATTGTAATCAATTACAGCAGTTGTTTCTGCAGAATCAGTTTATTTTTGTCTTATGAGCACTCACCAATGGTGGTGTCCTTCCAAACCCAACAAGGTTGAACCAAAAGGACAACAAGTCTCACACCACAAATTTCCAAAAAAATCAGTTGAACCTCTTGTATAAAAACATCAATTTTTATGATGGTCCCCTACGACCAAAATAATGGCTCCCTACGTTGAGGTTTTTGTCCAAAACAGCAATTCAGTTCTGTGTAATCGTTTACAACTGCATTGTAATCGATTACAACAGCTGTTTCTGCAGAATCAGTATATTTTTGTCTTGTGAGCACTCACCAATGGTTGTGTCCTTCCAAACCCAACAAGGTTGAACCAAAAGGACAACAAGTCTCACACCACAAATTGCCAAAAAAAATCAGTTGAACCTCTAGTATAAAAACATCAATTTTTATGATGGTCCCCTACGACCAAAATAATGGCTCCCTACATTGAGGTTTTTGTCCAAAACAGCAATTTAGTTCTGTGTAATCGTTTACAGCTGCATTGTAATCGATTACAACAGTTGTTTCTGCAGAATCAGTTTATTTTTGTCTTGTGAGCACTCACCAATGGTGGTGTCCTTCCAAACCCAACAAGGTTGAACCAAAAGGACAACAAGTCTCACACCACAAATTGCAAAAAAATTAGTTGAACCTCTTGTATAAAAACACCAATTTTTATGATCGTCATTTCGCAAGCCCAACACACCAACAATGACGGCAGCCAATGAACGCCACACCCACACCGGTAACGAAGGCCTTCACTGCAACCCCAACGACCAACGACACTCAAATGGCGGAAAAACAACCCCAAAACGATTTCCCACCGTTACCCAAGAGAAATAACGTATCGGAGGAATTGGTGGTTTCTGATGAAGCAGCGAAGAAATATGGTCAAGGACAAAGATGGAAATAAATTATTCAAATCTAATCCAACTGCATGACGTCAAAATGTTGGTTTTTTTTTTAAAAAAAATTCGTCCAATAAGAAGCTGACACGTGGCGTTGTTAAAGTTGTGTCAAAATGAGAGTGTCAAAATCTCGGCTTCCTAATATATTTATACCACAGTTTTAAGTTTAAATTACTCCAAACCCTAAATAAATAACTTTATCTTTGAATAAATCATTCTTTTTTCTATATATATTATTCCTACATTAAAATATCTTTAATTCTTATCATTTGTACCTAAATATAATCAATATTTGAAAAAAAAAACATTTACCATTCCAATTTAAAGACAATTCATTTTATCCCACTTCTTCAAATAAAAAGTTTAAGTTGCTTTTCTATACATATATTGATAGTTGTTGGAGATATATTATTCGATAAAAGTATCACTTACCACTACTCAGTGTTCACCGACCCATGTCATATCCCCAATAAAATAACATAAAATAAGATGAGAGTTTTTATTATAAAAAATAAAAGGATAAAATTATAAAAATACTATGTACCCACATGCATACCTCAACATTATATATTATAAAAGAAAAATGATATTTCAACACCAAGACACCATTTTGACACTGCACACGTGTCAAAATGTGGTTGGACCATTTCAAATTAAAAAAAACTGATGCAAGAACATATTGGAAGAGAAAAATCAAAGTTTTTTTTTAATTTAAAATCGTCTAATCACATTTTGACACGTGTACAGTGTCAAAATAATTGATGTTGAAATATCATTTTCCTAATTTTAGTGTCAAAGAAGTGTTTTCCTTTTATTTTTAGCTAGTGTTACGGTATGAGGTTTGCTCTTAAAGAAAAGAAAATTCCACTTTGCGTCAAATCTATATCTACTCATTCTCTGCACCAGTATTCAGATGTTAATTTCTTTCCGATTTCATGTTGTCCATTTTTTTCATTCTTTTTAGGGAACATATTTTCCAACTATCTCCTAAATTTTCCATCATTCTTTCTTTATTTCACGAATAATAATAGGTTGATACATATACACTTGTTTAACATTATTTTTATAATAGAAAAATAAGAAATAATCTCTCTGATGAGAGTGTAAAAGTATATCAAAGTGTATTTTTTCTTATTTCACTTCTTATTTTGGTTTTTATTTCGACTTTCGTCTTTCCTATCTCTTATTACGTTATTTTCTTAATGAACAATACTAGTATGATATATTTTTTATATTCACTTAACACAAAGTTAGAATAAAATAGTTATATAAATATAAAATAGTTATATAAATATAAAGTTTTGTATTTTTTTTAAGAAAAAAAATAAAAAGTAAAAAAAAAATTAAATGAATATAAAAAAGTTTTGTATAAAAGATATTTTTTTTAATCGTGTTTTCCACATCCTTCTCCTACTTACGTTATTGCTTTCAATATCTTTGTCTATTATACAATATTTAATATTAATTTTCGTATTATTTTGTAAATGAAAAAAAAATTGCATTTTCAACATGATTGATAATATTAGAATCGCATAGCTAACTATTGGCTATATTTTATCTTGATCCGCCTGGTTTGCGTTTTTTGCATGTCTATTTATTTATGTATTTCTATCGATCCATGCGCTCTTCTGAACAACACTTTGTGTCTTTTAAAACCTCAGTTTGAGATTCATTGAACATTGCACAAACTCAACACTCAGCTCAGAGCAGAACAACATAATCCCAGAATGAGCACCGAGCCCGGACAAGTAGTCTGTGTTACCGGAGCTTCCGGTTACATTGCTTCCTGGCTCGTCAAGTTTCTTCTACAACGCGGTTACACCGTGAGGGCCACCTGTGTTCCTAGAAGAAGGTTCCTTTGACTCTACCGTTCAAGGTTGTCACGCTGTGTTTCACACTGCTTCTCCCTTTTTCGACGATGCCAAGGACCCACAGGTTTGTTTGGATTGCAATTCGATTTGTTCACTTGTTTCATCTATGGCTGTATAATAATCTGTTTTTGCTTCATGTATTTCAGACTGAGTTGTTGGATCCAGCTTTGAAGGGGACTCTGAATGTTCTGAAATCGTGCGTGAAATCAAAGACGCTGAAACGCGTGGTTGTAACTTCTTCTATTGCTGCAGTTTCGTTCAACGACAGGCCTAAAAACCCTGATGTAGTGGTTGACGAGACTTGGTATTCCGACCCAGAATACTGTTACATTTTACTCTTACTATAGTTTGGCATGTATGTTATCTCACTTTCTTCTTCACGTTTCTTGCTGTTTCTTTTGTATGTTTTAGATATGGTATAACCTTTCAAAGACTTTGGCCGAAGATGCTGCCTGGAAATTTGTAAAAGAAAACAATATTGACATGGTTACGATGAACCCAGCTTTGGTTGTTGGACCTCTCCTGCAACCAGTACTTAACACTAGTTCTGCTGCAGTTTTAAAGTTAATTAATGGTAATATTACTGTTTATTTTTATTTGATCTCTCTGCTTCTTCATTACACAGTGTATTTTCTTTCACTGAACTATTCTTGGAATATTGAAGAAACTGTTCCATCGCCTTGATACAGGTTCGCCAACATTTAACAATGTAACTTTAGGATTTGTGGACGTAAGAGATGTTGCACTTGCCCATGTTCTAGCATATGAGAGTGCTTCAGCCAATAGAAGATATTTACTAGTTGACAGGGTGGCACACTACTCAGACATCGTGAAGATTTTACGTGATTTATACCCATCATTGCAACTTCCGGAGAAGTGAGTATAATTATTTGGACAGTTTCAAGATTGCATACAATTGATGTAAAACCTGAACATTAGTTCCCATATGTTGTACTTTACTATTTGATGCTTTGTTTACTTGCTTGAAATGCATTCAACATTTGTGATCTGAAACTGTAGAAAACCTTAGATTATATAGGCTAATACAGCATAACAACTTTCCTAAAATAAAATTTGACAGTAACTCTTCTCTTAGCCGGGAATTAGATATTATGATGTTTTCGTTGATGAATTTTTTATACATAAATAATTGAAGTTTTTCTTGTTTTTGATCTTTCTAATATTGTTTCACTGTGTCAACAATATTACCAGGTGTGTAGATGATAAGCCATATGACCCAATCTTCCAGGTTTCAAAGGAAAAAGCAAACTTGGGGGTTGAATTTACCCCTTTGGAAGTGAGCCTCAAGGATACTGTGGAGAGCTTGAAGGAAAAGAAGTTTACCAACTTATAAGTTGTTACCCTTCTTTAGTTGTTATAACTTGGCTTCTTATGCTTATGCTTATGAATAAATTTTAGTGTAAAATAAGACTTATATCAGAACTGTTAAGTACTGAAATAAGTTATTCTTAGTGTGGTTTACACCTCTCTTTTGCCATTCGTACTCTACTTTTATTATTTTAGTATCTAAATTTACCTCAAATACTTACAGAAAGTATGTTCTTGAAAGAAAATGCTTTTAGAAGAAGAGGTGAGAACTAAAAGAGAGAACTCAAATTTCCTTATACTTAAAAAATGTCAAATACAATGGACTATTTATAGGTGTTAACGAAGATATCTAGACATTTTATAGGAGTTTATCTAATTAAAGCTCTACCGTGGAATTTTCTACATCCTTCACTTATTATTAAGACTTTCTATAGATTTGGACAGAAGGGAAACTCAAAATGCATTTAGATATTTATTTATTTCAAACTATAATAACATTTCTTTCCCTTGATTTGATATTTTCTTCTTTACACAAATATTTGCTCTTAACCTCTAAAACTCTTCAAAATTTAATGGCAATATTTGCAACTTGATCTTTAGTCTTGATGTAGAGCTCCAATTCCTTTCTAGAAATGGACTCTTATGATTGCTTGCTTTGATAATGAAATATCGGATTTTTTTGCTAGTGTTTGTGCATACTTGTACCCTTTACAACAAGTTTTGTATTTTTCCACATTTCCACTAGAATTCTTCTTATTTATCACTAGTTTTATTCCAAGTGCTTCATAACATTTTCGAAGAGTTGGTTAGTTCCCAAATATCATTATTTTTTATTGAATTCATCTTCTTCTTTTTCCAGGCCACGTATCCACCTTTTATCTTTCACAACTTTCTCAAAATTTAATGGCTCACAATCTATTTGAAGACAATAAGTCTTCAAGATTGCAAGTGACTTTATTTGACCTTTTATAGATGTCACATATATCTTATGTCTCCCTTGGCCTTCACTCATAATTTTTTCATGGGCATGAGATGTAAGCAATAGAGGGGGTGGATGAGGAAGAGTAACATCTTGAATTGTAGTTTATTGATCTTCTTCTTATTCAATATGTGAAAGAAAATCATAAGTCTTTTTTTTAGTCTCCCATTTCAATGTAGCTTATATTCATCAAATTCAACTAGTTACCACCATTTTGCCATTGCTTGGATTGTATATAAAATTTGTATTAGTGCAAAAACAATGTATAACGTCACGTGTTCAACTTCCAACTACTGAATAACCAACCTTAAAAATAACCGATGACATTTTTGTAAATAAATGCAATTATTAAACGTCGTTTAGAATTGTAATTCCACGTAAAAGAATATAAAACGTCGAATGCTCCAGCTTAGACGTTAAAAGGTTAGTGAATTCAATAAAAATTTGAGTGAGAGATTGAAAATTCATTCACTTTATTTTAGCGCGCGAGACTCTCTTCTTTGCTCTAGCTTTTCTCGAACAAAGTTCGACCACCATCACATGTAATTTTTCTTTCACGTTAATTAACTTCTTTAGGTATGATTTTCGTTTGTTTTGACCGATTATTTTCGTGTTTTTATCCTTCATATGTGCATTCTGCTTTCTCTCTCACTGGTGAGAATACTTTATTCCGACAAACCTACCTTTTGAAGGTTAGTTTTCGTTTTTGTTTTCGTTTTTAAGAACTTATTTGTTGAACTTGTTTGTTGGTTTTTTTTGTTGAACTTGTTTGTTGTTGTTCTTTGGTTGAACTTGTTTATTGTTGTTGTTTCATTGAACTTATTTGTATTTTGTTATTGTTGTTTGTTGTTGATACTATATTACACGTTCATAGTTCATGGTTTACAAAATCTAAAAACTAAAATTTGTTGTTTTTCTGTTTTTCAAGTCTTGTAGAGTTGTAAAAAATGATTACAATTAATTAAAAAAATAAAAATATTGATTAATGTCATATATTACAAAATTCGACGTTAAATTTAATGTCAATTTTTTAAATTTAATGTCAATTTACGTCAAATTTTTTAAATTCGACATCAATTTAACGTCTTTCGATATGATGTCGTTCTCGAATTCGACGTAAAAGACCCAAAATAATCAATGTTGTACACTGTTTTTGTACTAGTGTTGTTAAAGTAAATTTCATTTTGATCATGTTTAATGGATATAATAAGTCGATGAGATTTTTTAATTTGAGAATTATATATTATTACATTGAGGTGACATTTGATATAATAAGTTGTACTTGGTATCTCAATATTTATAATAAGACAGCTTACTATGTTTGACTTATCAACGTATGTCATAGCAAGTTAGTAAGGGAAATCATGTATAAGAGATAGGTTTTGTTTCGATTGAGAATTTGATTAAGGTTTTTTCATTCTATTTTGGAATTATGAGGAAAGTTATGTTATAAGGGTGGGTGAAATTTATTACTGTATGTAATTTAGAAAAGATATAAATCAGCATAGCATAAGGTTTTATTGATGTACGTTCTTAAAGTAACTGGACCTAATTTTGATTGTACCTTCCATAAGAAGAGATAGTTGTGGGAATTCCAATTTTATGCAGAAAAAATAAATGATTTGATGTTGAAAAATTTAAAAACTGCATCTGATATATCTTCGTATGATCCTATCATTGTCAAATTTGGATTTCCTCGCTTTTAAGTAATCTAGTGTACGATTAAGTGATATGAACTTTTCTTTGTCTAATTTTACCTTTTGGCTAATATATATATATATATATATATATATATATATATATATATATATATATATATATATATATATATATATATATATATATAATTTTATTTATCTCTCTTGATATTATTATATTAAATGATATTTAGTTTTTCTTTTAGTTTTATAATAGACAATAATTTTTTATTATGTTTTATTTTTATATAGGAATATTATTCTATCATGTTTTAAATAATATGAAGCTCACTCTTTCTATTGTTTAGAAATAAAAAATATTTATTTTTAACCTTTTTTATATTTATTTTCAATTTTATATTTTAAAACTTTATTTTTTTAATATGACAATGTTAAATAAAATAAAAAGTAAGACTAATATGAATAATAAAGCTTATTTTCAAGGACTAATTTTAAGCTTTAATAATGCATGGACTAAAGCAAAGTAAAGATTCAATAACTCAACAAGGGTATTCAGTAAAATAAAGTAAACAAAAAACAAGTTTTGAAAATAATAAAAAGTTTAATCATGCATTAGCAATACCATTTATCTTAAAAACACATTAGTACTAAAACACATACATCAGTTACAAGATAAATATAAAACATTATACTTAAAATATATCTTTAACAATTTCTACAGAATAAATATATTTAAATTTTAGTTTCTTCATTTTTATTTTTCTAGAATATAAATTATTCATTTTAGTCATTTTAGTCATCGTTCTACTCCCGTTGTTAAGTTATTTTATTTCACTTAATTAATAGTTTAATCTTTATATTTAAATATATAATTTTTTTTATTTATTTAATGGAATATCAATATTTATTAAATAGAATTAATTTGATATTTTTTACTTTGGAATCTTTTCTTTTTTTTCTTTCTCCATCTTTCTCCATTCACCTCTCCCTATGATAATCTTTCACTATCTAATAATTTTATATAAAAATTAAATATTAAAATTGTTTAGGTTGAAAAGGAGTTCGAGAATAGGTCTTTTCTTCCTCCACTTTTGTACTTCAGCACCTGAGATTGACTTCGATCGTTCATCTTTTCTTTGCTTCAATCTAACTATCTTGATGCTAATAGGTGAGTTACTTGCATAAAACACTCTGACGCTAAGTCATAAATTGTTTTAGTATGTTCTTATGTTAATCTGAAAAAAGATTTCTGAACATTAGTCTTATATTTATAGGTCTTATAATTGTTCAATCCATTTACTATCCATTAATATAATATATCTCTGTACAATATAACCTGTTAATTGTTCATAAATATCATATATTTATTCTTAATATAAACATTAAGTGTATTAATTATTAATGACATCATCTTATCTTATGCCGTCTTTAGGGTTGTTCTTCTTAGATGGTGGACTATTAGGTATGGTACAAAAATTATACTTAATTTAAATATATTATTTCATTTTATCCACAATAATTATTATAATATATGCAGTTGATGAGAAAAATCATAGAATAATGTGGCAATGGATCCAGCGCTAAACTAGCAGATTTGACTGTTGCTGCAACAAAACACAGAACAAGTATAAAGCACTTTATATTTTAACAATATTTTTTAATAATTTTTTTACAATAAAATACGTGTTATTATTTTATTTATTTTTTTCAAATTTATTTTTAAAAAATATTTGAAACGAACAAATTATTAATTATTATATATGCAAAGAGTTGTTAAAAAAAATTGTTAAAAAAATTTTTTTAGTAGAAAACCTGTTACAGTGACTATTACCTAAAATAAATTTAAAAACTGAATTAGGCGATTCCCATATTATTACACAAAGTTGACAACTTAAAATGAAGACACTGCGCTGACACATTATATATAGTTCTAAAATTTTATTTTTCTAATCTCTATAACCATAAGAAACACATCATTTTTAATCCTTTAGTCCTCATATATCTATATATTTCTTCGTTGACTGTTTGTAGTATATATTTTTCACTAAAAGACAATAAATGTTATTATATTCATCTCACGATTGTATACGAAAACTATATTATATACATATTTGTTGGGAGACTGGTGAAACTCTTAATCAACGATAAGGCTTGATTAATTCACAATATCATAAATCTAACTTATTTTTTTAGGTCAAGTAAACTATATTTATACAATTACATAAATACAACGAAAAGAGATGTTAAAAAACTATATAAGAGATTTTGAGAAATGGTAGAGGTTTCATTTTATTCGACATACTAGTTACATTATATTCAGAATTTATATATTTATAGTTACATGTAATACATTGCATCTAAGCCTAAATGTTCATGATATCAATTTAGCAGTTACATGAAAATAATTTCCTTATATATAAACTAACTTAGAAGCCTTCATATGAACTAGCTCCACTTTTTTCTTGAAATTCTTTTTTCTTTAACTTAAAAATGACTTTGATTTCTTCCTCCACACTTCCATTCTTTCCTATCTTCAAATAGATGTAACATTTTTTAAAATATTATTTAGTCATGTATCTATTTTATATGTTTCGTTTTTATTGATGTTTCAGTGAGAGAACAAACGCGTGGCGAGATAGGAAGCTATAACCATTTTTTCGTGAATAAATTTTATAATTCATAAGTTAGTGAATTAACTTATTTAAGAACATTTTATGTTTTTTAATCTATTCTATATGTATTGAAGTATATTGATTCAACTTATTCTCTTTGTAATAGTATACTTAAAATTAATTTATTTTTCCAAATATTATTATAAAAATAATATAGTTAAAAATTAAAATATGAACCTACAATAATTTATCTTTAAATCTCTAATATTCTATCACACTCAGCAATGAAACACAGAAGGTTCTAGTACATTTTGATTGACTGAAAAATCACGGAAGAATATGTCGCCAATCATTTTAATGAAATCCAACAATTTAATAGTGATAGCGATCTTAAAGGACAATAACTTACTCACACCTAATTTTCTCAGGTATTTTAATGTCTTTTTTCACTTTTCTTGGATTCATAATATACTTGAAAAAAAATATATAGTCGATAATATATATACATATATATATATATATATATATATATATATATATATATATATATATATATATAAAAGAAAAACAATAAGGTAAATTATAAGAACTTTAAAATTTTAGATAAATTAATTAAATATTGTTTCCTTTTCGAATAAATAATTTTTTAATCTTTACAAAAATAATTAATATTTTAATTCTATTTTTTTAAAAAAAATTCTATAAATTTTAAAGTCAATGTTTTTTAAAATAATATTAAAATTAAAATTTATCTGCTTTATAAGTATTAAAAACCTATTTTGAAGATATTTTGGTTATTAAAAAATTAATTTTTGTATTTATAAAAAATATTGAAAAGTAAAATAATAGACGTAAAGTGTGTCTAGAATTTTATGGGCATGTTAACATCAGCAGGTGCGTCATCTCGGTTTAGACTTAAAATAATATAATCTGCTTAGATCTTTACAAGTATTACATGATATTCAGTATTACTTGTCGTATTATTTTATGGAAGAAAAAAATTATTATAAGTTAAGACTGAATATTGAATAAAATGAAGAATAATATTTTTTTAACAATTTTTTTACAACATAAAAGTAATAAAATAGTAATACATAATTTAATAATTGATAGTAAAAAAAAAAATAAGTTGTTAACATGAAGCTAAAATGAAGTTCCCGCCCAGGAAAATATGAACATAACGAAATCTGCAAAGTGATGATACCTTACCTAACAATCAACTATATTATTAATTTTTCCTGCGTTGCGTTTTGCACATGTCTATGGTTTATTTATGTGTAACTACCAACCCATGTGCCCTTCTCAGCAACGCTTTGCTTCTTTTAAAACCTCACATTCAGACTCACTTAACACACCACCATTCAACACTCATCTCAGAGCAGAACAACATAATTCAGAATGACCACCGGCACTGGCCAAGTTGTCTGTGTTACCGGCGCTTCCGGTTACATCGCTTCCTGGCTCGTCAAGTTTCTCCTCCAACGTGGTTACACTGTTAATGCCACCGTTCGCGACCCAAGTATGTGTTTTTTAAATGTAGTTTTTGTTTTCGTGGCTGATTATTTGGAAGATTAATGATTGGATAATGTGTGATGTGCAGATAATCCCAAAAAGGTAGATCATTTGGTTAAACTTGATGGTGCCAAGGAGAGATTGCATCTCTTCAAGGCCGACCTTCTAGAAGAAGGTTCCTTTGACTCTGCCGTTCAAGGTTGTCAGGCTGTGTTTCACACTGCTTCTCCCTTTTTTATCGGCGCCAAAGACCCGCAGGTTTGTTTCCTTCTGCAGTGGGATTTCAGCATTTGTTTTATATGTGGATTACATGTAATAATAATATTATGTTTTTCAGGCTGAGTTGTTGGATCCAGCTGTGAAGGGGACTCTGAATGTTCTGAAATCGTGTTCGAAGTCCGCGACGCTGAAACGCGTGGTTGTAACTTCTTCTGTTGCCGCAGTTGCGAACAACGACAGGCCTAAAGCCCCTGATGTGGTGGTTGACGAGACTTGGTTTTCCGACCCTGAATTCTGTAGGAAAAATGGGGTATGTGCCGTTTCCTCTGATATCTGATAACCTTTCGTTAGATGCTGTGCATGGACTTTGATAAAGTTCACGTATGTAATTACAACGTTGCTGATATTTGTTCCTATTTGGCATATATGTTTTAGGGATGGTATGATCTTTCAAAAACACTGGCCGAAGAGACTGCATGGAAATTTGCAAAAGAAAACAATATTGACTTGGTTACAATAAACCCAGCATTGGTTAGTGGACCTCTCTTGCAACCAGAGCTTAACACAAGTGCTGCTGCAGTTTTAAATTTTGTTAATGGTAATTACTATTTCTATTATTTGCTTTGTCTGAATCTTCATTTCACAATGCAAGTTTTTTCAACTGAAAATAGCTGATTGAAGAAACTGTTCCATGGCCTTAATACAGGTTCGCCAACATTTAAAAACATAACTTTGGGATGGATCGACGTGAGAGATGTTGCAAATGCTCATATTCTAGCTTATGAGAATGCTTCTGCTAATGGAAGATATATATTAGTTGAGAGAGTGATACACCACTCTCAGGCTGTGCAGATTTTACGTGATATATACCCAACATTGCCACTTCCAGATAAGTGAGTATACTTATTTTGGAGTTTCAAGATTGCATAAAAGATTCATTTTTTTTTTCTAATACTGTCTCACTCTTTGGACAATATTACCAGGTGTGTGGAAGATAAGCCATATCCTCCAGTATTTCAGGTTTCGAAGGAAAGAGCAAAGAGTTTGGGACTTGAATTTACTCCTTTGGAAGTGAGCCTAAAGGATACTGTGGAAAGCTTGAGGGAAAAGGGCTTTGTCAAATTTTAAGGTGTTAGCCTTAAAGAAACGCGGGAACTTTCTTTAGTTGTAAAATAAGACTTATATCAGAACTGCTAAGTACTGAAATAAGTCATTCATGGTGTCGTTTGTACGAGTGGCAATCAAGTTTCAAACATGCATGTCCAGAATTTGCATTTAGAGATTGTAATATCCTTCTTATATAATCTAAAAACTAGGAAATAACTGTTGCATGTTTATATCATTTGTTTCTAGCGGAAAATTCATGTGAAAGTTTAATATTGATTGGTAGTTGAAATAACATAGGATATTTTAAATTTGGAAACTGTGGCAGGAATCCAGATCCGAATCTCACGTTGATAATAAGAAAACTGAAGACCATATAGAATAAAAGGATAGTACTTAAGATTTTTCGGGCTTGCGCAATGGTTTTCTGAAGTGAAATCATAACACGGGTTTGATGAATCACAACGCGAAATGAAATTTGGAGAAATTTGAAACAGGTTGCCTTAGATTTGTAAAATTTAGGAAAATGGTGGAAATTTTAACATAAGAGGAAAAGTTAGAATGTGAAAAGTGTATTTTGTGGAAGTGGTAAATCTTAAAAAAATTAAATAAAACCTCTAATATTATTTGTTATAACAATCTTAATTTGTAGAGAATTTTTAGAATCTTCACAAATTAACTCCCACTAAATATCAATTTTTTTATACAAGCATATCTTGAAACATTACGTGGTGAGAGTTGGAGGACATCAAGATGAAAGGACTCGAAGGATTATCTAATTACATTACTTGTGTGCGAATGGTTGTGAATCAACTCAAAGGTAATGGAGAAACCCTCACGGAAGGGTCGTGGTCGTGGAGAAAATTCTTCGATCGTTGGCTAATGATTTGAAAATGTTTTGTGTGCAATCAAGGAGTAATTTTTTTTTTTTGAATAAATTATTATCAATGATTTTTAGCCAGTTCACTTGAAGCATATGAACAATTATAGAAGAAACAAAAACAATAAGTTCACTTGAAGCGTATGAACAATTATAGAAGAAACAAAAACAATAAGTTTTGAAGGAATCCTTACCAACAAAGATGACCATCAAGGAAGACAAGGTGATGTATGCATACAACCATCGACAAAGAGAACGTGGACATGATTTTGGTCGCAATGGAGGTCATGGTCATGAAAATAGTGATAAGTGTGAAAAATACTTGTTTTCAATAGTTATCATTTCTAAATTGATTTTGGTAAATAATTACAATTAGACAAACAAAATACAAATCCCTTGAAAGAATAATACTTGAAACTTGCACATGTTACTTGAAACGATTTGATTCACTTGCCAAAAAGTTATCAAATAGCACTTAAGAAAGAGGGCAAATGAACCAAAAAAAACTAGCAAGGATGAGAACATGATCGTAGAAGAGGTGGTTGTTCTAATTGTCCAAGTATCGAATGTTACAACTGCAAAAAATATAGGCACTTCGCAAAGGATTGCTACTATCAAAAGAAAGTGGACGACACAAAAGATGATGACATTTTATTGATGGGCCCTATGAAGGCAACACTTTGGATGGTGATATGGTGTGGTATATGGACACCAATGCTAGTAATAATACGTGTGGGCACAAATATCTCTTCGTTGATATATAAGATGAAACACAAGAAATACTAGAAAGGGACGAGTTTAAATAGTGTTTAATATTACTTTGCATGGGTTAAACAGTATGCAACATTAGTTACACACTTAGGTTTAAAGAAAGCATTGTTTAAACACAAAGGAAGTAAAGCACACTTTGATTTTATATTGGTTCGCTCCTAATTGTGTTATGTCCCGTTCTCCTTTAAAATCTTTTAAGGGGTTTCATTAAAAACAAGTTTAATCATTCCTGGTTTATAAACTAACCAAACTGGTTATACGAGTTTTACCACTCTATATATCAATACTAGACCAACTTTCTAGAACATTTAACTTCATTAAGTTAAACTTTATAAGTGTTTGAATCACTTTTAAATCTAAAATAACAAAGTGTTTTTGAAATCTTACAAGACAAAAAATTACTCTCATGGAGAGAATATAAAATCAATATAATAAACTTCTGCAAAATTGTAAAAAGATTTTTTCTAAGATAAGTCTTAAGAGCTTAAAGAAAGATATAGAGAGCATATAACAAATAATCTTGATAGCAAAAGTTGTTGATCTTCTCTTCATGCAACACCTTTATATAGACTTCTTCAAAAAAGATCGATTACTTAGAGCTTTTGACTTTCTTCTAAGGATGTAGGCTTTAAAGTAGAATCAGAATATGTCGCGTCTTGGTAGAGAAATTGTGTTAAACGTACGAAAAGAGTAGGCATAAAGCATGTATGAGACATTCCTTGAGTATTTTCTTATCTCTTAACGTCGTTTTAATTTTGAGCAGGTTTTTGGAGAAAGTTGGGAATCTACACAAAATAAAAGCACAACCCAATAAAGAAAAAGTGTACTTGAATGTACATGCAATAAAGCATTAAGCGACCTAAGCGTTTAGGCATGATACTTGTACTATCGTTTAACACTTGTTTGTTTTGAGTAACTTTTAAAAGGTTTAGGATATATAACGTTTAACGAGGTTATATATATCCTAGACAATCTAACTATTTTATTAGATACTTTCACAATTAGACGTTAGATTATGAATTCTATAGTGTTTAGTGCTTGTTAGGAAAACATTAGACTCTCCTAGTTATCAGATGCTCTTGCATCGTTTAGGCACTTATGGAGTAGTGTTTAGTGCTTCTAACATATTGTCTTAGATGATTAAACACTATTTATTTTTAGACGTTATGTTAAATTTCAAAAAAAGTTAGGTTAGACAATCTTATCTTAACACAAAATATAAAAGATAGACAAACATGTATCCTTTGGAGACTCAACAAATATTCTAGTCAAAGCTAAGAAAAAAAAAAATATGTTTTTCCAAAAAGATGGAAAATGTACTATAATTAAAAGATGACTGTCATTTATCAGATTTGAAAAATGATATTTTTTTAGTATATATGGGGGCAATTATTGGAGAAAGAATATTTTATTTGTATGAAAAATCAAATGTTGCAATTGAAGGACAAAAATATTAGAGATACGGAGATGACGAAGAATTCATGAATGTTCAAACTTAACTGGAAGAATGTAAAAGAAAAATGTTTGCAAGTTAACATAAAAAAAAAAAACAAAGCATGAGTATAATATTTACGATTTAAACACTTACATATTATGGTGGGCTAAAAGAATTAACAAAGAAGAAAATGGTCTATAGAATATTGAACATAACAAGAAATTTTGTGAAGATTATATAGTTGGCAAGTATGTAAGGACAAATTTAAAAAAAAAAATGCAGAATATTGTGCAAGGAGATCTCTCAAACAAACACACATTGACATATCTGGCCTAATCACTCCAAAGTCTTTTAATGAGAAGATATATGTTATGAATTTCATTGACTACAATACAAGGAAGACTTGGATATACTTTTTGAAAGAAAAATAAAAAACAATTGAGGTGTTTAAAAAATTTAAAGTGATGAATAGAGACGAAAAATACATATCAATCACTTTCACGTACTATTGTAAAAAATAAAATATTAAAAAAATATTTACATCACCATATTCACCTCAACAAAATAACACGTTAAGAAAAATCAAATAATTCTTTATATGATTCTATCAATATTGAAAAGCAAAGACACATTTTTTTTTTAAAAAAAACATCATTATGCAAAAGTCATATAAACTATAAACTACAGGAAAAAAAATATTATAGCTTAATTTTATATGTGAGCAGGACACGTGTACCAATAAGAATAAACAACTAATATGTCAATATCATTTTAAAATAAAGAAAGTTTCCTTTGGATCTGTAAAATAGTTGACTTTGAACAAAATTTAATATTCCTTCAAGCGTACATAGATTTTGCATCTTTCTATTTTCTATGAAGTTTACCTACGTAATAGAATCAAGGACAGAAAAAGGAAAATCATTTTGGATTTTTCAACACGTGAAGTTGGATCTAGAGATTTCTTTTTATTATTTGAAGGGTTAATTAACTTTTATGTATCTTGTAAATTTAAATATTTTTAATTAAATATCTTTAATATTTAAAAAATTGTACTTTTATATTAATTTTTTATTATTTAGTTTTTTTATTAATAATATAATATGATTGTTATTTTATTTACATGTTTTTATGTTGTAAAAAATATGAGATTTTGATATTTATATAAAACAACATTAAAGTTAAAGTATAACAATAAAATTTATTATTTTAATATAAAAATGTGTTGAATAAGTATAGTTTATGTCATCTACAACAAAGATAGTGACTATTATAATTCTTTGGTTGATACACATGATGATGTAAAAGACATAAAAAAAGAAATTAAAACCTCATTATCTTTTTAATGATAGTATTATATTATATTAATTACAGTACTTTACCCTTTTTATTAGAAAGTAAATAAAATAAAAACATAAAATAAGATAACAGTCTCATCATCCAAAAATAGCATCCAAAAATAAAAGACAATTATTTAGAAATATAAAATTTAATCAATAAAATAAATTTTTTAATAAAAACTTCATTAAAAAATACTTACCGCTTGATGATAGAAAATGTTGTCTTTGGACATTGGAAACTCATTTGAAAAAGATGTAAAATCTTGAGGACCAACAACCTAATTATCAAAAGAGTATATTAAAGTGAATGGAATATGAGTAGAAAATTTAACAGTTTTTACGATATTGAAATATCGTAAAATTCATATTGTTTATATTTTAAATTACTTTATTTTTTTTAATTTTTTATTTGAATAAGACAATTTAAATAGATTGAATTTTAATGTTTTCATTTAAATAAATTATTTTAATTTCTATCAAATGAAAAAACTGCATTAAATAATTGTTAGTATTAAAAAATTGTGAACATTGATAAATTTTTTAATAGATTTTGGTTGATGCTACTTTTTAATTAAAATTCATAACGCTTTTTTAAAGATTTTTTTAAATGATAATGTATTATTCTTATTTAGTTTAATAATTATATTAAACAACACGATCTAATAAATTTTTTAAATCTCTTTATTAAAAAGTTTAGATTATATTTATATATCATAATTAATTTTGATATTTTGATATTATGATTATTATTTATCCTTAAATATTATATACTTAAGTGTAATGCCTTGCAAAAATACCTTTTGAGTGGAATACACGTGGCAGCATGGTATTGGACAGAGTTTAGAATGGAACTTTAATTAAAACACTTTATTCCAAATTTCAAGCTTTTACTCCACTGTCCCGACACACCTCTCTTTCTTCTTCTCTTTTTCTTCATTGTCTCACCTTCTATCTACCATAACTCAGAATCTAACCGTTTGTTTCTTAAATTGAAGCTACCTAAACCTTCAGGACTCTACGAGCTACGTTTCTACCGATCGATTTTCTGTTTCATCCAACCGGTAAGAAAGCCCCTTCTTCTCCTTTGCCCTAGGGTTTCTAGCATGTGAATCCTTGTTGCATGCAACCCATTTCGTTTTCCTCCACAATTTAGTTTCAATTAAGTTCTAAAATTCGTTTTCCATCATCAATTGATGATTTATAGGTGATTCTCACACCTTGAGATTCAAAGCACATGGTCTAGGATTCTTCCTTGAGTTGGTCGTACGCATTAGAGGTAAGGGGAGCTAGTTCTTCTTTTCGTTTTAGTAGTATGTTGTGAATGTATGATAATTTTGAAGTTGTATTGGAGGCATGAAATTGGTTGGATTGGTTTGAAATGTATGTATGGAAATTGTGTATGTTGGGTAAATTGATGATTGATGATCATGAACTGTTTGGAACGTCTTCGTATGATGAATTATCCATGATTGGGACTGTTTTGATGTTGAAATCTGTTATGGTAGTGTTTGGAAGGAAAATCAAGTGCTTTAGCTATGATTGTCCGGTCTGGTATCTTGGTCAGAGAAGGTTTCCTTCTCAAACCGTTCGGCCTGGTGGGTCTTAGTCAGAGAAGGAGGTTTCCTTCTCAAACCGTCCGGTTTAGTAGGTTCTGGGTCAGAGAAGGTTGTTCCTTCTCATGACCATTCGGTCAAATATGGTCAGGGTAAGTTGTTCCTTCTCATGACTGTTCGGTCAGATGTGCTTTCGGCCAGGGAAGAATTGTTCCATCCCATAACCGCTCGGCCATGGTCCCTCTCGGCCTTAGGTGTTCTTGGCCCAGGTTTCCTCTCAGCCTTAGAAGCCCTCGACCTGTACGACCGTTCGGTCTGCAGGGTCTCAGTCAGAGAAGGGCTGGCCCTTCTCTTGACCGTTCGGTCTATCAAGGGTGCTTGGTCCCGGCACCCAATTCAGTTCCAGTGGTTCGGCCACTGCATTAAGTGCTTAGTTTATGCTTAAAACTTGTGGTTAATTGGTCTAGCTAATTGTTTGTGGTGAATTAAGGTATATGTGATGGGTATTGTGAAAATGTAAGAATGGTGGAAGTATACGATGTATGTATGATTAATATGGCATTGGAGGAATATCATATGATTAAATTGGTTGGATTCGGTTATGAAATTATGATCTCTCGGTGAGATTGATTAGTGTATTGAATGAATGATAAAGGCTTCCATATGGGGGGTTATCTCTAACACTCCAACGGTCTTTCATTCTCACTTAGAGAGGATTGACGCGTGTGGTGGGAGTAGTGGGAGGTCCTAGGGTAGACGCTATCACTAGAGGTCTATACCGCGGTAACGGACTAGCCTTGTGTATGGTCGGGTGAAACCCCTCGACAATGGCTTTGCAAAGCAGTAGGGGCGATCACAAGTGCACAACCCACCCCAGCTCTACATTCATTCTATGTCCGAACGTGTCTAAGAGTCTTTGCATGATAAGATGATTGATTTGGTTGAGTTTATGAAATAAGTGCCTATATCCATGATGACTTGCATGCTTGTATATAAATGGATGCTTTCAGTAATGTTAGATTAATTTTGCTATGATTTGTATGTTTGATTGAAACCTAGCTCACCCTTGCACTTGTATGTTTGTATGTGTTTTCCTTTCCCTCTTGCGATGATCATCCAATCCTTTGGATGTGAGCAGTAGGTGATGATGTACCTCTGGAACAGGTGTTGGAGACTGAGAAAGATCCAGCACCTAGTGCTTAGGTGTCTGTTAATGCAGCTTCGAGTTCTTAGGTGTCTTCTTCGTTTTGGAAGACTCTTATACTTGAAAATCTTTTCTAATTTATGGTTATTTTAGTAAAACTGTAAATTAGCTTTATCTTCCCTATAAGTGTTCTATTTTATTATAATTGTAAGAACTCTTAAATATAGTTTAAGGTTATATTTTTGGGATGTTACATTAAGTAATATTTTGAAATAAACATATCGGATGATCTATATTAGTCTTAATATTTATCAAGAAATACTATTTTTATCTAATTTTTTTACTTTTATTTTGATATTCAGGAGAATCCGATAAAATGTCATATAAACTATAAAATACAGGGAAAAAAATGATATTATTATTTTATCATAGACTGTGGCGAAAATCACTACCCAAAGAATCAATCATTCAATAAACTGTGTTAATCAATACAATAATAAAACTGGTACTTGCTATATCTTAAGTTAATATGTGAGCAGGACACGTGTACCAATAAGAATAAACAACTAATATCAATATCATTTTTAAATAACGAAAGTTGCCTTTGGATCTGTAAAACAGTTGACTTCGAACATAATTTAATAGAATCAAGGACAGAAAAAGGAAAATCATCAACACGTGAAGTTGGATTTAGAGATTTCTTTTCATTATTTTAAGGTTAATTAACTTTTGTGTATCTTGAGAATTTAAATATTTTAATTAATATCTTTAATGCATAAAAATTGTGTACTTTTATATTGAGTTTTTACTGTTTAGTTTTTTTTTATCAACAACATAATATGATTGTTATCTTATTTACATGTTTTTATGTTGTAAAACATATGAGACTTTGATATTTATATAAAACAATATTAAAGTTAAAGTATAACAATAACTTTTATTATTTTAATAAAAAATATCTTGAATAACCTAATGACGATTATAATTCTTTAGTTATTGCACAATGATGATGTAAAAGAGAAAACGCTTCTTTTTAATGATAGTATTATATTATATTAATCACAATACTTTACCCTTTTTATTAGAAAGTAAATAAAAAAAAACAGAAAACAATATAACAGTTTCATCATTCAAAAATTAAAAGACAATTATTTAGAAAATATAAAATTTTTAATAATCAATAAAATATATTTTTTAATAAGAACTATTAAAAAATATTTGAACATACATAAACAAGAAACTATTACTATGCAGAATGGGTACGTAAACAACAACTCATTCAAATACTACTGAGGTACACAGTCTGTTGTTAACTATTTAAATGATATTACAAAAATAATCAAATTAAATATAAATTATAAACTTTTGAACTACGTTAAACATTTGGAACAAATAAATACGATATCAAACAAAGTTGACTAAAAGAAAAAAAAAGTATTTAAGCCTTAAAAGAATATGTTTACAAAATTAAGAGTAAATATTAAATAAAATTTCATATAAAAAGAAGTTTCCCGATCTGGAGGAACATAAACATAACCAAATCTGTGAATATAATATGTACACAGTAAAGATAGCTCACCTAACACTCAACTATAAATTTAAAGGATCCGTCTTCGTCGCGTTTTGCACATGTAGATTCTTTATATTTATTTCTAACTACTATGCCACGTGGGCTTCTCAGAACCACCGCCATGCTTCTTTTAAAATCTCAGTGTCAGGCTCAGTTAACACAGCACAACTTCAAGACTCAGCTCAGAGCAGAAGAACATAATTGAGAATGAGCACCGGCGCTGGCAAGGTAGCGTGTGTCACCGGCGCTTCCGGTTACATCGCTTCATGGCTCGTCAAGTTTCTTCTCCAACGCGGTTACACTGTTAAGGCCACTGTTCGCGACCTAAGTATCTCTTCTTTTCCTTCTCTAATCTTTGCTTTTATGGCTGATTATGTATTCCTGTGATGAACATAAGAATGAACTAATACATGATTGGTGATGCAGATAATCCGAAAAAGGTAGATCATTTGGTTAACCTTGACGGTGCGAAGGAGAGATTGCAACTCTTCAAAGCCGATCTTCTAGATGAAGGTTCCTTTGACTCTGCCGTTGAAGGTTGTGACGCTGTGTTTCACACTGCTTCTCCCTTTTTCTTCGGTGGCAAGGACCCGCAGGCTGAGTTTTTGGATCCAGCTGTGAAGGGGACTCTGAATGTTCTGAAATCGTGTTCGAAGTCGGCGGCGCTGAAACGCGTTATTGTAACTTCTTCTGTTGCCGCAGTTGCATGCAACGACAGGCCTAGAGCCCCTGATGAAGTGCTTGACGAGACTTGGTTTTCCGACCCAGAATTCTGTAGGAGAAATCAGGTATGTGCATTAATTTGATGTGATTCCGAAACTGTTTACGGTGTAACTTCATTCATATGCTATATGCTAGTAAATATAGTTCTTGTATGTTTAACGTTAAAAATATTTTATATGTTTAACGTAAAAAATTCATTTACATATTTTTTTATATATTTATCATTCTTTATATTTTTTATATTATACTTTTATTGTAATGATCATCTTATTTTTAACACTTATTTTATTGTATTAATCAACGACAAAATCAATGTCGTAAGTTTCATATCATTCCTGGCAATATAGTTGTTAAGAGAGATTGTTGCTTTTATTGCTTATAGATTGTTGCTTATTTTTTATATAATAAACGGATAGTTGATACTCACAAATATTTACTATCCGCAGTCCACAGATAGCGAATATTTTAATATCCGTTTATAAATGGTTCGGGTGCGGATATTATACTATCCATACCCATGAATATCTGCTATCCGCAAAAATAAAATAACAATTTAATTTATATTTTATTAAGTTAAATTTAATTAAAATTAACATTAATTTTATATTTTACAATGTTAAATTTAATTAAAATTGAATTTTAATTTATATTTAATTTATTTATATTATATTTTATATATTTTTTGTAATTCTATTTAAATTTTATTTTAATAATTTATAAAAATATATTTTTTAAATATTTGCAAGTATATGCAGATATTCAAGGCTATCCGCATGTTTTAAAATACCCGCAGATATTTTTTAAACGGATATCCGTGCGCATAGCGAGTCGGATAATGAGTAAATTTTTTTTGTTAGATTAGATTGCGGATAAGCACTATCCGATACGACTCGTTGTCATTCCTGATGAACCAAATGATAATTGAACTGTGAGACTTTGGTGATTGAAAAGGGTGTGTTCAATCCAACGTTATACTATATCTAAAAATTTAAAAATCCTATTCGTAAGGTATATTTAAAAATGAAATTATCTCAAAACTAAATCCTTATTTTAAGTCTATTTAAAGGAATTAATCTAAAATGTATGTTTTAAGATTTTAAGTCTAATCTATTTAATTAGATTTAGATAAAATATAATTTGCATAATTTTTTTTATTAACCCAAGGTAACCTTTCAAACGGTGATAGGATAAATTTAATATTAAAATAAATTTAATATTAAAGATCATCTTTATTTAAAAATATATGTTTTTAATTGAGTAGAAAAAAATATAAGAAAGATATGAATCATGAGTCTAAATGAATTTATCTCAAATTCAAATTTATATTTTTTTTAAGTCCAGTCCATTTAATTGGATAAAGAGAGGATATACATTAGATAATCTTTTGGATTTTAAAACTTCAAAATAAAGGCTTGTTCAAGTCAAGCCAAGTTGGCCTAGCTTAAGGCCCAACTAAGCCGATCCAGGTCAAAAGTTTAGTAGAGTTGAGTCAATAATGGTCTAAGTCCTTCGGAATCAAGTTGACTTCATTTTGGCTTAGGTTGAATCGATTTCATCTTGGCCTAGGTTGAGTCGAGTTAGTGTTAAACCTACGTTGAGTAGAGTGCACCTATGTCTAGGTTTAACCTAGTTGGTCTTGGCCTAAGTTGAACTGAGTTGGCCAAAACCCATGTTGAGTGAACATGTAATGAGCTCAAATTTAGTTAATTCAATCTTGGTCCACATGCAACCAAGTCGACATGGGGCCATGTTGAGTTGAGTCTAGTCAAAGCAGACCGAGTTGAGTTGACCTTGATCCACGTTGAGCCAAGTCCACCAAGATCAAGGTGGGTCGGCTCAGGTCAAGTTTAGTTTGTCCAAGCACTGGTCGAGCTGAGTCAAGGTCAAGACGAGTCAGCCTAGACTGAAGTGGAGACAAGTCAATCAGACCTAAGGTAAGCCGATTTTGCTAGGGCATCAAGGTGACTCATTCCGATCCTCGATCTAATTGGACCAAGCCTTGATCGGTTGAAAACGATCCAAGCTAAGATTGGGGTGAGTCGGCTAGGTCTGAGATTCAGGTAAGTTAGTTCAATCCAAGGTTGAGATGTCTACTCATGCTCAAGTCAGGTTGAGTCGATCGAGGTGTTTAGGTGAAGCTATAAGTCGCTTGGTCCTAAGTCTGATTTAGTTAGCCTATGTCTAAGTCAAGTTTAGCTAGGTTTTGATTGAACCTTGTTGGCCTAAAATGATATTGAGACTAGTCATTCCAAACCCAGGTTGAGAAAAATAGTCATACCCAAGTCGTGGTGAGTTGTCTTAGGTTTATGTTGAGCGTAGTGAGGCCAATCTCATGATGTAGCCAATGTTGTGGGTTTCTTAAACTTAAACATAACTAAACACCAACAATTATTTACTTATTCTCATGCCCATATGCACTACTAAACAATTTGATTTGCTCCCATTTTGTTCATACGGTGAGATAATTTTATAGGCATTAGACAAATGATACTGAAATTATAGTTATTCAAATGTTATATTTATTCAAATGTCAGCACAGAGTTATAAATTATGTTACAGCTGTTGACATTTGTTCCTATTTGGCATATATGTTTTAGGGATGGTATGATCTTTCAAAGACCTTGGCCGAAGAGGCTGCCTGGAAATTTGCAAAAGAAAACAATATTGACTTGGTCACAATAAACCCAGCATTGGTTAGTGGACCTCTCTTGCAACCAGAGCTTAACACAAGTGCTGCTGCAGTTTTAAACTTTGTTAATGGTAATTACTATTTCTATTATTTGCGTTGTTTGAATCTTCATTTCACAATGCAAGTTTTTTCAACTGAAAATAGCTGATTGAAGAAACTGTTCCATGGCCTTAATACAGGTTCGCCAACATTTAAAAACATAACTTTGGGATGGATCGACGTGAGAGATGTTGCAAATGCTCATATTCTAGCTTATGAGAATGCTTCTGCTAATGGAAGATATATATTAGTTGAGAGAGTGATACACCACTCACAGGCTGTTCAGATTTTACGTGATATATACCCAACATTGCCACTTCCAGATAAGTGAGTATACTTATTTTGGTAGTTTCAAGATTGCATAAAAGATTCATTTTTTGTAATACCGTTTGACTCTTTAAACAATATTACCAGGTGTGTGGACGATAAGCCATATCCACCAGCATATCAGTTTTCGAAGGAAAGAGCAAAGAGTTTGGGACTTGAATTTACTCCTTTGGAAGTGAGCCTAAAGGATACTGTGGAAAGCTTGAGGGAAAAGGGCTTTGCCAAATTTTAAGGTGTTACTCTTGATGAAACGTTGAAACCTTTTTAGTTGTTAATTTGTCTTCTTATTCTGTTGCTTATGAATAAGTTTATTGTAAAATAAGACTTATATCAGAACTGCTAAGTACTGAAATAAGTTATTCTTGGTGTGGCTTGTATCCGCCATTATCCGTTTTCCATATTCGAAGGCTAAATCAGTATCACTTTTGATCAGACTTACTTCTGCTGTCTTTTCGTATTGCTGTTGTGCCTATTAGTGACACCAATATAAAGGGTTTGATTGGTGATTGAACCATGACAATGACAATACAATACGCTGAATACATTTCTCTAAATCTTGCATAATGTCTGTTAGATGTTCGAATCAAGTAATGTGCATTTTTCACATGCTTATTTTGCTAGTTATGTTGAGATCTTAGATATAAGTTATGTGACACACAAATTATGGATAGTTGGTGTGCAAACTTTTACTTTTTTACTACAATTACTTATGTGAACATGCATTTTAGTTTGTTGAGTGCTAATATACTCACAAAATCGTAAATATATCCAATCACGGTTACTTTAATTCTGATTATTTCGTAAGGAATTGCTTGAAGCAATAAAATATTGATATAACATAAATAATAAATAATAAGTCATGAGTCTAGTAAAAGCTTAATATAATTTTAACTCAAAATTTTAAAATAATAAATCTTGAGTTATTTTTCTTTATAAAATATTTAACTCTTTCATTTTTATTCAATATAAACTTAAATTTATATCTGAGTTATTAATATTTTGTTCGAAATGAATATAATAGATGTTTTTGTGAACCTACATTGTTTACAAAATCAAAGAAAGACGGTAAAGTTTTGATTGCAAGTCTTTATGTGGATGACTTGATATATACTAGAAATTATGAGATTATGTGTCACGAGTTTGAAAGATCCATGATAACAAAATTTGATATGTCAGATTTAGGTAAAATGAAGTAGTTTCTTAGTGTTGAAGTGATACAAAATTCAAGTGGAATCTTTATATGTTAGAAGGAATATGCTCAAGAAGTGTTATCACGGTTTGACATGGAAAATTGTAATGTAGTTAAGAATCCAATTGTTCCAGGAACAAGATTGTCAAGAAATGATGTAAGAACCAAGGTTGATGCAAATTTGTTCAAACAAGTAGTTGCCAATCTTATGTATTTGACTACAACTCAGCCAAATTTAATGTATGGAGTAAGCTTGATCAGCAGATTTATGTCAGGTCCCACTGAATCTCATTGGTGTGCAGCCAAAAGAATAATAAAGTATCTGAAGGGAATAATTGAATTAGGCATCCACTATAAAAAGGAAGGAAACGCATAGATTGTAGCATACTCTGACAACGATTTAGTCGAGGATATAGATGATCGAAGAAGTATTTCTAGATCTGTATTTTTATTTGGCTTTGGAGTAGTCTCATATGGTCCTCAAAGAAACAATCAGTAGTCACATTATCCACCACAAAAGCTAAGTATATAGCTTTTGCTTCTTATGTGTATCAATGCATTTGGATTCAAAGGATATTGGTGAAGTTGAGTTTTAAAGAACAAAAAAACACATTGATTCTATGTGACAACAATTCTATGATACAATTAACAAAGAATCTAGTGTTTCATGGGAGGAGCAAACCTGCAGACATTAAATTTCATTTTTTAAGAGAATTGGTGAAAGAAGGAACAAGTTAAGTTATTGCATCTCACAAACTCAAGTTGCTGATACAATGACTCAACCACTCAAGTTAGAGCAATTCTCAAAGTTGAGGAGGACATTAAGCATGTTGGAAGCTTCAAAGATAAAATAAATGTTATTGAATATAGTTTAAAAGAGGGAATATTAGTAATTAAACATTAATTTCTATTATATTAGTAAGGTTTAATTTCTCGGGTGGTCCCCACTTTCAGGATAGTTTGTATACTTGGTCCCTGTTTTTAAAAAAGTGTCAACTTTGTCCACAATCGCATTAATATGCATCAATCAAGTCCATTCCATTAAGTTTTCAATAACAGTGTTAACTGTGTGGTGATGTGGCAAAAACAGTGTGGTGATGTGGAAAAACATATTTGCAATGTATAACCCATAAGGTTTTCCAATGTGGAAATTTGGGATTAGGATTTAAAAAATATTATCAATTTTGGAAGCAGTCAAAGGGCCTCCTCACCACCAAGTCAGCGCCAGAGCAGAACAAAAGTCTTCAGAGCTTCTAGCTGGTGATCCCCAACAGCACCTACGACTTTGACATGGGGTTCCTTTATCTATGCCAAACTAGATTGAGATGTGTTTTCGTGGAACAAGGTGAATCTTCATGATGTTGGTTTTGCTATCCTGGAACGTCGTAGAGGACTATGCCACCAAGATTAATATCGCGATGATGGAAAAGACTATCTAGGACACCTTTTGTAATATCACGATGTTCGTGTCCTTCTTCCTTCTTCCCTTTCCTTTTTTTGGGCGAAGACAATGAAAACCCTAACACTAATTTGAAATTGCATCAGGACGATTGCATCTGGGTTTAATAGGATTTGGAGAAGTAAGCACTAGATTGCATTGAGGAAGATTAATGGGGTTTGGTTTAACTTGGAGAGTGACTTTAACGCCCCTTAACCTTTTCTTAATGCACATGAAGTAAAGAAATTCTTGGATTTTACATTGACACGACGAGGGGAGGTTTTGATTGTCTTGAATGAGAAACTGTCTTGAAAAATTTGGACTTAATGCTTATTCACTTTACCATTTGAAGTTAAATTTAAGTATCCATGTGTACAGTATCAAATTGATTGCATTTCAATGTAGAATGTAGGTTTTCTCATTATTATTGTTATTAAGATATATTTTCCTTTATGTCGAGAAAATGTGGGGAGAATGAGATGCTATGAGGAAGTGATAAAATGTTTGAACAAAAGGAAGAACATAAGCAAAGAAAAAGAATGTGGAAATAAAGAAGATGATGATTCGAATTTAATGTTACTGTATTGCCTTTTTTCTTTTAATTTACTATATTTTTATATTTTGTAAATGTGTTTTGTCATATCATTATACTGTTTTGTTACATCACCACATAGTTAATACTATTACTGAAAAATTAACTAATTGGACTTGATTAATGTACATTAATATGATTATAGACGAAGTTGATACTCTTTTAAAAGCCATAATCAAATAGAAACGTAGAAACGTGAAAACTACATGAAGAATTAAACCTATTAGTAATTAAACGTTAGCTTCTGTTTTTAATTTTCTCTTAAAATAATATGGTCAGTTATTCACCTATTATCTAGGGATAGAGTGTCATATGTTAAAGAAACTGACCACGACTTCATATACTAGGTAATGGGTGGAGAGTCTGTTTTGCTTTTGTTGTTGTAAGGCCATAAAGCCTATGGTCTGTTATTTGAATTAACAGAGAATACTTTACCTTTGTGATTACATTGTTTAGATCAATACTATTGTATGATACTCTATTCACACATTCGGCCATAGAACTTCTTAGTATAGAGGTCTGACCAAGTTGTTTTAATTTTCAGTACAAAACATGGAAGAGGCACTTGCAGGGAAAATAAATGATAAATACACATCAAAAAAACAATTCACTCTGATATTCTTACATTTGCTAGAAGGTGAGTCTATTGTAGTTGATTTTATGATTTTATAATTTTATAATTTTATAATTTTATGATTTTATGATTTTATAATTTTATAATTTTATAATTTTATAATTTTATAATTTTATAATTTTATAATTTTATAATTTTATAATTTTATAATTTTATAATTTTATAATTTTATAATTTTATAATTTTATAATTTTATAATTTTATAATTTTATAATTTTATAATTTTATAATTTTATAATTTTATAATTTTATAATTTTATAATTTTATAATTTTATAATTTTATAATT
The DNA here is from genome assembly GCA_036885675.1 of Vigna mungo. Classification (NCBI taxonomy): domain Eukaryota; kingdom Viridiplantae; phylum Streptophyta; class Magnoliopsida; order Fabales; family Fabaceae; genus Vigna; species Vigna mungo. The sequence goes on along the minus strand of CP144693.1, from coordinate 14,992,276 downwards.
TTATAATTTTATAATTTTATAATTTTATAATTTTATAATTTTATAATTTTATAATTTTATAATTTTATAATTTTATAATTTTATAATTTTATAATTTTATAATTTTATAATTTTATAATTTTATAATTTTATAATTTTATAATTTATAATTTTATAATTTTATAATTTTATAATTTTATAATTTTATAATTTTATAATTTTATAATTTTATAATTTTATAATTTATAATTTTATAATTTTATAATTTTATAATTTTATAATTTATAATTTTATAATTTTATAATTTTATAATTTTATAATTTTATAATTTTATAATTTTATAATTTTATAATTTTATAATTTTATAATTTTATAATTTTATAATTTTGTAATTTTGTAATTTTATAATTTTGTAATTTTGTAATTTTGTAATTTTGTAATTTTGTAATTTTCTAATTTCATAATTTCATAATGTTATAATCTTATAATTTTGTAACTTTTTATAATTTTATAGTTTTATAATCTTATAATTTTACAATCTTATCATTTTATAATTTTATAATCTTATAATTTTGCAATCTTATTATCTTATAATCTTATCATTTTATCATTTTATTATTTTATAATTTTATAATCTTTTAATTTTCTAATTTTATGGTTTTATAAAAATGTTGTTTCTTCAACCAAATGACAGTGATGGTAGGTGATGATGGAGGAAATGAATTCGTGACCTGTTAAAACATTGTAAGATTGTCAATATCTCAATAATAGTACAAAACATTGTAACATGGTCAATAATCGTAAATTGAAGTACTGGGGTAGACATGTTCAAGCAATTAAATTGGTGCAGTTCAACTCTGCTTAAACAAAATAAATAAGAATCCTTACAATGTTTAAACAAGTTATTTGCTTTAACATATCAATGTAAATGTAAATTAGTGAAACATACAGAATATTAAAGAAGTTAAACAACCAGAAACAATTTACTAATACATCAATATCATATCAAGGTATTGAAGAATTTACTAATACATCAATATAAAGTAAAAAGCAATTATACACTTTACAACAATCTATAAAAAATTATAAATTTCAATTTGGATAATGATATTTAATAATATTTTTTTACAACATTTATAATATTATTTATATGTTATTTTGTAATGGATATAAAATTACTTTTATAATCAATAATAATTATAAATATTAATATAGATTAATTTTAAAATATATTAAAATGTGATAAAAAAAATATTGTAAAATATCATTATCTTTTGAATTTAGTAGTAAAAATGGTGAAAACTAATTGAAATAATTGTAGCTGGTGAATGTGACATAACATTAAAGAAAATATTCAAAATGAGTACAAACAAATAATGCGGTCCCATCAAAGCTGTAGTGATCACAACTGTTGGACAACTGACAGACTATGGTTTGTAGTGTAATTTGGAAAAATATCTCTGTTAAGTTAGATTTTTCTATAGTTTTTTGTAATTAAATTAAAAAGTTTTCATTTTTTCTTTTCATTATATCTATTTAAAACAAGCACACATGACATGATAGTATGAATCAAAAGGTCTAGTTATCTTTTATTATGATATCATAGAATAATCATAAAAAAATATTATTAAATATTAAATATTATCTAATATGAAGGAAACTCAAATTGAAGTAAGCTTCAAACTAACATACAAAACATGATAGTATGACTCAAACAGTCTAGTTATCATTTATTTTCATATAATAGAATAATCATAAAAAATTATTATTAAATATTAAAGATTATGAAGGAAACTCAATTAATTAAAATAATCTTCAACAAAAGTTATAGATTTTGTCTTATCATATATCTAAAATAATATACTAATATAGGTCAACCTATTTGTATCTATTTGTATTATGTATTATATATAGTAAGTCAAGCATACAAAAAATTATACAATACAAGTCAGACTAAAAATCATTTAAAAGTGAATAAATATTTACAGGTGAATCAAATTTCAAAAATAAATAATTAAATTAAAAATATGATATTATTATATATATTTAAAACTTATCATTAAAATAATATATTAAAAAACCAAAGTTACTTTAGTAAAGTATTACTTTAAGTTCTTTCAATGTTTTAAATCCTCATAATTGAATCGGAACTAAAACTTATTGTATTATCTATTTCAATATAAACTATCATATTACTTACTAAAAATTTAGTCTTCATCTTATTTCTTAACCAATTTTTATTATTTTATTTAAAAAAATTATCTTTTAGTCATAGTTGTAAAAATTGGATGAATCATTATAAGAAAAAGTAATCTTTCAATAAAGTAGTAAATTTTTTACTTTTCTTTTGTCAAATAAATACACAACTCTTACATTATTAATAAATTCTTTGAATTTGAATATTGAGAACATCAATATTGCAATGCTAAAGTTGAAAATGCAAATTAATTTCTCTTGTTCCATTGCTTTGTCATAATTTAACTCTTCTTATTACAAGATATTTCAACTCTCAAATAATGCACATACTTTATTATTGAACTTGAGTTGATTATGCTTTTCTTTTTTCTATGGAGCAATGATGGCTTCACATGATGATAATACTGTTCTCTTTCATTATTGAGCATTTAAACGTTTCCACATACAGAACTAAAGGTGGTTATTTTCTTTCCACTTCTATCTTTCATTATTGAGCATTAATAGCCACATTTTTTGCTTTATTCCATATTGTAAAAAAATCATCTTTTTGTTGTAGCTGTAGAAACAAGAGGAGTTAAAATAAAACGAATAAAGCAATCAATTAAGTAAAATAAGATTTTCTATTTTCATTTCTTTAATTTTTTTTTGGATATTTTTATATTTGATGATATTTTGTATTGATCTTCGAGTACATATTTAATTATATTTTATAATTACTTTCATTTTGTTATTTAATATGAAATGCTAATAAAATTTCATTAAATTTAAGATATATTATTTAAAATTTATATGTACTAATAAATTAAAAAAAAGTGAATATTATTAATGAAATATAATCACACCTTAAATATGAAAGTGAGATGATCATTCATTTAAAGATTACTAAAATTGTTCACACAATTTTAGTATATATACATATGTGTCAAGATTGGATTAATTCACTATGCATCAATACTGAGTATGACAAAATGAGTAGAAGAATTTATACAATTTGTGTGACCTAATATGAGTAGAAGTAATTATAAGTGAAGTTTAAATGTCCTTATGTTAACCGCTTGAATAGGAGAAATTTGAATGCAACTGAAATTAGTAAATACTTTATTTGTGATGATTTCCTTCAAATTTATATAACATGAATATGATACGACAAATTAATAGAGTTTCCAACTCTTTCGAACAGAACATGTTGTGGATTTCATGATGGAAGATCCATTAGAAGAAGATAAATTAAAAGACATAATATGCAATATTGACATATAAGTTTTTTTTTCCGAACATATGTGTATGAGACAATATCTACTGATACAAATACTCTGTTGTATTTTAGTTTGACTAAGTTTACAATGTTTTCAATGATATTAACATCATGACTTTGAAGACGACTAATAGGTGAACCTATAAGAACTTTACAAAATTGTTGTTACTGTGGAAAGAAATGCTTTTAAACAGAAATACACTACTCATTCTAATTATAATGACATGAAAATTTATGCGATAGATATAAAGTATAAAAAGATATATACAAATTTTAGTGATTACATGTTATATAAAAAAAATTCGAAAATTTGAAAAAATGTTTGAAGTGTGAATTATAACTATAAAAAAAAAAAACAATAAATCACAGTATATAAATGAAATAAGTTTCACTTTCTAATCTATTATACGAAAACGGGTTACATGAAAAATAATTCGTGTTACTTTTATATATATATATATATATATATATATATATGTGTGTGTGTGTGTGTGTGTTTTACTAAAGAAATAATAGAATTCCTGTACTCCACGTTTTTATCATGTGTACCTAACCAAAATTGATTATAATATTTATATATTAACAATTCAATATATTTTATTTATAATCAATTGATATGATTAAAATCGAGGTTTTCATAAATTTAGAAATAGAAAATTTGAAAAAATTATAGAAATAAACAAATTGTGTCGTTTCTACAAATTTTAAATGAAAAATTATATATTTTTATACGATTTTTATTTTGACCGCGTTTAAAAATAATCAATTATTAAAGTTATTTGGAAGCTCATTACCGTAAAAAAGAAATTTGCGTCTGTTATTTTTGATACTAACGTCTAATCTAGATCCCATGTTTTATTAGGATATGTAATTTGACATTGAATTTATTTTTTCGGATGTCAATTTTAACGTTGAACCTTTTTCAAATCTACGTCAACTTTTTTTCTTAAAAGAAAAATTAATTTATTTTTACAATAAATATAAAAAATCATTACAAAACATGACACAATTAAATATATATATATATATATATATATATATATATATATATATATATATATATATATATATATATGAGTTTCAAGCAATGAAAATTGGACACTTAATGTCGTCGTTGATATTTGTCAACTTGCATACAAAAATACATCATAAACTTAAAAGTGCAGATGAAATTTCAGTACAAAGTAAAGTTAATTGGTGTAAAATAAATTAATTGATATCAATCAAACATACCTTGCAGCAGCAAGTGAAAACCCGAATGAAAATGCGAAAGAAAGTGAGACTCAGATTCTGAGTTTTTGGAATTTTAAAAGAGCATTTGACATCGGCTCCCTTCATCACCAACGTCTAATTGTTAAAAAAGTTCATTTTTTACGCTACTTTTGAGGTATTTTCACTACGGGGAAGGGGATCCAACATTTAATGTGTATGAAGTGTCCTTTCAGTTATGATTTTGTAACTTCTGACAAAAGATTTGACGTTTAGTGGAGACCAATGCCTATATATAATAAGATGTCAGTAGAGTTAATAGCTGACATTTATAAGACTATTTTATTTACAAAATTATCACCAGTAATTTTTTATACTGATTATTCTATTATAAGAGGTTGTATGCGTAATATTGTACTATTATACGCAGTTTTTGTATTAATTTCTAACCATCTGCAATCACAATAAAAAATCATTTAAGACAAAATGACTTAGAAGTCATTTTACCATTTTCTATTGAGAGATTAAAAGTTGTTTATTGAAATTGAAAGTCATCGGCCTTCCAAGAACTTTTATAATTGATTATTTTTCTAACACGATCAAAACAAAAATCATATACAAAAATGGTATGAGACCTACATAATTTATCTCTTTTCGTATTTTTATTTTTAAAATTTATCTATTTTTATAATTACTGAACCTAATTTACCTAAATATTTACAATAAAAAACGTAAATCGTCGTATCTAGTGGCTGGGTGTCGGTACTTCGATTATTTTGATTAAAAGTTGATGCTAGACATCATGCAGTTTTAAAAACTTTATAATCTGTTTGAGATTGAGTGAATACTTATTTTGTTAATAATAATATTATGATATACATAGAATTTTTATATTTATTTGATATTACTTTTTATTATTTTCTTTTAAAAAAAATATAAAACTTTATTTTTTTATAATCATTTTATATTTTATTTTTATAAATCGTGACCGTTATTCTTATATGTTTATGTTTAACTACCACAACCACATGTTCTTCTCGACACCACCACTCTCTGCTTCTTTAAATAGTCTCAGAGTCACTAAACACAGCACAACTCCAACACTCAGCTAAGAGCAGAGGAACATAATCCAGAATGACCATCGGCGCTGGCCAACTTGTCTGTGTCACCGGCGCTTCCGGTTTCATCGCTTCCTGGCTCGTCAAGATTCTTCTCGAACGCGGCTACACTGTTAATGCGACCGTTCGTGACCCAAGTACGTGTTTTTTTTGTTTCTTATATAGTTTTTGATTATTTGTGGCAATGATGATAATGATGCATTAGCATTTGAAAGATTAAAGAATGGATACGAAATGTGACGTGCAGGTGATCCCAGGAAGGTAGATCACTTGCTCAGCCTTGACGGTGCGAAGGAGAGACTGCATCTCTTCAAGGCGAATCTTCTAGAAGAAGGTTCCTTTGACTCTGCCGTTCAAGGTTGTCACGGTGTGTTCCACACTGCTTCTCCGTTTTTTCTGAGTTCAAAGGACCCGCAGGTTTGTTTCATTTGATGCTCGATTTGTGCATTTGTTTCATCAGTGGATTACATATAATATTATTTATTTCAGGGTGAGTTGTTGGATCCAGCATTGAAGGGGACAATGAATGTTCTGAAATCGTGTGTGAAGTCCCGAACGCTGAAACGTGTGATCTTAACTTCTTCTATTGCTGCAGTTGCGTACAACGGAAAACCTCAAACCCCTGATGTAGTGGTTGACGAGACCTGGTTTTCCGACGCAGATTTCTGTCGGAGAAATGGGGTATGTGCCGTTTCCTCTGATAATGTTTTTGTGTCGTTTGTCTCCCATGCATGGACACTGAAAATAAAGTACACAAACTTTAACTAATCAATGTTCGGTATTACTATTTTTTTGGGAAAAGATATTTTATATTCACTGTTTTTGTTTTTAATTTCCTTTTTCTAAATAAATATAAAATTTTAATAATCAAATTTACAATACACATTTTGAAGACGAGGACAGAAAAGAGCACAAAAAAGGAAAGTTCTGTCACCACTATTGATATTTTCAACCTCTATTTAATACTTAATAAAATTGAATAATTGATAAAAGAATTACTGAAAATAATTGAATAATAAATTAATAAACCGATATAAACTAAACGGCATCGATATTTTCTTAATAAAAGTTAAATAATAATATAATAACATTTTCTTAATAAAAATTAAATAATAATATCGCAACATACTCGGCCAACCTACTCTCAATCACATTTTCTTAATAACAACTGATTAATGAAATAATCCAACAATGTTGTCATTTCCTAAGCTTAAACACTTTACTTAACTAAACAAATGATAAATTAATAATCTAGTTTCGATTTAATCAATACCATTTCTTTTATAATAAAAAGATTTAATAAATTCATTGGTTAACTTGACATAAACCTTTTTATTTTAAAATATTTTTTTTAATTTAATGTCGGTTTAATTGATAAATGCCTTTTAAATAATATAAAATTAAAATTTAAAATATTTTTATGTTTTTTATTTTAAATAAAAAAAAATTATGTTGCATTAAAGTCGATTAATAGCAAGCTTTATTTTTTTAATGTTAATTTGATTTTTTTAATGAATGGTAAAAAAATTCATTTAATAAATAATAATTAATAGTAGACTCTTAGTGAAACAATTAATAAGAAAAAAAATTATTATAGGTGACATTAATTATTTTTTAGCAGAAGTTTAGGTATACCAATTGGCAATAATCTATTAAAATAAGTATGTGTTCAATCCAACAACATTAAAATTTGTTGTGTCTTCTCTTTGATTGCTAAGGGAACATGTTTTAGATTATGTAAAAAATCGTTCTCTTATACATATCAATGAGAACAATTTTTCTCATTGTTTATACGATAGAAACTGTTTTAAGACTCTCGAATGTAAAGAGAACAGTTTTTTTCTTTTTTTCTTTTTTTAAAGAGACAATATTTTTTATCATAATAATAACAGTAAATATCATAAAAGTTTTAGACAAAGTGGTTGGATATTCTCAATAATGTAATTTTGTTTCTCTCATTTGTTATAATTTGTCTAGTTTATTATGTTACCTTGTTATTCACATATCTTGTTATTTCCGATTTATGCTTTAGAAATGGTATAATCTTTCAAAGACTTTGGCCGAAGAGATTGCATGGAAATTTGCAAAAGAAAACAGCATTGACTTGGTTACAATAAACCCAGCAATGGTTATTGGAGCTCTCTTGCAACCAGAGCTTAACACCAGTGCTGCTGCAGTTTTAAATTTTGTTAATGGTAATTATTATTTACATTTTGCTCTAAAATTTTTATTATTTCGATGCACAAGATTAGATAATTGAAGAAAGTGTACCATCTCCTTCATATAGGTGGTGAAACATATAGAAATGTTATTTCGGGATGGGTAGACGTGAAAGATGTTGCAAATGCTCATATTCTAGCATATGAGAATGATTCAGCTAATGGAAGATATTGTCTAGTTGGAAGGGTGACACACAACTCAGTGATTGTGAAGATGTTACGTGATTTGTTCCCAACATTGCAACTTCCAGAAAAGTGAGTATAATTATTTTGATAGTTTCATGATTTTGTGTGACGTTAGAAGTCCTCTGTCGACTAGAGATAAAGTGAATTCATAGTATATAAATCGACTAGAGATAAAGTCAATTCATAATATATAAATGATGGTAAATCTTGTATTACAAGGTGGTTTTGTTTTGATTTATATAATAACGTTTGACCCTGTGAAGAATATTACCAGGTGTGCAGATGAGAAGCTATATGTGCCAATATATCAGGTTTCGAAGAAAAAAGCAAAGAAGTTGGGGATTAAATTTACACCTTTGGAAGTGAGCCTCAAGGAGACTGTGGAAAGCTTGAAGGAAAAGAAGTTCATCAAATTTTAAGCTGCTACCCTTCAAGAAACGTGAAAACCTTCTTAGTTGTTGACTCATCTTCTTATGTTCACGCTTTATGAATAAATTTACTATAAAATAAGACTTCATTAGAACTTGTAATGGCCAAAATAAATTATTCTTGGTGTGGTTTGTACTATTGATAATCAAGTTTCAAACTTGCATGCCATGATTTTAAGCACTATTGCTAGATTGTTTTCTTTTGTACCTATACTGTATGATCATCCAATTAGTTTAGGATCGGATGATCCATACAGTTAGAAACATGCAATAAATCACTCAGAGATCTAATTGATTGGACAAGGTGGATCGAACGACCACCTTTAAACAACAATTAAGGTTGATAATGATTAATTTAAGCCAAAACCATTATTATCAGTTGGATCGTGATTAGGTCAATGTTAATCTAAAACTCATTCTAAAATCTACAAGTAAATATTTAAAGTAGTGAGGTAAGTTGGTTACATTTATTATTGAGTTTGCCGAATCTTTGTTGATTTTAGTATAAGAATACCTTTTACATATAACCTCCTTGATGAATGGTGATACAAACAAGGGATTGGACACAAAGAACTTAGAAGACTTATAACATGGACTCTATAACCAAAAGAGTACCTAAGAACTTTTATTGTTCAAGATTTAAATGGTTGTATGTTGCTAGGTCGTATTGACCATTGATCATCTTTCAACTATAAACAGTAGGAATATGTAAGATTTTGCATAAGATATAAAAAAAGTAAGCAAGAGAAATCCTTTGAAATTAAAAGATAATCATTACAACTAAATGCTAATTACAAAAAGTCTTAATAAATTTACAAGTCCCTAATTCAAATAATTTTAAAATAATCAATTTAATGTAATTCCTTCTTACAAGAAGACTGAGATTGCCCTATAAGATTACCTTCGTCAATCACGTCGCTTGTCTTCTTGGCATCCAACTCCAGTAAACAAGAGAGCATTTGTAAAATATGCCTCTGATACTCAAGTTAGTGTATTGTTTCAATATGATTTTGGACAAACTACAAGATATCCTACCTTTATTTATAAGATTGTTTGATGGGCTTTACACTGTTCATGGGTTAATGTTGCCCAAACACCCCTTAATCACGCTTAGTTATGCTTGTGTAGTAGTAATCATTACTTGTCAGTGATTTAATCACTAACATGTCACCACTTATTTTTTCATATGGTCTAGATTTGTCCGAGGATCGAATACTACTCGGTCGTGATGTGGTCGACTTAGGTGTGGCAAAACGGACTAGATCTGTCCTTGGTCTGTCAAAAATAAGTCACGACAGGTTAGCCTACCATAACAAAATGGGATAATGATATTTTAACAATTTTTTTTAACAATTTTTTGATAATAGAATACGTGTCATTATTTTATTGGTCTGTTTGAATTTATGTTTAAAAAAATATTTGAAACAGACTAATCATAGACTGCCACGTATGCATTGTCAAAAAATTGTTAAAAAAGAGTTGTTAAAGAGATTTTTTCCTATAAAATGGGCAAGAAATTATAACCCGTTTTAAGGTTTTTTTATTAATTTTTAACTTTTTATATTTCAACTTTGTTTATATATACATATAAATAAATATTAAAAATATTGTTGAAAGGGGAGCTTTTCTCTTCAAAAGTTGGTAAAATATTTTTGATAATGAATTAATCGTATGTTCTTTCTTGGAGAATAAAATTGATAGATAAATGCTTAAAAAGATAGGAGAATCATGTTAGATGCATATATCATGTATAGAAAAATGTAATTGCACAAGAGAAAAAAAGACCTTTAACATTTGTTATTTTACACATTCAACATCCAACGTAGCATTGACGTCTTATTGAGAAACGTTAATTTGATGTCGAATGTGTCTTAACAGATGTCATTAGACGTCAGTTTTGACACTAACTGACGTCCCATTTTACTTTTTTTTAAAATAAATTTATTTTTAAAATAAAACCACACTTGAAAATCAGAAAATGTTCCCAACATATCACAAAATTATATATAATGTGTTTCAAGTCATTATAATACTAAACAATCTAAAAAGTATCCAAAACACTAACCTTCTTGAAGGGTTGAAAATGGAAATCACTGAAAGAGAATAGACACAAGCAATGCAGAATGGACACAAGTAATGAGGAGGGAAAATGCCGCCACCAAGGTCCAAGAATTTGAGCATAAGAACTGCACCAAAAGCCAATAAAAACGAATTTTAAACGGTGCAAATGAAAGATAATTGTTTCAAACATAATATAATCGGTGCAAAATGATTTTAAATAGTGCAAAGTGGAAGAAAACTTACTTGAACGTTAATAGTGAACAAGATAAAGCAAAGGAAGAAAATGAATGCAGCGAGAGAGAAAATGCGTAACTGGTGCTCGTGTTCTGGAGTGGGTGAAAATGCAAGGTATTTGATGTTGGTCCCCCTCCCAGCTGTCGTCAAATTGTTACTTCGACCCCCTTTACAGTCGACATCTAAGTGGTAAAAGAAATTTAATATTGGTGCCTAAAATGAGATAATTCCGCACCTTTTTTACATCCGCGGAGAGGGAAGCCAACGTGTATTTAAAATTAGACGTCGGGAGACCTGTAGCCGACGTCCAAAGTCTATAAACAATGAATATTCAGTTTTGGGTGCAGACGATTTAACGTCTGACGTTGAGGGAGTCGACGTCTAAACCATATTTGATGTTGGGGACCTCCTAACCGACGTCTAGAATGCCGTTTTATTTACAAAACTGACATCAGTCATTTTTTCACGTTGGATTTTCTTGCGTTAGACGTTAAACGGGTGACTAGGGATGACAGAAAAATCTACGCCCGCGGATATCTACAGATAAAATCGTGACAGATAATTGGTACTCGCAGATATTTACTATCCTCAGATTGCGAGTAGCGAATATTTTAATACCCGTTTATAAATGGGTCTGGTGCGGGTATTATACTACACATCCCGCAGATACCCGTTACCCACAAAAAATGAAAATAATAATTTAATTTATATTTTATTTAATTAAATTAATTTTAAAATAAAATTAATTTATATTTATGGAGATAGCTTAGATAGATCGATTGTAGAGGTAACTCGATGTCACATACAACTTGTCATGTTGTGGTGTTTCCTCAAAGCTGTGGAGATAGCTTTGTGTCATATACTACTCGAACCTAGGTGAGTTCTAGAATAAGTGTGGCAAAGTGTGTTTGCATGTTCATTTTCATGGTGAAGAGTGCCACAAGGGTTATGGTTTATGGACGCAGCTCGAATGGGATCCATACACATGCTTGGAACCGAATCTGTTAACATCGGGAACCAAATCTATCAAGACTTGGAACTGAATTTGTGAACACTTGGAACTAAATCTGAAGAAGAATGAAATTTGTTCGGTTTTGTTTGGAACCAATTGGAATTGGTTCTGTTTTATTTATTTCAATTAATACTTTTTTTAAAAAAGTATTCATTAAAAAAATTCTAAAATAATTCTAACTCATCTAAATATCATTTTATATTACTTTTAACACAAGAGAAATTTTGCAATCTTACTTTTTAATTTATAACAAAGAAAATCTGTCATATTAGTCAAATTCCTCACAAACTTAGTGGAAAAAGAGGATTCCATGACGGGTTATTATGACAGGTGAAATCCATCTATCATAATACATTGACCGATGACAATTTTGTAATAAAACTAAAATATATTTTGACGTATTTTAAGAAACCTATCATAATAGTTGTAGCGATGACATTTTCGTGATAAAAGTTACATGTATTATGATAGGTAAAAGCCACCTATCATAATAAGTTGGACGCGGTGACGAAATGAAAATTATGGTGAAAACATATTATAATAGATATTAAAACACCTGTTATAATAGGTGCAAACCCATACACAACTCCTTCATTTCATTTCGAAAGTTCATTCTCGAAGCACACCTTATTTTCGAACCCCTATCTCTGTTCTTATTTTCGCACACACTCGTCCGAGCCTCCACACCATCGACGACACGCCTCCACGCCGTCAGCCTCTTCTCTTGTAGGACCATGGATGAAATATGTGCTAAGGTAATTGTTATTTAGACTTGGCTTCTAGTTTGTTCTGTTGACCGGTCGGTCCGGTCGGTTTGATTAGTTCTGTTGAGTTTTGTCTTTTGTTTGACCGGTTGCGCGCTTGTGTTGGTTATATATATAGTAACCAACCCCGCTCCTCTTTTGTAACTTTGAATCATTCAATACATTCAGTTTTCATTCTCACGCTCCGCTCTCTCTTTTCTATCTTTCTCTCTGGGTTTTCTCGAAACGCTCCAAGAACCCAACAATTGGCGCCCACCGTGGGGCATAGTTTCAAGAATTCCAAGAATCAATGGCAACCAAGTTCGACGTAGAGAAGTTCAACGGCTCTAATGATTTCGGGCTGTGGAAGATCAAGATGGAGGCTATCTTGATACAGCAGGGATGTGATGAAGCATTTGAAGGGTGAGTCGACGATGAGTGATGCCATGACTCAAGAAGAGAAGAAGAAGATGGGAGATAAGGCAAGGAGTGCAATCATCTTGTGCCTTGGTGATAAGGTACTGAGGGAGGTTGCGAAGGAGAAGACTGCCGCTGAAATCTGGGCAAAGCTGGAGTCTCTGTACATGACGAGATCGTTGGCTCATAGGTTGTGCCTGAAGCAGCAACTCTTTGCGTTCAAGATGTCAGAATCAAGAACGATAGAGGAGCAGATTGCAGAATTCAGCAAGATAGTGGATGATCTGGAGAATATTGAAGTGAAGTTGGAGGATGAAGATAAAGCTGTCATCCTGTTGAATGCGCTTCCAAGAACCTTTGAGCATTTCAGGGATGCATTACTCTACGGGAAAGATCAAGTGATCACGTTAGAGGAGGTTGTGACGTCAATTCGAACCAAGGAGTTCCAAAAACTTCAAGATTCGAAGGCAACCGAGGAGGGAGCGTCTGGATTGATCTCGGTGAAAGGGAAATGGAAGAAGCAGGCTGGTAAAGAGAAGAAGCTGAATCCGGACGGTACGAAGCAGGTGCGTTGCTTCAAGTGCCAGAAGATGGGTCATATCAAGAAGTTCTGCCCGGAGAAAGGAAAGGGCGGTCGGCCACAAGAAACCGCTGACGTGGTAGAGGCGTCTGAGGGATATGAATCTGCTGGAGTGCTGGTGGCTTCGTCTGAAGATTCTCAAAGGAGCTGGGTCATGGATTCCGGCTGCACCTATCACATGTGCCCGGTGAAGGAGTTTTTTGAGAATCTTGATCAGAAAGAGCATGGAAATGTACTGCTCGGAAATAACAAAGCTTGCCGAGTGCAAGGTGTGGGGTCGGTGAGGCTGAAGATGTTTGACAATCGTGAGATGGTGTTGCAGGCTGTAAGGTATGTGCCCGAACTAAAGAGAAATTTGATTTCTATTAGTGCATTTGATCTTGGAGGTTACACCACTAAAGTTGAAGATGGAGTAATGAGGGTTTGTTCTGGAGATTCTGTGGTTGCCAAAGGCAGAAGGAGGAACGGCTTGTACATTCTGGAGGGATCAACTGTCATTGGTCATGTCTCAGTAGCAAGTGGGACCGAGAATACCGCCCGGCTCTGGCACTTGAGGATGGGACACATCAGTGAGAAGGGTCTTGAAGAATTGGAAAAGCAAGACTTGCTTCTGGGAGACAAACTGCAGAAGCTGGATTTCTGTGACCATTGTGTCTTAGGGAAATCACACAGGATACCGTTCGGGAAAGGGAAACACTCAACTGAACGCCCCTTTGAATATGTCCATGCTGACTTGTGGGGACCGTCAAGAACCTTAACTCATGGTGGAGGAGCGTATTTCTTAAGTATAATTGATGATTTCTCAAGGAGAGTGTGGATTTACGTTCTAAAAAATAAGTCTGAAACGTTTCAGAAGTTCAAAGAGTGGCACACACGGATTGAGAACCAATTGGGGTGTAGGCTGAAATGCCTAAGAACCGATAATGGGCTGGAGTTCGTTTCAGAGGAGTTTAATGGGTTTTGCAAAGAGAAAGGGATCAGGAGGCACAGAACGGTCGTTGGAACTCCTCAACAGAATGGCTTGGCCGAACGGATGAATAGAACCATTCTGGAGAGGGTTCGGTGCATGTTGCTGGGATCAGGGTTGTCAAAGGCTTTCTGGGGAGAGGCTGCTAATACGGCCGTCTATCTGATTAACAGGAGTCTGTCTTCTGCTCTCAATTTTAAAACGCCAATGGAAGTGTGGAGTGGACGATCGGCTGATTACTCACACTTGAGAGTGTTTGGTTCTTTGGCGTTTGCTCATGTCAAAGGTGATAAGCTGGATTCCCGGGCGGCGAAATGTATCTTTCTTGGATACGCCGAAGGTGTTAAGGGATACAGGTTATGGAGGTTAGATTCTAGACCTTCAAAACTAATCATTAGTAGGGATGTCATTTTTGATGAAACAAGGATGGCGATGCACCCTGAAAACTCTGGAAGTGAGAAGAAGATTCTCGTGGAGGTGGAGCATACTACTAATGGAGCTGGCACGCCCGGTGGGACTGAGGAAAACCAAACGGATGAAGGACAAGTTGAAAACGGTCGGACGATAGAGGAGAACCGATCGGATGAATTTCGAACAGACCTTGGTGATGATACAGATGGTATGTCTGGCGAGGGAAGTCATGGAAAAGCTGCTGGTGTTGATTTGAGAAACTATCAGCTTGTTCATGACAGAGAAAGAAGGATCTCTAAGCCAACCAAACGGTTTGGAGAGGCAGATCTAATCTGCTACGCCCTGAATGCTGCTGAAGACCTTAACCGATCGGATGAACCGAGAAGTTATAAGGAGGCTCTTGACAGCAGCGACCGACATCTTTGGCAGGGTGCTATGGAGGAAGAGTTGGAGGCTTTGAAAAAGAATAGCACCTGGAGATTGGTGGATCTGCCGAAGGGTAAGAAGGTTATAGGTTCGAAATGGATCTTCAAGAAAAAGGAAGCTATACCGGGCGGTGAGAAAGCGAGGTACAAAGCTAGGCTTGTTGCCAAAGGCTTTACTCAGATTGAAGGTGTAGACTATCATGAGATCTTTGCTCCAGTGGTTAAGCATTGTTCGGTCAGAGTTCTGATGGCAATAGTTGCTCATTGTAACTTGCATCTTGAACAGTTGGATGTTCGGACAACTTTTCTGCACGGCGATTTGGAGGAAACCATCTATATGAAGCAACCAGACGGTTTCGCTGTGGATGATAGGGTGTGTTTGTTGCAGAAGTCACTTTATGGCTTGAAGCAAAGCCCAAGGCAGTGGTACAGGAAATTTGATGATTTTCTGATAAAGCTGAACTTCAAACGGTGCAATTATGATGACTGTGTTTACACTCTGAATCATGACGGTGAAGTGTTATATCTCCTGCTTTATGTGGATGATATCCTGATTGCTAGCAGTGACAGGGGCATGATCGGTGAGACGAAAGCAAGGTTGGGGGATGCTTTCGAAATGAAGGAGCTAGGAGAAGCAAAGCGGATTTTGGGCATAGACTTTAAAAGGGATAAACCGGGCGGTAACCTTTTTCTGTCTCAGGAGTGTTATTTGCAGAAGGTAATTTCAAGGTATCGGATGGATGAATCAAAAATGGCCAGCACACCGGTCGGTCAACACTTGAAACTTACCAAGGATCAATGCCCAAAGACCGAGGAGGAAAGAAGGAAGATGGAATCTGTTCCATTTTCAAATGGGATTGGGAGCATTATGTACGACATGGTCTGCACAAGACCGGACCTGGCGCACGGTGTTAGTGTTCTCAGTCAGTTCATGGTTAATCCTGGACCAACACACTGGGAAGCGTTGAAGTGGATGCTCAGATATATACGGGGGTCTCTCAGTATTGGATTGTCTTTCCAGAATAACTTTCAAGGTGGAGGTTATATTGAAGGTTTTGTTGATTCTGACTTTGCCGGATGCATGGACACTAGAAAATCCCGTTCAGGATATGTGTTTACGTTGTTTGGGACTGCTGTTAGCTGGAGGTCTACCTTACAGTCGGTTGTTGCATTGTCAACTACGGAAGCTGAGTACTATGCTCTTGCTGAAGGAGTTAAGGAGGCACTGTGGTTGAAAGGTTTGGTTCAGGAACTTGGATTTAATCAAAAATCTGTATGTGTTCATTGCGACAGCCAGAGTGCCATTCATCTGGCCAATCATCAGATTTATCATTCCAGAACCAAGTATATTGACGTCAAGCTGCATTTTGTCAGAAGCATTGTAGAATCCGGTGACGTTCAAATCTGCAAAATTGCATCCGAAGAGAACCCTGCAGATATGTTGACAAAGCCGCTCGCTAAGGAGAGGTTTCTCTTGTTGTTGTTCAGGATTGGGTTTCTACCGGTCGGTCACTAATTGTTTGACCGTCCGTGTTTTGTTTTTTGTTCTTTGAAGCAAGTCTAGGTGGAGAATTGTTATTTAGACTTGGCTTCTAGTTTGTTCTGTTGACCGGTCGGTCCGGTCGGTTTGATTAGTTCTGTTGAGTTTTGTCTTTTGTTTGACCGGTTACGCGCTTGCGTTTTTCTGTTTGCCGGTTTTGCCTGTTGCGCGCTTGTGTTGGTTATATATATAGTAACCAACCCCGCTCCTCTTTTGTAACTTTGAATCATTCAATACATTCAGTTTTTCATTCTCACGCTCCGCTCTCTCTTTTCTATCTTTCTCTCTGGGTTTTTTCGAAACGCTCCAAGAACCCAACAATAATGTCTATCCTAACCACGAAATTTTCTATTTCTCCCCTTTCAATCAGAAGAAGGGTTTAATTAGCACACAATTTTCGTTTGGTCGAGAAAGGGGTTTTAGGAAATAGTAGATACTCTTTTTATTACTGCAATTTGGGAGTTTTCCATCTAGAGTTTGGGGCTCGACCTGTAGTCATCTTGTGTTCTTTTTAGTCAAAATTATTTAATGAATTATGGTTTCAAAATTCAACATTTTGAAAGCATTTTCTGTTTCGGTTCAGACAAGAAAAGTTGCGTCACTTATTCAGGTTGATTGGATCCTTCCAAAATGCAACTTGATTAAATACAACACCCGCTGGTTGTGGGAAATATTTTCAGATTGATCTACTGTAACATTGGAGTGTTTTTCAATACTCTTGTTGAAATTACTTTTACCCTTCATTTTACGGCAGCAATAATGGGCACAGAACTAGAGATAAGGGATTAAACAACATGTGAGAATAACTCCATGTTTCTTCCAAAAACCCTCACTCTTAGCATCTTTTAAAAACTTAGAAATCAATGGTTAAATTGTATAGAACTAAATTAATATTTTAATTTTAAATATTCATATATTTCAAGAAGACCATAACCATGCGATAAACTTGCCTCCTTTATAAAATCTTGTTTTGTTGGACTTTAGCTCTAGCATCATTGTGGAGGACTTCTTCTGAAATATATACGTTATATAAGTTCTTCTACTTTTCTTGAATAGGGTTTATGTCCCCGATCTTTTTTTAATCCTTTTATATTTTAATAATATTTTTCTGTAACTTATAGACATTAATTGGAGTTTCATACTTGGGAGTATGGTCATTGTGGCATCGTGGTTTGATAAAACGAAATATATTAATTAATTATGGAGATATAAGATGTATTAAAAGTTAAGAGAGAACATGATAAATTGTGATTATTATTATGCAGTATTAAAACTTTCTACCAATTTTTGTTGCCAAAGATTCAGCTACACTGTTTAATCCTAGTATTCCATTGTGTTTTGGATCCGAATTGTATCCAATGTAGTGGCCACATCCAAATAGTACATATAATATCTTAGAGGTACCTTCATCAATTGTATTTTGTCTATACTAAGTGAATTATGTACCAACCATCACTTTTTGATACTCGGTGTAGTTTAGTGCTATTTTCTAGACAATTAAAGTTGGTTTTCATATTTGAATATGTGATACAGATGTTATCTTGAAAGGAACCAATTCTAAGGTACCCTCTTAAGTGGTGGACATCACCTTTCTCTCATGAACTGTGATAACAAAGTGCTTCTGATGTGCACCACAACCAATTTGATTTAGTGAGCTTCTGAAAGCAACAAAACCACCTACACCTTGCAGCTGAGACATTTCAAATTTCTTCATCATAGCAACACCTTTCTTTTGTCGAAATGTGTTTTCCCTTTTAGCTTTTGTTCTTTTACTCTCAATTTCAATTCTATTGTATGAAGGCCTTTAAGTGAAGTGAATTTGGAGAATTGTTAGTATTCTTCCTTTCACTTACAATGTATCCCTAAGTTGCTTTTTAATGTTGAAGTGGCATCACATGCTTGTTTTGTAGGAAGCCTTAAGGATTTGCATAAACATTATTAAATAATCTTTATAGTGTTGTTAAATAAATGTTAAAGTGTCACTTTTTTGTTGGTTTCAGTTCATTGCCACATAACGTTAGGATCGAAGTTGGATAAATTCTAAACGAACAACCGAAGAATATGAGAGAAGAATAAAACAATTTATTGAATTTGCTATGTGGAATGTTCCAGATAATAATGGAAGATTTTATTTTCCATGTGTTAATTGCTTGAATGAGCGAAGACTACCCATTGCAGTAATACGACAACATGTTTTGTGTGATGAGTTCCTAAAGAGTTACACCAAGTGGACATGGCATGGTCAATTAGTATAAGTGCCAATAACACATGTGTCTGAAACTAAAGCAGAAGAAGTGGATTTCGTTATGGAAGATGGTTTGTTGGTTTTTGTGGAATTTGGTTTTGCTGGTTTAGCAAGATTGATCAAAGTTACATGGTGCAAAGGCTATAGCTAAAGTATAATATGATATTGTGTGTCCTTTTAGTTTGAATGAGTCTTGATTTTTTGTATTTAATTTGTAGTGTCGATGCCAATTGGACAGCTATGAATGTGGGTATTACGTAATGAAGCACATGCACACAATTATTTGTACAAACATTATTGATTCATGGAATAAGGTATTAAAAAACTAACTAAATACTTATCTAACTGTTCATTACAAAATTTTTTTAACTTAATTATTTTATTTGTAGATCTTTAATGATTCATCTCCAATGGAAACTCCAAACATTGAAGACATTAGAATCAAGTGAGCTTCTTTTATTTTAAGTGTTAGTAAATTGTAGAAACTTGACTACAATTTAGTAGTGTATGTAGGTTAATGTGATATTTGGATTTAATATATAGTTTGATGTACAAATTATGTATTAAATATTATTACACAATTTAATTTTTTAAATGAATTTTATTTTTTAAGTTCAATTGAATTTATTCGTTTCACGCTATATTGATTATAAATTGATTGGATGAGATGATAATATAGGAAATTGATTATAAAATGATTGAATATGTCAAATATAATAATGATTTTTTTAACAAAACAAGTTCTTATGACATACATGACAATGTATGTAATAATAGGTTAATTCTAAAAGCATATATTATGACGGGTGAACAATTACTTCTCATAAAGCACTACATATTATGATAGGTGAAAAGATCTACGTCATAAAGCACTACATATTATGATAGGTAAATCCAAGTACGTCATAATAAATTCGTCATATTATGACTGCTAAGTGAAAATATGTCATAATACGTATTATGACATGTGATAAAAAATGCATCATAATATGTTGAACCTATTATGGCGTATTTTTCTTTTATGTCATAAAATGCACAGACCTATTATGATGTCAAGTCACCCGTCATAATGTCATTTTTGTTTGTTATAAAAAGTGATTTTTCCACCATCACCTCTAAATCTTTTAAATAAAACTCAATACAAACTTCACCTCCAAATTCATCCTCTCTGTTTGCTTCGAATCATTCCCCCAAAAGAACACAACCTTACATTTTATGTTTACAAAGGAAGAAAAAAGATACTTCCTTCCACGTGAAATTAGGTTTCGACTATTTAGGAGAGAAATTTTCCACTTTTTCACTAATAGATTTATCGATGGACAAATCTATCAATAATAACATTTTAAATTAGGTTTAAACCCTTTAGTTGTCCCTCTTTTTGTGGGTTTTTCCCAGTTTGATCCCCTTTTTATTAGAATCCTCAATTGAGTCCTTAAAAGTGCTAATTTGAGTCAATTGAACCCCTGCCATTAAATTTACTTAACGAGATTAAGTTTTTGCACAGGTGGGAGGTTGATGTGTCTTTTTTTTAAAACGTGGCATGCTGAGAGTTGAAACGTGGAATTTGGCAACTTGTTAAATTTTAATAATATGGATTTCTTAGGATTTAGGGTTCAATGAACTTAAATATGGGATTTCATTCACGATTAGAAATTTGAGACGAATGTGGTTGTAAGAGGAATGTGGTTGTGAACCTTGCGCGAAGTCTTTAGTGGAGACCTTATTTGGTTAATTAGGGTTCGTTGTTGTTGAAGATTGGCAATCACGTGAAGTTTCGAAACAGGGAAGTGCGAAAGCAGAAGACGCAACAATGTTGATGGGTCATTCGTGTTCATCTTCTACTTGCAATGAGTGTCGAAGAAAGCATTTGCGGTCTGTGAGCTCTCGTGGAGATGGAGGGTGGAACAGGAATGAGGCTTCACTGATTTGCCATTGTGGAGAGAAGTCTGTGTTGAGGACTGCAAAAACCAGTAAGAATCGAGGCAAACAATTCTGGGGTTGCCCTAGGTATAAGGTTGGAAGTGAAAATGTTGGATGCAACTACTTCAGATGGTGCAATGATTGGGGAATTGAAGAAAGTGTTAGCTGTGAGGTGTTGGAAGCAAATGATGAGAGATTGCTGAAGAGTTTTGAAAATGAAAGTGATAAGAAGATAGTTGGTGTGCAGAAAATTGTGATGGGTCTTCAAAGGTGGATAAAATTTTTGGTTGGGGTTGTTAGTGTTCTATGTGTAATGAACATCATTATATTTGCAATGTTGATGGGAAGGGCTTGAGAATTTATGTGTAGATGTAATGTAGGTCTGTTTTGGTATTAGTTGTAGGCTTGATAATGTTAATTTAGTTCTGTTTAATGTAGAGGTTGCAATGTATTTATGTTTTCTGCTATGAAGATGTATCACTTTCAGATGTTTAATGAAATGAAAATTTGGAAAAAAATGAGCTCAATTGTTGTCTCTGTTTTGGTTTCAATTTTATGTCAGCAGTCGCCCTATATATAGCATAAAATGTGCATAGGACTTGTAAAACAATGCTCAATAAAGGCTCCATCAACAATTGAGAACATATAACTACAAACATACACAATACACAAGTAAAATAATACTGTTATCTTGGGACCTAGATAAACAACTGAAAGAGGAATTGGACTAAGGGCACAATGATGATAAATAATTAATTTTGAATCTACTTCCAATAAAGAAATTTCCAATGTCAAACTGAAGAGTTGTATATTAATACCAAAAAGTATTAATCCATTGTTCATACAAATACCAATAAATAGGATACTTTGGGCAATTACATACTGAAATATAAAGCATTGTTTATAAAACATGTTTGTAATGTATTGCATCAAACTTTGGTCTATTACATTTGCTACTAATAAAACATATAACATTCTTCAACTCTGAAGTGGTTCTTCTCCATGTGGTTGACCCTTAGGCAATGAACTGGGTTGTTGTCCCTCTTCCTGCACTTGGTTTCTCTTCGGGCAACTTTTTCTACTGTGACCCACTTCCCGACATATGCTACATCTCTTCAGTAATTCCTCTTTTGACATTCTGGTGCTACTTTTCTTCAATTCCCCTTGCTCTAACCTCGTTTTCTTCTTAGGACAACCAAACATCTTTCTTTTTTTTGGAGGCATGATATCTGGACATCGGGTTACCTCCCAGAGGTTGTTTCCATTAATGGGATAGATAATGGAGGAATAAATTTCTTGATACGTTGACTTTTGAAAGCATACAGGTATGTAGTCCTCTGCATCTATGTTGAGAAACTTCATTGCTGCCAATGCATGAACACAAGGTATTCCACTGAGGCCCCATTTCCTACAGGAGCATGAATATTTATCTATATCCACCACAAACTTGTCCCCACTTTGGGACACATGTCTGACTTCAAATAGCCTTTGTGCAGATCAGCTGTGAACATAAGCCAACATTAGTTATATGATACCTGGGATAACATAAACAACAAAATACATATCACATAATTCTTAGATACCTGGGAATCCAATTCTTTGTTAGTAGTGCCTCCTTTTGTAGTCTACTCAGTATTTTTGGACAAATTGCTGACTTAAATGACCTTACCCTTAACCTATTAATGACCCATCTCTTCATCATGTATAGTTTGATTTCCTCCAACATTGTAATAATTGGTTTTGTCCTCATATTTACCAAAACACTATTAAAGGCTTCTGACATGTTATTTACCAAGGTATCACATTGAGTTGTGCTTGTGAACCTTGATCTAGACCAAAATCTTTAATGAAGATGTATGTCATACAATGACTATGTAAAATAATCAGAAAGTAAAAGATATGTAAACTGAGAGTGCCAAACCTTGGAGGAATAACTATCAAATGTCGAAAAGCATTTTGGTTCACCTCTTTGATACTTCTCATCTCGTTCTCCCATTTTTGTGGGTGGGTTGTTGTAGTTGCCCTCCACATAAGCTTCTTAAGATTCTTTCTAGGGAATTTCTTCCTGAAGTTGGCATATAAATGCCTTACACAAATATAAATGAACTTTTCCATTTAAATATAAGCTTCTTGAGACACAGTGTGCACAACATATAAATGAACTTGTCCATTTAACTGAGCTAAAGTGACCATATGCATGGCACCTACGTCATCACACAAGGCTTCTGACCTATCATCTAATACAGGACCACATCCGACAGAAAACCACAAATCCTTAAATCCATCGCACCCAAGACTTTTGACTACAGTCACAACAACAAAATAATTCCATAAGTTAGGATCAAAATACATTGTATCACTTTCCCCTTCATACTTCAAGCAGCCGTCATTGACGATCTTTCCACCATGGTAAATAACAACCTCTATATCGTCCATCACACACAATACAATCAAGAATATTCTACACCTACAAATAACCCTAAAACGACAAAAAACACCACTTATTAAAGTGATAATGACGTAACAAATGAACTGTAACTATGGGGGACATAGGGGACCACAAGAGCAATATGCAAACACCACATTTTCAGGCAACCCCAACCCCACATTCAAAAAAGCATCCCTAGATAACAACAAAAACCACAGAATATTAAATTCATATCTATCTATAGTAGAGATACTAACCTTCCACCAAATTCCACTCGAACCACTTCACGCACACGTAGAACGACTTCGCGATTCACGTCGAAACTCCAATCATGAAGCTCTAATGAATTTTGTATCCTCTCCACTAAGGACTTCACGCAAGCTTGCGATGCACTCTCCTCTCAGATTTTTAATCCCAAATTCTATTTGATTGAACCTTAAATCTCATTTCAGAATTCTCTAATATTATATTATTACATTTTACCAAATTCCATGCATAAAGGCCTAAACCAGGTCACGTTTCAACTCTTAGCATGTCACGTTTTAAAAAATTGAAACATCAACCTCCTACCTGTGCAAAAATTAAACCCCGTTAAGTAAATTTAACGAAAGGACTCAATTGATTCAAATTAATACTTTTAAGAATTGAGAATTCTAATAAAAAAGGATCAAACTGAAAAAACTCACAGAAATAGGAACAACTAAAGGGTTTAAACCTTTAAATCATTGATAAATTTTATTAAGAAGTTTTAAATTTTATAATCAATGACAAAATCATTTGACATAAATGAATTATACATTATTTGTCAATCATTTATATTTACTGATAGATTTTTTTCTCTTAATCAAATTTTACCAATAATTTTAAATTTTTTTATAATAAAATAAATTAAAGTTAGATGAAAAAAAAACTGAATGAAAAATGACAACACCACCGCACTCTACCAATAACGAACCATATGCAAGCAACCTGTCCGACAATTGAAATATGGATAATATTCCTATCACAAATAAATTACCCATTCAACTACCAGAACCTTGCATTATTAAACTCCATGGATTTGAAAAAATAACATGACCTTTTGGGATGTCTTTGTGCAGTATTATAAAAATATATTGACATACATTAATTTAAATATTTTAAAAATATTTTTAATATATCAAAATTAATATATTTTAAGAATATGACATATGGACAACATTATAAAATTAACAGAGAATTTAGACTTTTAAACTCGACACCTTTTTTACAGTAGAAAATTGTACAATAATTAACTATTATATGAAAGTGAAACAAATAGTGATATATAGAAAGATATTAATAAAAAATTATTGAAATACAAGAAATAGTTACTTCCACAGGCTAAAAAAGAAAAAAAAATGTATACAGATTTTTTTATAACATTTTCATATAATATATATGTTATTTTTTCACTATTTTATTATTTATTTATGTATTTTAAATTTAATAAAAAATGAAATATATAGGAGGTGAAAATATTATAAAGAAATATCATTGTCCTTTAGAAACAGAGTTACAGTTTAAACTCTGCTTTCAAATATGGAGTAAAGACATAGAAAGTGACGTTAGATGCACGCAGCTAGATAATCCAAATATTTCCTAATAAGTTCAATCACGACTACCCGTACAACTGTTTCTTTTCTATAAAAAAAAATACAGTAAAATTTGTTTCTTTTAGAAACATCAGTTCACCAAAAGTTGTTAGTTTTTTCTATTTAATGTTTGGGTTAAATATGTTTTTGGTTTCTTAATTTTCAATGAAAATTAGAATTAGTTTTTCTTTAAAATTTTAGTTTAATATAGTCTTTAACATTAGAAATGTATGAATTTAGTTCTTTTAATTGAATTTTGTTAGATTTATTCGATGTTTCAAGCACGTTTCATGATAGTATTTGGATTGTTTACACAATTTAACATATTTTTGCGCTTCAATGTTAACTTACTGATTCCAATTTTCACTTAAAGTTAAAGAACCCAAAACATATTTAATCCTTAGTGTTTTAATAAAAATTATACTTAACCTTACATAATTTTTTTATATTTATTTGATATTATTTTTTACTTTTTTAATTATTTTATTCTTATATTATATATCAAATAAATAAATGTAAAAGTATATTATTTTATCATTATTCATATTTATTTATAAATCTTTCATTTTCAATTTTATAGGAATTATTTTTTTTTTCTTTTAAATATCAAAACTAAAATTTGTTAAGCAAGACTATTGAATCCCCAAACAAATCATTCAGATAATTCATCTTTAGAATCACCTTTTCATTTTCCTGTAAAATTTATATTAGACATCACTTTTATTTTCATATTCAACGTAAATTTTTAATCTTTTTGTTTAGTTTAATTTCATACTCGAGATGTATATATATATCGACATAAAAAATGTATTAAAAATAAGATTAATTTGTAATATATAACTGATTACAAATATCATTTTACAAATCAATTTTATAAATTGAATTAGGTTTAAAGTCCACTATTTAACATCACTAAAGTAAATATAGTTTATTTTTTAACTCAAACATCCATCATAATTTTATCTCTACAAAATACTTCAAAAGATAGAAAAAGAAATATATATCTAAATTATCCTAAATCTAATTTCTAATGGATACTCCACATATAAAAAAGTCTACTCTTTTAATTTAAGACGAAGTACACTCATTTCTGATAAGAACAAAAAGGTTATGCTTAAAACTTAATATACAGATAAATATATTTTAAAGTTTTAGAAAAAATATTATATAGAAGTTTTAGCTCAGCGCATGCGTCATTTATACGTGAGCTCGACCCATCCTAATCAAAATCGACATAACTTTTAAATGAATTAAGACTAAATATTGAATAAAATATTATATGCATAGAAATTCCCCTATCAGGAAAACCACGAACGTGACCAAATCTTACATGTTACGGGTCAATGCAAGTATTTGAGTTTCTTTCTGTACAATGTTTCTAATATTTTAAAAATATTGTAATAAATTTTAAACGGTTAAATATGTTTTTAGTCCCTGTATTTTGGGACGATTTTGGTTTTAATCAATTTTTAAACTAAAGTACAATTTAGTCCTTTAACTTTATAAAATTTTGGTTTAATCTTTTTTATCAAAAGTTTTTTAATTTTATTTGCAGTTTCAAACGCGTTTTTCAATTAATATTGAAGCAAAAATGTGTTCAACAGTATAAACAATTCAAATACTATAAAAAAGACTAAAACCAAAGTTTTTTAAGGTTGAAGAACTAAATTGTACTTTAATTTGAAAGAAAGACTAAAACCAACATTGTCCCAAAGTATAAAGACTAAAAACATATTTAATCCAATTTTA
This sequence comes from Vigna mungo, assembly GCA_036885675.1. Taxonomy (NCBI): domain Eukaryota; kingdom Viridiplantae; phylum Streptophyta; class Magnoliopsida; order Fabales; family Fabaceae; genus Vigna; species Vigna mungo. Next base: position 14,965,341 of record CP144693.1, on the reverse strand, counting down.
AATACTAAAAATCCCTCTGAAAACATAAAAAAAAAAAGACAAAATTATCTACTCACAATTCAATAGCAATCTGCAAAGTGGGCATATCATACCTAAAAATTAACCATATATTTAGCTTCTTCCCACCGGACTTTTGGGGTCACATTCTGCAGATGTCAATTTATGTATATCCACCAAGCCACGGCTCTTCTAAATATCACTTTCTTTTATTTTAAATTCAAGTCATCTTCACTGCAAAACTTATACACATACATTCATACGTGTTCTTAACTTTAGTTTTCTGAATTTCATTACCTTATCTTGTTATGTTTTCTTTTATGGAATATTCTTATAGTACGTGAAATTTAATTAATGTCAATAAAGTATATTTTATTTTTATGATGCATGATTTTGTTTAAAGTTCATATTTTTAAAATTTTATATCATGATACGTGATATGCTATATGATACTCCTATTTTAATATTATGATCTGGATATGACACTTAATTGCAAATGGCCCACTAACACAATTCAAATTGAACAGTAATAATACCTTTCCAAATTGAAAACGCAATCGATTTTGGTTCTTTAAAAGGTCACTCCGGGATGAAGTGAACACAGCACAACACAACACTGAACACAGAGAATCAGCTCAAAGCACAACAACATAATCCAGAATGAGCACCGGTGCCGGACAAGTAGTGTGTGTTACCGGAGCTTCCGGTTACATTGCTTCCTGGGTCGTTAAGTTTCTTCTCGAACGCGGCTACACCGTGAAGGCCACTGTTCGCGACACGAGTATGTTTTTTTCTTTTTCGTCGATGATTATTTGTGGTGATGCATTACTATTTGGGAGATTAAAGATTGGGTAATGTGTGATGTGCAGGTGATCCCAAAAAGGTAGATCATTTGCTCAGCCTTGATGGTGCGAAGGAGAGATTGCATCTCGTCAAGGCGAATCTTCTAGAAGAAGGTTCCTTTGACTCTGCCGTTCAAGGTTGTCACGCTGTGTTTCACACTGCTTCTCCCTTTTTCGACGATGCCAAGGACCCGCAGGTTTGTTTCCATTGCAATTCGATTTGTTCACTTGTTTCATCTATGGCTGTATAATAATCTGTTTTTGCTTTGTATTTCAGACTGAGTTGTTGGATCCAGCTTTGAAGGGGACTCTGAATGTTCTGAAATCGTGCGTGAAATCAAAGACGCTGAAACGCGTGGTTGTAACTTCTTCTATTGCTGCAGTTTCGTTCAACGACAGGCCTAAAAACCCTGATGTAGTGGTTGACGAGACTTGGTATTCCGACCCAGAATACTGTAAGAGAAATGGGGTATGTTCCTTTTCCTCTAATAAGCTTTCATTACATTTTACTCTTACTATAGTTTGGCATGGATGTTATCTCACCTTGTTCTTCATGTTTCTTGCTGTTTCTTTTGTATGTTTTAGATATGGTATAACCTTTCAAAGACTTTGGCCGAAGATGCTGCCTGGAAATTTGCAAAAGAGAACAATATTGACTTGATTACAACGAACCCTGCATTGGTTGTCGGACCTCTCTTGCAACCAGTACTTAACACTAGTTCTGCTGCAGTTTTAAATTTAATTAATGGTAATTACTATTTTCACATTATGCTCTAAAATTTCTACTATTTGATTTGCCTGCATCTTGGTTACACAATGTAGTTTTTTTCAACTAAAACTATGGTATGGATGATAAATTAAAATGGAAATATGAAAAGGAGGGTTCATAATATGTTATGAATTTTGAACAAACTATGTTATCATTTTTTTTTTCTGAACAATTGTTAGATAATTGAAGAAAGTGTTCCATGGCTTGATACAGGTTCGCCTACATTTAAAAATGTAACTTTGGGATGGGTGGACGTGAGAGATGTTGCAATTACCCATATTCTGGCATATGAGAATGCTTCAGCTAATGGAAGATATTTACTAGTTGAAAGAGTGGCACATTTCTCAGATGTTGTGAAGATTTTACATGATCTGTACCCAACATTGCAACTTCCACAGAAATGTGTGGATGATAGGCCATATGATCCAATATTCCAGGTTTCGAAGGAAAAAGCAAAGAGCTTGGGGCTTGAATTTACACCTTTGGAAGTTAGCATCAAGGATACTGTGGAAAGCTTGAAGGAAAAGGAGTTTATCAAATTTTAAGTTCTTTAGTTGTACACTTGGCTTCTTATGTTCATGCTTATGAATAAATTTTACTGTAAAATAAGACTTATATCAGAACTGCTAAGTACTGAAATAAGTTATTCTTAGTGTGGTTTGTAAGAGTGACCATTTAGTGTGTCCTGGTAAAGTTCGCATTACAGATTGTATCCTCCTTATACTATATATATTATTACTAGAAAATATCTGTTGCAACTAGCATTATATTTGTATCATTTGTGGCTCTAGTGGAAAATTCAGTTGATAAGTTCAATACTGAACATATGAAAGTAGTTTATATTAAATTTGGGGTACCTAAGTGCGTGTGAAGAAGCATAAGTGTTTCGGTCATGGGTCAAGTTACTCTTAACACTTTCACAATTTATTTCCATTGTCGTCCGTTGTGCTGGGGCGGTATTTGTCAAAAGTATTCTGATGTTTAAATCAGTCTATGTTCAATAAATCAGTAATAAATGTGCATTAAAATCAACCATTTAACCCTTTGATCCTTATTTATAGTTTTTGTCGTGAGTCCGTGATTAGTGATGTCTTAATCTTGGTCAATCACACTCCATTATCATTAATCAAGATTTACTTTAATCTTAACAAAATTAAACTCCGTGTCGTTCGGCTGGGACGGTCGTCTTTTTCGTGTGTCCTGTTATTGGTATATTTTAAACATTGGATTCTTTCTTGTGCTGCCCGTCCTCTCGGTCGTTCAGTACACCAGACCATCTTTTCATGTACCGCCTGACATGTCCGGTCACACGTACAATAAACATGTTAAACATAATACTTTTCATAAGCATAAGTTCAATTGGTCATCAATAACACCGATTGAGAAAAAAAAAGTATTTTGATTAGCCACTGAACCATTGCAATGACATCATAGAAATACACGTAGTTCTCCAAATATTGTTCATAATGTATGTTAGATGTTCGATACAAGTCTTCAAAGATGTGCAGGTTTCATTACGCATGTTTTGTTGGTCATGTTGGGATTTTACTTCTAAGCATTGTGATACACAAATCATGAATGGATGGAAAGCAATTTTTACGTGGTTACGGATCACTATTGTTTCTATGATCAAATAAAGTAGAGTCTCTATTCTATTCAAAATATAAGTTTAGATAGGATTAATCAACTAAATCGTCTTAAGAATTTTACTAAATCAAATAAAAGAATATATAGTAGGGTTATTTTTTTCATAATTAAATTCTTATCATTTATTTAATTCCTAAAAACATATATGAAATTAACTAAACAAGAGTCCATTAATTCGGCAAGACTCTTACTCATTCCAAATATTTATAGTGAAATTCTTTTTAAACATTACGTATTACAAGTGTTTACATATGAAATAAACTAAACATTTAGTTCATAAATTTAAACAAGTCTAAAAAACTCGTAAGTTTGAACTTTGTCCATAATAATAATAATATTAGTTTTGACTTTAACTATTTTTTTTTATTTTAAATAATAATTAACATTTCATTTTAATATAATTATTACAAATCATATTTTATTTAAAAATTATTTTTATAACGAAGGATAAAATAACAATCATCTAATTTTTTCAGTTAAAATGTTTTTCAATTTAAACTCATCACATTAGTTATTAACTTTTTCATTTCCTTACACTTTTCACAATCTTTCTAGTAATTCAAACAACTTGACTTTCACATCTATTTCTCCTCAAATTCACACTCCAAAATTTATTTTCATAAACAAACACAAACTAAGTAACAAATGAATTAATTAAAAATTTTAATTACTGCTTTTGGGGAGATTTAGTCTCAATCAATTTTCTACTTTTTTTTAGGTGAGTTTTTTTCTTAAGGTTAGCAATTACTAGTTTTTCAATCTTAATTGGGATGTTTAACGTCTCATGAAATAAATGCAAAACACTAATTTAACATGACATGAACTAATTTCACCTATACATTCAATGAATTTAATTATTTTATAGAGGATTTCGAAGAAAATCTCTCACATAACTAGTTAATATTGATTTTTTTAAATATGAAGATCGAAAGTAACAATGAATTAAGTGAAAAATAAAGATAACTGAATTTGATCAGATGGATGTGATGATTGGTAGAAGTGTAGTAGAACAACAAGATCACTAAAGTAAATTACAAAACATAAATTAGTAAAGAAACTTGTAACAGAATCAATGAAAGTGATGACCCAAATTACAACAATAAACACTAACTTAGCCATTTTTCTTGTTTGTGATTTTTTCGGTTATGTAGGATTGAGGGACGATTGTCTTGTCCTGACCTGCTCCGTCACCATCACTCACGTCTATGCACGTGTAACATCCAAACCTATGTTTTTTTTGAAGGTCTTAATGAATTGAATTATGCCAAAAGTGTCTTTATCTCGACATCAAACTTATATTTATAGAATTTATGGTAATCAAACATATTAATTGACCATTATTGGTCATTAATGTACCTGTTAATTGTCCATTAATGATCGTTATGCTATTAAATAACTTTTAACTACCTTCAACAACTGTTTACCCTGAACCACCATACCCCATTGGTTGGCAGTTCATCTAATCGTGTACTGACAGACACACCATATAGTATAGTGATGTTTCAAATTATATGATTTATTTCACAATTTGTTACTTTGCAAAATATAAAATAAACCTATTTATATTTTTTAACTCTTTCTTAAACTATTACAAGACTTGAATTCAAATTTGAATAAATTACAAATAACTATCCTAGAAGTACTCTTAATGGTTTCAAAGTTCACATGATCTGAACAATTTATCATCCACCCTAGGTCCATGGTTACTTTGTTCTCCCTAATTTGCTTCTTAATATTGTTGATAGATATATTTGATTCACATTTTCCTCTATGTTTGACAAAGGACAATTAAGTAGTTTTTGTTACATACCCATCTTATTGACATCCATATCATAAAGAAATACTTGACAAAATTGTCTTTCACTCACGTTGTCTTTATTGAATATAATCTTCTACTTTACACTGATTAAGACATAGAATTTATGTACAAAACAACTTTCAGATATCATTGAAAGACATGATTCACCAATGTAAAATTGAATTCTCAATTCTCCATGTGAAATTTACCTTATTATCACGAAATGCAAAACTGAACATTACGTCGTTAATAATTTAAACGATATTAAAAAAACAAACTGAATCAATTTAAAAAAAAAAGATAGAATCACTTTAAACAATTAAAAATAAGAGAATCATTTAAATAAAATTTACTAATAAAAAAACCAATATTAAACTATTTTTTATTTAATAGCTTTACATGCATGTATATATTTCTTCATTCCTATAGGATCGGTCAAATGATTCATCAAGCATTTTCCCATATTGAATCAGGCAAGCCAGATGGTTCTTCAAAACGACAAAGTGAACAGAGCACAACACTGAACATAGAATCAGCTCAGAGCCAAAGAAGAAAACAAGAATGAGCAGCGGCACTGGGCAAGTGGCGTGCGTCACCGGCGCTTCCGGTTACATTGCTTCCTGGATCGTCAAATTTCTTCTCCATCGTGGTTACACTGTTAAAGCCACTGTTCGCGACCCAAGTATGCGTTATTTTTTCCTTTTATAATTTGTTGTTTTCGTGGGTGACGATATTTCGTTACGGTTGTGGTGACAGTGATGCATTTTTCATGTTGAAAATTAAATATTGGATCATATGTGATGTGCAGATGATCCCAAAAAGATAAATCACTTGCTTAAGCTTGATGGTGCCAAGGAGAGATTGCATCTTTGCAAGGCGAATCTTCTAGAAGAAGGTTCATTTGACTCTGTCGTTGAAGGTTGTCACGCTGTGTTTCACACTGCTTCTCCCTTTTATCACGATGTCAAGGATCCGCAGGTTTGTTTCATTTGCAATTCGATTTTTGCATTTTTTATTTCTCTAGGTTGTCTGATATATTGTGTTTTTTTTTTATCCATTTCAGGTTGAATTGTTGGACCCAGCAGTGAAGGGGACTCTCAATGTTCTGAAATCGTGCGTGAAATCGCCAGCGTTGAAACGCGTCGTTTTAACCTCTTCTATTGCTGCTGTTGCGTACAACGGAAAGCCTCGAACTCCTGATGTAGTGGTTGACGAAACATGGTTTTCCGATCCAGATTTCTGTAGGGAGTCACAGGTATGTGCCGTTACTAGCAACCAATTGATGGTTGCTTTCTTTTATTGTTTGCTTTTATCCTTGTATAAATTCTTGGCTCTCCAACACTTGAAACTTCATAGACAGTGTTGCTCAATTAAGAATGGGATCATAAAAACCAATTCATTCTCCATCTTCATTGTCATTATCATCATTCACTTGACCCACTAACCACTCATTGAACTAATCAATGCCATTTGAGTGTAATAAGGTCAATTTCATCCCTAATATTGCATCTATGAGCAAGTTGTTGATTATATTTGATGTAATCCAAATCATGCATTTTTTTTTATCGTCAAGCCTATTCCTCTTTCTTTCTTTTTTTTTTTTTTAATGAATTTGCATTCTGACTACATAAAATGTTAATTAGTTTCTTCCTACTGTCTACATAAAAGTTAATAATGAAATGAGCTATAAACAATAATTGTTAAATGTTCAAATACACTCCAGTTGTGCACCGTTTAGCTACATGACAAGCTTAAAATATTGATTGCTAGCTTTTACAAGTTTGGAGTTGTGCAACCACAATTCTTCCACCATTGAGCTATAAAAACAAAGAAAGTAACTTCAAATTTAAATGTTATAACTAAAAAGTTACTATGCTTACAATAGCTTTTATGAATATATTTAAGTGTCTCACTAGGAGTTGTGGTCTTCCTACTGTTTACAAAAAAGTTCATAATGAAATGAGCTATTATTTGTTAAATGTTCAAATACACTCCAGATGCTCCGATGAGCTAAATATCAAGCTTAAAATATTGATTGCTAGCTTTTGCAAGATTGGAGTTGTGCAACCACAATTCTTCCACCATTGAGCTATAAAAACAAAGTAACTTAAATTATGAATGTTATGACTTAAAAGTTACTATGCTTACAATAGCTATTATGAATATATTTAAGTGTCTCACTAGGAGTTTTGGTCTTCTTTGATTCTTTAGCAAAGTTATGGTCTTCTTTGATTCTTTAGCAAAGTTATCATCAAAGAGCCCACTTCTATCTTAAAAAGGGGTTACTTAGTTAATTTGTTTTTGCACATCATTACTTAGCACCAACCTCTTCATGTAATGGGCGATGGAGTTGGCTAGTCCATTTATTATCAGGGACTGTAAATACATTCTTATTACTTTCAATTTCATTGAAAGACTTCATCATTGTTTTCCTGGTCTTCTCCATTGCTTCATGGATATATCTCATAATTGCGTTTCTTTCCCCATCTACAAGATGAAGACCATGAACAAGAGGAACCATGACTTTAGAGTAAAATCCATATGATTACAAAATGAAGGCATGACCTCCAATGAAGCAGAAAAATGGGAACTTTAAGTTTTGCTGGAATTGAAATACATCTTGGCCTTAATTTGTATCAGAAGTGGGCAGAAATTAGTATCTTACTCATATGTTTTGAAATAATTAAGTTGTCTTTGCATTGCTTTGTGTATTATTATTATTTTTTTCAGGAAAAGAGTGGTGGATACTAGATATGACTGTTGAAAATTATAGGTGCTAACATTGCTGGCAGTAAGCTTTTCATGTTAAGGCTTGATTGAGCAGTGTGGAATGGGAAAATGTTCTAAAAGTGCTGAAGTAAATTTCATGCCCTCAATATTCCAGGGACAAAATAAAGTTCACGTAGTTCAATGGAATATGTTGCCATTGCCTTGTTTAGACATGTAAATTTTAAAATGGAGGCAAAGAATACCAAGATAGTTGACATGATTTGTTCCCAACCAGACACACACACACACACAAGGAGATTATGAATGCTATACTGTTGCTCTTTACATCTGTTAGTAAGTCAAATCATTCAAAGAAACCATTCATAGAAAAATCAAACGAAATATCTCACAAGGACAACAACCAAATAACTTCCAGCCGAAAATGTCTTATATTTTTTGCTTTCCAAAGCATCTAAGTGCACAAATGTTTTTCACTATATAACTAATGTTTTTCCTATCAAGTTTTGATGCTCTAGCCAATGGTTTAAAATCCTGGATAGTTGTACGTAGTGGGCAACTCCAAGAATGCTTTAGCAAAAGTCATGAGTTTCTCAACAAATGCATACAAGTAAACAACAACAAAAGTCAAATACAAGTTTCCGAGATTGGAATTATGTGTCATCTTTTGAATACAAGTCTTTTTTATTATTTTCACTTTTACTGCATTTATATAATGCAGTTTACGAAATTGAAATCCCAAAAATAGCCTTCCAGTTTTAGCGTTTCTAAGGTATTTTTTGGAATCTATACTTTGCAACACTATCCCACTTGTGACAGCCTGTATTCAGCCTGCTATTTGGTCTGATTTGGCTGCTACCTAAAGCAGCCCCTGTAGTGTAGTGGGCAAGGACTGCACTGTCACATTGCTATAGTGGTGCTATAAATCCTGGTTCTAGCCTTATTATGAACATTGACAGTTTGTTATTTAAAACTGCATGACAGTAGTCCGTCTGTTAAGTTAAAACTTCGTTTGATAATCTTTTATTGAAGCTGATTTGTGTAAAGTTTCAAAAATCTTAAATACACAATTAGACCCTCCCTTCTTGCGTACTTTGCCTGTTTTCACAGCTTCATATGATTAAATTCAGTTTGTTTGTAATATTGAGATTATTCACTCTTTATTCACTTCTGATGCATAGTTGCACTACTGAACTAACCTATTTTAACTGCTTCTCTCATTATATACATATGGCATGAAAACTTAATAGTTGCAATATTAAATGCATTAGACAATTGCTACTGAACTGTAATACTTATTTTTATTCAAATGTTGATAAAGTGTTATAATTTGTCATGTATGATATGTTATCATGTTCTTCACATTTCTTGCTATTTTCTATTTATGTTTCAGATGTGGTATACACTTTCAAAGACTTTGGCTGAAGATGCTGCCTGGAAATTTGTAAAAGAACACAACATTGACATGGTTACAATTAACCCAGCAATGGTTGTTGGACCTCTCTTGCAACCAGTCCTCAATACCAGTGCCGCATCAATTTTAAATGTAGTTAATGGTAATTACTATTTATATATTATGCTGAAAAAAATTATAGATTTGCTTTGTCTGCATTTTATTGCACAATGATTTTTTTTCAACTCAAACTATTTTATGGATCAAAAAAAATGAAAAGGAAATATGAAATATTGAAACAAAAATTGAAATGGAATATCAAATGGAGGATTTGTAATAAATACAATCTAAACGTACAATTGTACATTTGACATATGAAATATGTGTATTTTAATCATATAGTTCTTGTTGAGTTACTTGTTACTATTAATATATCCTTTATCTGGCTTGATTATTGTCTAAAGTCAAAAGTTGATGATTAACTTTCGCTGATAGTATTAATTTGTAATGAAAGAAATAACAAAGGATGGCCCAAGCCATATGTTTGAGATTCCTCTCTCTAAACTCGCAATATCAATCAAATACTCCGCACCCACATTATGTCCATCCTTTCCTATTTAACAGACTTGCCTTTCTCTTTCTTTAACTACTTTTTCTCTCTGTAACATACTGTTCACTTCTAATTTGCACCCTCTGCTGTGTTGGCCTTCACGTATGGACCCAAAAGGTTATCTACTGTAGATTGATAGATCCCTATACTATTGCCATGTGCTCTAGGAGGACTTCGACTTTTGTTGTTTGTCCAAAAAAGCATCTTCCCCAAGATAAGCCACTCTTTTGTTGCTTTGCTATTATGTTTTCCTTTTCTCATTGTTGATGGTGCTTCCAAGATAACAGGATCAAAGTCTCTTATAAACATATCAGGTGGCAATGCTGGTTTTGAAGTACCGTCCTTCATTGCTCCAAGATGCCTAAAAACACTGGGTTGATTTGAGCTTTATTGGATAGCTGAATTTTGTAAGTAACTTCCCTGATTCAAGAAATGGACTGTTAAGGACCAAATTAAGGAGAAGAGAGCTTATTGTTGATCCTTTGACAGTGTTACTGCCTATATGGGAGTAACTTAATATGCACTCAATCTCCTATGTAAACATGACATTCCGTAAGTGCGCATCAATATATTTCTTCATGGTTTATTGAACTTGATGGAGATTGAACTTGAGCTTCCTCAAAGCCTCATCATGATCAACTATAACTTGAATCATAGATTCAATTGCCATTTCACCTTTCAAGTATCACATCACCGTTGGTACCATACATCATCTTATAAGGCACTATGCTTGTGGAAAAATGAGATGAAGTATTTCTTGAATTTAGATGTGATGAAAAATCTATTAGTTTGTGCTCAGCTAATGCATGTGTATATATGTATGTGTATGTGTCTATATATGTTTGTTGTGTGTGTGTCTATATATATAGCTTTATGTAAGCTATACACCTACTCCTTGCATGGTTTTCTAGACAAGGAAACTCATGGGCCTAAATATGAAGAGAGTTCAAGTTTTTTGATGAGGAATGCCAAGAGTATTTGAGACTTAAATCTGAAAACTTTCTCTATCAAGGTCAATTTTCATCACTAATGTTGTGTTTGTATCTGCAAGTCCATTGTTTCCGCATTAGTAAACGAATGGATTTGCAATTAATTGTTGCATTTGTTTCCATTTATTTGCACTGATTTGCAAGGGTTGATTTGTAGGAGAGCAAATTATTCCATTCACACATTTTGGAGGAGATTTAGCATGATACATTGTGTATGTTGCTAAGAAAGACCAAAATAACCTTACCTTTTATTTCAAATCACATTGTAATTACTACGTACGTGAAAGATGCAAAGCTATGAAAACAATGGAGATTCTTGGTGCACACATAGTGATATTCTCTATCTCTTTGACTACACATGGGAGGGGTGCCTGATGAATTTAAAACCTCATCAATGTTATGGTTGGGAGGTAGATGTGTTGCATTCAATATAACCTTTAAACATCCACTTGTGTGAGAGTCTCGTGGTCCAGGTGCTAGAGGAGAACGAATTGTGCTAAATTTTCATGGTGCAGCTCGTATAGGAGAAGGTGCAGTGTTCTCAGTCGACACACATGGTTCTTCAAGTGAGAAGACTTTCCAAAATTCATTCTTCCTCATTTACAAGTTCATGTAAACATTGTGGGTGTTGATGGAATCCATTCTAGGGTTGAATGGAACAGATTCCAAACCCCTAGAATTGATTCTGTGGTTGGCTAAGTCAATTTTGTGCCGAGGAAGATGATGGAATCAATTATGGTGCACGTGGTTCTAGTCATGAAATAACACGAAATCAATTCCATGGTGTGTTATATATGCAAGTGGAATTGATTTTGTTTGTTCATAGGGTATGAAAATCACTTCTGTTTGTTCATTGGTATGACAAATCAATTATGGTTGCTAGAGAATCGATTTTTGTGTATTTGTTGAAATGACCATGAGATTGGAATTGATTCCATGCTCTTAGAATATGCAACGGAATCGATTCTATTCTTTCGTATGGGAATCATGGAATCGGTTATTTCATTAATATACTAAATCGATTCTTTCACAACCATAATCGATTCCATCATCTTCCTTGGCACAAAATCGATTCAACCAAACATAAAATTGATTCCAAGGGTTTTGAATATGTTCCATACAACCCCAGAATGGATTCCATTAATACCCATAATGTTTACATGAACTTGTAAATGGGGAAGAATGGATTTTGGAAAGTTTTCTTACTTGAAGAACCTTGTGTGTGGACTGAGAACACCATGCCTTCTCCTCTAGGAGCTGCACCACGAGAAGTCAGCACAACTCCTCCTCTAACACTAGGACAACGAGACTCTCACACAAGTGGATGATTGAAGGTTATATTTAATGCATCACATCTACCTCCCAACCATAACATTGACAATGTTTTAAATTCATCAGGCACCTCTCCCATGTGTGGTCAAAGAGCTGGAGAATCTCATTGTGTGAACCAGAAATCTCCACTATTTTTAGAACTTTGCATCTTTCACGTATGTAGTATTTGTAGTGTATTTTGAAATAAAAGGTATAGTGTATCATGCCAAATCTCCTCCAAAATGCATGGATGGAATAATCCGCTCTCCTACAAATCTATCCTTGCAAATCAGTGAAAACAAATGCAACAATTATTTGCAAATCCGTCCATCTACTAGTGCATAAACAATGGACTTGCAAATACAAACACAACATCAAGGAAGAGGGGGTATCACTCTTTTTTTCATAAATACCTTTTGCTAAACGAATCACAAGGATTTACAATTTGAAAACAAGCACATTGTGTCCTATTTTTCTACCTCAACCCCAAAGCTTTTTGCATGATGCTATGGGTCACCCCGAGTTTGGCCAGGTTGATGATAATGGCTTAGTTATAAGAAACTTCAAGTGTTAGAATGTGAATCATGTCAAATAGAAAAATATGTTAGGTCATCTTTTCCAAAATAAACTGAAAATATATGTACCTCAGTTTTCTCTACCATTTATTCAGATATTTGGAAGCCTAGTGTCAGATCTTTGGGCTTTAGATATATTGTGACCTTTATGGATGAATTTTGCCATTATATTTGGGTTTATTTTAATGTAAAGATATATTTGAAGTTTTGTCCATATTTATGTCTTGCTTTAATGAGATTAAGAACCAATTTGAAAAAATAATTAAAGTCTTTCAAAGTGACAATGCTAAAATGTATTTTCTTGTTGAACTTTCTTCCATTTTATCCTGACAAGGTATTTCACATTAGTCTACTTGTGTCTACACACCGCAACAGAATAGAATTGCAGAGAAATAATGCACATCTCAATGAAATGACACGCTCTCTAATGTTGAATACAAATGTTCTTTACACCATTGGGGAGATGCAATTTCGTTGCTTGTTCTCTAAAGAAATATAATGCCTTCTTTTGAAAATCAGATTCCTCACCTCACTCCAATTTTTTTCCAAATGATTCCTTATTTTAGGTCTTTCCTTAGGTATTTAGTTGTACTTGTTTATAGTCTGTCTAGGTTTAGACAAACTCTCTGCAAAGGCTATTGAATGTGTTTTTTGTGATATTCTCACATTCTTAGATTTATCTATAAGGCTCCAACACAGGGATTGTTGCATGAGGACTGAGGAAATGCTCAAGTTATAGGGTATTGTGATGTAGATTGGGATCCATCACAAGATATTATGTATTCATTGAAGGGAATGATGTCTCCTACAAGAGCAAGATCCAATGCAAAATCTAAATATACATCTATTGCTGAATGATCATTGTCATTTTATCAAGGAGAAGTTGTTATCCAAGGAACTATGTAATGGACTTATCTGCTTTAACCACCAATTTGTATATATTTTCACGATCAGAATGAAAGATAGTTTGACTGGGCATGTGTGTCCTTTTTCCAGAGGTGCTTGTTTGAATCCAGCTTGTGAGAAGACCCTTTTGGTCATATTCTTTGGTATTTCTGTTAGGGTTTAAGGGTACTATGCCAAAGATAACTATGTTCCCTCTCCCTTTACTAGTTGTCATACTAATTACCAAAGCCCAAAGAACAAAATTGAAAGAAATTCAATAACTTCAGCTGAATTTTCATCTTCTTTAACACCGTAGGCAAGAAGTCTATTGACTAAGTTGTTCACTGAAGGAATCTAATCACCAACTATAATTTAGGAAAGTACATGAGCAAAACTGGAGTGTAGTCTTCTTAGATTGAAGACCATGTATAACTTTTCACAATTTATATCGATACACACCAATGAATCTGCCATAAGAAATCACTTTAATTCTTCTACTAATGCCCGAGTCATGCAACCATTGGGATTGGGTTGCTCTCCTCGAGGTGCACCTAGTACTAACTTCGCCAATAAGATCCTCTAACCGGAAAGAGATTTTATTGAGGAAGAATAAGTGTTTTGGGCCCTTTGAAGGTGCTATTGGGTTAGATTAGTTGAAGATAAAAAAATCCATTGAGGATATAGCTTAAAATTGTAGGGAAATTTGAATTTTGTTGAAAGTAGAGATAAAATATGGCACAATTGCTCAGGGGTTGTGACTTTATTTGGATAAACAGGATGCTAAAAGGATTTATTTATTCTTCTCCAAGTGCCTATAAAGCTATTATGCATCATATATTCTTTCATCAGCATCCATAACCCAGTTCAAAATTTACACGATATGATGAATGAAGTTAACAAATTTCATAAAAATTTACTTTATGTGATGTTCAAACCAAGTTGAAGGAAGCATAGATTCATACAAAAGCTTTGTTGAAGTCAAACATTGATTCTATTGTTAGCAGGCTGGGAATGACTGACGACATCAGCTTGATGTGGTACACAGGAAAGTAATCTCAGAAAAATGAGGCATACAGCATCTCACTCTAAGTTATTTAGTTGTCATTGTGAAGAATATTAGTAATTCCTATTTGCTTCCAAATATTTGATTTTTTGCATTGCCGCCCAATTCTTAGATAATTGAGGAAATTGTTCCTTCACCTTGATGCAGGTGTGCAATCATTTCAGAATGCATCTTTTGGATGGGTCAACGTGAAAGATGTTGCAAATGCCCATATTCTAGCATATGAAAATTCTTCAGCTAATGGAAGATATTGTTTGGTTGAAAGAGTCGCACATTACTCAGACCTTGTGAAGATTTTACGTGACTTGTACCCAACATTGAAACTTCCACAGAAGTGAGTATGATTTATTTTGATAGTTTCAAGAATGCTTACAATTCGTATAAATCGTGCAAAAAATAATCCTTGATGTGTTGTACCTTACTGTTTAGTGCTTCATTTACTTGTTTGAAAACTGAATTTAGTGTCAGAAACGCATTGCATTGATGATTTGAAACTATACAAACCTTAGGATTATATTGGCTAAACCAACATAACAACCTTCTTAAAATAAGACTACATCCAACTATCACATTGTCCTAATTTGTAATATCAATCTATTGTAACCTTTGCTCATAAAAAAATATTTTAAGTTGCTATTAATACAAAATACATTCTGTAGAACGGATGGGGGAAAGTAACTCTCCTCTTAGCTGGAGATTGGATATCTAATGACGTTTTCATACGTGAATCTTTTATGCATTCCCTATGTTAATTAGGTATCCTGGATCTGAACATGTATTCTTGTGTATACAATATTGATACATATTCAATTCTTGTTGCATATTTGATATACTTGATGACACCGGAAGACAATGACTAACTTATGTAGAACTTTTTCATTTGGAATTCATTACTGAATTATATGTTCCTGAGATGAGGCCAAGAATAAAAGGTCTTTCAAATATTCTTTTGTATAAAAAACTCATTAGGTTGAGGTCCAACTGACTCTTCATTCTGTCTAATTTTTGTTTTTCATTTGTATAATTACAAATAATTCAAGTTTTTAATTTCCTAATACCGTTTCACCGTGTCAACAAATTACCAGGTGTGCAGATAATAAGCCATATGTGCCAATATATCAGGTTTCCAAGGAAAAAGCAAAGAGCTTGGGGATTGAATTTATTCCTTTGGAAGTGAGCCTCAAGGAGACTGTGGAAAGCTTGAAGGAAAAGAAGTTTATAAATTTTAATTTGTCACCTTAATGAAGCAATTTTGATTCGTGATATCTCCCAGAGGAGAAAACGTGAAAACCTTGATGTCACTTGGCTTCTTATACTCATGCTTATGAATAAACTTACAGTAAAATAAGATATAAATCAAAACTGGTGTTAAGTACTGAAATAAGGTATTTTTTATCAGGTTTGTGCTTGGGACAATTAAATTCCAAACATGCATTAGAGTTAGTATTACAGATTGCATTCTTGTTATAGTATGTTACTAGAAGATGTCTGATGCAACTAGCTCATCTATATATATTTTTTATGCTTGTATAATTTGTGGCTCAAATGGAGAATTCATAGGTAAGGTCTGATTGCTAGTTAAATCTTGTAAATTGTATGAACGTGGGATATTTTAAATTTGGTACACACAATGTGTGTTGAGCATAAGAATTTTAAGTAATCCTTTGCCTTTTGACTTTAGTTTCTTTATCTGTTTCACTTCAGGGAAATTCTTCCTACACCTTCATATTTTGGTCCTGCATACCATGAATATAAAAGTTTTCATTTTTCTCATTCCTGACTGTATAGTTTGGAAGTAAAAAATGAATTTCAGATTATACAATTTAGAAAGCTTTCAGATTTTAGAATTCAGAAGTCATTTTTTTCTTAAAATAATTTCAAATAGAAATAAAAAACTGACTTTATGATCGTAAAATTTGAAAATTATTTTGGTTTTTGAATTGTATAATCTATAAGTTTTCTTTTTTAAGGAAAGGAACTGACTTCCGGATTGTGTAATCTGGAACTTATTTTTGAATTATAAATTATACAATCTAAAATTATTTTTGGTTTCGAGGTTATATATTATGAAAGTCCTTTTTTCAGTTTTGGATTGCACAATTAAGTAGTTTATTTTTAGTTTGTACAAAAGGGAAAAACAAAATTTTTCATATTCATCTAGTTCAGGATGAAAAATATTGAGGAGTATGAAGGACTTCCTTTCACTACCAATTGGTCAAAGTTATCATAATCACGATGCCTGACTCCAAATAACTAGCTCAAAAAAAATATACAGACTAGAAAGAAGTAATATAAAACTAGAAATAGTTAATATAAAAGAAAGAGTTTTTTTATTTAATTGATTCAAAAGAATATATCCATTCATTTATATATAAAACTCAAACCCTGAATAATAATATAAGAGATTTCTACAATATATAGAACTTCTAATAATTTAATATTTTACCAACAACTTTCAGTAGTGCATTTATATTCAACTAACAACACTCCTCATCAAAAAATGAGAAAAGACTTTTTGTAAATAAATATGTGTATGGGACGTGGGAAGTAGTTGGTGATAAGGTCATTATCCAAATTCTCTTTAACAAAGTGTCAATACATATGTATGTGTTTGGTAATATCAC
Source organism: Vigna mungo (assembly GCA_036885675.1). NCBI lineage: Eukaryota > Viridiplantae > Streptophyta > Magnoliopsida > Fabales > Fabaceae > Vigna > Vigna mungo. The sequence continues at coordinate 14,948,111 of CP144693.1, read as the reverse complement.
GTTGAACTAGATTGTGAACAATGTTAATACTAACTAATTATTACAATAAAGAATCATAGGTTTTTCACATGCCACTTTAAATTCATTTATAATAATTCTCATCCATAACAATTCACACACACCTCTTGTGTCATCACTATACACTTCCATTTTTAATTTTTCATTTCTCTTGAATAATTATCTCCTTCTTAGACTTGTTTTTAAATAATGAAGGATTTTGTTTAAATCTTATAGATGTCTCTTCTTTGAGTCATGCATGAATTAAGTAATGACACTCACATAGGCTATATCCAGTTTGGTGTGAGATAAATCAATGAGCTTCTCAACAAGTTTTTGATATTAACCTTTATTCATAGAAAAACTGTCCTTCATCATTCTCAAATTTATGGTTTTGTTCTTTTAGGAACTCGAGTGATCTTATAATTAATCATAGATGTTTTTTTGAGAAGATCAATATTATATTTTTTTTTTGAGATAAAGATTCCTTGCTTTGAGTAAGCTACTTCTATCACAAGGAAGTACTTCAATTTTCCTAGATCCCTCATTTTAAATTGAGAACAAGTTTTTCTTTCTATATTTTTTTTAGTGTTCATCATCTCCTGTAGCAATTATATCATTAAGATAAACTAAGAGTAGTGTAAGTTTATCTTTTAGAGAATGCTTAATGAAGAAGGTATGGTCACATTGATTTTGTCGATACTCCATAGAGATCATAACTTGAGTGAGCCGACCAAACCAAACAGGAAAGACTGTTTGAGTCTGTACAAGGGTTTCTTTAACCAACATACTTTATTCCCTTCTTCAATAGGCCTAAAACTTAGGAAAATTTTCATATAGACTTCTTCTCCTAATTTTCTATGCAAGAGAGCATTTTTCATATCAAGTTGTTGCAATTTCCAACCATAATAAGCTCTTAATGTGAGAATGATTCTAATTACATTCATCTTTGCCACTAAAACAAATGTCTTCTCTTAATTAACATAAGTTTGAGTAAATCCTTTAGCAACTAACCTTCTTGTTGCTTTGTAACGTTTTATCGTGCCATTAAATTTATACTTTATATTATAAATCCAAGTGCATTCTATTACCTATTATCTAGTAGACTATTAACAATTTTCCATCTTTGGTTCTTTTCTAAGGTATTCATCTTTTCGTTCATGGCTTGAACATAATTCTTATACTTCAATGCTTCTTGAACTAAAGTAGGGACTCTGATTACATTAATGGTAGAGAAGAAACTTTGGTGCTGTATAAACAAAATGAAAAATAGAATACTTGCTACAAGATCAAGTTCCTTTCCTGGGGCAAGTCAACAAGGTAAGGTTCACAATTAATCTTCAAGGGATGTGTGGGTTTTTTAAATTCTTGATAAATGATATCTTTTTATTTATTTTTTTTCATAACAGGACACTTACCTCTTTTTTCATAAAAATAAATAAATTTTAAATTTATTTATTTATTATTATTATTATTTTAGTTTTAGAGAATACAATTTAAATAAAATAGAACATATAAAAGAAATCATTTATTTAAAAATTTTAAAAATATGAATATTATTAAAAGTATGAAAAAAAAAGATGAATGTGTAATAATTACTATGTAGATAATTTGTGAAGATAACAAGTAAATTGGCCTCTCAGAAAGAGGTCCCATCGTCATGATGAGTCATGCCTATGAGTGGAAGAATAGTTCCACTTCTTCTTCTATCTCACAATACAATCCTCTGACTTATCCTTAACACGGAAATTAAGGCTAAGGAATAATCTGGAGCAACGCATAGACTTCTCAGAGGCTCATCCTTTTTGCATGTCCTGAATCCTACCAAGAACGAATCTTGAAAGTTACATATAAAACAAACAGTCATGCTTCTGGTGCCACCAAGGGCCAGGTAATTCAATCCAATCTCTCTAATTTCTAACACAAAGAAAGCACACTCTTGTTCCTTTATTGGCTCTTCCATATGACTCTTCATCAAGATTTTTGGCTACTGTTATTCTGTTCCATGCCATCTTGCCTCCACTACACCTTGGATTCTCTCTTCCCTTCCATCTAACTTCAATTTTAAAAAGGTTTTTCCTTTATGCTTAGTGCTGTATTATTGGAAAGAGAATCCAACTGGGTAGTCTTTACTTTGCTCAAATAAGCTTCTTCGGGAATCTTTGTCACCCCAACATCTAAATTTGAGGAGAATAGTATTCCACATAATTCCTGGGCAATTGTTTAGTCAGATATATATTCCTTGATCAGGACCCCTCAAAAATGAATTCTTTTGACTGTTTTTTGTTCTAGGTATATGCTTCTTTGCATATATTCCATATTAAGTTTGTGTGCGTCTGTTTTACATAATATATTGGGAAGTTTTTCTGTGTTCTATTTCATTTTCATGTCATAGTGGTAGTTAATTTCAAATGGATGTTGCAGACGCACCCTTTTGTTGAGAGACTGCTGCTGATTATTCGTTTGGGGTGCAGAAAGAAAACATGGATGATGGAAATGCTGAGCTTTCTGATAAGCTTTCAAATAATGTTGTATTTTTGAATCCAGAGTCATCTAGCAGTTTTCAGGCTTCAGCATCTGTGAACACAGTTCCTGAATTATGTAGGAGTAGCAGCAGAACATGCACTCACACTCACACTTGCAACCCCCCTGGCCCTGATGCTGCTCACACACACACATGCTATCACACTCACACCCAAATTTTTGCACCTGAAGATGATGACCACAAGGAGCACACCAACTCCAAACCAAAAAGGCCTTCTGGCAACCGAGAAGCTGTTAGGAAGTATAGGGAGAAGAAGAAGGCACACACAGCATACTTGGAGGAGGAAGTTAAGAAATTGCGTTTGGTGAATCAGCAACTAGCGAGAAAACTACAAGGGCAGGCACTTCTTGAAGCAGAATTGGCAAGGTTGAGGAGCATTTTGGCACACCTAAAGGGGAAAATAGACAGTGAATTGGGTGCTTTCCCCTTTCAGAAGCAGTGTAACTCTTACATTCTGAAAGAAGGGGATGCTGGTTTGCTTTCTACTGCAAGGACAATTGGCTTTCAGTGTCAGAACAAGTTGCCATGCTTTCATCCACATGCAGGATCATCATCCCAGGTCAACATTTGTGCATATGGTAAGTCCGTGAGTCCATGGGAAGGAAACTGCCAACCTGAAATTGTAGATTGTCATGTTGATGCAAATAACTTGACCAGTACTGAAGGACAAACTGTTGAGACAGTGGATAACTTCTTGTCATCTGCATCTCAAGAGTGATGGTTTAGCCTCATAAATGTCTTTCTCCTCGATTGCTGTCACTGATACTAGGTAAGATGATGTACATTTAGCTAGTGTTACCTAGAAGGTTTGTTTCTTACATCATAAAGGGAGTCATGAAGTTTGCATTCTGCAATCTATAGGATATGTGTATATATATAGGGAATGTATATTTAGAGATTTGTACAATATGTATGCTAGCACACATAAAGTAAGTGTTCTACTTCTTGATAAACAGATTTTGTTGTGTATTAAGTTAATATTGCTAAATAAATTAATACTTCAAGTTTAATTTTGCTATTAAAAACTAATATTTTTTCCTATATTTAATGATGTAAACATAAGATATTGGATTTATTAGGATTGGCTGCTGTATAAGCATTTCATCATGTGGATTTTCTCATTTGAGAAAATTCATAGTTCAGTTTTATCCTTTTTCAATCTTCTGAACCATGGATTATAACTGAATGACTGATATGAAAGACATGTATGTTGAGTTCACGTATGCATCATATGATTGGAAATAAGAAAAATGAATATTACCAAATTCTACCTTCAAGAGTAGCAATTTCTTAACCTCCAGCATATTCTAAAGATAAGCCTCGAAATATTAGGTTGCAAGTTAATTAATTTAATGTGTAAATGGATGTTCTCTTATATGTTTTTAATTTCAAAGAATAAGATTAGACATTTTACTGTTCATAGATCATTCTTATGAAAGTAGGAATAATGTTTCTTGGTTTGCCTCGATATCATTATGTTCTTGGATATGTTATAAGAACTAAAGACAGTTGAATTCAACTTATTTGTATATAAACTTATATTTATTTTATATTAATTTTTTATTATCTGATATGGAATTTTGTTTCTATCCAACGTTAATGTGATGAATAGTCAAATTCGAAATTCCTAACATACTTGACCATTTTCTCGGGTTGGTTTAAACAATAGTAATATCCAATGTTCGAACTTTTTAAATTAATTTAAAAATGAAATGCGAATCTTAATAGTTTATAAATGTTAAGAAAAACTATTTAAGTTGTAACATTTTATTTCATGAAGACTTGTCTACATCAAATCAACGATCTCTTAAGGAATTATTCTACACCAATAACCTTTCTAAAAATACAAAATGTCAAATATGGATAGACAATCATCATTGCACTATTACTCAAATTTTGCTAAATGTTATCTCAATTAAGCCTACTATGTTTTCCAAGTATCAAGTTGTTGCTTGAAGAAGAGATGCACAATTAATGTTTCAAGAAAAACATTTAATGCATTTATATCCATTAATGTAGACAAATGCAACATGAAGAAAAAGACCTATAATGTTCCAACAACTAACTTGTGATCCAAACAAAATCAGTTTTAGCCGAGAGTAATTAAGTCCAAAGAATACCCATATTGTACTTTACAACATTAATATGCGTAGTAGGATACTGAGTCAAACCATTGGCTCGTCCAAAATTCGTTTCTTCTTCAAATTGATCTCAAGGGTCTATATCATCCTCCCCTTCTAACGAACTCTAATCCATTGTCTAGACTCAACATGATTGCATTGTTTCGAAGGTCAATTTTTAACCTTAGCTAAGGGAGAGATCCAATGGTTCAATGCTTCAATAATTAGTTAAACCATTGGTACCTATTTTTCCTTAAGTATAGAAGTCACTATAAAAGTACTTATTTCTACAAGAATATTTCTTTTTACAACTTTTAAAAATCCAATGAAAGGGGAAAAGACTGAGATTTTTATTTTATTTAGGAAGGATTGAACTCTAACAATATACAAGATAATCTACCTAACTCTTTATGGTGCTTTGTTAGCGAGTAAAAAACATATCCAAGCATAACAATAAGGTAAATGCTACCAGAGTTAGCTACTCTAATATTTGAATATCTTGGAATCATTAACAATAAGGTATGTGAGGATGTGATAGCGATGTTTCGTTTAAGATCATAACGAGTATCGTGTAGTATAGAAAAGGTTATCAAACTCAATAACTCAATAGTTTACATGACATAGTAAGACTTTACTTTGTATGAGAACAAATAATTTATAGAAATAACAAACTAATTCAATATTTCAATAATATAATTAAACAAAATAAGTCCACAATATTATGTACATAATTTCATACAAATATTACATAAAAAAAATCGTAAAATGAAGAATCATATCACAGCTTAACTAAAGGAAATGTGAACCATAATTGAAAGACAAATAAGTTTACATACTTTATGCAAGGTCGTTTTACCTTCTGAAAAGATCTTGCAGGACGGCGAATATTTATAAAACTTGAACAAAGCATGGAAATATCATCCATAGTACTGAAGAATGCTAAGTTATAACAAAAACCCAATTCATATGCCGTGAAGCAAATAACCCATATCAGGTTTTGTGCTCCATTTTCTTTTACTTGACTGAGCTTAGGTCAACAACTTAATGTGATCAACTAGACAAAAGGACAACCTATAGATATAAACAAGCTTAAAAGTTAAAACGAGTACACATTCTACAAAAGCAAGCACTTTCAAGCAGGTAAAGTGTCATCCTCGGGTGCATTTCTACCCATCACTGATTTCATTATGCAAACTTCTAGACGTAAATGTTAGCGGTGTTTTTTGACAAAGAGCTTGCTTATGTCTTCTGTAACAATGTTTTGCCTGAAATTATAAAATCAGAAATCAATGAATACACACACATATATATATAAAGAATACACAAAAGGGCATTTCAATGACGATAATTTGAAGAACAGACAAACTAGTATCTCACCTAAGTCTGCTTTAGCATTGCCCGAAACAAAACAGTAAAAAAAGAGAATAGGATTTTGGAATGATTATCGCTCATCATATGCATCTCGAACAGATACATCTCGCATGTGCAGATGATATACATTTAGCATATGCAGATGATCTGTAGCATGTCTGGAAGAAGCGATAGTTTCATAGTTATAAAATCTAAACTGACTGGTCCGACCATAATGATATTTTTAAATTTGAACTTTTAAATCAAATTGCCTTGAACTTTATTAGCCATTTCATATATTAGCACTTTATTATGATAAAAACTTTAATTTTAGGTTAGAGTTGTCAAATTATGTTAGGCATATATAATACACTTTTAATTTTACTTTAGCTAATGCAGACTAGATCAACCAAGTAAATTAGTGATCCTCTATTGGCCCATTGATCCAATGTTTTGACCAGCTCAATGACCAGGCCCGTTTTCACGACACTTTCTCATCACTTATAATTTTCAACTTTTCCGGCAAGCATAGAACTCTAAGTGATAGGACACCCAGTAGCTAAAGAAAGATCCAAGACAGGTTCTTGAATGATCTTACTATGAACATAGTTGTTCTTCCAATGTGGTAGGAATAAACTCTAAGTGGGTCGGACTCAAAATTGGCCCGCATCAAAATTTTAATTTTTCTTTTTTCAATTCAATCCAGTCCGAACCCGTGATGGGTCAGGTTGGTTCACGGGTTCCAACCCATTTTGACAGAACTAGGAAATTCTGTGTTGATGACATCTGTAGATCTCAGGGAGTTGTTGCCATTTGAGCAAAACTTCCATTTCACCAGCTGCATTTCTACGGGTATCAAGCAACTTTTCTGGAGTAAATTCCAACATATACCTTAGGTAGCATAGGGGGTAAAGGTTGAGGGAATGGCACCACACTCACGGCTGGTTTGAGTAAGGACACTTGAAAGACGGTGGATGCAGTTGCGTTCTGGTAGGAGTAGTCTGTAAGCAACCTTTCCAATTCATTCCACCACTTCAATTGGTACTACAACTGACCCTTCTGCAGTATTCCCATTAATTGCCACAACCAAATAACCCACATCTCCTTTCTGCAATTCTGTGATCAATCTTTTGAAAGAAGTAGCAGTGGTAGACAGAGTTGGATCTCCTACCACTGTGACTTGATTATCACCTCCACCAATAGGGAGCTTTAATTTGCTACAGTCAGCCTTAACCTCCTCCAAACTAGCTAGCCACTCAAGGCCTAAAACTACATTTGCCCCTCCTATATCAAAGATGAAGAAATCTCGACAAATTTTCAATCCTTGAATTTCCAACATCAAATTTGTGCATTTCCCTTGGCATTTTAGTTTCCTCCCATCACCTACTTCCACCACATATGTAGGAGTATCTACATATGTCAACCCACACCTTTTAATCAAATCTTTCGAGAGAAAATTATTGAAAGCCCTGCAATCTATCATCACAATAACTTGTTCCTCACCAATGCATCCCCAAACCTTCCATGATTTCTTGGTTGTAATATCAGCCAAGGTGAACATAGACAGCTGCATTGAATGGTGGGCACTACATCTAAGGTTGCACAACCAATTAGTGTGGTGGGTATGTACATGGGAAGTCACAGGAATGGGCATTGGTTTGCATGAAGTGTATCTTCTTCAAGTACCATAAGGGTACTTCTAATATGGGGCTGATCTACAAGGGTGGAATGTTGTCCACCCTTGGAAGTTATTAGAATTTTTACTATGGTGGCAATCAGTGAATAGGTATGAGTATACTGTATACAATTGGCAACTCGTTAGTCAATTGGAAGATTACTTTGCATCTTACAATTTCTGTCAACTATTGAAATAGAGAGTATGATTCTGAAGGCATGAAGGAGAAGATTTGGCAGAAGGGTCTTGAGTCTTAGTGCCATTTGCTAGGCCAAGGGCTAGGTCATAGCATTAAGTATCACTTCATTTTCACAAAGGAGAGGATTGAGCTGTAGAAGATTGATTCGAGGGAGAACCCAGGGTTCACAAAACCTATTCTAAGCAGTAAAGTGAATAATACAGTGCAAGACTTTATCTTTGCTTCCTTTTTTGCATTGTTCTTTCATCACTATTTCTAGGTTCCTAACAAACACACTGCACAAGGAGGGCTGACACTCCAACTGCAAAAAGTTGTTAGAGAAAACGCAGCAGCAGGGCCCGAGTGATCATCAGAGGAAGAAAAAAGTTTCACCAGAGGCAATGACGGCAAACCAAATATATACAGGATTCACAAAAAAAAAAAAAAAAAAAAAAAACCTTCTCTAGGGACAATGAATCCACCAGGCAGGTAATTTTGTCATGTTGCCCTTGTTACTATGATAAAATAGAGAACACATAAACATTGGACTGAATACCCTGTATCCAAATCTACAACTTACATGAGTTTATATAGATTCGTTATATTTATTTAGCACGATCAGAAGATGTATTGTTGCCTATGAGATAAAAATTGCATTACTATAATAATAAACAATGTATATTATTCTGATTCTCAACTGCAGCCGACAATTGTTTAGATGAGCCAATCTAAGAATACTGTGTAGTAACATCTTATTCATTATCTTATTTGTTTTTTAATTACTAATTTTGTGAAATGTAACAGCAGAAAAGCCCTATATTTGGAAAGGACAAAATATCTGAGGTCTGAAATTTGTATATCTAAAAGATAAGCTACTTGAAGAACAACTTGCACATGAAAATATTGTTTGTACTAACCTTATATAAGACCTACTAATAATAACATCAAAGCACGTTATTTAAACTGTTTCCCTGTATCAAAAAGTTAATTATTTTAGCTAATTCACATCCTAACCAAGTAATGGTAAAGGAACTATAATAAAAGTTTCGAACTCCAAAATAGAAAATTTCCAAAGGTTCAAATTCAACACCTCTCTTATTGTTGCCTATATCACTTAAATATCCACCTGCTTGAGGAGGAATGAAAATCTTATTTTATTTCTGTTACCATTAATAAAAGATTGACATCAAGCATTTTTCAAAGTTCAAAGTTGCTTAAGAGAGTGCTTAAGTTAAGAGTGGGGTATTTGAAGGCAAAGGATAGGAAAGCGAAATCATTTATTTCGAAATTAAGACTTATACATTCATATAACGATTAAATAAAGATCAGGACATTAAATTCATGCTAATCTTCAATTTTAGTTTCACCTTAAAAAATTATTAAATTAGATGATATTTATATGTTATAAATGAAAAAAATTACCATCTCTTACCTTTCCATCCAAAACCCAAACTCCCAAAAATACCCACATAATTTCTTTCATACAAGGTGATCATGACTTGAGTAAATATGATTTTCACAAAGAATAGTTAAGAAGCCAAGATTGTTGTTAACTGACTTACTTCTACGCAAATGATTCCCAAGATAAGACACTTCTTTCTTGCCATTGCCTCTTTTACTAGCAGGGACGGGTTCCTAACCCAATTTTTGGAGAATTCCACCTATGGAGAAGAGTAGCCCAAGATGGTTTTTAGGGATTTACAAGAGGCCGACTCAAGCAAGGCCTATTTACCAAACAAGTTAGGTCAAATGATTCACGAAGGCTAGGCTTTAGGTAATTTAAAGCAAATAATTATAACTAGTATAAGAATGTCATTATCATTATTGTATTAAATTTTTCAATAATGTTTTGAAATTATAAATTTGTTAGAATATTTAATTTAAATGCTTAAACATGCTCAAACCTACGTACAAGTTTACAACTATTGTTCAGTAGTTTGCTAGCCTGCTTAAAAGGGTTCACTTTAAAGTAGGCTTCTAGACTAAAATCTCCCCATCGTCTCATCAAAACTAAAATAACAAGTATACAAAAACAATAAAAAAGTGAAAATGCAAGCATTAAATTCATGAAATCAATATCCAAATTATAAACAGAAAGTCACATCTCATTAAAATTTAATCTAAGTGCATAACGTGCAAATTCAACTCAAGTGACCCCATGCATCAATTCAAGATCTACTAATCATTGAAATAAAATTTAAAATTAGACAAATTTAACTTCTAAAAACAAGTAAGAACAAATGCACAAATAAGTAAAAAAGCAGACCACTATCTGTCAACAAATGAGTACGAACCTTCCACTGATCTGTGGTGGAAGTAGCATACCACCAGAAGTTTCTGGAACATTCCTTGAATGAGGCAAGTTTCCTCTGGGAAGTTTACTACGAACAGTGGAGGATGCCATTCCATTTGAGTCTCTCTTACGTGAAGCATTTTCAGCTTGAGCTGCGGCAACTCGAGAGAAGTGGTCACTAGCACTCATCAGATCTGATGAGACAGTGGGTGCATCCAAAAGAAGAGAAGCATCAGGAAGTTTCTCAACTAAAGTTCGAGATGAGTGAATTTTATTTTCTAGTTGCTGGTTTGACGCAGATCCAACTTTAGTCCTACATATTAAAAAAAAAAACATTCATATTGAGACTAGAGGACAATGATGATCAAGAAGGGTGAAATTCTACAATAGTTTATGTTGTTGACACTTTGCATAAGACTCCAAAATCACACAGGTGTGAACACTGTGCAGACACATATAAAGCCTGCCTTTATCTCTCGATCCTCTTTTTTTTTTTGTGTTTTTCAGGAAAGTGGAGTTTTTACAGATCTAGCTCATTGATGCAGTTATGATGGTTCTTTATGTTAATATGTATCTTATGCAAAAATCATGAAAAAAGTATACATTACATTTTTTTACAAGAGAATGAAACTATAATTAGAAGAGATACATGGGTAAGATCTAAGAATAACAAAATGGAAAAATAAATTGAAAAATATAGAATTCAAAACAAGTAACTACTCCACTGATTTAAGATTTTAGAAGAGGTTAATGAGCAATTACTTATTGACTTAATCATCGCTTGAATGGTTATATGTTTCTAGATTTGTGACACCTTTTACCAAAAAATAAAATTTGGTAGTTTTTTTCATAAGAAACCCATTGTACAACATCCACACAAATAATTGGGAAAAAGGTAAAATAAAAATCAAATTATATGAGCAAAAACAATTCGTCATGCTGTTCGCCTAATCTCCAATGAGAATCGTATATCATGAATCACATGATACTTACTACTATGGTAAAACCCCATAGGCACAAGCTAGTCGATTAACCTCCAATACAATAAAAAAATGTGTGCGAAAGAGTCAAATCAAAAGACAATCAAGTGTCTACAACCAACCAATACATCAAAGCAATAATACTTTCAAATATAATGAACAATTAAAGAGAGACCTAAAACAGAGCATAAGTTTGGGATTGCTTTCTCTAACCTCAGACCTCCAATTTGTGATCCCAACATTCAAAATGAGATCAATTCTTTGCATGATAATCACATTTACGACTTGATAAATTTGCCTAAGGATAAAAGAGTTTTGAAGGCCAGTTGGATTTTTATGGTGAAGCAATATGCTAATTCTACATCTCCAAGGGACAAGGACAAATTAGTGGTGAATGATATTGGACAGAAATAGGGTGTTGATTTCAATGAAATTTTCTCACTTGTAGAAAACATGTCATTCATTAGAATTGTGCTAAGTATAGTTGTTACTCTTGATTTGGAGGTTAAGCAAATGGGTGCGAGAACAACTTTCCTTCATGGTAATTTGGAGTAAGATTTATATGAAACAATTTGATGGTTTTCTTGTTAAAGGCAAGGAAGATTGTGTGTGTAGGCTAAGAAAGAGTCAATACGATTTGAAGTAGGCTTCAAGACAGTGGTACAAGATGTTTGAGTCTTTTATCTGTGATCAAGAAGATTACAAAAGGACTACTTCTGATCATTATGTCTTTGTTAAAAAGTTCTCTAAAGATGACTTTATTATCTTGTTGTTGCATATTAATGACATTCTTATTGTTGGAAAACATATTTCCATAATTGACCGGTTAAAAATGACACTAGGTCAGTCTTTTGCCATTAAAGACTTGGGAGTTGCTAAAAGGATTATTGGCATTAGCATCTCACGTGATAGAAAAGAAGAGAAGATTTTGCTATCTCAGTAGTGCTACATTAAGGTGTTGTAAAGATTCCATATGGAAAACGCTAAAGTTATGAGCACTCCTCCTCTTGCTACTTATTTTAAATTGAGTGTTAAAGAAAGTCCTTCAACTGAAGTTGAGAAGACATATATGAGCAAAGTTCCTTATGCATCTGCAGTGGACAAATTAATGTATTGCACATGGAATTGGTACAGTTAATCGATTTTTGTCAAATTCAAGTAAGAGCATTGAAATGCTATAAAATGGATTTTGAGGTCTTTGTGGTAGTAGTGATTTGAGGATTTGTTTCGGAGGTGATAAACCTACTTTGATGGATTACTCAAACTCAGATATAGCTGGAAACACTAATTCTAGAAAGTCCACTTCAAGCTATTTGATTAAGTTTGTAGAGGGAGTTGTGACTTGGCAATCAAGACTGTATAGGTGTGTAGCATTGTCAACTACAAAATTCATTGTCATTATAGAAGAATGCAAGGAGTTGCTATGGTTGAAAAAAATTCTTGCAGGACCTTGGTTTTGTGTAGAACAACAATCCATACAGATACAACGGTGTTGATTTGGTGACTAAGGCACTGCTAAGGCAGAAGTTTGACACTTGTTTGAGATCATCGGATTGGTTGTTACCTCCACATAGTTGTGAGGGGGCAGATGTGTTGGGTTGGTCTCCCAACTGTCTAAAAAGTCCAATTTAGTCAAGCCCACTTTTGTCTCACTTAACCTATGTGAGAGGGGTCTTCATCATAGCCTTTAGGAGAGAAAAGAGGGAGAAAAATTTGTTGACAGATTCATTGAGCCACATCTGTAAAATTATGATTCCCGTTTCATTCACCATTGGATCAAGTTGAAACTTTGTCAGAAGGTTCACAACATATGGTACCTCTTTTTGACTGTTGGGATTATCATTCGGATGTGGTTAGAGAAATCAATCCTGCATTGTTGCTCTATTTTAGGACTCTCTGTTATTGTTCATCATATTTGAGAGCAATATTGTTTTGATGTATTAGTTGATTGTAAACACTTACTTGTGCTTTCAATTTGATTTTCTTGTACCCGTATCATATTAGAGCTTGATCAACTGGCTTATGCCCGTAAGTTTTTACTTTGAAAGGGTGTTTACTTCTCACATTAAGAGAGTTTTTCTACATTAAAAATATTGATGTTTTCTTTTGAAATTATTGTTACCATTGTCTATTGTTGTTGCACCTCAAAGATTTTTGCAAGTCTGAAGGATTATTTCCGCTGCATACTTTAGTATGTTAGGTTGTGTTATTGTTTCCCCCATCAAAGTAGTATCAGAGCCAATGATAAATCTTGGTGCCTGGCTCGTACGAGTACATTATGGTCTCTATATCAAAGTCTTCCTAATAATGGGTTTAGGTAAATGTGTCACATTAAGATGAAAGGCAGTGCTAAAAGGGTACTCATGATTGGAAATGCTTCTGCTCAAGAGGGAATATACCAATGTGAAAGGGACTCATCTTTGAAGGGAAGATTGATGGGAATCTAAGTGTTAGGCTTACGTCCCACATTAGGTAGAGATGAAAAAGTTAAGCACCATATAAAGATGAAGACCTATAAACCCAATGCTTTAAGGTTTTGGGTTGGAGATGGTGTCCATCCCTTAGGTGGGTTGGACTCAGGTCTCATTGTTGTTGTGTCTCTTCAGTAAATTCTCCCCTGGAATGATCCATCACACACAACCCAAGAGACCATGTGAAACCCAATTTGCCACCATGTTGTGGTAGGTTGCCAAAAGTTTGTCACCAAAATCCAATATGATGCCACCATGGTTGTTTCTTTGATAACACTAGTTACAAAACCAGCAATATGCTATTTAGCCACCAATATATATCACATTCTATAAATAATCTCTTCTTAATCAAATCAAATGACAGTGGAAAATTAATTATTCAGTTTATTTTATATTTTCTCCTTCGTTATTTGTTACAACTACCAAATTGAAAGTTGTGAATATGGGTCTGAATGGACAAGTTCTCAATAAGTACTTTCAGAAAAAAAAAAATCAAAAGAAAAAATGAAATGAGATTCTTCATGATTTAAAATTAGTGTTTTGCATAAGCTAATTATAGAAACCCTCTCATATAGCTTCTCTAAATTCTTATCATCAAAACAAATTTATCCAAGATCTCACACCAACTAGATATATGGCCAAATTGTAGTATATAAGGTGTAAATCTCACCTTGTTCATCAGTTTTATAGGTCTCAGTTAATCCTAAATTCACCTTTTAATATGATATTAAATTATATCCTAGCAAGGTTTATTACGCATGTAATGTTACTCGCTATCTAACACTTGAGAAAGATACAAGGGAATTACAATGAATTTGAGTGTGTGTTTCCCTGTCCTAAGATTTCATATTTATAATAACTTTGGATACATGTATGACAGAGAAGAGAATCCGAAAAGATACATCTAAAAATTAGGTTCAGCACAAAGCACACAACACCTTACAATAAATCCTATTTAAGACTATTTATTCTAACACTAACTATCCATAGATATTTAGTCTGGTGTTCAAGATACCACATCATATAGCCAAATTATATTATATAAAGATTAAATCTCACCTTATAAGTAATTTTTATAGAGTTGAGTTAGGCCTATAATTACTTTCTAATTAATAGAAGGGTCATATGATAAGATGGGCCTAAAGATGCCTAAAAGAAGGAAAATTAATTGGATCAAGGATCTTATATTTAATTCCCTAAAGTTACATGATGACATTTAATTGTCGGTATCTCTTAAGTGTACTCTTCTTTACTGTAATCAATCAATGAAAATTGAAAATGTTTATCTTCTACCTTTCGATGGTTATTCACTGGTAGTTTTTCTTAGTTTTACAGTATCTTCGTCACTTCCTATCATCATCAGTTAGATGTTTCCACCCCACCTATTTCCTAGTTGTGCTTCTATTAGGGAATTCTCGGCAGCTATCACTCCCCACCCGTGCCTTCAGCTAAAAACTGGATTAAACCAGAAAGTTAACCATAAACAATTGCCATATATGTCAAGTCCCAACATTCATCTTTTAGTTCAAATAAGTTAGCAGGTGTAAGAAGCAAAACAAGTTCTTCCCCGAGATTGCGTTAAGCCCACACTAATTACTACGTTTTTCACTTTTCCCATAGCAAGAGTTCCGAATTCCTTTACCTCACCTTCTATACCCCTCATATGATTTAAACTAACCACTAAACCAATTCCACGTCTAACTATGTAAACCATCCCAACCACTTTGCCTTATTTTCCTTTTACTCTTCGGTTTGGATTCTACTACTGTCATACTATTGTTCACTACTGTTGCTATGCTTTCAAGCAATCCACATCACTCTGATGGTCATAGTCCCTTCTTTGTATATCATTGTCCATTAAATAAAGTAGAAAGTAATACAAGAATTAATAAAACTCCTAATATTAACAGTTAGTATTCTATTGACTCTAAACCTAAATATGCCAGCCACAACATTAACAATTGCGAATGAACACAGAAAAACTATTGGTATATTGCCAAAATAACGAGCTACTACAACTCTACGGAAACAAATGCTGAAATGCAAAACCTTAAAAAAAATCATAAAGCAATAAGAATAACTTTAGTGAAGAAGCAAAAAAAAAAAGGAAATTACTGAGAACGAGGAGGAGGAGGAGGAGGTGGTTGGGGTTTCTCCTCTTTCTTGCGTTCTTCTTCAGTGGGTTCTGGAACATCGTCGTCTGAAGAGGAAGCGTAATCAACCAGCGACATTTTTAGTCCGTTTGAATATTTCTCTCCGTCTTCGCCGGTGTTCAAGTTGCGGTGGCTATCAGCCGTTGACGGGATTTTTGGTTTCTTCAGCGGTGAGGATTGCACTTCCTCTTTGTAAAAAATTTTCATGTAAAAATAGCTCACCATTTTATTCAAAAGATCAAATATATTTTTAATAAAAAAAAATTGGTGTATAATTAAATAGCGCGTATAATATTTTATATAATGTTTTTCTCTTTTCTACTTTTGTAATTTTTGTCTGTCGTTCTTAATAAAAAAATATCTGTCTTTGATTTTTATGAAATTTTTATTAATATTTCGTCCATGTCATCTAATTGTATGTGTATTTATTTTTTATAATTCACACTAAATTTGTATATTTTATTTTTTTTTATCTTAATACATTCTTTTCTCATTTTAGTCTTTTACAAAACAAAATGGTTTGTAGTGATTATTATTTGTTTATTTATTAAATAATATTCTTTATGTAATTTCTATCAATCAATCTGTCACAATATATAATAAAAAAAATGTGTTATAAGTTATTTTTTTAAAGTTACCTTAAATATACTATTTTATTTACATATAATAAATAACTTTCCTGCGACTATTTTATTTAACTTTAATTTTTTTTCAATATCTCTTTTATAAAAAGTTAGAAAAGATAATCAAAATATTTTTTCAATTTTATTATTTTATAAGTTCTAATAATAGTATTTAATAGTGACTTACATTATTTTTTAATTTTTTTCAAAAACGTGAACATGCGTGATTTTATTAGTACTATTTAAAATAAAATTCATGGTCGATATTAATACAATTAATTTTGTTTTTATAATTCTTCTTAATTTCAAATTTGAATAATTTAGAGACTTGTAGGGGTTTATCATCTTTCATTAAAATAAAAAGATTTTATTCTTGTAATAAAAAGTATGTAATAAGTTTATTCACACTCAAATAAAAATTTGTTTAAGATTAAATATCTGAGGGGCTTTTAAAATATTCTTAAAAGATGTTTATTCGTTAGGTGGATGTTATGATTCAAATGTTGTTTGGAGTTTATAATTTAAGAGTTTTTGAGCTAAGATTGGTTTTACAAAACTTAATAGTGTTTGATACAGAAGTTAATCTGGTTTGTTCATTTTTAGTTCAAAATCTTGAGTATATCTAATCTAAGTAGCCTTTAATTTAAAGATTTACGTTAAAGTGTTTGCTCATTCCATGAAAATAAGATTGTTTGAAATAGAAATAGCAGTTTCGTTATCAAAGAATACTTCAATGTCTCTTTCTTGCTTTATATTCAAATCTACTAACACTTATCTTAACCATAAAACTTGATTTACAACAATACTAACAATGAATTTAAACATTGTTGTAGATTGTGCCACCGTATTTTTGTGTATTAGGTGAAGGAGGATCATGATGGGTCAGAGATACAAAACCCGACTAGTTGTCAAAGGATTTCGGCAAAAAGGAGTTGACTACACTAAAATCTATGTTACAGTTGTAAAGCTCAATACTATTATATCTGTTTTAAGTATCGTTGCCAGAGAATGATTGTACCTTGAACAACTAGATGTGAAGACTACATTATTCTTCTTGGAGACTTAAATGAGGAGATTTACATGCATCAATTTGAAAGCTTCTTAGAAGAAAGAAAAAAGAACATGATGTGCAAATTAAAGAAAAACTTGTATGATTTGAAACAAGGTCTAAGACAATGGTATAAGAAATTTGAAAACTTCATACACAAGGAAGGTTTCCATGAGTGTAATGTTGACCATTGTTATTTCTTCAAGAGATATAAGTCCAGTTATATCATTTTACTACTTTATGTTGATATGTTAGTAGCTGGTTTAGATATGACTAAATTAGAAGCTTGAAGCAACAACTATCAAAGGAATTGACAAGAAGGATTTGGGTCTAGCAAAAAGGATCCTTGGAATGCAAATCACAAGAGATAAGCAAAAAGGTATTTTGTAGTTACCTCAAGGATAGTACATTAATCGTGTTTTGTAAAGATTCAACATGAGTGACACCAAAGGAGTTAGCACACTTCTGGCTATTCATTTTTGTCTGTCTAAAGAATAGTCCCCTCAAATGGAGAAAGAAATGGAGTTCATGGATAAAATTTCATATGCTTCAGCTATTGGAAGTTTGATGTATGCGATGGTTTGTACTAGGCCAAACATTGGTTATGTAGTGGGAGTTGTTAGCAGGTTTATATCAAATCCAGGTAAAGCTCATTGGAAAGTTATTAAATGGTTTTTGAGATATCTATGAGGCATTACAAATAAGTGTCTGTACCTTAGCAAAAGAGAGTTAAGAGTACAAGGTTACATAAATGCAAACTTTGGAGATGAAATAGATCACTGAAGAAGAACCACGAGTTACATTTTTGCTATTGGTACTACAATTGATATTTGGATGTCACAAGTACAAACGATTGTTTCTTTATCCACTATAGAGGTTGAGTATGTAGCAGTAATAGAAGCTAGTAAAGAATTAATATGACTTCAATGATTGTTACTAGAGTCGGGATTCATCCAAAAAATGAGTGTTTTCATGGTGATAGTCAGAGTGCAATAAATCTGGCAAAGAATTCAACATTTCACTTTAGGAAAAAACATATTGAGGCTCATTTTCACTTCATTAAATCTTTGCTTTTAGATGAGGTGCTAACATTAAGAAAAATTCTTGAGAATAAGAATCCAGTAAACATGTTAACAAAAGTGGTAACCATTAACAAACTGAAATTGTGTTCAGCTTCAATTGGCTTGCTACAATAATATATTATAAAATATTGTTGTAATGATCGATGTGTGAAGATAGATTAAAATCAGTCTTCAAGTAAGAGATTGTTAGAATGTGTTTTATCTAATAAAAATCAATGGGGAAGATTAAAAAAATCAACAAATTAAATAGAAAACAAGTTAATATATAAAAGAAAGAAATAAATAACAAAAGGTGTGGAAAAGGAAAATAAACTGAAAAAAAATTTAAACAGTAGAGAAGAAATAAAAAAAGAGAGAAAAGTGATATTGTAATTTTTATTTTTTATCAATAAATATTTGCAGTATAATTCAAAGAGTTCTATTTTGAGGATTATTATTCCACATTTATATTTTCTTTGATAAATCTAATTTTAAGAGAAATTTTGCTAAATTTCCCAACAACAATAGTTTGATTGTATCTAATTTAGCAACAAAAGCAAAAGTGTTAAAAAAATCATCATTGAAAATTTAAACATAAAAAGCCTAGTTTTATGTTTTCTAATTGAGCCATAGGGATTCGACTTGATTCTGAATACTCACTTCACACCAATCAAGTTTCTATTTGTGGATCTTCTCACTAACTTTCATGTTTCATTTTTTTCAATCATTAAAAGTTTTTTTTTTTATTGTTGTAATCCATTTCGAATCCTTTTCTACCTTCTAAAAATCTATTGGTTCAAGCACAACCATATTACATCTTTGCTAAATATTAGAAAATGATCTCATATCTCTAACTAAGATGGCATCTACTAGCTCATTTTGTCAAGTTGAGATATTGAAACTTGATTAGGAAATTCAACTACTTGTTTTTCATCCCAATTCCACTATCATTCTCCATGAAATGAGCGTCTCTACTTATCAAAATTTGTAAGCTTTAGAGGTCGAGATACATCCAATAAAGATAGCAGATTCTGCATTTTTGTCCAACTTATCTTGTTTTGTGTAAAAAACATAAAAGAAACATAAGCAACCAAATACTTTAAGAAATCTAAATACTTTAAGATATTTTAGAAAGGATTTAAAGCCATACTAAGCTTCATAAAAAGTTTTTTCCTATGATAACTTTGTAGGAAGCCTTTTAAGAAGGAAGATTGCAGTATGTGCAACTTCTGCCCAATATTCTTTTAGTAAAATTTCCTAAAACATTAAACATCTAGCCATCTCCGTAATGGTGTAATTCTTTCTCTTGTTGACTCCATTTTGTTTTGGAGTGTATAATGAGTTGATGTTCAATCCCTACTTCTTCACAAAAATGATTAAATTGATTAGAGGTGTCCTTGTCATTGCCTAATATTAATGCTTGTATTTTATGACTACTATCCATTGCTTGAATTGCCATAAAACACCAATAACTTTTGACTTTAACCTAAGAAAATAGATCCAAAACATTTTGAAGTAGTCATCAACAAAAATAAAAAAATACCTGCTACCATTGAGTGATGAAGTGTTGTGAGGACTAGCCACATTCATGTGTATCCATTGTAGCTTCTTAGTAGCTCTCCAAGTTGATTGCTCAAATGGAAGTCCTTATTGCTTTCCTTATTGACAAGCTCTACATTCTATAATTTTAGATTCAAGATATGGGAGGCCTTGAACTAATTCCATTATTTGCAAATTCACAGCATTTACATAATTGAAGCGTCCAAGCCTTTTGTGCCAAACTTCGGTGAGAATGTAGATATGTATAAAATTCTTAACCTAATGGACTAATGGAAGAAATTTGATAGTTAAAAAAATTGATACTCCTTCCCTCCCTCCCTTTTTTTAAATTTTATTTTATTATTATTATTATTATTATTATTATTATATAAATATATATTTTTTATTCCTTTATGTTAAAATTAAAGTTTGAAAATTTAGAAAAAAACATGTTCTTATATAATTATTTTTTTAAAACAAATTTATTTTTTCAAACGGAATTGGGTGTTGACTCTTGAGATGAACTTTCATTTTTCTTAAACCTTCCCTAGAACTTTATGTTAATAGTTTTTAAGAGTCAAGGTCTAGGATAGATTAAATACTTCTTTCTCTTTTTATCTTTGGATGGCAAAACCGTAAGAGAACTCTAGTTTCCAAAGCAACAATGTCTCAGGAACTAGATTGGATAAATGCAGAGCATGTTTCCTTCGCTGGCCAACCGGCAATATTATTTGTTACAAATCTTGCAATACAAAGTTGGTGACAGATTGACACCAGATGAGTTGAGAGAATGCCGTGATAGCAAGACCCATTCACATTCTAAAGAACACGACTACTTAAGAACGATTGCTGCGTTCCTTAGAGCCAGGTATCTTTGAACATACTCATTAGGAAGAGATCTGATGATTTTGAAAACCTCAGTATTTGCGTACCGAAGATTAGTTCTAGGATCATGGTAAGGTGCCTGCAGCATATTAATTATAATTAATTAAAGAGGTAAAAGCACATTCCACCAATATATATGCATAAATTCTTGTGTTAGCATGCAGCCAGTTCAATGAACTGAATACTAGAGTATGAGATCGCAATTTGACAACTTACAAAAATGAAATAGACAACACATCGAATATTTTCACAAAATTCTGTATAAGGCAGTCGAGAGTCTTTTTACATATATACTAAGTAAACTACTGCATACAAGAATAACTGTCATTTAGGTCTTAGGGTAAAATTTTTATTACACCACATGGGCTACCAGTAATGATCGATCAAATCATATAATTGTAATTCAAAAAGAATAATAAAGATCACAACATACCTCAAAGCCAGTAATATCACAAATTTTCTTGCAGGGATGCATAGAGGGAGGTGACTCAATATTGACATCTGCAAGATAATCCAAATTAAAAATATAAAAACTAAAATTCGTTGGCACAAGGATGGCATACGTATACGTAAGTGGCAAACATACATACTGTTGAAACAATCATGAGAGATAATTCTCTCATTCATTCATATTTTCCTTCTCAAATGAGGTACATTTATATAAACAATTTTAACACTTATACTTAAAAATAAGAAACAACTTAAAAACGGAAAATAACTTTAAATATTTAAAACTTATTCCTAACTAAGTGCAACAATAATTTAAATTCAAATTCTATCTTCAACACATACAAATAGCCAATACTGAAATACATTACATAGCCTCCGAAGAAAAACAGACATAAGTTTAATTGAAAGAGAGATTTAAGTAAACTGGAAGAATTTGCATTAGTAAATTTATTAAAGTACAAGTACATATATTTACATAGACTTAGTAGCTTTCACAGACTAGAAGATAGAGAAAGAGAGAATATACAATAAACTGAACTGTTATTTTCTATTCAGTTTGATCCGATTACAAAAGAGAGTATTTATAGGATGAAACTAACTCTAAGCTGTCATTAGCAACTGACTAGCTTGCACACCAAGCTACGCTGATTAGACAGCTCAGTATAACTACCTGCAGTTAGTAAAAACAGATACTAAAGTAACTGTTAAAAAATAAACATGACACTCACTATGATAGGATTCTTCAATTTCCCATGGTGATTTTCATTGAACCTTAACTTTTAAATAGATGTAAATTGGTGATTTTCATTGAACTTTAACAACTTTTAAATAGATGTAAATAGGACCTTGCACCAAATACAAATAATAAAAACTAAAAATAAAATATCAACTTACTCAAAATAAAAATTCTTTAATCTATCTCAGTCTTATATAATGAAAATAAAATAAACTACACATAAATAATTAGAAAATAAAAATTACCTATCCCTATTTTATCTCTATTAAAATCAAACTAAATATTATTAGACTCAAACTAATAAAATAAGATTCAAACAAAATTATTAATAAACCTCTAAAATTTAAGTTTATCCCAACAATTATGACTGTAAACTATTTTATATTCAATCATTGTTAGTTTTCATATTTTTTGCAAAGAAAACATCTAAATTAATTTCCTTGGAAAGTACAATCAATGGGAATAATAACTCACAATTGGGTTCATCAGGAGGGTAGTTCTGGTAATTCTCAGCTTGAATTATCTGCTTCAGATGTTTCCAGTGCCTGCCTCTGGCTTGGCCTTTAGGATATTTCTCGTACATTTGAACTTTCTTAAAACTAAGATAGCTTGGCAACACAAGCTCTGCATCCACCACCTCTGTCTCCATTTTACCCTTCATTAGCATAGTAAACAAACTGTTAGACCTCTTATAAGGAAACACTAAGAGGAGAAACCAGTTTTAATGTTTTGCAGGGTCTACAAAACGTAGGACATTTATTGTAATAATTATTCACAGTTTTTTAATTAGGTTGGCACTTTTTAATGTTGGTTAGAGGGCAGACATAACTGTTTTTAGGCAGTTATGGGTACTGAGAGAAATAGGGAAAGGGGGAAAAGGAAAAAGGGTATCGGGAACTAGAAAAGAAACAGGAAAGGGAGAACCAAGCTCTCGGCAACTTGGTATGTGTGTATTGTTCAAGTGTGTTTTTTTTCAGTTCAGTGTGTTATGTAATTCTGGTATTCCAATACCTATTCCAGTGAATTAAATTCAGTGTTTTAACTTCTATACCAGTTGGTTTCTATCACAAACTTTCTTCATTAACTTGAAACATTATAAAAAATAACATTGCAGCAAAGAAACCAATAATCACAAGGTCTTAAAAAGCAAAGCACCATAGATGTCAACAACCTTTACAGGGAAGTTTTGAACGGGAATATAAAACCAAACCAAAATAAACTGGCAAAATAGTTTGATTTGGAAAATAATTTAGTTTTTGGTGAATGGTTTAGGTTCAGAACCAGCTATAGGTCAGATTAAAACAAAGTCAAAACCAGTTTATAACATGAGAAAACTGGGTTTTCCAAGTGAAAACAGGTTGTGAACTAGCAACGAAGAATATTTCGAACCTGTTAGGTATAGTTGTAAGTTTCAAGTTTCAAAAAATAATATTTCAAAACAAGACCTTTAAAACAATACAAAAATACTGGTTTATTATTCGTATTCTTTTACAGTTGCCTTCTTAATGTTCAAATCCAAACCCCAACTTCCCTCACTCTTTGATTTCCCATTCGAGGGCAGAGACGGCCACGCAAAACCTTTATGATTTTTTAACTTTGCATTTAAAATTCCAGGGGACTACCCACAAATCGATTTGGTACTTACGGGTTTATGTTAAACAGTAGGAATTGGGATGGGTCGGGAGAGGAAATTAAAGAACCAAAACCTCGCCGATTAGGTGAAAAATAGGAGGATATTGGTAAGGCTCTGAGCAAGCTGAAGACTAGCAACAACATTTTCAAAAATGAAAACCAAAAATGGTTGGAAGTGAAAATTCAGTTAAAACTAGGTTTGGTTTTTCAGATTTCCAAAAGATACCATCCTGAACAGCGCCTTAGTCATTGGTGTGCAAAGGGGTTTTCTTAGTCTTAACCCTATAAATGTAATGCAATCGATCAAAATTTTCTTCAACCAGACGATATTTTTGTAATAAAGTTAATAGGCTTATCAATAGCTGACGAAGGCGAACGGTGGTAAGCCAAAAAAAACCGCCATCTACACGGTTTAAGCTAGGGACAACAAAATATGTAGGTGAGTGTGAATTTTGTGGGTCTCGACAGTGGCAACAAAAAACTGGAAACAGCATTATAAGATTAATAAAAAAGAAATGCATATAACAACATTCATGAAATAAAAAAAGAAAAACAGAGAACTAAATTCTGAAATCTTGAAAAAGCAAAGCTCAAGAATATTGAACAGATGAAGAACATGAACAGTCACATTGAGAACAAGAAGTGAGAAAACAAAAACGAGAACAGGCGATTAGAAATGGAAGGAAGAAGAGGACTGAAAATTAAAAGAAGAAACCTGTTATGGTCACCGGAAAAGCTTGCCGGAGAAAATACGGCCGCTGCAGCTCAGGAGGTGACCAGAAATGGTTCACCAGTTGGGAGGTTCAGAAGAGAGAAGAGGTGAGAAACCCTAGCTTTCCCAGTGTCACACTTTCACGAAACGAACGACACAGAGAAAATGCGTGGCTAACTGATCATAATACAGAGCCGTCGTCCACCCCCAAAATAATATATATATTGACTGTTATTTTAATATTGTTTTTATTTAAAGGATATATTACAAAATAATATATATATATATATATATTGAGTTTTAACCTATTAAATTAAATAATATACCAAAAAAATGAGAACACAAAATGGGGAATTGCACTTGTATATTTGCTAGTTAATGTAATTTTAATATTATTACTATGTAAGGATAATAGAATTTTTTTTCTTAATTTTTATTTTTGAAATATTATACCCAAATAAAATCACTGCCAAAGGTTTTGGAAAACTTTGTTTTGAAAGTAATTTTATATATATATTGATTTAATTATTGTATTTGCTCAAAATAATTTTATTTTTGTGTATACTTATAAAATAATAATTATTAATTTAAAATACTATGAATTAATATTAAAAAATTTAATGACACCATAAAATCAATAAATTAGTAAATTTGTTACTGTTAATTTAAAAAGTATTATTGAAAATAAGTATTATTAACGTAAACATTGTGTTATTTTTCTAGTTCAGTTGTCTTAAATTAGTTTATTAAACTCACTTGAACCTGTCTTTTAAATTGATAGAACTTTCTTTTTTAACCTTTATTTTATATTATATAATATTTTCAATAATTGAATCTATTGGTATTATATAAGGATTTATCTGCAAGAGCTTATAAACAAAGAGTTAAAATTTAAAAAGAAAAGGGAAAAAAAAAGAGAGCAAAGATTGTAAATGTTATTTTTTGTTTAGTTCTTATAATTATATATATTTTAGTTTTAGACATAATTTTTCTTTTCATTTTTATCCTCTATTAATATATTAACTATTTCAGTCTTTAAAATTACATTATTTTTCACTTTTGCATCAGGAAAATTTTCCAGATTGTCAGCATTTCGAACCCCATCTCAGATCACTGTTCCGATGTAGTTTTCCTCATCCCAATCCATGAATTAAACTGCAGTTTGAAGCTTGTCAAACATAAAAATTAAACAGTTTTGTTTGATATGGTGTTGAAAAAGCGTTGAACATGAAGCCAACATTTTCTCCCTGTCAGATGAACATGAAAAGAGATGGTCTAAGTGCATGTTTAATTTGATGATTGAAATAGAGGATGCATTAAATCTTATGACCAAGAAGAGATGGTCTGTAAAACACATGGCTTTGAGCAATCTCAATGCGGTCACGGGGATCATTCGTAGTCTCATCTCTTAATGCTTGAAGAATGGCCTGGGTTGGATATTCCCTGCAGATCAAGGTCAAAAACCGTTGAAAAAGCTGGTTTTAAATAATTGAATTTTGTTCATACATTTTTCTTTCATGCAAAGGTAAAAAATGAGGTAGCAAAATGTTACCTTGCTATCAAAATTCTGTATAACATCTTCAAGATGGGACAAAGCTCCACTGGGGCTACATGCTTGTTTTCTTCAGGATTTAGGACGTTTAAGCTGGAGTGACTAAGTAGCTCATAGAAGGCCCTAACAGCAGAAACTCCCTAACATGCAAACAAGGGTAATTATTGGCAAACGACAATGTCCAAACTTTAAGATGAAAAAACAAGTTTTATTATATTCATTTCTTGACTAAAATTTTACACATAAATAGAAAGGGCTGAAAAAAGGAAAACCATAAAATCTGGAATCTCCTCAATCAGCACATCTCAAGAATATTAAAAAAGGAAAAAAATCTTTCAACAATAAAATCTGAAAATAACTTCAGAACTTCGTTATTTTATAATTATTCTTTCCTAAAATAGAATAACTAGTATTTCTCCTAAAATCCGACACCTCCCTCCAGTCGGAGCATAGGTCTAACATGTCCAACTTGCTTTACAAACAATTTAAAACTAGGCTTGGGAAGCCCTTTGGTGAATACACCTGCTATTTGTTTCTTAGAGGTAACAAATGACAACCAAATAGCTCCAATCTTCTCCTTGATGAAGTGTGTCCGTCATGTTCTATATGCTTTGTGCCATTACGCTGAACAGGATTTTGAACAATGACTATTGCAACTTTGTTGTCGCAGTACAACTTCCTTAACATTTGTATGGGCATCCGAAACTCTTGAAGAGTAATTTTCAGCAAAGCATATCATACATCCCACTAGCCAAGCTCTATATTCTTGCTTCTGCAGAATTCCTTGCTACAACATTTTGTTTCTTATTTTGCCAAGCCACCAGATTTTCTCAAACACAAGTACAATATCCTGAAGTGAATCTCCTATTAGTTACTAAGCCTATCCAATGTGCATGAGTATAGACCTCTATATTCTGTTATGGAGTCTTCTGAAAGAGTAAAACGCTTGCCTGGAGTAAATATCAAGTATCTAAGGATCCCATATACTGCTTCATGATGCCTTTGAGAAGATGAATGTATAACTGTATATCTTTCATTCTTATGTAAAGCTTTTGATTGGGGTCAATTGGAGTGTCTACTGGTCCACACCACTCATTCTTGCTTCCTTAAGAAGATCCAAAAACATACATCCTTTGTGACACCATAATCCTCTGTTTTAAATGAGTAACCTCCATACCAAGAAAATACATAAAGGATCCTAGGTCCTTGTTTTCAAATGTTTTTGACATGATGTCTTCAAGCAGTTCATTTCAAACACATAATCTCCTACAAGAATTATATCATCAGTTCATCAGTACTGTTAATATGGAGATCTTGTAAATGTTCAAAGAACATTGCGTCATCACCTTGTCGTTGTGCGTACCCATGACTTTGAAGTAAATTGAGTGAATTTCTCAAACCAAGCCCGCTGTTTTAACCCATTATCAGCTTGCACACTATTGTGCCAAACTTCTCTCCATATCCTGGAGGGGCTTCCTTATACACTCTTCCACTAAATATCCATTGAGGAAAGCATTTTTGACATCAAATTGTCCTAAGGACCAGTCAAAAAAAGTGGCTGCAAGAAATAAAAGAACTCAATCTAATGGAGTTTGGCTTAGCATCAGGGCTCAGAGTAATCAATGCCATATGTGAGTGCGTGAACCCTTCTGCTACTAGATGGGTCTTATATCGCTCTAGAGAACCATCTCAATTATACTTAATTGTAAACACCTATTTGCAATCTATAGTTGGCTCCCAACCTGGTTGTTGAACTAGGACAATTAAGCAGTAAAACTTTATTTCCTCCACTGATAATCATCAGAAGATATTACACATAAATAGAAGACTAAAGGCTGCAAAAAAGAAATTAATAAAATCTAGAATCTCCTCTTTTAGCAGATCTCTAGGATATTAAAAAAAGGAAAAAATCCTTCAACAATAAAATCTGAAAATAATTTCAGGTCTTCCCTATAGTCTGAAATAATAATTTCAGATCTTTGCTATTTTATAATTACTCTTTCCAAAAATAGAATAGCAAGTATTTATCCTAAAAAGCTGACAAAATCTTTTAGTTTATGAAGCAAGGTTATTACATTTTCCCTTCACATATTTTCTTCTGTAAGTGCTTATAAAGATTGTCCAATAGAGCCTTAGTTCAAATTTAAATTTTAGTCATTTTCAGTTCCTAGTTTTAACAAAAAAAACAATGTATTTTGTCCCACACCAGTCATGAAGGACTAGAAGCACGTGAGTTTGCAATTATGACGGTTTTAAGAAAATCACCTAAGATTTTAAATTGTTATTACAATAGCAGTTGCGGTTTTATTGCAATCCTTGAAATTGCTGATGCGGCCACAAATCCTAGTCATAGACTGTTTTTCAAAACCTTGGAGATTATTATAAAGAAAATAACAGTTATAGGGAACAAATGTATATTTATGACTAATGAATAATTCTTTCTTCTTTCAAACATGTTGAAATTTGAATGTACAAAATTTATACCTGAATCATCCCCTTGCCCTTGATATTGTCACCCATTTCAAGATTCAATTCACCTTTGGCCAACTTCTGTCCGTACCATGCATTACGACCTTTCAACAAAGTTACGTAAGTATCAGCCAAAAGTGGCCCTGCAAGTTTCTCTGGTTCTTCTGCCAATAGATGAGTGATAAATATCATCTCTGAAGTACAGTGAGCAAAGTAGACCGATTTGCTGGTGGCACTTTCATTTGTTAAAGCAGCAACCATTCCTATCAAATAGAAATATCATGTATACAGTTTATTAAATGTGATACATCAAAAGAGGTTGCTCTACCTGGCAGAAAGTTCATTCAGAGTTCAAAACATCAACACTCAGAAATATAAATAAACACCTAATATTTAGTCTCTAAGACCTCTCAAGTGATATTAGGCAAAGGTAAATACTCAAGAGTCAAGATGGCAGACAGTAGGAATCGGGAAATCTTCTAGTCAAAATATTGCCACTGGTGTGATGCATCCACTATCTAATGAGAAAGATTTTTCTTGACATAAATTGTCTTCACAATGCTAAAAAGTACATGATGAATTGCCTCTCTTACTTACATCTCTACCCCCCGACCCCCACCTTTGCAATACTCAAATCAAATAATAGCAATTCAAGCATGCACTATAACCAACGGGCAACATCCAACATAGACAATATTTTCCCCTCATGCTCTGTCTCCTCAATAAAACCACAGCGGATATTATCTATTTCCTGCTTAAAGTAGCATTTAGGCACTGCTTCTATGAAGCTGTTATAGAAATGTAACAAGAAAGTGATGAAATTACCAGCTCCAATAGCATATACATTTTTTAACCCACCCATGATTTCATGGGTAACAAGATCACCATTATCCCACACTATAAAATGAGGCTGCCTCAAAAACTTTGCCAACGGTTTCCTCCATTTTTCCGCCCCACATATCCGAGCATTAGCATATTCTTTGTTGAAAATTTCTGAGGCAATGTTGGGTCCTCCAAGATAAAGAATGTTCTCCAAGGGTACTCCAGCTGCAAATAAATCAGGCATCGATGGGAATTCGATTAAACATGAATGTCAAGCACCATTACAAAAATAAGCACTCCAGAAAAAATATCAAGATTTTCCCCACAGACAGAAATTTTTCTGCCCATTACAAGGTTCAATTACATAATTTTCTATTGAAAGCCAAAAAAGTGACAATGAACAAAAATCAAATATTCAACGTATCAAGTATCATTTATGGATGTATATCAAGAACAGAAATCACTTTCTGAATTTTATTAAACATAATCTCAGTATTCTGAGAGAACCAAGCAGATCTCTCAGTCTGTAGCAACAGGGCAAGCAGATCTCTTGTCCAATATCACAATATGCTATACCTCTAAACAGCCATTGAATTGCACATGCCAAAATGTGCTTCCTCATTTTCTTTTGCACAACAAATTACTTTCCGATTAACTAAGGAAGGATTCAATCCTTCAAGTCATTGTTTTAAATACCGGACTGAACAGGTCAATTCAACAAATGAGACCATGAACCGGCCAAATTTTTTATTAAGTAGCAGGAAAATATACAAAGGAAAGTTGCAAAAAAGGAAGAAAAACACAAGAGTAAAGAAAAGAAGCAAGTGAGATACAAAGATGTCCAGTTGTCACTGGGTCGTTCCCACATCATATTCAAATAAAGACTCAATATTCTCACCAAGCGTCTAAAAATGGACAGAAGGGAAAACAAGAAAACAATTTCTTTATGAACATGGTCAATTCATTTTTCATCAATAAATATGGGAATGCTGGTACTTTAGAGTGAAGTCACTCAATCAATAAAGCAGATAACAAAATAAATGTAAATGCATCTTACTTGCTCGATTGATCATTAGAGTGGGAGTTATAATCCGAGGCTCAGTCCCCAATTCAGCCTCTACACCTTTCGCCAAGGATACAATGACAGGGGCAGTGATTCTCTCTTTCCAGTACTTACTAATTTCCTCAAACACCTCTCGAGTTTCAGTTGATGGCAAGCCATTAATCACTATATCAGCATCCCACACAGCCTCCTGCAGGTTTGTGACAACCTTCAGAGGGCAAAGAGGGGTATCTATCATATTCAGGCAAAACCCATCTTTCAAAATCTCATCCGCATGAAGTGTTCTATCACCTAACCTAGCCTCAACATATTTCAAATACGCACACCTCCTAATGAGCCTCCTCAGTACATCCTCCCTTGAATTGATCACCTTGAACAAGTGTTCAGCCGTTGGCCTGTCAACAGCTCTTCCCGGCCTTCTCCATATCCTTATCAGAACCTTTTCTCTTAAACTACCATAAGCTTCCTGCAACATAGCAATAAATACACTGCCCCAAGCACCAGCTCCAACGCCAACTATTCTTAATGGATCACCCTCCACTTTCCCAATAAGCTCACGTATCTCATCAACCTTCTCTTCTAAACTACCACCATTTACATTCAGAAGAGAAAAATTTGAATGTGCATTCGTAATGCTTCCAACCATCTTCCTTCCAAATATGACACCGACAAACACCTCAATGGTAACCCCACAAATTCTGACAGATTTGCTAACAAAATCTCTCTATTTTCCAATAATCCCCCAAATCCTAGTAAAAAACCTCATCCAAGATTGCGAGTTCGAACCTTTAACGTCAAATTCTAACAAAAATAAACAACCCACCAATCACAGCATCCAGTAAAAAATACAGAACTACCTTACAAAATATTCAAGAATATCCAACTGGGTAATAATGGCATGATTAAGCGATTATATAACCCTCTATGAGCAAAAACAACTGATTTCTTTCACTTCTATCTTCACAACATGCACAAAGAAAGACAAGCAAGAAACCTCAAATCTAACAGCTTGGTAAAACAATCGAAAGAGAAGTTAACAAAACAAACAAACAACGTGGGCGAGTACACCAATGCCTTTTCAATTTGGTTTTTGCGTGAAATGGTGGAATTCAAAACGTGTTTTTGAGTGTCACACCAAAATTAAGGAAACGCGGGGCGTTAGTCAACTTCCACAGAAAAAGGGCATGTTTGTCACACCAAAATAATTCCTATTTCACCATCCAAAAATTCAAGGATATGAAATTATTTTATTTTAAAAATATTATTATTTAGTTGGCATATTAAGAGTAACTTAATTATTATTATTATTATTATTATTGCTATATTCTAATCAAATTCTTATTGAAAACTCATAACTTGCTATCAATATATAATGGGATTTGTGATTTGACACATATTTCAATCGATTATGTTTTAAAATTTTAACATTTTTAATTTTAAAATTATCATTTTTTATAATAAAAATACTAAATAAAATTACCACTTCTGAACAAATAATTATACATTACTTCTTCATAACATAATATAATATAAAATATGTTCATAACATACTACTTCATTGTTAAAGTTTCTTTAATGTGAAGGAAATAAATAAAGAATTGAAAAAAAAAGTGATTTGAAGAAAAATATATAAAAGAAATATTTTTATTGAATGCAAATGAAGAATGAAAAATATATATATACCTCAAGAAAAAAAAAATACTAACCTACATGAACATATGCGAGATAGTTTTAGGTGACAAATATATAGTCAAAATATTATCACATAATACCATTATTTGAGGTTGATTTTGGAAGAATACAAGGAGTTGTTTAAGCCATAATAATTTTTAAGTCATAGATGCAATTGCTTTATACTAACCTTTTTGCTGAAAATGAAGATATGTTGTTTCCACTTAAAGAGAGAGTAATTATTTGTGCAATGAATATAACTATGAGATTGCAAGGATGTAGAGAATCTCTTAAACCACTATCTTGAGGCTTGTTTTATACATTATAGGGGTTATTCAACTTGCAGAGACAATATTACCTTCATCGTATTGATTTACTATGTAACCATGTAGTATCTTCATATAAACCTCTTTATTCAAATTTACATGATTTATTTTATTAAAATCCAAAATTCAAACTTTTGGTGTGTATACAATTTTTTTTCAAGTTAAAACTCAGTTTCGTAAATCTATAAAATGTTCGAATGTGATTCTACAAATGAACTTTTACTAACTGATTTTTTAGTTAATGAAAGAATATTCCATTAGTTTTATGATAATGTTAATTTTTACTATTGTAGGCATATTTTATTAAGAAAATCAAATATTTTTTAGATTTCGATCTTCTTAATCCTTAATTATATCTTACGTTGGTAAATAATTACATTTGGATTACATTAATCTAACTATATCACTAATCTCCATATTTTGTGTCTAATTTAATGATAAGATGTTTTTGTCCCAAACCAATAAAGGTGAAGATCCAAACAAGCAAAAAAAACAATCATGGAAAAACATCAATGCTGAGCAACACAGAAGAAATGCTCAATGAAACAAAGTCAAAGAGCATCAAGTTCAGTTGACACTTAACACCATGAAGACAATGTTGAGCATCGCTAATAAGTGCTTAATTTAAGTAAATTTAAGATAATTTTGGCTTATCTTGTTTTGATTTTATTTAGGTTATGCTTAATTCATGCCTATTTTGTTTGTTTTGCAACAAAGAGTCAAAGTGAAAACATGAAGAAAATAGAGGAATTTTAAATACAACAATCTGACTTTAGTGCAGTTGTAAGGTGAAATCTGGGACTTGAGCCATACGAAGAAAACCCACCTTGGAAGGAAACCTTAAGTCCTTACCTAAGGGTTAAACCATGAAGAATTTGTCACCTAGAAGTAATCTCAAGACGCTCCAACACATAACACAAGTCCTAAGCCATAGAGGAAACCCACCTTGGAAGGAAACCTCATAGTTGGAGTCATGGAAGCGCGAGGCTTGAGCCACAAAGAAAACTCACCTTGAAGGGAAACCTCAAGCAACCACCTTTGGAAGGATCTAGAATATAAGTTTTATGGCTTGAGCCCAAAAATGTGCAGTTGAAGCTTCACAAAGGTGGTTTGGAAAGAACTAGAATAAATCCTCTATGGCTCAAGCCATGCCCTGGACAATCATAAATATAGACCTTATGTCTTCATTTTAGGCATTGAGTGGAGGACCAAATATGTACTAGTAGAGTAGGAATGGATCTTTGAGACTCGAAAGAGATGATTTCATTATAAATCTTATGTCTAGATGTTGTTAGGATTGCATTACAATATTTTATGAGTATTTGAACTCTCTCATGTCGAGATTGGATGTAATCAATTCTAACTCTCTATACAACCCTTGATTAAGAGCTCTATAAGCTCGTTTCCCTCAAACGTTCTATTCAACATTTTATGTAAAATGTCATTTTCACGTTTCGTTTAGCATCTTCTACAATCGTTTGAGTTTTTCACAAGTCTCACATTCTTTAAAATGAGGTTTTTAATTTCACCTTTTTTTTTTCAACAAGCTTCCCTTTCATGTCGCTATAACTTTCTTTGAATAATTTGGTTCTATCTCTCAAGGACATCAATTCATTTTTTAAGGACTCATTTTCTTTTGAAATTTTTTTATTTATCTTTCTAATATGTTTGAATGCTTCTGAAAGTTTTGAAGAATTAGACAAGAGTTCATTATAAGCTTGGACTACAAATTGTAAATCATTGAAATCTACCTTCTCATCATAATGAGCATTCGACGATATCTGTTATAAGACATAGATTTTCTTCTTCTTCTTCAGGCTCTTCGTCTGAATCAGAGGTGTCAAGAGATCTTCCCACATACTCATAAAGACTTTCTTATTTTCCTTTTTTAGGGAAGGTCATCTTTTCTTTTTCTTTTTTTACTTTCACAAATCATGACATTCTAACTTAAAATGTCTTGTCTCTTTACACTTGCAGGAGACCATTGATCCATTATTTTCAATTGTTAAAAAATAAAATGTAAAAATAGTTATAATGATACGATGTATATCTTATAATCAAAAGGACTAATTGGATCCAACTCATGTTAACTCGTATCTATTTAAAATATTAAAAAAAATTCTTTTTCAAAACTTTTTGAAAATTTTGTTTCATTCTTAAATTAAAATACATATTTATATTGTCTCAACATTTTATGAAATTTATGTAAATATCTTTTTACGGAAATGGCGTTAGAGTATTTAATGAAATTCCACAGTTGCTTACAATATTAGGCTCACGTGTGTGATTTGTACGTTTTGTCATGTTTTACTTGGAAATCTCGTATATATTAGTGAGAGTTTTTTTGGTTTTGGAAGGAAACATTTGAAGGTTGTATAGTAGAAGGTTGTATACATTAAAAACATTAAAATTAATGAGACGAAATTACAAAAAGTTATCATAATAATAGAATAAAAAAACATATTAGTAATTACTTATATATTACAATTTAAATATATTTATAATTAATATAAAGTCTCCTAGCTTGTTTATATTATGCACTAATATAATATAATCGGACTATATTTATAACTAATATAAGATTTTCAACAACGCATACATACACATAAAACTAAAAATAAAGAAGAAAAGATTAAATAAGTTTCTATTACCTCCAAAATTGATTTACATTAAAATTAGTATCACTAAATGATTTATTTTTAACATTAATAGATAGTATATGAGCTCTTAGGATAATAATGTTAATATTTTAATCATAACAATATCATATTTTAAAATAATTTGACTATGACATTTTATCACTTAAATTAAAAGTTCTGTGTTATTACATACTTATATAGTTACATTGACATATTAATTTAGGAGTGTAGAAAAAAGTTTCACGATTTTTCGGTATCTGAAAACAGTTAAAACGAGTTAAAACATAATTAATATTACACTAGTTATAATATTAATTACGTTTTAACTCACTTGACTAGAGACCGAGTGGCTGTGAACCTTTTTCTACACGTCTATGGCTCTATCCTTCCAAGCGAGTATATGCACATACTAACATTTTGTATTATTATCATCAAGTGACATATTTATTAAATGTTGGGATAAAAAACGAATACGAGTGAAATGAAAAGCTTATTTAAATCTGTATAAATATATTCACATATGTATGCTACTTTTAAACTTTGTTTTTCTTTTTTTTTTTTCATTTTCAAGTTATTAAAACGGGGGTACGTCATGAGAAGGTTATTGATTTTTGAAAAATTTGTTGGCCTGGGGCAAGTATAGCCAAAGGGTCATAAACTGATTTTCTTTGCTGGAAAATCTGCCACCGAGAACCAAAGTGCAGCCTCCATGCTTCCTGTGTAGTGTAGTGTGGCAAGTATTGCTTTACCCCAAGATCAGCTTTTTCACAATACTCTAAAATCTTTTTGTTCTGACTCAGAATGTGTTCAAGCCCATCAGAACCATTGGAAGAGGGCACTGCAGAGGCAAGAAATGCCACCAAGTAGAAAATATCTTCATCTGGTATAACAACAGAAGTTCTGTTGTCCCATCTGCATAAAAAAACAAACAAAACATTAATAAATGGGGCATCCATTCAACTATAAATCATCATGTATCAACAGAAGATTTTGTGTGATTACTTTGATTTATTTACTGGGTAGATAAGGACAGGGCCGTTGCTGGTTTCTGTTACGATGTTCCCAAAGACAACCTCTGCAAAATGGTGTATTTTGGTTTTGGGTATAAAAAGATTGAGCCATGGGTGGGGAACATCCCACAAGCCTTTTGAACGCAACTTGACCTCTGAGATATGCACCCTGTCTAGAAAATCTACATATGTGACTTCTGTTAGGAAAAGTGTTGATGGGATATGGTTCAAGTGGGACAAATGTTTCTCAACTTCCTGCAAAAGAAACCCAACATAGTGAGAGAGATGGTTCAGTTAAGTTTTTTCATTTGTTTATGTGTAATGTATTTCTCAAAAGTTGTAAAATAAAAAACTTTTTGTTTAGCTTTTGGTCCCTCACCTGATTCACCACAAGGGTTTCTTCCAGATTGTAGTATTTGGCCAATTCAAGGCAGAAGAGAGTTCTTCCATCTGACTTGAACTTGCTAGCTTGAACTGGGTCTTGTGGGTTGAAGGATGATCTCCAGTTATTTAGCAGACCGGTTCTGTTTATTATCACAAATCCTTCAACATAATCAAAAGCTTCTTCTGCAAATATCAGTTTCTCTTGGTCTCTAGTGAATGCTATGAAATCTGTATACAGCACCCTGATCCATTTTACCTGTTCAAAAACAGAAACACTCCATGATCACAACAGGTACTTGCAAGTATATAATTAAAATACAAAGGACCTTGTTTCTTGTATTCTTGTCCTTGATGCATTACCATGGTAGGTGCAGGTTCCAGGAATATTCTTGCCTTTGTTATAATGCCAAACTGACCTAGCCCTCCAAGTACACTGTGAAAGAGGTCGCCATTCTGCTCCTCAGAACAGTTTACCACCTCTCCTGTTCCTGCAGTCATTTTAAAGACCATCTTTTTCATCCATCCAAGAGAAAACATATCTTTTGTTTAAAAAAACCTATTTACAACTTGAGACTTCCTACCTTGGCCAAGGCTAAGTCAAATGATGTATATACTAGGGAATCATGTCAGTTTGAAGTGAATTATTAGTTCACAAGACACAAAAATAGCAGCTGTTGTTTTATGTGGAATATGTAAAGTATGTTTTATATGTTACCCCCCTTCAGACTCTTGACCTTGTTCTTATCTGCCAGATGGTTTTATCAACATATATTTTTTCACTTAGTTACCAACCTGTAACAATCTCCAGCTTCTGAACATTACTTATCTGGGGACCATGCCTAAATGCCTGGCCACTTACACCAGCGTTGGATAAAGTGCCACCAACTGTGAGATGTAAGTAGTCTGTCCATGATCTTGGTGTCAATCCATACCTTAATGTCTCATGCAAGATGTTTATCCACAGTTCTCCTCCCGAGACATCCACATAAGGAGATTCTCCTGCATACACCTGCATTTCTGGGACACTGAGTGACTCCATGTTGATCACGACTCCTCCATGAGACTGTGCCTGGCCTTGGAGTGAGTGGCCATGGCCTCTGGCGGCAACAGTGAGATGAGAACCAGGCCCCAAGTTCCAGATATGCTTTATGGTGTCAGCAATGTCAGAAACTGATTTTGGATGCAACACTGCCATAGGGTGAGACTGGTACCTGTTGCCAAAATCCCTGGCTACATGTTTAAGGTCAGCTTCTTCAAAACTAAAGTGTCCCTTCAAGGGAAGTGCTTTGAGTGAAGAGGGTATGCTAGAAATAGAGAAATTAAGCCTAATGGTTAAGCAACTGAGGAACAAAACCATGAGGCCTCTTATGAAGAGAATGTTGTATTCTCTGAGGAGGCTAAAGGATGGATATCTCATTTTTCTGCAAGAAGACATGGTGGTAGTTAAAGGGTGGAGAAGCTTGACAAGAAAGGGGGGAACAAAAACAAAAGGGGAAGAAGTGATGAAGTGAAGAAAGAGGAGAAGGTTGAGGCAGAATTTATACAAGTTTGTAGGTGGCTGAGTCAACCTTTCAGTTAGAGAATCCGTATGAAGACTGGTTACTTGGGAGGATTCCTTTTGGTTCTCCCTTTTGAGCTAGTTTGTTCAAAAGGGAAACCGAAGCCATCATACTTAAGCCAACTTGAAGAGGAAAAGTGACAACAAAGAGAGATCTCACAAATCTTCCCACTTTTCCAAACAGTTCCTACCACAACCCCATCTTTCCATTAAGGACAGACATGTTTCAAATTGTATGATCATTAACCAATTTAAGTATGCTCTATTTTTTTTTATTTTTCCCATTTAGGGAAATGAAAAAAAAAAAAGTCCTTGGTTTTGTCTTGCCTCTGAAAGGCTCTTGGTATGCCCATGCTCCTGTCTACCTCACTATGTTGGGGTTCTGGTGATGGTGGTGGTGAATCCATTACTGTCTAGAGTGTAAACATCGAGTATCGGTGTTGTTAAATTGAATGAGAAGGACTTGCGGGTTTGTATTAATAGATTCAAGAGGGAGATATGACAGTGGTGGGGCATTTTGTTGGTCCATGTGACACGTGAAGATTGATTCATTTTTTGCTACTGATGAACCATGTAGGGTCTAGGGACTCTTCTTGGGCCCTCCTTTGTAGGCCAAGGTATTGGAAGAACAACAAATGGAAACAATGAAAGACTGCTACTAACATTCTGATGCAATGCTGCACAACCACCACTGCACCACTCCACCACTGCTGTTGCTGCTGATGTTATTTAGAATCTTTAGTATGAAGCTATTGGACAAGTTTTTAGTGGTTCTCTTGTCTATACCTTCCTTTTCTTATAGACAAGGATACTTTGACAACATTTAACATCATATCATTACGTGATAGGTTACTTTGACAACATTTTAACATCGTGTCATTACGTTATTAGTTCATGTTGCTGTTTATGATTAATCTGGTGCTGAATTACTCTCCTACTCCTACTCTTGTGCCTTTTTATCCTTTTCTATTGCAAGTTGTGTTTTTGGTCCAATCACAGATTTTACAGGTTCTTAGAGTGATTGGAAAAACATGCATTCTTGAGTTCTGTTGTTGGAATTGTTTTTTGGTGAGCAATGTGGTCCTGAAATTGGAAAGAAAACCTCCCTTGTTCTGTTGTGTGTGGGAATAGCCTCTAGGTAGCAGCATCTATGTTTCATTGAGGGGAAAACATAATCATGATACTTCTTAGTGTTTGTCTCTTTTTGTTTTCTTCTCCTTAATTAGTTGGATTACTATTTCTGTCTCCAGTCAATTAATTAGGATATTCTATTTCCTGCTTATGGATTCCACTTGTTCGCCTTTTATTGCTAACATTTTTCTTTTCCTTCTTGTTCTACATTTATTTCCCTTTATTCTCTTTCTTCTTTTTAATTGTAATTTTGGTCCCATTTTTTAATTATCCTTGAATTTTGCCACTTATTAAAACCCTTATTTTAAAGAATGATATTAAGATAATCATGCTTAAAGACGTCAAATGAAGAATTATCTAAATTTGCAAATTATAAGATAGATCATTTAAGTGTTGGATTAGGTCATAATTTAAGTAGCTGAAATAATTAATTTAATATTTAGTTATATTTATCATCATGATAACTTAAGTTTTATTTAATGCTTATAAAATGTATGGGATTATTAAAAAAATAAAGTTAAATATGTTTTTAATCTTAATTTCTATGTAAAATTAATTTTTGTTTATATTTCAAATTTTAAATTATTTTTATCTTAATAAATACAGACCTCGTAATAAAAAGAGATTAAAAATTTACTAATGTGACAAACGGTGTTGCTATGTGTCAACACGTGCTAATGTGGACACACATATAGCATAGTCATTTGTCACATCAACAAAATTTTAAGGTTATTCGGTTACGATGGCTATATTCATTCATTAATAGTTTGAGAATAAAAATTATTCAATGTTTGTCGCAGAAAAGAAATCCAATTTCGTATGAAAATTAAGAAATTAAAAATATATTTAATCCTAAAACATATTTAAATTTTTGAATGGATTATATAATAGATAAGAATATCTCTAATAACAAATATAAGGTCATTCATCAATATATCAAAACAACTAAATAATGTATTAAAGGGTATACCAAGGTATATGAGAAGTCAAACATATGTATCAATGTTTGTTTATATATGTTAGGCTTAATTACTCGGATAGTTCTTATTTTGATGAGAGAGTATCAAGTTAGTTCCCGCTTTTAAAAAAGTTTCAATAGCATCCTAACTTTTGAAAAAGTAAATCATCTTTTAAAAAAATTACTAATGACGTTAACGGCATATTACGTGTCAATATGTGATTTATTTATTTTTTTTAAATTTTTGTAAAAGCTTTAGTTGCCATGTGTCAAGTCTCCTAGTGTGACACATGGCATTGTTAATGCCACGTGACATGACGTGTCAGTGTTAGTGTCAAGTGTAACGTCCCGGCAACTTAAGGACTGTTGACTTCCCCCACAGATCACTACGACGCTTTCCAGTGTGCTCGGTCCTCACTCACACACTTTCCGGGAAAACTTCCCAGAAGGTCACCCATCCCGGAATTACTCCAGGCTAAGCACGCTTAACCATGGAGTTCTTATGGGCTAGGCTACCGAAAAACAAATGCATTTGGTG
Organism: Vigna mungo; assembly: GCA_036885675.1. NCBI lineage: Eukaryota > Viridiplantae > Streptophyta > Magnoliopsida > Fabales > Fabaceae > Vigna > Vigna mungo. The sequence goes on along the minus strand of CP144693.1, from coordinate 14,907,542 downwards.
ATATGAGTAGGCAAATCAATTCCTTTAAGCTATCCTTCAACCGTATAGTCCCATAACTATACAGTCTCCAGATCCCTCTCATTCCGGTGTATGTTCGATTCATCCATGTGCCCCTTCCACTCGAAGCCTGTCAAGAGCCGCTCACTCCCCGCCCTCGTCAGTGCCCGGGCGTCACATCAAGTGTCAATGTCTAGATTTCAATTTAGTCCTTATATAAGTCTCTTTAATTTAAGTTAGTTCTAATTTTTCTCAAAATGGATCATCTATAAATTGAGACAAAATTTATTATTTATATAAATATTATACTAATATTTTTATTAAAAATGAATTTTTAACATATTACATTAATATATATTATTAACCCATGTTTTTTTAATTATGACTTTAGTCACTAGATTTTAATATAAATATTAATATAACATTTATACAAATAATAAATTTGGTCCCAACTAAAAAAATAAAATTTATTATATGTAAAAATAATATTAATTAATTTATTCTTATACAAAAACATGGATTAGTAATATATTAGTTTTCGTAAAAATATTTATACTTAATTAGTTTTAATTTTATAAAAAAATATTAGAAAAACATGAATTAATAATATAGAATAATATAATATGTTAAAAAATTATTTTCAATAAAAATATCATTATAACATATTTTATCTCAATTTGAAAACATAAATTTTGTGTCAATTTGAAGAGTGATAATATTATTCTATTTTAAAGATGAGATAGAGTTTGAGTTGGAGTATTAGAAAAAAAAAAGAATGGATATAATGAGTGGCCTAGTAAACATAAGACAATGTATGTGTTTAATGCATATCAAACAAGAACATAGTGTCCATCGAAACAAAAGTTGAACAAGTTTAAACTTTCTTCCCTTTTTTATTAGTAAGAGAGAGAGCTAGAAAGATTTTGGAATTGTTGTTGCAACGGAAGTGGGGGTTGATGATGATGATGATGATGGCTAGATATAGGTGGTTAAAGTTGAGATTAGGATGTGACTATTACCCGTGGTTTAATGATAGCCTTTATAAGTTCTTGTTATGTAGCAAAGGTAGAAGCTACCAAATCAATGCATTTTGACATTGAAGGGTGTATTTAACCATGGTTTTAGAGAATCAATAAGGGTTGCCACTAGTGGGGGCACTTTTGATAGCAATGGTAGGAATATGAATTCTAGTTAGAGATTCTCATGAGATTATCTCAGGGATGTAATGGGATGGGACGAGAGTACACTAGCAACTCATCTTTAATATGTCGGTTGGATAAACATTCCTTCTCATATATGTCAGTATCTATCTCTCGTATATGTGAGTATATTATGTAGATATCTACATACTTTTTCTAATATTCGTTATACACTTTTTCTAATATATATATATATATATATATATATATATATATATATATATATATATATTAACTATGATACATGTATATTCCTCATTCATTAACTAGTGCAAAAATAATTTATAATGTCACACATTTAATGTCTAATCATTGAATAGCCAATGTAAAAAATGATCAGTGACATTTTTGTAAATAAATGTAATTATTAAATGACGTTTATAATTGTAATTCGACGTAAAAGGATATAGAACGTCGAATGTCCAAGCGGTAGACGTTAAAAAGTTAGAAAGTTAGTGAATTCAATAAAAATTTGAGCGAGAGATTGAAAATTCATTCACTTTATCTTAGTATGCGAGACCCTCTTCTCTTTTCAAACTTTTCTTGAACAAAGTTTGATGACCATCACAGACAATCTTTCTTTCATTTGATACAAATGCATGTTAATTAACTACTTTATGTATAATTTTCGTTTGTTTTGACCGATTATTTTTGTCCTCTTGTCTTTCATAGACGCATTCTGTTTTCTCTCTCACTGGTGACGACACTTTATTCCGATGAACCCACCTTTTGAATATTAGTTTTCGTTTTCGTTTTGAAGAACTTATTTGCTGAACTTGTTTGTTGTTTTTTCTTTTGAACTTGTTTATTATTGTTGATTGCTTGAACTTGTTTGTTGTTGTTGTTTGGTTGAACTTGTTTGTTGTTGTTATTGTTTGATTGAACTTGTTTGTTGTTGATACTACACTACACGTTCATAGTTCATGCTTTATAAAATACCAAAAACTGAAATTTGTTATTTTTCTGGTTTTCAGGTCTCGTAGAGTTGTAAAAAAAATCACAATTAATAAAAAAAAATTGATTAATGTCGTATATTGACAAAATTGGACGTTAAGTTAACGTCGCATATTGTCAAAATTTGACGTCGAATTTTTTAAAATCCGATGTCAATCTAACGTCTCCTATGACGTCGTTCGCGAATTCGCCGTTAAAAGCCTAAAATATTCGATGTTGTACGTGATTTTTGTAGTAGTAATAGATTTATTAAGTCTATTAAAAAAACTTAAATTAGTATTTTTATATTTGTTATTTTTCTAATATATTCAAAAAGTAGTTTTTTTGTCTCTTATTTTTTTAACATACTTCTATTAATATTTTTATCAGTAACTTTTCAACAAATTTAAAACAAAAAGTGTTTTAACTTATACAGACTCTAAACTTTTTGTTTTTTCTTGTTATATTTGATGTATCACTAAACTAATAATTATTACTCAAACAAAAACATCAACACATTCAAAACACTTTTTCTTGATCCATACAATTGTAATGTGTGGAGTGTAGTGTTAATAGCAAAATGCAATGCTAGTGGCTTGATCTTTTTACTAAATGATGTGCATGTGGTTAACTTAACTTATAGTGATCCTTTATCCTAATATGTACAAATAACACTCGTGCTTGTTCTACTTGTTGCCTTGTTTTTCTTGGCATTTCTTGTTGATTTTAGTGATTGTTGCAGCCTGCAAAAACATTTATTACCAACATCCAAACAACAATATATTTTCCTATGAATCATCATGTTAGAACAAGACAATATAGGTTTGCATATAGAACTATTCCTCAACCCACCTCGCTAAACATAGCAAATTCTCTACTATAGAATAGGTTTTCCATGACGGTTAAAACAATCCTCCAATGAAACACTCAAACGAAGGTCATGTAGGAAAAAAAAGTGTGTCTTTTTGTGTATGAAAGTATTGTACATTTGACAACTATTATCTATATAACCATCATTGTTTCTCCATCCCGACAAACTTTTAACAATGATTTTTTATATAATAGTTGTTATTTCTCTTTTGTCCCACATTTAACTATGATTCCCTATTTAACCATTCTCATTTTAATTTTTAAAGATGATTATTTAGCCAAGCATCATTAGAAAGTTTACAAAAATTACAATTTTGTCACGTGTTTTTTTTTACTATGATGGTTTATTAAAACGTGATGTTATGGAAAAAAAATTTTCACTAGCGATGTGGTCTAATCACAAGAACATCTCAAACAAAAAATGCTAGACCATATTACTTACTCATAAGTGCATTATTTAATTCAATATAAATAAATACAGTTTTTATTCTGTTATATAATGAATATATTAAATTATATATCATGATAACTATATTCATGTTTTTAATAAACAAGTAATTAAAATATTGGTAGACATCATATATAAATATCTAGTAAATATATTCATTTACCTACAAATATTTACATACAATTTTTTTTTTTATTTCTATCTAATGTTTTAAAAAAGTTTGTACATACGACAATATATTGATTATGTATTTTCATTCTTCAAATATTTAAAGTGACAACACATTAATTATGCAATTTTCATTCTTGTTTTTTTCCTACATCGAGTCTCAAGTTTGATAGTTTAGTTATTTTGATCAGTTGTTAAGTTGTTGTCAATGTTCTACAAAGAAACATTGACGCTACAATATGATACGTCTCCTTTTTTTTATATATATATTTTATAGAAGTTTTTTCTTTCATTTTTTTTCTATTTTTGTTTTGTTTGGTTTTCCTTTCTTTCCTTTTCTATTATGTATTTATTTATAAACATTTATTTTTGATTTTTATAATTATAATAGTTAAATAAAAATGTAAAGACAAAAAAAAACGACAAACCATCAATAATTATGTCAATAATCAACATTTATCAACGGATCTGAGACTATAAATAATTATCCATCGATAATATAGGATTTTACTTTAATGTTTTGTCTTATTTTCTGTCCTTTGTTAAACTTTAAAAACTTTTTGAAAGACCAACATAATGTAATGAAGGTGCAACTTAATTATTTCCTCATGAAGTAACTATTGCTGGATTAGATAACACTTTTTATTATGAAATAAAAAACACTTGCACTTTTACTAAAATATTTGCATAAGTTTTTAATATTAGGGAACAATCATAATTGGATACAAAAATAAAATAATTAAATGATAATGGTTGTTCCCTCACCCTTTGTGTGGCGTACTCATTTTTGACGGTTTCCATATTGGGAAGGATGGTGACACTGGGATCAAATTCTGTTCATTAAAAGTATATATATTCAATATTTTGATAAGTTTTGTTGAGAAAGATTTATTTGGAATATTCAATAATTATGGGACGTGATCTAAATCAATACAAGACATTATTACTTTGAGTCGTTCTCAAGATAAATTTTCGATTTTGATATACTAATAGATGTTTTGAGTTAAATCTATTCAGACAGTTAACAAAAATCAAATTTGAATTAAATTTGCATAAAAGATTAATATATTTTCAACTTAAAATCATAGATTTTCTTTTTTTATATATTATTATTGTTACTTAATGTTCCGGTATAAGGTCGAGTCACAAATTTCTACACAATTTCTTTCTGCAGCCGATCGGTCTTTTCTCTGTCCGTCTCTTTCTTTCAGTTCAAGTCTTCTTAAGCCGATCATCCTTTTCTCGATTAATCTCTTCTTCGATTCAAGTGCCGTCTGGGAGGGTATTTGCCAAAGGTTCTCCGATGCTAAAGTCAATAGTTCGATAATCTGAGTGTTGTAATAAATGTATAATTAATGAACTTGACTATCACTTACCTTTGACCTGTATTTATAGTTTTGGTCATGGGTCTTGGATTAATAAAGCCTTAATCATGACTTAATTATGATCCATTATCTTATCTTAATCATGTTCGGTAACTCGTTTGTCACGACCTTCCAGTTTTATGTTGCACAAAAATTGTTGTTCGGATATCTAGTACACTTAACATAAAACTTAGACACACATATAAATATATATAAATAAATAAATATATATAATAATAATAATAATAATAAAGTTTGATTAATTAGTATGACAGTGACATAATCATGATATGTGAAACCAACGAACATCATAAAACCACTTTCTGTTCATGATGCCCCATCCAAGATTCAGGTTTTAAATAATATTTTAGTGGTGTTATAATCAATTGAGATGGTTGGATTATGACTATTTTTTAAATAAACTTTTCGTATATCATAATTGAGATTTACATTTTAGCATGCTTTATATTTTAATATTAGATAAATTTATTAATTTATTTTTTATAGTAAGTTAATAATTATTCTTCAATTGTCTATGTTGACTTATAATTATTTCAGTCGTATCCACAGCTGTTAAATATTGGACATAAAAAATATTAAGAAATTTTTGAAATCATACTGATGCGTAAGTTACGAAATATAAAAAAGAACATTTTAATATTTGTGTGTGTGCGCACTAACAAATAACGGGTAACAACGAAAATTAGACTTTTAAATTTGAGTTTCTTTATCTTAACTAATTTAAGCATTTAATATTAAATAATAAATATAATACAAAATATTATAGTGAGTTTAATACTATATTATTATTATTTATGATCAAATATGTTTTTAGTTTAAATTAAGATGTAAAATTAGAATTTGTTTTTATTTCTCAAATTTTATAAATGATTAATTATGATTTTTCTGTATGGGAACTTTCGTTTTACATGTTAAACTATATTTTAGATTTTGTTTGAATAGTTCATATCATTTGATATGTTTAGCTAAAATGTCAATTTAAAATACTATTTAATATTAAAAAATAAAATTAATTTTATTGACTTAAAGTTATTATATTTATTTGCTTTTAAAATTTACAAATTAGAATATATATAAAAGTTTGAAACAGATAAATTTTAATTTCACATTCAAATTTAAGAATAATTAAAAATATATTTAATTCTTATTGATTTTTTTTATTTAAAAAACATTAAAATTTTAAATGGATCAAAGCTTATTTATTATAATGTTTTCACCTATCTATATATATTTACTAAGATTTCATATCATAAGACTTATCCCAGTTTCATCTAATTATTCACACTAAATAAAATCAATCTTTTTTTTAAGTAAGATATTCTCATAATCAGAAATTATAAGTCTAATGTTTCAATAATATTTCAATATATATATAATATATGTGTTTCGGTTAAATTGGTCTGGAATTGATCATCCTTCTTTATTCTGTTCTCTTTCGATCATCCAGTCTTCTCCGAACATACAATCTATTCCATAGATAGTTGACCTGCAGAAGACATTCTAACACTAAGTCAAATATGTCTCATAAAAAGATATATATTCTATTAGAATAGAAGATGATCTCTTTACCTAAACATTAATATTACAATATGTATAATCACTAATACATACATACATATGCTATGAAGGGAACTTCATCTCTTTCTGATAAATTTCTGTTGAGATATATAATGATAAGTTCAAAGCTATGAAAATGAGAGGGTGTTATAATTTAGGCATTGTCATTCTGACTATGATAATGTGAAATGGAAACCAAAGTAACAGTGTTGTGAATTATGGTGAAAGACCTAATTGATGGCCTGTTTTCTAGAAGGAGACCGACCATTAATAAATAAAAGAAGGCACAAAGTGTTGTTAGCTCAGGTAATTATCATAATTAAAAAAAGTGGTGCCCACGTTATGAAGAGCAGAAACCTTTGAAAGTGTAAAAAAATGACATTTTTCACACTTTGAGATGTTGCATCTTTCTTTAGTAACTATGGTTACATTCGTAAGTACATACATACAAACATAATATACCATTTTTAGGGTGAAAAGGTGTATAAAATTAAAACCAAATTATATTCATATTGATCAAAATAATTTAGGTGTATATGTTTTAATAATTCATTTCAAATTTAAATGTAGAATTCAGTTAGATAATCATTTTTTAAGTCTCGTATAAATTATTTTTGCCGTAGATCACGTTATATCACATCATCTTTTAGTCTATTTGAGTTAGGATGTCACTCACTGATAGATCTTGAACTCGAGTGAAATAACATGACTTTCAATATAAAAATTTAAGGTTGGTCAATTTTTTTTTCTTTATTTGTTTATATTAAGAGTTAAATATGTTTTTAGTTTCTTAATTTTTAATGAAAATTAAAATTAGTTTATATTTTCAAAATTTTAAATCAATTTAGTTCTCCGTCTTTAGAATAGTATAGATTTAGTCATTTTAATCAAATTTTGTTAAGTATATTTGACTTTTTAAATGTATTTCTTAATTAACCTTGAAACAGAAATATGTCAAACAGTACAAACACCTCAAATATTATTATAAAACGTGTATAAAACATTAAATAGATTTAGCAAATTTGATTAAAAGGGCAAAATATACATATTTCTAAAGTTGGGATAAAAATTTAAAGAGAAACTAATTCCAATTTTTATTGAAAATTAATAGACTAAAAACATATTTAACTTTTTTATTAAATGCATGGTTCTAACTTATACTTGAGTTCTTCTCTTAACTATGATTTTATTGCATTAGTACACCCCCTACGAAATGCTTGGTGTCACTAGCATTGACACATTTTAACTGTTTTCCTCTTCCACAAATTGGGGGATCTTCTAGAAGCCATAATTATTGTAAATGTTGGTTTGTTGTTGGAGATTTCTTCCTTGAACCATGAGATTTTGGCCTATTAGAATATCCCTCCTTTATTTATAAATAATGTTCAATGCCTCCTTTAAACACACTTTCACACTTTAATTCTCTCTCTCTTGCACATTTTCTCTCTTATATTTATTTTATAATATCCTAGGTTATTTATTTAGTTTTTGAGAGTGCCTTACTAGTTCTAAGATCATCAGAAAATCTGAGGAGTTCTTATTGTAGCTTATGGGACCTTGATATGTTCTTATTTTAATCATAACTCATACATTTTATATCTTATAATATCTTGTTTGATTATGCCACAAAAACTGATATTTCACTCCCTTTTACTCATAATTTGCTAAAAGCATTTGGATATAATCATGTGTGAAGAATTAATACAAATTTTTGTGTAAGTTTCAATATTTTAGAAGAAATAGAGTGAAGTAGTTGGAACCCAGGAGCAAAACTTGAGCACTAAAAGGTAGTTCAACCTGATTCAAATATTCCTTTCACAGCTTAAGCAATGAAGTTGATGCATAAACCACGCTAAGAGAACTTCACCCTGAAGTAATCTAAAACATCTAAGTTTGAAGCTCAATCATGGAGGAAACTCACCCAAGAAGAAAACCTTTTGGGTTGAACATCATGAAGAAGGACTAAGCCTTAAGGAAACCCTCCATGGAAAGAAAACTCACAAGCTGGCCACAATGATTGGAGTTGAAACCAAGACTTGAAACTCTATGAATTAAGATGCATATATTTGAAGGATCTAGTTCCATATTCATATTCTTAGACTTCTCTCTAGGTCTCTCTCATATCAACTTCTTAGAATAGGAGATACATGAGGAAAGGGAAACAACTCTTAGATCAATTGTTAGAATCAACATGAGTTGTTGAATTTTCTTGTGTTGGGATTGGATGTAGCACTCAAAATTCTATACTAGTACTGGTCTATTGCTTTATATAAGTGTTCTTTCATATGATAGTGATTTAATTTTCTTTATACGCGTGATAAACTTATCACTCGTCCTTTTCATTCATAACTTGAATTAAGCTAAAACTAATTCAATTTATAGATCCTATCAAATCATTTAATGATGTTAGGTGGCATACATGCATTTATATGCTTTAGTTGCTTAAAGAGTCTCAATCTTTAAGGCAAAAGCCTCCTCACTAAAAAGTGAAGAATTCAACTTGAGTTTGAAAGTTTTAGGTTATAGTATATATACATGAGTCTAGGATTACATTAATGTACTTCCAGGAATAATGAATGAATTTTTTTAATTCAATAAAATAGTAATTGTACTTAAGAACTAAGTTGTGAAGTTTAATCCCAACACGTTTATCTTATTTAGTTCTTTATCTTAACTTTGATTTCTTGATCATTATAATATTACACAAAACCACTTTGATTACAAATTCAAAATAACATTATAGTTTTTAATAAGAATTGATCAAATCCCTATAGATACGACTTGGTACTACAATTGAACAAGTGCACTCGTTGGTGTGATTGCTCAAACAACTTCAAACACATTTCAATCATAAAATTTAATCAATTGATTACATTTGGGTTAAAATTGGATTGTACTCATATTTGGACATGTTTTGTTGAGTTGTTGTTGACATTGTATATTTAAGCTTGATTAGCCAAACTTTTAATTCAAACAAAAGAATAACTATATTTCGATGGGATGTGAATGATTACCGGATGAAGTTCTAACTCTCATAATTTAGTAACATAATATAAAAGTGAAGTGTAAAATTATATATATATATATATATATATATATATATATATATATATATATATATATATATATATATATAATTTCTCAATCTTAGAAATTATCTTATTTTCTCTCTATTTTCAAATTGCCTCTTAATATATTTTTTTTTTGTATTTCTTTATTCTTTATATATGAAGAACTAATTATTGAAATTCAATTCATGAACTTGATCACAAATTAAGTGTCAAAATATTTGGACTGACTTTTTTTTTAATAATATTGAAATTTTATAAAAACTATTTCATTTGCAAAGTTATCTTGAACTCTACTAATCATTATTACTCTTATAAAACAAGATGATTAAGTAGTGAGAGTGACAAAATGTCTTATCATAAGGACAACTCCAGGGTTTTTGTGACTGTGCCAGAGACCAACCTTATGTTATAACTCGATAAAGCAATATATTTTCACCATAAGTGCAAGGCTTTAAAAGCTTGACTTAAGTGCACTTATCTAGATAATTAAGTTTAAAAGAGTCATTGATTATATAGTTTATATTTGTATGATTAGTTGGAGTGCATTGTATTGTGATGCAACATGTTTTCTTAATATATGATATTCTTTTTGTAATTTAGTTTACCCTCTCTTGTTAGTTTGCCTATTATTTGTTAAGTTTTTATTTTACAATGGTCACCTTATTGATGTAAGAAAATAGAGATGTAGGCACTTCTTGTGGTTGAGGAGTCAACTGTCTAAACGATTGAGCGTTATTAGATCATGATTTTATAGTCTTGTAATAGAATCATAGTATAACAACTTGAGATTGTATATGAGTGATATTAATATAGTCCTATTTTGGAAGACTGAACTAATACATTATATACATTAGATTATCTATCTTCTAAATATTCATAATGAAATAGTTTATTTTAGTAGTATTATGTTATTAAAATAGAATGTTACCATTATTGACAAAAATATTAGTCAGTAATACAAATTCTAAATTAATGAGAAATTTTATCGACGAATATTACTAATAAATTGATTACCAATAAAGTAGTAATTTAAATTTTAGAATCCACTAAAAAAAATTCATAAATTTGAATTTATAAATGAATTTATTTTTCTTGGTAAAAATCTACAGTAATAATGAAAATTATTAGTGATACAAATTAATATTAATATAGAATATTGGTACTTTTTTAAAAAAGTTTAAAATTTCTAATGATTCGGATAATTGTATATTGAAGTTAATTTTTTTTGGAAGCCTATGTAACAACTAGGGATGAATGGAAAAAATAATCCTTAATTAGGGATATTTTTGGGTAAAATATGTGATATAAGTACTAAATTCATGTCTTTACTAAATATATGCGAATAATGGATACAAAATATTTAATTTCTCGCCTGTTAATGGAGTAGGTTTAAGTATCATGGTATGTGTATACATGTTAATAGTTGTTAATGAATCTTATGAGTATTTTTTTCTTAATTCATATCAAAACAAAATTATTAGAGAAAAAACATATTATTCATGAAAGAATGGGTTAAAATTTGACTTTATATTTTTTAATTTTTTATTTAAACTTATAAAATTGAAACTATTTAAGTTAAATCATTCCAAAATCTCATTTTTAGATCAAAGTTACAAATTGGTCTCTTAATTATTTTTGTTTTAATTTAATTCTTAATTTTGAACCGTTGATGGAATTTGATCTTTGTCGTTAAATTGGCTAAACGATATGACTTAATAATAATAATGAAGTATGTGATGTAGAATCCTATTTTTTAAAAATTGATGAGTAACAACAATCTCACTACCGTACGGCCAACCAACACAACTAATGATAAAAAGGAGATCGTCACACCACCATCTATTGTAGAACCTAACGACACCACAACCAAGACTAATATATTACAAATTGCTTTTCAATCCCTAAACTCCCTCGATAAATCTATGAATTCAATCCCTACTTTTTTTCATAAGAATCTGTTTTATCAAATGTTCATCAATTTTCTATTTTTAAAAAATCAAATTCCACATCACAAACTTTTTTTTATTAAGTTGTTATTTTAAAACTCATCAACAACATGTCTAGTCAATATTTATTTAATACCGTTTTTGTCAATTTAATGATAAGGGTCGGATTACATCAATTTTTCAAAATTAAAAATTAAATTAAGACAAAAAATAATTGAAAATAAATTTGCGACTTTAATCCAAATTTTGAGACCATTAATGCTTTAACTAATTATTTTTTACAACAAAATTTATTTAAATTTACTTTTCATGAAGATCAAATTTATTTACATTAATATTTTATTAATTAATTTGATTTGGTTTGTAATTAAAAATTAAATATTTATCTGAGTTTATGTTTTAAAAATTCATTTTTAAATAATTTTATTCAAAATTAAAAAAAAAAATGAAATATGAAAATTTCGTGCTTTCTGAATTTTTTTATACTTTAAAACAAAGATAAAAAAAATGGATAAAAGGTTCAAAAGGTAAGATCGTCCAAATTTTGAATGTAGGGTAAATTAAAAACATCTATTAGAAGTGTAAAAAAGTTTAGGAATAAATTAAAAAAAAAAAAAAAAGAGTTGATGAGGATTGGATAGTGAGAGATTGTTGAGTGACGAATGATAATATTGCAAATAGGATAAGAGCCCACCAAGCCGAACTTGAGTGGCTTGATCGCCACATAAGCTATTCTCCATCCCATCATCATCATCATCTTCCTCATTATAAAATTCCCCTTAGATGTGTTGGTAGGACACATTTTTCATTTAGGATGCTAAACACCATTAGATTATAAATTATTTTTCTTATCATGTTCCCCATTTCTCTTTTTATTCCACTTTAATCAATGTCTCCTTGTCTCACCACCAATCATATGACCCTATAATCCCTTATTACCCTCACCAATTGAAACACAAACTACCTATTCATTTCCCTTTCTAATGCTTAATCACACCCATGTTGTCGTTCTTTCATTAGCTTCTTAATTAATAACCTAAAAATATCAACATGCACACTAACTCTTGCTTAATTATATACTAATCTCCTTCAGAAAAAAAAAATAATGTATCACATCTATCAGGATCTTAAAAGAACAATGAAATCTAAAGTTATTCTAATTTGATGCAACCGAAAGTGTAGTCACTTTACACGTCTAAGAAGAGCATCTTTTAAAGGGATAATTCAATAGATTAAATGTTTTGAATATCTTCCATAATAACTATTGTACCTAATACTAGTAGAGTTAGGAAAAACGATAGCAATTATTTTTATTCGTAGACAGTAATTTCTGAATCGAGATATATAGAGATGAGACAAAAAGTTTGTGAACAATGTCGAGAGAAAAAACAATGTTTTGTCTTGTGTCACTGAAAGAGATTTCATGAACAAGGGATGAGAACGAGAATAAAGCACAAAACACAACAAGGGTGTCCATATATAGAATAGAAATAGATATTGTGCAACAGGACCACACTGAAAAGGGACACAAGGGATAATATAGTACATATAGATTGATTCAAAACCATTCTACATCTCAAGCTGTGGTTCTAGCAGCATCTAGAATAAGATATTTGGAATATAAACCACCAATTCCTTATAAAAATAAAATAAAATAAAGAGTGTGTCTTGCTAAAGGTTGAGTTGTAAAAGTGAGTCTCAATCAACATTAAAATGAAAAAAAAATAAAAATATAATGGGTTAATTTTTATTGGTGTTATTTTATTATTGCCATTTTGACAAATAGTTGCTATGATCAATGGAGATTATAAATATTGAGGTTTGTTGATACTGTGTCTAACTTTGTAATATTTTTTTAAATTTAAGTGGGTCAATGTGTTTTCCATAGATCAATCAGTTTTGAGAAATGAGTATAACTTTTGTCAGCTTATACTGTGTGTTATAGTTGTTGCACAAAAATAAGTTGACAAGAAAATACAAACTAACATACATTATTGTGTAAAAAGAAAATTATATAAATATCAAGATCTTATGAGGTTGATAATGAAGACAAAATGTTAATGATTGTTTTAGTAATTGGATAAATGTTAGCTTAAAGAGTATGTTAAAATAAGATTATTGAAAGATATTTAACAAGTTTTTGCTAGAGAAGACAAATCAGAAGAAGAAGAAATACATCATAAGATAAAATTACCTTATACATATTTAAAAATAAAAAATTAGACAAAATATGAGAACTTTTCTACAAATGAATTTATGGAGAAATTAATTTTAATTGTTCTTCACGGTGCTACAAGGCTTAAACTAACATTATTAATATGCTCCCTTATGTAAACTTTTAATTTTGTTTTATTTAGAGTAGAAAGAACATTAGTGTAACTCCATCTGGTCATTATTCGTGTGCTTTTGAATATGCAAATATGCCGAAAAAACTAAACAGGAACATTGGAAAAGCCTAATAATAATCCAGAAGATGAGGATATATATATCTTTATACTTGTTGTCCTTACAAAAACAGGAGAGAAAAGAGATAACTTTGAACTTATCTTCCACATTCTCCCACTTGCAATTACCATACAGAGAAAAGGTGGATTTGGACAACTTAAAGACTAGATAGCTAATGCAACAACTAGGGTGGCATCAATTCAATAGAAAAAAAAAAGTAAGGTTGAGAAAAAGGTCACATGAAGGCAAACAAGCTCTTATAGCCTTAAAGATGGATTAAAAGGAGCAAAAGGAGAGGACATTAAGGAGCAAAAGGAGAGGACATTAATATTGGAAAGAGTTGAATGAGTTCAATCACAAGGCAAACCCTACTCTGTGTGTGTGTGTGTGTGTGTGTGTGTGTGTGTGTGTGTGTGTGTGTGTGTGTGTGTGTGTGTGTGTGTGTGTGTGTGTGTGTGTGTGTGTGTGTGTGTGTGTGTGTGGTGTGTGTGTGTGTGTGTGTGTGTGTGTGTGTGTGTGTGTGTGTGTGTGTGTGTGTGTGTGTGTGTGTGTGTGTGTGTGTGTGTGTGTGTGTGTGTGTGTGTGTGTGTGTGTGTGTGTGTGTGTGTGTGTGTGTGTGTGTGTGTGTGTGTGTGTGTGTGTGTGTGTGTGTGTGTGTGTGTGTGTGTGTGTGTGTGTGTGTGTGTGTGTGTGTGTGTGTGTGTGTGTGTGTGTGTGTGTGTGTGTGTGTGTGTGTGTGTGTGTGTGTGTGTGTGTGTGTGTGTGTGTGTGTGTGTGTGTGTGTGTGTGTGTGTGTGTGTGTGTGTGTGTGTGTGTGTGTGTGTGTGTGTGTGTGTGTGTGTGTGTGTGTGTGTGTGTGTGTGTGTGTGTGTGTGTGTGTGTGTGTGTGTGTGTGTGTGTGTGTGTGTGTGTGTGTGTGTGTGTGTGTGTGTGTGTGTGTGTGTGTGTGTGTGTGTGTGTGTGTGTGTGTGTGTGTGTGTGTGTGTGTGTGTGTGTGTGTGTGTGTGTGTGTGTGTGTGTGTGTGTGTGTGTGTGTGTGTGTGTGTGTGTGTGTGTGTGTGTGTGTGTGTGTGTAAAGATGGATTAAAAGGAGCAAAAGGAGAGGACACTAATATTGGAAAGAGTTGAATGAGTTCAATCACAAGGCAAACCCTACTCTGTGTGTGTGTGTGTGTGTGTGTGTGTGTGTGTGTGTGTGTGTGTGTGTGTGTGTGTGTGTGTGTGTGTGTGTGTGTGTGTGTGTGTGTGTGTTCTGACTGATAAAACTAATTTTTTACTATGGTTTCAAATCCGTCATTAAAAGTCTAGGAAAAATAACCATAATGTAGGTGACATATGCTTGGATGTTATCAAATTTATTATTTTCATGAGTGTGTTGGAGATCTATGAACTTATATACATCATTGACTCTCATATTGTTACTTAATCAAACATATACCTGAAAATAAAACATTTATTTGATATAAGTAACTAGATAAATCAGTTTTATATAAAGAATGATTCAAAGGCTTACATCATCCATAATTGAATGAGGGTAATATTCAATTATTCTTTTCCTTATGCAAGCTCTAACACATCTTGCTTACAAAAGTACAGTAGGATGTCATTGTTCCCAAATATAGTAGAATCTCATGAAATTGTCATTGGTTGATCGATTATGATGTCAGCAAGCAGGTGTAATGCATGAGGAAGATCTTCCACAAATAAATGAATCTTTTTGTGCGTAGGACTTCCCTCTCTCAACGTTTGTTGTTACTTGAAAAAGTATTTAAGTCTAAACATGAATAACATGTAAAGTTCAAAATTGACAAACATGGGAGTCCATACTAGGAGGGGTCAGAAATAAAATCAATAAAGTCTCTAGGCTAGGCGAGAAAATATTGAAATGCATGTACCACAACAAATATTTCATTTGTTGGCATATAGGAACTAAAGAATCTGGTATGACAATTTCCTCTACCATGACCTTGACCTCATTATTTGATTATCATGAAGAATCATGTAGCGGTTAGGTGAAAGGAAGAAGAAAATCGTAGAAATGGGTCCTTTATTTCTTTTTGCAAAGTTTTAATCCTACAAAAACATACTGTCTCGATTATTCAAAAAACTAAAACAATAACATCTTTATGACATCGTTATTAATAAATTAAAAAATTAAAATTTGCAGTGGTACTTTTTAAATTTTTATCAAACTTTTAGCATTGGTTCTGCGTAAAACTAAAGCGTAAAGACTATATGGTATCGGTTCTGCTAACAACCGAAATCATAGGGGTTGTTCACAAAAAGAAAATAAAAAAATGGCAACTTTGAATTTTCATCGACTTTTTGGCAGCGGTTGGTCAGAAAATCGTATCATAAAAGTGATATGGAATCGATTAGTCAAACAATTGAGGTAATATGTCTTCAAAAAAAAACTAGTGGACTTTTTGAAAAAAATTGAATATTTTGACACAACTTTTGACTTCACTTGGTAAAGGAACTGGAGCAGAAAGGGGATATGGCTTTGGTTGGTGAAACAATTGATGTCATATGTCCTCTTTAGAAAAAAAAAATAATGAGCTTTTTGAAAAATTTTGAATATTTTGGCACAATTTTTGGCTTCGGTTAGTCAAGGAACCGAAGCAAAAAGGGGATATCATTTCAGTTGATCAAACAATTGGGGTTTATAAGTTCGAAAATATTTTAAAAAGGTCACCACATCGTTATATGCTTACTAAAGCATATTATGTGAGTTAGTACATTAAATATGTACTAATGTTCTATTATTAGTCATTGTCTTTTCTTAAGGTATAACCTATAATTATAATTTAGTTTTTGAAATAAATGATTTATTTATTGTCTAAAATGATTAATTTTCTTAATTATCCCTCAATATTTAATATATATAAATGATTAGTACTAAGGTATTAATATTTTTAAAAATACACATTTTGCTTTAAAAAAATGGTAGGTAGTACAAAATTTTCGTATTGAATATCAAACGAGAAATTAAGGCTCACTTAATTTAATAAAAAATTTCAAACAAACTACTTTTGAAATAATAAAACTTCAAATATTTTAAATAATAAAAGCAAAAAATCATATAAAAATTCTAAAAACCAATAACCAAGAGATAGGAGCCTGAGAGCGTAACAATGTAAGAGTACAACAATGTATTTGGGTCAATGGTACAAAGTGCAAAAAACTCATAAGCAACCATGGAAAGGCTTAAAATGCAAAACACAAAATGCAACAATTGCAACCTATATTAAGGTTGTTTAAGTACATGTTATGATTCTTATAATGAATCGTAACCTACACTCAAAAATTCAAAGATAGATTATAGTTTTATCTTAATCGTAATTAATACTTTGCTAATAATTTTGAAAATGTCACGTTTTACAAATTACGTTTTTCATATTATTATAACCCATACTACTACGTAGTTAGTTAATTGATATATTTGCATTAGTGTATTTTATTATATAAGTTGAAATTTTCAACCCTTCATATATTTTATCCATGTCATCTAATTCGCTAAATTTAAATTAATGGAGGAGAGATTGATTGAGATAGACTAATTTATTACTCAGATTTTTTAAAATTAAAATAGAAAATAATTTATAAGATTAATTTTTATGTGTTATATTACTTAAATAATATAAATATGTAATAATATTTTAAATTAAATAGTTAATATTTATAAATTAAATTTTAATTATTAATAGTAATAGAATAATTATAATAGGGTAATTAAAAATTTAAAAATATTTATATGAATAAATATTATATATATATATATATATAAATGTAACTTTTAAAAATATAAAATAAAAAAAATAAAAAAATAACGAGCTCATATACCTATCTTTCCACACAATAAATCAAGATTTTTAATCCATTTTATTATGATAGACTAGTCCGTTGTCTATTAATTTAAACGGATGATGTGAATCATTTTGTCATAAGTATTTGATCATAAGATATAATTTGATCATAAGATATAACAGTAGACAACAATTATATTTTATTTACATCAAAAAAGTATTTGATCATAAGATATAATTTATTCTATATTTTTAAAATAAATAAATATAAATTTATGACATGATATTAAATAAAATATTTTTTTATCAAACTAGAAAATTACGCTGTTAATATATAGCTATATGAAATTGTTATTTCTTGAAAGAGTATATTTAACTAAGGAAGTGTACAAAATAATTTATGAAATATATATTTAAAAAAATTATACTTAATTAATTCCATAAAAAAATATACTGAAATAGCATAAAAGTGTTAACTTAATATTCACGTTTTATGAAAACTAATTTTCTACTCCTCTATACATATAAATTCACATAACTAAATTGAAAGAAAGTGATTTTAACAGTCATACTAAAACAACATAATTTTTAAGCGTTTTTTGTTAGAGTGAAAGTACTTTGAAATTTTTATCTTCACTTAAAATTGGAATTAATCTTTTTTTCAAAATTTTGATATAATTTAGTCTCTCAGTTTTAAAAATGTATAAATTTAGTGTTTTTAACTAAATTTTATATTTATTTGATGTTTCAAGTAAAATTTGGTTAAAAAGACTAAATTCATACATTTCTAAATTTAAAAAACTAAATTAGACTAAAGTTTTGAAGAGGGACTAATTTCAATTTTTACTAAAAAAAAGTTAAGGGATAAAAACATATTTAACCCTATCTTCTTTAATATATTTGGTTGTAAGTTAAATTTTAATATTATTTTAAAAATTAACAAATTTAAAATGATGTTATATTACAATATAATTACTATGTCGGCAGGTGTACACTGCTACTAGTGGAAGTATGGACACTCGCGCATTAAGCACGTGTTTCATGCAACTAATTAGGTTACAACTTAATGTAAGAATATACAAGAGGTGAATGAGTACACCAGAGTTCTAAACACAAATAAAAAAATCTTTTAAAATAATTTTTAATTACTTATTAAAAGTTTTAACTAAATTTTAAAAGCTATAATAACAATATTGCGAAAGATTGACTTATAAAATTTTTGTTAAATTTTTTTAAGAGTTAATTCCTAACAACTAAGAGTAAGATTTATTATTCACTCCAAATTTATATTGATTACTTCTCTTAGAGTTTTCAAAATGCGTAATGCTAATCTGGTCCACCACGGATTCAGGTCAGGTTAGATTTAAAAAAATTTATTATTTTTTTATATGGATCAAATTTTAATCCGGCTCATTTAAACCCAACTCGGTCTACCAACTTACCTACCTAATTTTATTTTATTAAAATTTAATTTTAATTTTATAAAAAAAATATTTATTTATTTTTTGTTTAAAAAAATTATTTAAGTTTCCTATTTTCAAAACTAATTAAACACTTCATGTTGGAAATGAAATTTGAGAATGAAATTTGTCTATATTTGAATTATTGAAAATTTGTAATTTTTTTTATTTAAAAAAATTGTAATTAAGTGAGACAGTGAGTCAACCCGTTTATCCAACAACTTGTGATGGGTCGGATTGAGTTCGAATTTTTCTAACTCACTAATAAATGAGCTAGGTTGAGGTGACTTACTTAATAATCAACCCGTGATGGACCGGGCCAGATCGGACTCATTTTAACAGTCCTACTTCCCTGTCCTTTTAAAATTCAATATACAATAACATATGTTATACTAAACACTATTGTTTAAAGCACTTAAAAATCTGAACTTTTCTTAATAACATATCAAGAAAATATATATTTAGAGTAGAGATCTCTATGACATCAATATACTAAATCTAAGTATGAAAATAAATTCAATGAATTAACAAAAAAATGTTAGAAAGATATCATTAAAATGTGATTGATTTATGAAATAATGAATTGCAAAGAGAAAACTTTTCCTAATGAACTTGTATTTGCAACTTCTTCCAAAAGTCTGAGTGATTGATGGAACTCAAAATGTATTTAGAGAGAGAATCTTGGATTTTATTTGTCAAAATGTAAATTATGTAATCTCAAAATGTTTATTGATTTTGAGAAGACTCTTATATTTACAAGTGAACTCATTTATTAATTTTAATTTTTAAATCAATTTTTTTTAAGAATAAGTTTATCTTAGATCTAATATTTACATATACAGTTAAATAGATTTAATTTTGAGGGAAAAATATATCAAAATCTTAATATATAATGGAACTCTCGGGTAAATATTTTTTTTTCTAAAATTAAAATATATATAGTAAATAAATAGAAAGTAAGTCATTCAAATGTCAATAATTAACGTTTGTTATAACCACTTCAGAAAAGGAACAAATAGAAAAGTTATCTTAAAAATTAATAATTGACATTTGTCCTCACGATACTAATAGAAAAGGATAAACCCACATATTTCTTTGTCTCTTTTAAGGGTATTAGATTGTTAAATTGAGACGCAATTTAGATTGAAAATGATTCTCTGTTAAATCATATGAGAAATGATAAATATCCAATTAACGTGGCCTATCCAATATTTATAAATAAGTTTTTCAAAATTTGAGTAAGAATTGATTAATTTACTATATCTTTGATTTGTTATTATTTGGCATTATGGTTATCTTTTTAGTTTCACATTTATTTTTCATTAAATATATAAGATAGTAACTAATGAGATAACTTAAGGTTTTAAATGATGAACATGTCCTTATTCACCTTTTCTTCTCAACTTGTCCACCTAACAATACGATACTCTCCTTCACAGATTTAACACCACACTCTATTCTTATTAAAGGTAAGAACACAATAAAAAAACATAACACACTCATCACCTTTCTCCTCCATTGTCACCAACAAACTTCATCCTTTTCTTTCCTTCATGTCTTCCATCAAGTAACTTTGTCCAATTACATTATTCCAAAAATACTTAAAATGAGTAAGAAAATAAAACAACTACAATTATATTATTTCAAAATTTTATGCCAAAAAAACTTATTAAAAAAAACACAATCTTTCCTCGTTATGACACAAATCTATCATACCTTTAGAACATCTGCAATATTATTTGCTCATGTATAACACATTATATGATCATTGTCGATAATATTATTCGCAAACACACAAACACATATGGGATAAACTATCGATAAAACAATCATAATAACAAGATATAAACATAATAATTATATCAATAATAATTAAACACATCATACAAAGTAGTAATAATAATAGGATTCCTAATCCTCTAACATAAACAATTCAATCATCATAAATTACTCTATCCTCGATTCTCGATCCTCGAACTTCAATCATTGATCCTTGATATCTAACTCTTGATGTCATGACTAACATTTCACACATATACTCTTGGTTTATCCACTCATTAGCATCTATGTTAACTGCTTACTATAACTATTATAGTAACACTATTATCAACATAATATAACCTGGAGCATCTTAGATACACTACCATCATGATTATCTCAATCATGGATAAAACCATGAGCATCACCAAACCATGAACTCCATCATGACAAGACTCAGTCACATTCTTGTGTCCTACTTCACCCGCTTGTAACCGCTCTTACATACCCTTTTGTAGCTTCCCCTACATATACACTCAAGTCATCTTTCTTCTAGCTTTGGACCTGTTCTCCTATCATACAAAGTGGAACATCTATCTCCTCACCAAAGAAGATTCAACACTCAAACTTCGTTATCTTTTCTACAACTATTTGTCAAAGAAAAGGGGTTGATTGATAATGGATTAATAATTATAAAATAAAAGAGTGATAAAATAAATTGAAACTAAATAATAAAAATTTATATAACTAATTTTTTTAATAAATGTAAAACAAAAGTGAAACAAAATAATGAAAATTTAAATAACTATATTTTTTGTTTTTTACTTATTTTTATAATTTTAAAACAAAATAATGAAAATTTAAATACTAGAATTTATTAAAATAAAGAAAACTCAAGTGTTTTAAAAAATATAAAATGAAAATAAATCAATTTATAATGATTGCAATGAAATCACAAAAATATTAAAAATGTTAAACTCTAAAATGTTCAATTAAATAAAATTAATAAAATCAAGGTCTGAGTTTAAATAAAATGGCTAAAGAAATTGGACTAAGAGAATAAAACAACTTGGATAATATAAAACTAAAGGATTAAATAAAAAATGGAAAAAATATTAATAAGAGAACTAATAGAGAATTTGCATAGGCTCTTTGTTATTTGACTTAAACTAACAATATAACTCAAAATTATATTGAAAAAAATAAGGTAAAAAAATGAGGTTTTTTCCCTCGTTCCATACAATATGCCTAATTCCAAGTCTGTATTAATAGAAGCCAAATTTGAACAAACACAACAAAAATAAAAATTATATAATTGATTAGAATAAAATTGTTGCAAAAAAATCTTGGAATTATATAATTGATTAGAATAAAATCGAACAAACAACAAAAATAAAAATTAAATTAGTATTTAAGCCAAATTTATATAATTGATTTAATAAATAAGTTAAATATTTAAATTATTTAAATATTATTAAATAAAATATTTTAAGTTTTAAAATATCAAATTCTCATAACTAAAAATAGTAAATAATTAGTTGTAAAAACATAATAAAAGTTTATTATCGATGAATTATGAATCAATTAACTCTAACCAAGCTTGAATCTTTTTAAATAGTAAAATAAGTGAATGGATTCAGTTTCATCTGCATTTAGAAAACTTAATTTTTCAATCGAATTGACTCATATTAAAACCCATTTAAACATATATTTACTAACACGTTTTATATGAGTTAATTTTCTATGCGTACATTTGTAAGTTATAATTATGGAATTAGATGGTAGAATAGTATATTGACATATCAACCTAAGATAAATAGTGCAGTGAATTAATATATTTAGAGTATGGTTGAAAATATATATTAATAACTTATTTATTAATTTATTTGACTTGTTTATAAATTAGTATTTTAAATAATTCATTTTAAAAGTTCTTTCAATTTATATATTACAAGCTATTTCATATAATTTGTAACATATAGATTGTTTAATTTTTTTTATCAATCCTTCTTATATTTTAATGCATTTTTTTTTATTTTTTTACTCGTTATTGTTTATTTCAATTTCATAAATATAAATTACTATCACACTATTTTTAGTGATTGGATTAGTTTCTAAAACTTTATTAGTTCAAATTAAAAAAGATTTAACATGAATTGAAGTAATTAAACGAAGAGTCTCACCTGTTTTTAACAAACTTAAATGAATTCTTATTTCAACTATTTTGTCATCTCAATGAAGACAAATAAAATCATAAGATTAGACTGTCATTCATCCTTTCTATCTTCCAATCATCTCATCCTCTTTTCCTTATACTCAGCATACTTTCTAAAAGTGAAATGTGAAAAATGTGTCTCCATTATTCATAATCACTCACCTTCTTTCTTCAATGGCTTAGGCATGGTAGAGGTTTAGACTCATTTTAAAAAAGATTTGGTGAGATGTATCAAATTTAAATTCCTTTTTTTATACATTTATTGATTTGTTTTTTTGAAAATTAATAACTCATAATGCATTTCATGTCAAAAAATTTATTTTGTTAGAAATATTGACTAAAGATAAAATCAATTTATAATATATAAGTGGATATAAATCTCATCTTGCAAGTCATTTTTATAAGATTAAGTTAGACTTAAAGTTCACCTACCATAACTATGGTTTAGGGTTTATTATAACAAAGTTTTTGTTTGTTGAGTTTATTATTTCACTCGCTATCAAGCCAATATCGAACTATTTATTGATGTTTAGTCTCATGCTCTCTATATATAGAAATAAAGAAATATATTGAAAATTTTTCATTAACTAAAAATAAAATAAATTTACAACAAATAAGTGAAAATATTAGTTTATAAATTAGTTTTATAAAATATTGAGATAAACGTAAAATTCACTTCTTAATATTTTATAATTTGATAGTTATAATCAACGTCTCTTTCTATTTCCATGATAGAAGGGTGATTTGTAAATTTTCTCAATTTTCATCACCTCTAGAATGAAAATAAAATGAAAGACATGATATTCTAGAATGATGTGTTGGTTAAAGTGCCTCCATTGATGTGTGTTTCTCCACAAGTCAATTTTGCATCTTGTATTGCGGCTGCGTTTGTCGGCTGCAAATATAAACTAACTTGTCTGATATGATCCATGCATGTGCCCTTATAAAAAAAGTGTTGGTTAGGTGCAAATCCAAACACCAATTAATGCTACAAATTCTAAACCGTATATAGTGCTAAGCATCAACCATGCTGTTTCTTTTATTATTATCATAACAATGAAACTTTACCATTTCAATATCACCATTTTTTTATATTTACTCGCCTTTTCTTTTATACTCTTTATTCTTTTGTCATTCTAAGATTTTAACATTCTTGTAATCTCAAGTAAGTTCAGATTCGCCTTTGCTATGTAAATCTTAAAAAACAAATTAGGTACCAAAGTTTGTCATAATTTAATCTTTCCTAGCTAGGATGTCAAAAAAATTTCCATCCAACTTTCCAGTATATTTCAGTGTAGGAAATGATTTGGAATCACAGCATGCCTTCTTCGCTTTTTCATTATCTGCCTTACTGTTGAAGGTAACTCATGTTTCATAATATTTTCTCTCTAATCAAAATGACAACTTTAAACCCTTTTCGCGGTCATAATTCCTATTATTATCATTGTTTTTTATGTTCTTGTAGGATACATATCTGGAGAGTGATTTGATATACAATAAAAATGATGGATTGATTTGCATTTTCTAGTATGAGACTTTCCGGCATGAGAATTTAGGTCTGAATGCCATGATCATGATTGGGAATCTTTGCTTCTCATTTTTTGTTATTGGAGTTTTGGTTTTCACGATTATGGTTGCCACTTATGAATATGAGGATTCTTTGTTTCATCCTACAATCAAGATCATCACATTACTCACTTCCAAATCCAGTCACGATGATGAAGAACACGAAGAGTTCAGGAGTGATTGTCATGTCATAATCCTTTAATTTAAATAAAAATTCCATATAATCAAACAATGTACATATGTATAAACATGTCATCACAATTTAACACTGTCAGTGAAAACTTAACAGAAAGGACTTAATTGACTCAATTTTACACACATATATATATATATATATATATATATATATATATATATATATATATATATATATATATATATATATATATATATATATATATATATATATATATATATATATATATATATATATATAAACTCAATTGAAACAGTTAAAAGATCGATGACCCATTTGAGATTCACCAACAAATATGAGGACAAAAGAAAGCTTAAACCTTAATCAAATTAAAAACAAATAAAAAAGTCTTACTTCCCTTCATAAAATACTTGACTGGAAATCAGACTATAAACGTTAAGAACAAAAAATTTTAGATATTTTTACATTAATTAAATCATATAAAAAATAGCAATAATGTTGAAACAAAGCTTCTTCCTTTCGGTTTTGGTGTGGGCCGGAAAAATAGAACTAATTGGACATGGTCCATTTTTCACACTTCTATCAAGGGAATTTCTTTTCACACCTCGATGTTGTCGTCGTGCACTCCTATAAATGTTTTAAGATCCTTATTTTGTTATTATTATAGGAAGGCTCGTGAATTCTTGAATAGGCTTCACGATTTCAAAGTCTTTTGAATTATACAATTTAAAAAGTTTACTTTGCAAGAGTTTATTTTGGACTATATAATTTGATTTTTTTTGTTCAAAGTAGACTCTCAAATTGAGTAATTTAAAAATATTTGTTTACTTTCGGCTTTTGTAATTTAAAATAAACTTATGAAATAACTTTAGATTTTGCAATTCGAAATACGCTTTAACATCCAAAAGTTGCTCTTCCTTGTAAATACTTACGAATTCCATTATTCAAGTTGTTCATAGATAATGTAATTTGAAAGAGAGGACAACCAAAACAAAAAGAGCGAATGTTTAGGGTTAATTTTGTCTTTTAGACTATCCCACGGAGTGCAAGAGAAAATCATGAGGTGCAAACAGAAATTCCCTTTTACCAACTGCAAAATCATTTTAATTATCCCAATTGATTTGGTGAATTTATTTTAGAAATTATTTTCACAGAGAATGACCTAAACCAAATCAATTAAACATAAAATCATACAAGAACATAACCTACTCTTTAAGGTGATCATTTCAGGTTTAAGAACTTCTCTAATGATAAATTTGATTGTGACAAGTTAGAGAAGAAAAGAAAACAACTGAGGCTATCACTTCATTAGTTACACCCTAGTCACTTGGACATCTAAGAAGCAAAACTCAATATAACTCTATCAAAAAAATGAGCAAGATACATGTCTCTTGCAAGTTGTTATACACATGTATTATGGATGTATTGCTAATGCAATTTCATAATTGTTAAATTAGTAGTTAATATATTAGTTTGGGTTAAGTTAACCTGATTTTTAACAATTGATTCTTATAAAATTCTATGAAAATTAATAAAATACAATACAAATAATAAAAGATAAAAGTAAAAAACTAACCTAATGGAATTAATATTTAAGATTGATACGAAAAAAATATAAATGTAAATTTCATAACAATAGATAAAATAATAAATGAATAAAAGACTTTAAAATAATTTTAGTACAAGAAGTTGTCAAAATAGATTCATCATTGTTTCTCTACGTATGATTGTTTTTTAAATGATTATTATTTTTATTTCAAATTAATTAAAGTAAATTGCTAATAAATTGGTTAGCGTTTTTTACTATTAAGAAAGTAAATTATCTATTAAAAACAAGACCTTTTTAAATTATTTATAATAAATTCAATCAAAGTACATTCTATTATGCTTAATCATATATATTATTTTACCTCCTTATCAAGTAAAAAGTTAGTTAATCAAAATACATTCTTGATTAATTGTTGTTAAAATTTTAAACACTAATCAAAATACATTCTTAATTGGTAACAAAAACTCATTTGATCACATCAAAGTTTCTAACTTTAATCAAAATCAAAATATATTTTCAATCCAAATTGAAAACCATTATACTAATATTAAAACACATTTAATTAGCTATCATGTAAAAACCATTACTTTTTACATGATTAAAAGATAAAAAAACATAGATAAATAAAAACCAAAACAACAATAAAAGAACAAACACATTATTTTAATTTAACCTCAAAATTCATAACAAAATTACAGTTAAACTAACCTTAAAAGCTTAGTCTTCCATGGATAGGGTGGAATACATAATGAATGAAAGAAAAAGTAAGAAAAAAACGAAAAGAATGCGATAAATTGGGTGGATGACAACAACAAAATGAGAGTTGTTAATGTTTCATTTTTTACTTCCCCTAGGTCACTTTATATGGAACTTGGACTATGCTGAATTTTTTTGTTGCTATATCTTCAAGGGTTGTTATTAATTTGAGTTTTGTTATTAAAATCTACACAAATAATTTTTTTTTAAAACAATTTCATTTATAAGTATTTTAAATATTATCCAAACTTTTAAAAAAATTTGGAAAATAATATTTTTTGTTAATTATTTATTATATAAATAAATAAATAATTTAAAATATCAAATAAATTATTAACAGATAAATTTTTCCATCTCTTATAACAAAATCAATCCGTCCAAAATTGTAGAGAAACCCAAAGATATCAACATTTACATTTTAGCTCTTCTTAGTTTGTCTCTTTGATCAGATTTTGAATTTTTTTTATCAAACTTTGACTGTTTGACCTATTTACTATCCAACCAGAGACTGTCATGTGTCACACTCTAGTTGGATATATTGTGCGTGAAGGATAGTAGTGAAAATATAAGAGGTATAAAAGTAGGTTTTGAGTGGTCTATTTGAGATCAGATAGTGTATAAGTAATGTAAGGGGTATAAGACAAAAGTTTTCAAAATTTGTTAACTTTAGCCTTACTCTGAAGCCGTTTTGTTATTTTTTTTCCAATTTATTTTCACAACTTGAATGACTTTAACTTAACTTTAAGTGCATTAACAAACATTAGAATATCCAAAAATATTTTATGCAACTAAAAATAACTTTTTAAGACATTTTTATTTCTCAAACTCAATAAATCAAATTATCACAAATCTTATTTAAATCAATCTTTTAACAGAAAAAAAATTAATTTAAAATTAAAAATTAAAACTAAAATTAGGGCATAAATATGCACTGATCAATATACACATGTACCATGAATAGAATCAATGTGAAGATTATATTGTTTTCAAGAGTAACTTTCTTATTTTATGTGTTTTAAACTTTTTTGCAATTCAACGATTAATGGCTATTGCATGAGTTAGACAATCTGCAATAGTTGTTAGATGTGTGTATTTTAAATAAAGCGTTTAGGAAAACATTTTAAACAAGAAAAAAAATAACACAAGTATTTTTATATTGGTTTGCTCAACTTGAGTTATGTCTAGTCTTCTTTAAGACTTCTTAAAGGGTTCAACTAATCTTTTACAAGATTACAATGAGTACAAACCACTACTAGTATACACCGAGTATTATCAATCACTTCTGGTTCCCACTAGTCTACTTGACTAATCAGTTTAACGACTCCTAGTATCCACCTTAGACAAACTATCTACACTGTTTAACTCAAGTGAGTTAAACAATACAAGTATTTGAATTCACTTCTGAATATCAACAGAACAAGTGTATTGAGTATAAGTACATACTTAAATAACTCTTGGAGAGAGAATAGATTCAATGCAATGAAATCTGAGGTTCTTTCTCTTATAATGAAAGGCTTTAGACAATCTAAGCTTGGAGCAACATAGTAAATATTCTATGATAGCTCTCTTGTTCTTATATTATATTCTTTTTTTCTTCTTCTCTTTCACAAGTCCTTCTGTAGAACATTATTCCCCTTCTACTTTCTTCACTTCTGACAATAACTACTACTTCATTATTATCTAGATTTTTTTTCCAAGGATTTGGACTCTCACTTGATCAAAATCAGAGTTTAGCCCCACTAAGAAAGCATAAACTCTATCTTGCTCAATATACTCTTTGAGCATTGCAGAATCACTTGAGCACTTGGCTTTGGTGACCCTATAATGGTTTAATTCCATCCATAGGGATTTTGAGCAGCATATTTAGCTTTGGAGTATGTATACTCCATGGCGTTACAAATTTCCTTGGCAGAATTAAGAAACATGCAAGTATCGGTGATTTTTGGGATCATGAATTCCATAGCCATGCCATGATCATAGAATCATATTCATCCCATTTTGTAACTCTAGGGTCTTCTTCTTTAGGAGCATCTTTAGTCAAGTGGTTAGCTTTTCCTTTTCCTTTCAATGTTCTGCGAACAAATTGGACCCATTTCAAATAATTCATCCCATTCAATCGATAGGCAGTGTTGAGGTTCTACAATTGTTCCTGATTGCTTTGTGACCCAATATTCACCACTTCAACAATTTGGTCTGCCATGTCCGCACAACCATAAAGTAGTGAGAAGGGATTTGCTTATTGCGACTACAACTAAGAAAGAACACTGTAAAACCATAGCAGCAATGAAGGTTGCACTGCAAAAACACAACAACAATGAAGGCTGCACTACAAAAACTACAACAACAATGAAGGCTGACGTCTAGGTTTTTGTGTGTGACAATAATGAACGTTGTTGTCTAGGGTTTTGGAGTGCACAGTCAGAGGTGACTCCCAGAATTTGAGAGCTTTGATCTCATCTCATAATTTAGGGTAGAATCTCATATTTTAATTAGGCTGAGAATACAATCCATATATGCAAGTCTAGGAAGCTATTTTAAGAAGCATAATAATAACTCTTAGACAACCAAATCCCTATGATTAAGGGATATCCCCATTATTCACAATAATTATAATATGTTAAATAAGGACAAAATATAACTAACAAAAAACAATGACTTTGACAAAAAAAAAAAACAGATTCTAGCAAGGCTATACAAAGAAGTCTAGATGAAGAGAAGACAACAAGAATATCTCTCTAAACCTTATGTTGTTACTTTCTCTTTCTATGCTTTCATTGTAAAAGAAAAAGTTTACAAGTCTTCAGATTTCTTTGTACTGAAATTATCCTCTCTTCGAGAGCTTTGAATCTATACTTGTTTTTCAAAAACAACCTTTGTTGTGTTAGTATATTCAGAAGTGAATCAAAACACTTGGTTGTTTAGTTTTGTTGAGCTAAACGGCCTAGTCAAGAAGACTAGAGTTGAACCAGGAGTGGATAAACTCGTCTATCCAGATTGGATAGTTTATAAACTAAGAGTGGTAGAACTCTTTGTAATCTTTTAAAGATTAGTGAACCCCTTAAGTGTGTTTAATGAAGAACTGGATGTAGCTAAATTGGAATGAACTAGTATAAAAATAAGTTTGTCTTGTTTGTTCTCTTTCCTAATCGCTTTCCTAAACACTATTTAAAAACTTAAGTGTTTAATATTTATTGCAGACAATTTAACCGCTATAAAAGTGCTTAAACACTTATTTGTGAAAAGTTTTAAAAGCTCTATTCAATCTCCTTTCTAGAGTTTTTTTTCCTGTGTTTCGGGTATAAGTTAATAGAACAAAAAAACTCCTTCAACTAAGCTATCATGTGTTGAGTTAAATTAAAAACTTAATGTTTGTACACTTTTTCCTCTGGAGTCATCCAAGTAATATAATGAAGTTTACACCCACTCTTATGTGGTAAATTCATTTTATCCATGGTCTTGACGTGGAATATCTCCGAGACACACACGAGGAGATTATCAAATACTTTTTAGTGGAAATTTGCCCCTCAATGTAATCCTTAAAAACTCGAGCAGCATTTCCTCTTGTAAAGAATAAGCGTGGTCTAGATAATTTTTTAAAACCTTAGATATTGTCATGAGATGCATTTGATATGATTTTGAGTTTTGACTTTCGAGCACACAAGTGATCAACTAACTGCTGAGAGAAAAAAAGTAACAACTTTCTGTCACATTCAAGTCAAAGAACCAAAAAAGAATCAATTTTTACTTTCATATATAATATGTGAAACAATTTTCTCTCTTGAAGCTCGTCATGGTAGGAGGAACAATGGTAATGTTGAGATAATGCTTTCTTCATGTGAAGGAGCTTTCTTCATCTCAAATTGGCACAGAGCAATCGGAGTTAATGCTGAGATCCCTCAATGTCTGACTTAACTTCAGTGGTCTAGGAAGGCCCTTTAAGCTAGGAGATCTTTGTTGATTAGTAGAAGACACAAGTGGTAACTTTTTCTTGCATGGTGAATAGCTATCAGAGTTCATGTCAAAATTCCCTCCTAACCTTGCTCTTGGGGAGCTTGTTGATCTTGCTTTTGCTTGAGTTGATTTTGTTGCAGCCATATATGTAGGAATTGCAGGTGAGCTTGGGAATGAGTGATCTTCTGCCTCTGAAGTCTGGCTTCTGTGAGGAAATGTGTTCCTTGAAGAAACTGCTGGAGAATCTAATCCTTCAAACTGATTCTGTCTCTGATTATTTCTGACTTTTAGTTCTCTCCTTCCACTTTCCTCCCCTGGTCTAGAGTGATGTGAGCTGAAAACTGAGACTAAATCTTCAAGTTCTTTACTCTTGGAAAGTTGTGTGTCTACCCACTGTTCCATCCAGTACCTCCATCTTCCATTTATTTTATCTCTTTCTGATTCAGCTGACTTCTGAAAGTGTTCTCTAAGTTAGTAGAATAAGAACAATAAGACCTGTTTAGTTTAAAGAAATGGTTTCTGTTTTCATTTCTCTCTCCACAAATAACTATGTTCTCCTTTTTTCCCCCATTTTCAAGGATTTGTACAGAAAACAGCAAAAATAACAAGATTTTAATCATACTATTTCTTAAGGAAATTGTTGGAAATAGGAAACAAAATGAAAACATGTTTACCTTTCAATTATTATAAAAATACAATATGAAGATAGATCATGTTTTCTCAAACTATGGAAAAGACTGGTTTAAGAGCTTACTCTGTGGTTGAAGGAATATTCTTTTACTCTTTCTCTCTTAACAACTGCTTCTTTCTTGCCCATGCAAGAGCCATCTACCTCTTCCTTCAACAAAATGCTGTCATCCCACCTTCTCTCACTGTTTGAGTCCATCTGAAAAAATTGAAAGCCATATTTGAAATGTAAACAAGTGAGAAAAATATATCTGTAAGCTTTCATCCATAATAACATGGAGAGTATTGCATTGAAAGCGAAATTTACTTTTGTGATGTGATGAGAACATAAGTAATAATCAACAGGAACATGTTATTCCTACCCTTATTATCTTGTCTCTTGAACCTTCCATATCTTCATGTTCACCACAATCCCATCTTCTTTCAACCATTTGGAGTCTCCTTGCAAAGACATGTGACTGGATACTCACTATGGACTCCAAGCACTTCAGAGTGCACAAAGCTTGGCGTCTCACAGCTCTTCCACGAATTATAGCTTGAAGCTTCACTATTCCCTTCAATGCTCTCAGAGCTTTCCTTGACTGCAACTCTCACCAATCAGTGAATTGTGTGTAAGAATCTACTAAGATGACTTCACTCACTTATTTTCATCTACAGCAAATTATGTTACCTTTCTGATTCTTTCAGATTTTTCTTTTACCCTCTTTGGTGTTAACTTGTTAAATATGATTACAAAAATTTTACTCTATTTTCTGTTCAAAAGCTACCTATTTCTCAATTTGGGTAATCACTAATCGGTTAAATTTGTGAAATATGCTACACAAAAATGTAGTTTCTGTTACCAAGTTACCTTGTTCTATTTTGGGAAATCACTAATTAGTTGAAGACTTCAGATGAACTAGTATGTACTAACTTGATAAATAAGTTTTAGTTCTGAACATATTTGTTTATCCTTGTTTACATTTGGTTTCTCAAACTTAACTGAACTAATAAAAGACCATTTAGCTGAGAAAAGTGAACAGGGTGGAAAAAGGATTTAAGCTTCATATATGTAAATGAGAGAGATTAGACAAACTCACTAGGAAACCTCTGAATGCTGTTTGAATTTTGATGGCTGAAGCTTCTTCCATCTTCCTCTGGCAGTGGTGTGTGGAATGAAGAGCATCATGTCTGGTTTTAACAGGTTGAAGCTGTTCTTGTTTTTCATTAAGTTGTTGATGAGCTGATTGGAGCCTGACAACCTCAACAGCAACCTGAGCAGCAGTGATAGCAGCTTCAGCAGCAGCAGCCGAAGCAATGGCCACTGTTAAAGCATGCTTGCTGTGTTCTTCTTCAGCTTGACTTAGTCTTGTTTCTTTTGAGGGTGGTGGTGCTGTAATTGAAGGCAACCTCTTGGTCTTAACCCTCCCAAATATCCAAACCCTTCTTTTTTCCTTCTGAAAACAGGTTTGTCTCATGAGCAGCACAATCTTGGTTGAAGAGAATTATTAGTCAAAGGAGAAGATCATTTACCTTCGTTTGCGAGGACTGTGCTCCCCATAAAAAGAGCTTCTTAATCACGCTTAACCATCCCTTCTTAGCCATTTAACAACATCACATGGACCAACTCCAGTTTCTGTGATCTGAGAGAATGCTCAGAAGAATCCTCTCTTATACAGCATATGTTTTGGTTTTTGTTTATCTAATGGCCCCAGCTGAGCTGAACAAGTAGATGGATAAAACGTACAAATTGGTTTGTAAGTAGACAGTGAACTGATTTAAGTAATGGACTTGTTAAAACCTAAACATTACACTTGTCCCAAAAAGAAGGAACAATTTGCAGACTTTGTCATAGAATAGCTTCTCATAGGGGCAAATAGTCGTTACAAATGTTGGGAAAATCTCAAGATACACACTCAGATATTTTTCTAAAAATGAGTCTTATTTCATTAATAATTGATAATTGAAGGGCTTTAAATAGCCATGATACTTACAATATTATGGAAATAAAAATAAAATCTGAAAATAAAATATCAACTGAGTTAAAAATAAAATCTCCTTAACCTATCATAAAATAATATTCTACCTAGATAAACAAAAAATCATAACTACCCATTCTTATTTTATCTCTATCAAATCAAATCAAATATTACTAGACCCAAAACTAATAAAATAATAAATCTCTAAAATTGAAGTTTATCCCAACAAACTCCCCCATAAACTTAAATTCTTCCTTCCTTGCTTTCCATGTGCATCATCTCACACCGGGTTTGCTTCTTCTCTCCAAGATTTTCAGCTCCAGTTCATATAACCGGTTCTTCTTTGCTTTTACCTGGGTTGTTAGACGACCATGCTTATCCTTTAAGTACAATACTTGATTTTTCATAAAAATTGAATTACCTTTTTCAATTATCTGACCCATGCTTAAAATATTGCTCTTCAACCCCGGAACATAATAAACATCCTTAATATATCCAAATTGTCCATCATTCTGAATTTGCCGAATTGTTCTACGTCCTTTCACGGCCACCTTGGAGTCATCTCCAAAAGACACAAATTTGCCCTCCACCTTGGTGAGTTCATAAAAAAAGTTCTCGTTCCCACACATATGATTGCTTGCTCCAATATCTAGATACCATACTGAGTTGGTAGAAATCTCATCAGCCTTCATCTCTTCTTCATCTTCTCTATTTTTATTTGGTTCAAGAACGCTAGATGCTTTCTCTTCCTTTTCAGGAGCCGTCTTCCTCAGCTCCTCATGCTCAACCTTGTTTGAGTTCCTTTTCCACGTTTGTCGCACCTTTTACTGATATCACTTCATCCACTATTGAGACAAAATTTTCCATGTCCACTATATCCAAGCTCTTTGCCAGCAAGAGTTCTTCTGCATATTCTTCTGCATCTTCAGTAACGAGGTTCGTCTCCCCCTTTGTCTCGGTCTTGCAATCCTTTGCAAAATGATCAAACTTGCCACAGTTGTAGCACCTTTTTGCCAAACACTTGTTTTCATAGTGGCCGTACTTGCCACACCTAAAACACAACCGATCTCCTCGGTCCTTTCCTTGGTCATGCCAATTCTGCTGACCGGTTTGATCTTCATTGCCTCTACCACGTCCACCTGTAGTAGTGCTTGATTGTCGGGTTCAACATGATCATCCCAACTCCTTCTCCTTTGTTCGTGGGCTTCTAATGACCCAGCAAGTTCATCCACTGTGAGAACCGACAAGTCCTTCGATTCTTCGATGACACACACAATACTTTCGAAATCTTTTGTAAGAGATCTCAAAAATTTTCCCACAACTCGGCTAGATGGCATTTGTTCTCCATTCCTGCCGAGTTGGTTTGCCACCTTCTCCACCCGAGTTATGTACTCGGTTATATGCTCTTTGGGCTCCATCTTCAACTGTTCAAACTCTCCTCTAAGAGAGCTTGTATTCGGACTTGTCTAACGCGGTTGTCACCTTTATACGCAACCTCCAATATCTTCCAGGCTTCCTTTGCTGATTTGGCATTCGCTATTTTTTCGAATCCCGACTCATCTACTGCATTGTAAAGAAAATACTGACCCATCTCTTGCACGTGTTTTCTTCAACGTTTCTTTCTGTGCCACCGTCTGATCTTTGTCCGCATCAGGTTCAACGTACCCTTCTTCCACCATATCCCAAACGTCTTGGGATCTCAACAACGCCTTCATCTGTAGGCACCAATTATCATAATTGGTTTTTCTCGTCAATTGTGGCACACTCATACCATTGACAACCTTTGCCATCTCTCACAAAAAAAAATCAAGCACTCACTTTTTCTCTCACGGTGTTTGACTCTCTCCCCTCTCTTTTTCTCTCTCTCGGTACTCAGAGCATAAAGCTCTAATACCACTATTGGGAAAATCTCAAGATACACACTCAGATATTTTTCTAAAAATGAGTCTTATTATTTATTGATAATTGATAATTGAAGGGCTTTAAATAGCCATGATACTTACAATATTATGGAAATAAAAATAAATTCTGAAAATAAAATATTAACTGAGTTAAAAATAAAATCTCCTTAACCTATCATAAAATAATATTCTACCTAGATAAACAGAAAATCATAACTACCCATTCTTATTTTATCTCTATCAAATCAAATCAAATATTAGTAGATCCAAAACTAATAAAATAATAAATCTCTAAAATTGAAGTTTATCCCAACAACAAAGACCAAAATACGCACATTAATCAGAACTTTGCTTTCAGAGTAATTTTCACCCTAATTTTCACAAGTCAACACAGTTAAAAAAAATGATGAATTTGATGCAGACATAATGAGATCCAACACCCACTACCTTCCTTACCCCATCTTCAAATTTCTTAGACTCTTTGAAAAGGGCTATAAAACAACAATAAACTCTTTTAAAAGTTCAAGAATCACCATTTAAGAGAACTAGAAGCTTGCAAAAAAGCGCAGTGTTGTCACTAAAATCAGATGGGAAACCTTTGAAATCAGCAAAACATTCTTTATTACAATATCAGATACCCAAGAATGAGGAATTTGGATAGATTTCATAATGGGCACGGATAACAAGATTTTTATGTGGGGCAAGTATTAAGAGGTATACTTTAAATCTAACTCTTCCCCACAAAACTAGTTTGTAATTTTATAAAACCATTTTGGAAGATGAGATTTACATTTTATATATATATATATATATATATATATATATATATATATATATATTGTAAATTAGTCTTATTTTTACTGGCATGAAACTTTCAACGTTTCCGGTTCAATCATTTCCCATTTTTCTTCTTTCTCATGCATGATGAGCTTTTCTGTTCAAAGTGTGGACCCTCAAGAGGAAGTGTTCCACAGCAGAGAAACAGACCACTTTGCTTTCATTAAGAAAGCCAGTGATTAAATAATAATGAGCAGTTGCTATCAGCCTTGTGGGCCTCATCCAAATTTTCCAACTGGCACATGTTCATATGCCCGTTCATTTGTAAAACAGGGAAATGGCCAAATTATACAACACTCATGTGGTGCAATGTGGTTTATTAAAACAATTATATCTTAGGAATTAAATATGCTTTACACACACACATTTATATGATTTATTTTATAATTAGGTATTTTTGTGTGTATTCGAAAGAGATTTTGAATTCATCATAAACCAAAAACATATTTCACTATTTAATGTAACAAAATATCTATGTTTTCCGATCGAACATTGTTTAATAAGAAATGGCAAACATTAGAAGGAGGACAAACCCTTAATTATAATACTAGGATTGTGAAATTGGTGAAGGAGGGTTCAGGGTGGTCTATGCAAGGATAACAACTAGTATCTGTCTGTTGAAACATAGACCCAAGAGTATGGCATTTCCTTCAAGCACCTTTGATTTCATATGTCATTGCACCAAAAGTCAAATCTCCATTATGGACGAATGTGGAAACTCAGTGAAAACACTGTTGCTCAATTGGACTACTACTTCTCATCCTGCAAAGGTAGGCAGCAGTCAGATGGGTGCAGAAAATATATGCACTAAACATTATTTATAGGTCTTTTGATCAAAATAAGGATCTACGTAGTACTAAACTTAATATGTATGGAGATGTTATGTAATGATCTAAGTAGTACTAAAGTTAATATGTGTAAAGATCTTGTGTATCGAATGTTCGCCATGCTCCTTGCTTCGTGCAATCGATCGCCTTGTTCCCTATTTCGTGCAATTGATCGGTGTATGGAATAACTTACAAAATATACTCTGACGTTCAAGTCAGAATCTTTCTTTATATGTCTTTTGTAATTTAATAGTGAGTAAAAAGTGAGTTTACCTCCAAATTAAATCTCTTGTTTATAGAGTTTATAAGAATATTACCAATTAATTTACCTCTTAATGATCATTGATGCAAACTTTAATCACTTAAAAGTAGCTGCTGTGATATTAATTACGTCTTAACCTTGGTTCAACGGTTGTCGGGACGAACGATCATGAGATGCTTTTTGACACGTCAAGTGCTTCGTCCTCTCTTCAATTTGTCACTGTATGGGATCGCTCAGATATAAACTCATAGTAAAAATATTTATTAAGATAAAGGACTAGAGGAAAGTGTAAGGTGGAAGATGTGGGGTGAAAGGAATAAAGAGAGGTGTAAAAGAGTGATAATATAGATTATCTGAAATGTCATCTTTTAATAAAGAGAGAAGTGAGGGAGTGGTCGGCTATTTGAAAACCAAAAGCACAGACTTTGTCACGCTTTAAAATGACTTCTCAGGATTGAATCCTTTGAATGAAAAAGATGTTTGTTTGGTTATTAATAGACTACTCAATCAAGGTTTGGTTAGTTTCTTGAATAAGGGCCTACAATCAATGATGCAATGAACGTTTTAGGGGAAACAATCTTGGACCAAAATTGCTCACTATTTATTATTGTACCAATATTTAGCCTATTCAATTCAATTATCCTCAACAGACAACTATCACCCATCAATAATTATGACAACGTAAGCTTCTCTCTCTCTAGTGTTTTTCTTTCTTTTCCATCCCAACATGGAAACCTAATCTTTCAACTCATATTCCTCTTCACATATTAACTACACATTTTACCTTATATATTCTAACCAAAACTTTATGTTCCGTTTTATTCTCGAAAAAACTTATTTAATCACAATTATAATATCA
Organism: Vigna mungo; assembly: GCA_036885675.1. Taxonomy (NCBI): domain Eukaryota; kingdom Viridiplantae; phylum Streptophyta; class Magnoliopsida; order Fabales; family Fabaceae; genus Vigna; species Vigna mungo. The sequence goes on along the minus strand of CP144693.1, from coordinate 14,868,974 downwards.
TAACTTTATGTTCCATAAATGCTCACTACATTAACATTTTTCGAAATAATCTTTAATGTGTTCTGTAAAAATATTTCCGAAACACATGAGATATTTTTAGAAAACAACTTTGAGGGCTTCAATGAAAAATGAAATGGGTTAATGATAAGAGTGGACAAAATAAATTTTACAGTTAAAAAATGTAATGAATAAAAAAGTACTTTGAATTAAATGAACTGAAAATTAATTTAAACAAATAGAATTGAATTATTTTTTATTTTATTAAACTATACTATATTAAACTTCATTAAATTACATTGAATTGTAATATAAACTCAACTATTATATATTTTAACCTATTTTTGAACTGCATTGTTTTTTAATTGAACTGTAATATTTTTAAACCGAATTGTTTGTAAAGTGTTTTTCAATTGTGTTGAATTTTATAAAATAATTTTGAAAAAAAAGAAAAAAAAAATTAACACTCAATGGTCATATTCAGATAAGAATTTGACCGAATTTCCGTTGGGGTCGACTGGGTCAAATTTGAGTAAATTTTGATTAAGGTGAGTCGATTCAATTCACGAAAATTTGATTATGGCTCAATCGTTAAAATTTGATCGAATTTTAATTTTAAATTTGTCCAAATTTCAGTTGGGGTTGACTCGACCAAATTCGGTTGAACTTTAGTCGAGACAGAGTGGGTCAAATTCAAACGAATTTCAATTGGGGTCGTTTAAGTCAATTTGGTCGAATTTCGGTTGGGTGACTCATTCGAATTTGATCAAATTTTGATCAATGCCAACTTTGTTAAATTTGACCAAATTTTAATCGTAGTCCATTGTAGCTCGTATCAACTTTCTTCGATCCTTCCTGACCTTTTACTCAAATGGACCCGTCTTAATTTTTAATTCGGATTGACTTATTTTGACTTTCTTTTCAAATCAATCTCTTTCGACCTTCGATTTATGTGTCTATATACTACTATGCATTTCATCAACGAAACAGTTTTAAGTTAATAAAAAATTAACTGAATTACAACTTAAAAAATTCAATATGTTAAAACTAAAATATAAATGATTCACTTTAGTCTTTATCATAAATAATACAATATTTTTAATATATTATAATACAATTATTTAACAATTTAATTGAGTTTGATTAATTTTACCCATCCAAATATATGATATGGCAGTTTTCATACCTCTTTAAAGTCTTGGTTATCCAGCATAGCATGTGTACTAAGTTATGCTAAATATTAGTGAATGTTTACATTCCTAACAATTTATTGTTTAAACCAAACTACGAATAAAAGAGTTTAAAAGACACAAAAACCAATAAAACTGTAAAAGTGGAACTACAACCTCAACTTTATTGGACCAAGTACTGCAGATGTTAGATACAACCAAACCACATTCATAACCATTTTTTCTAGTTGAGCTACTACTCACAATTGTTTCATCCCATTCCCTATATGAAAGACAAAGGTACATGAAAACATCACTAAGTTTATAAAATGTGTATTAAAATAATATGATCACATGGACAAATTTTGGAAGAGAGAAAAAAAATACACAAAAATGGCATCAATGACTATCCTTTTAATAAAGATATTCAAGTATTTCATTTTGTAAAGGAATAAAAAATATGTTCCATAGTACGACGAAACTCTCCATGTTTGAAATGTTAAACTTTGTCAAATTAAATCATTAAGAATAACATGAAATAACTATTATCTTAAAGAAAAGATGTTCATGGTAACATAATAGAGAGTGTTTTTAATTCATTAATTTGAATTTTTAATTCATTAAAATAGATTTCTTTCAAGTAATATTAATAAATTATAAGGTGATAATTGCAAAACTTACGAATAAGGATGACATCCAGACGAGTGTGATTTGATTATTTCATCTTTATCTCAGGAAAAAGTGAAAGAAATATTTATTATATATTTAAATATATAAAATATAATAATAAATTTTAATATTCTATAATTACAAATTTAACATTAATAGTGCATTTTTTATGTGTTATAATAAACTTTTTTTGTTAATTTTTGATGAAGAAAGCAATAATAAAATTAAATTAGCAAAGTCTTAATTTACATAGTTGTAAATATTTCCCAAAAAAAACGATACAGAATTCATTCACTGACAATCTTTCAACTTCATTTTAACAAATTCATCCGACAGTTCCTTGTACACATCACGCTTCATAATTGCTTTGTCTCTTTCCTTTTTGGTAGCTTGAAGCTCCATTTTTAAGAACTTCACACTGCAAAGACAGATCTGAAATATCAGTTGCAGAATTGGAGCTCCCGCCTTTGTCGTGGCTTTAAGCCAATCAAGTGCCACAAATTCAATCACATGAGAAAATTTTTGGAATGTAAGTTGAAGTATTACACAAACAGTCAATTGTTACCATGTGAAAACATGTCAACACAAAAATATAACCTCCACCATTGTTTTGGAACACGATCAACGACCTGGATCGCGCAACCCTGCCACTTCCACAAGGCGCGAACCATGATGTCTGAGACTCGTGTTTTTCCGCCACAACACCCAATTCAAATCTCATTGGACGGATAACAACCTGATCAAGATAAAATGGTGACCCCGAACGATCTTAATATCAAATCCCAACGCCATCATATGCTCAATAGGGCTTGGGGCTTGTATACTATGGTCATATGGCCGAATAGAAGGACCGACCGACTATGTTAGCACTACCACGCATCATGTAACAATTTACTAACTGCACAGTCATAGAAGGTCGGAGATCGAACATCGTCACTTAGTAAGTAATGGATTGTGATTGGGTCATGATTAGAATTCCACTAATAAGAGACCCAACTCGAAACCTATAAATAGAGGTAAAAAATAAGAAGAAACGTGATTGTATTTATCGGGAATTTAAGATTTTACTATAACTTAGGATTAAATTAATCACTAACTTAAGTGTCAGAGGCCTTTGACAGGTACATCCGAACAGTTTAGAGCACAAGCAAGGAAGGACTTTGACTAAGAACATTCAAAAATATCTAAGCGAATTTGGAATAAGGTGTGAATGAGTGTTTTGTGGAAATCATCAACCCTACACTCGAAACACGAGACAATAAGGAATTTATGGCCTTGGTTATTCTAATAACCATTGCCTAAAAGCTTAAGAAAAAATTAAAATTAAAATATTAAATGACAATTTTGAATTTTTTTTTCCCAAGACCTCGGTTCGTGGTTAAACCAAGACATAAAAGGTTTATGGCACCGATTCTTAAAGAAACCAAAGCCAAAAGGAATTTGGAACGTTCAGTTTCTGAAAGGTTAACTGTTTTACAACACATATGACATCGATTCTAAATACAACCAAGGTCAAATACCATGTTCAGAATATGTCAGTGAAATGGTCAGATATGCAGAGGGTGCAAAAGGATTTTTGCAGGATTTTTGGCCTTGGTTGCCTGTACAACTGGAGTGTTTCTCCCTACACCTCACTTGGTTCTTCCTGCACCTCTCATTTTACGTATTTACTCTTTATTTGTCAAAGTCAAATAAAAATTAATGATGAGTTAATGATTTGTAATCCCAGCAACCCTCCTAACCACTAATAATCTTCAACCTTCATTAATTGTATAAACCTTAATTTTCATATCTTGTCCTACATGCACCCCCTTCCTTTTTTTTTTATTTACTTTCATTCTTGACTTCTTCATCTCCATTGCTGAGTTGTATTCAAAGTCATAAAGTTAAAAAAGGCTACAGGTGTTGTGCATAAGACATTGAGAGTTCATGAGGTTAGTACATAGTGGGACAGTCCGAATACCAATTAGACATAGCCAAAATTTGAATTTCGACTTAGCTCCAACCGCATTTCGACCTACGGTTGAGATGTGCGCACTTCCAAGTGCGGTTTCATCCAAATTTTTTATCCAGTTTGATTTTGAATGGTTCTTTATTTTCGTAGTTGCACATTTTATTATTATTTCCATTAGTATAAGGATAGTGTACGAGAACAGAGGGAGAGTTAGGATTTACTTTTCTTTTATTGGCTATGCAATGCATAGGAAAAGATAGAGTTACACTAGAATAGTGAAAAATATTGAAGAATGATATTTTCGAATAACAAATTAAGGTTTAGGAATAGTAAGTGAGGTTTTGTGTTATACATTAGAGTGAGATAGTACTGTTTCTGCATGCAAAGGGAGAGTGAAGATGGGTTTCTAATAGATTGGTTATAACAATAGTGAAAGAGAAAGAAAGGAATAAGTTGATCGTAAGTGAAGAAATTGAAAGAGAAAAGAATAAAGAAAAAAAGAAGAAGAAAGGAGTAAGTGATTATGTGAAAAGAAAATAAAAATAAATAATATAAAAAATTTAAAAATTAAAAAAACAACAATTACAAACAAATTTAATAATTTACAAACATAAAAATACAAAATTTACAAAAAAATTCAAAATATACTCCAAAAATATATTACATTTTATTTAACATTTAAACCTAACATAAAATTTAACATTTTAAAAACAAAAATAAAAATGGTTAAAAAAATAAAATATACTAACATAATAACCCTAAAGCGCAACTCATAATTATAATCAGTAATTGAATTTTGTCAAAGACAAACAAAATTGGATAATGCAGTGACTACTAGCAGGAACTGAAATGAAACGACCTCGTTCTATTAAATGTTAAGCATAAGTTTAAATCCAGAATGCTAAACCCCGACGCCCAAAAATCTGCCAGTAGGAGCCACCACCGCCACAGAAATCTATTACTTAGTCACCGATAACAATTCATCGTTGTTCTGATACCCTATTAAGCAGATTTGCGGGCTCACATACTTCTTCCATCTCTGTTGCTCAGTGATATCACTAATGCACATGCCTTTGACGCGAACGAGAAGGTTCACGCCTGTAAGTGGAGGAACGACAAATCTCAAAACTATTCAAAATCTCCGTTCCTTTTTTTTTTTCTGGAATCGTTCACACTGTGGATTCTTCCAATGCAGTATCGGTGACAAACAGCCGCAGATTGAAGTGCGGCTAGCTTCAGCCGCAGATCCAACTGCGGACCACCTACATCAAACCCAATCGCAGATCCAACTGCGGTTACCATCGGCCGCAGTTCCAACTGCGGTTACCATCCGCCACGCCAACCTCATCTGCACTTCCAAGTGCAGCAGGCATTAACCACACGATTATGTCTGCAACTCCTACCAGTTTCAACGACAGCCCAAAAAAGCAGAAAAATCATCAAAATAAAACTTGATGTAGGTGAAATGTATGAGAAGGAGGGAGGATGGGAGGAGCGCCGGAGAGGAGAAAAGAGAAAGAGTTCAGCCTTTTGGAGAGGGGTGCAGGGTTTCAAAATGAGATGCGGCTAGTTGACGGTTAGCTTTTTTATAAAATCAAAATATTCTTACTCTCACAGGGGTAAAATTGGAATTAGAAAACAATTGGGAGGTGCAGGATGAACACGGTGAGGTATAGGGAGAATCGCTCATACAACTGAGGTAGTGTATCAACACATGACATCGGTTTTGTAGATAACCGATGCCATAGGACTTGTTCAACAGAATGTCAGTAAACTTGCAGAAGGATTCTACAAGGTTTTTTTTCCTGGTTGCTTATAGAACTGAGTGAGTATACCTTTTTCGAAAAAATGGTCAACTGAAAAGTCTGTTTTACAGAGAGGTGGTTTTTTTAGAGTTTTAGGCCTTGGTTACTCATATAACCAAGGTAGTATACTCTTTATGCTTTGGTTCTTTTTTAACCGAAACCTATAAATTTGTCAAATCTACGAAAAGGCCATATATTTCGGTTTCTTCAAAACGGAAGCCTATTGAACACATTAAAAACTTATTTCTACACTAGTGTATAAAGAGACAAAAGATTTAGAGTACTGATTAGGAGCATGCCCGAAGTTGTCACTGACTTTAGTGAGTCTAAAAGTGTCTATGAAGAAGGTTATTTCTATAGTGTGTAAACATTTGTACAAAGTAGGACTAATGAGCCTTGTACCAAGGTTAAGTAGGACATTTAATAGTATAGGATTTTGGAGTTGTATTTGGATAAATGTATGATAGACTAGGGTTCCAATAGGAGGAAACTCCCTTGGTGTTACTTCTCTTCAGTTCCACACAACACAACCTTCAAAAAGGAAGAAAAAAAGGCCCTCTCCTTTTGCTCCCTTGCACCACTTTTTCCAAGCTTCTAAATTCGAATATTAGTTATTACTCATTTGCGTATACACCACTGAAGATTCTTTACACCTCAATCATCATCAACTAAAATTGATTTAGACTAAAATCTATCATTTTTTATTTTCAGTACAACTAGATTCCTCTTGTCCTCATAACGATTCCTTTTATTTGCGTATGTTCGTTCATGTGTTGACTCTGGTGCACTTGCGGAATCTACGTTATTATCATCAAAATCGGATGTTCTTTTGTCAAAAGACTTTTGGTTCCTTGCGCTTGAAGCCACCAGCAACTACGTTGTGTTACTTGCGTCGGTGGGTTAAGTTAGAAACAATCGTTTTCGTTTGTGTGAAGCTTGCCTTAGCTCATTGAACAAATCTAGAAGTTGCTTGGAAAATGGAAACTGCAAATCTAGAAGCTACTTATACCCTTTGCAACTGGTTTATGTTCATTGCTTCATTTTTCATCGAGAAGTGTTTCTGTGTGTGAAATGGGTGGTCAAAGTTCTAAGGAGAATAGTTGGAGGCAGAGTTCATCGGTAGGGTCAAGTTGTTCTGAATCATCCTCTTGGAGTGCTTATTTGGATCCGCTATCAGGTTATGCTTTTGATGATCCACAACCGTCTTATTCTTGTTTTGGCTGTGAAGCTTACGGTGCTGATACATTGATACGTTATGATACTGCAAAGCTAGAGAGGACAAACTCAACAATTGTTGATCGCTACAATTCCATACAACAGGCAACTTCATTTTTTTGTTTAGCCCTTAAGTGGTATTATAAATGTCATGTGTGTTTTGTTGAAAGTCCAGAAATAAGACTAATTTATAATATATAAGTGGATGCAAACCTCACCTTACAAATTGGTTTTGTGGAGTTGAATTAAGCTTAAAGTCTATTTCTTAACATGATTTAAGATTTTAAGTTACAGATGATCTCAATTCTGTATAAATTGAACTCATTTAATTGGTATTGTGTTTTCTTCTTACTAGCAAAACCTATCACTTTCTTTGTACAACTAGAAAAGAATCGGTGATTTGTGTCTGTTTTAATTCTAAACTTTTTCATCATCTGCAACACTTTTAGGTTACTGAGGCTCTTGAGCGGGCAGGGCTTGAGTCTTGTAATCTAATTGTTGGTATTGATTTCACCAAGAGTAATGAGTGGACAGGTAAGGCTTTATTTATGAATAGTTACTATAGTTGGAATTTATGCATGGTGTTGTAGTGTAATTTCATGAACTTGGTGTTGATATTTTAGGCAAGAAATCGTTCAATGGTCGGAGCTTGCATCATATTGGAAATCTTCTGAATCCTTATGAACAAGCAATATCAATTATTGGGAAAACCTTGGCTGCATTCGATGAGGATAACTTGATCCCCTGTTTTGGATTTGGAGATGGTATCTTATAATACAACATCACATTATGTATTCCATTATTTTGAAGCTAAGATACGGTTAAAAAAATTACTATGATATGATGGCAGCATCAACACACGATCAAGATATCTTCAGTTTCTACCCGGATGAAAGATCTTGCATTGGATTTGAAGAGGTGTTAAGTCGGTATAGGGAAATTGTTCCTCATCTTCGACTGGCAGGTATTTTATAACTAGTTTTCTTGCTCTTAGGAACAGTTTTTAACATAAAACTATGTTTTTCTTGCTCTTTGTTTTTATATATATATATCACTTAATTTTTTCATTTCTGCTTAAGACTTTCAACTTATGTGTAGATTTTACTGCTTACTCGAGTTGTGATATGAAATATAGAGTTAGTGACGCGTATCTTAATTTCAGGGCCTACTTCATTTGCACCAATAATTGAAATGGCCATGAGAATTGTAGAGCAGAGTGGTGGCCAGTACCATGTTTTGGTGATAATCACAGATGGCCAGGTATTCTTGAGTATATTTTTTCTTTCATATGAAGCAATTTTCGAGTACAGAATTGGATATTTGATTTCTTAGTTGAAGTTATAATGATTTTTCTACGAAGGGCAAAGAATAAATGATCTACAAATGTTTAATACAGGTAACAAAAAATGTTGGCAGACATGGGAAACTAAGTCCGCAGGAACAGAAGACTGTGGATGCCATTGTTGCAGCTAGGTGATTGTAGTGTAGTTTTAACTTGACAATGTTCCTTGGTTTGAAACTTCTTGTGCCTTATATGTATATATGTTTTGCCACAGTAAATTTCCTCTTTCAATTATATTTGTTGGAGTTGGAGATGGACCATTTCACACGATGAATGAATTTGATGACAATATTTCAGCTCGTGTCTCCGATGATTTTCAGGTAATTTATGAAAATATAAATTTTAATCCTAATTCAATTCAATAAAATCGATTTGTCCATAAATAACAATTTTTTTTTCATATCTTCGTCAAACAACAAATATTTTATAGATAAATCAACAATAAATCTCAATAGAATAAATTTTATAGAACGATTCTGATAATATATTAAAAAATAAATTTTAAACCTATTTCAATACTATAAAATCAGTATATATATATATATATATATATCTAGGTTAAATTTTCAACATAATTTATGCCAAATAACTTTGACTATACCTGTGGAAGTTGATGAAATGAATCATATATGATTTGTCTTTCTTCTTCTGTAGTTTGTGAGCTTCACGGAGATTATGTCAAAGAACATCCCTCCTTCACGAAAAGAGGCTTCGTTTGCCTTTTCTGCGTTGATGGAAATTCCTTCTCAGTATAAGACAACAATAGAGCTTAATCTACTTGGGTAATTATTTGGTTCCTTAATTCTGTTGAATGTTTTGTGATAATTTATACTTATTACTCTTGAGCAGTTGTCTACAAGCCAGTGCTCCTCAAAGGGTTGCCCTCCCACCTCCCACATATACTTCTCTTGCTGCAAGGTTTCAGTCATGTTTCACCTATGACAATCAGGTACTACTTTTCAAGTAGAATAATGTTATTTTCTTGAGGATATCTCTTGCTATATCCCTACATTAACTTGGAATATTAAAAACAATTTACGTATAAATAAATTTTGTCTGTTGTTTCATGACATTTAAATCCTACATTTGTGATTAATTTGGTCTTATGCAGCTTTGTCCCATTTGTCTCAGCAATGCGAAAGACATGGCCTTGGGATGTGGGCATCAGGTAAATAGAGATATCCCTGCATTTGTTCAGAAAAACATCAAATAAAATGAATTTTGTTTGACATATTTTGCTTTATTTTTTCTGCAGACATGTTGTGAATGTGGAGCAGATCTTGAGTCATGCCCCATGTGCAGGAGCCCCATTAACACCAGGATTAAGCTTTACTAATCATACTTTATATATTCTTTTTTTTTTTTCCTTTATGTTGTGACAATTGCAATTCTTTGCTTTTTTTCTTCATCGGTTTAATTCGTAGAAGAATAGGATTTGATGTTGCATACGATTCCGGATATGAGACGGGGAACTTATGTTGTTATTGTACATATGTCTATTTGATTAATTCTTTTTCCTTTTCATATCTTAATGCTTATGAGTTTGACATTTGGGATCATCAAATTTTGATTTGGATCTAAACGTATGGTTTATTTTCTCACCAAGTGTTAGCTTTTAAATAGCAACAAGAAATATGAGGATTGATGGACGAACCTTCCAAGTGCTTAACTAAATTGCAAAATTGATGGATTGATGCACAAGAAGAGATTCAGATATTGAGTTTAGGTCTTTGAATGGGAAGGTGTTTCTTGATACAAGTTCGACCAACTTTAAAAAAATAAAAGTTTACCAGAGAGTTAGGAGAGAATGACTAACACAATGAATTTAAATTTAATACTACATAATCTCTCTACTCATTCAAACCTAATTTTACAATGAATAGAGAGACTTATTTTCTTATTATTATTAAGATTGTGTTCCCTTTAAAGAATTGATTTGGGGAAAATGAGAGGATGAATTTGAGGAGATTTGAGAGTGAATTGATTGTTATTTTCTTTAAGGGAGTTGTTATTCTGGCAATCCTTATTATGTATGTTAGTAGCTATGTTACAGTAGTAGTTGTAGTAGTAGTGAATAGTGATATAGTGAGTAGTGTATACTGACTATTTACTTGTGATGTTTAGTTTTGATAGCTATATTTATTATTTTTGGTTGAAATTTTTCTTTGACCATTCTTTGGAACCCCTATTTTATGGAAAAAAACACTAAGAGGTCTTATTTTGGATCCGTCTGAAGTTTAGAAACTATTTGGAAAGTCAATTGTTGCAAATCTTTAAACGACCATAACTTTTGTTCCGATTAGCAAATTTGGCATTATTATATATTGATTTGGGGTAGAAAAAATATTTCTAGCTGTGACGGCCCTAGATTTTAAAAAAAAAAGACCATTTTTTATTTTTCGTCAATTTATTTTGTTTTTTTCAAATTTTAGATCAAAATTCAAAGTTTAAGTATGTGAAATATTTTTGCAAAGTTTGAAAAAACAGAAATTTCACATACTTAAACTTTGAATTTTGATATAAATTTTTTTGTGAAGGTTTCTTATGATCTTTTGGTGCTTTGAATAGATTTTCAAGTCACTTGGAATTCTTTTGAATATACTATTAGTTTTACTCTAAGTTTGGATGTATATTGGGTATGAACAGCAAACAAGTTCAAATATCCAACAAGTTTAAACAATTTATAATCCATAAAAAACGAAAACAAAAATGAAAGTTCATCAAAATCCCAAAACGAAACTAACCTTCTTGAAGATAGGTTTGCCATAGAAATAAAGTGTTGCCGCTAGTGAGGGAGAAATGAGAATGTGCCTATAATCTAAAGAGTACCTATGCGTGAAACCAATCAATCAAGACGAAATAAAATGATACCTAAAGTAGTTAATCAACGCCCGTTTGTATAAAATGAAAGAAAAATTACATATGTTGATTGTCGAAAGTTTCGTCTAAGAAGAGTTTGAGCAGAGAAGAAGGTTTCGTGCAAAGATAAAGGGAATAAATTTTTACCCTCCCAATCAAATTTTGAATGAATTCACTAACACATATAAAAAGTGATATTTTGACGTCTTATAACTCTTTGACGTCTAAAAACTAGGACATTCTATGTTATATGTAAGTAAATTTTCACCTTTGCACCAAACATTTTTATCAAATTTTCTCAATATGACGTCAATATTATTGAGAATTTTGATTTTGACGTCTAATGACCATATGACGTCAGAAAAGTATAAATTCCGATGTCAAAATTAAACATTTTTTTATTTACAAAAATGTCACCAATCATTTCTTACGTTGGTTTTTTCGTATTATAATGTTTAACGTGAAACACTAAAGGCTTACTTTGCACTAGTGTTATTCCCGTTCTTGTGCAGTAGAAAGCTGAGCTTTTACTGTACTTAGTGACTGTGAGGTCGAGCTTCTACTGTGCTCCGTTATTAAAGTGTCGAGCTTCTACTATACTCGAATACTAAAGAGCCAAGTTGTTGTTATACTAACTGAAATTTTCTTATACTTATTAATACACTCTTGTACTCGAACTAATATTGTACTCAGACACTAAATTGCCAACTTTACTATTTTACTAAATATTGTCATACCAAGTTGTTTGGTTATTTTTTTTTTTTGTACTCAGGTCAAGTTGAACACTGAGTTCCGTTGAACTTAGCATTGATATGTTGTCTTACTTTCTTAGTAATTAGGAACCGTAATTCCTAGCTTCTTTGGTTCTTTAACATTAAAATGTTGTGCTTCTCTTGTATTCCAGTACATGCCGAATTTGCCTTTTTTGTACTCTAACGTTATAATGTCGAGCTTCTTTTGCCCAACTACTTTTATACTCGGATATGGAACGTTGGATTGTTCTTGCTCGTATATTCTGGTATTGGAACACTAAACTGCTTTTATATTTGGTCACTTAAACATCAAGCTGTTTTTTACTCGAACAATGTAACGCCGAATTGCTCTTTGTCGATTAAGATTGTTGGCAATGGTAACAATAATAACTCTTGGATGATATACTCATGGTTATGAAAATGGTTAGCACAACTCGTGCATAACTTCATTGTTATGGTTATGGTTATGGTGATTTGAACATTTTAAATATCAAGATCATTATTTTTTGGGGTGGATGTGCGAGACTCTGTTATTCCAAGAGTTCAACATTCGCTTCCTGCGTTGTTATTCTCGAAAAAAAACATAAATGAAATCAATTGTAACAATTGTGGTAGAAACAAATATTGATAGTTTTTTTTAATACGATTACTATTTTTAATAAGAAAAATGAATTTCAATTAACAATTTAACTTAAAAATAATAATTTATTAATTTGTTCTTTTACTTTTCTCTACAATAATCATCCACATTTAAATTCATTTACAAAATGGAATTGTATAAATTAGTTAAAATATGATTATATTAGATACTCTATTATGTAAAAACTATTAAAAAACAAAAAAAAATAGCAATGTGGAAAGTAAAATAATTCATGTACAATTAAAATATTATTCAGCATTTTATATTATATATATATATATATATATATATATATATATATATATATATATATATATATATATATATATATATATAGACATAACATAAATTATGAGTTTATAAAACATATGATGTAATAATAAGAAGATGAGAAGAAATATTAAATATTTAATATATGCATATATAAACTTTTTAGAAAGATTAGGAAACAAAATTAGTTAGATTTTGATGTAAAATGCTAGGAATTTGAGAATGTAACAGGAGAGTACGGTAATATAAATCAACACGCCGACGCAACGTGTGCTATAAATTACCCCAACCACGTGGTGCTTAAATTTTTGTACTTGAACAATCACTGTCTTGGTAACTTTGTTCGTTGGTTGCGTTTTCTCTTCCTAAATTGTTGCCAACAAAACCCATTTTGAACTTTTGATAGGTTTTGTGGGAAATGGGTAAATGGGACAACCGTCAATCGCGAAGGTTCTTCCGCCACCGAAGATCTCCGTTCCGTCCTCCGAAATTCTACGACATCAATGCTTCTCTTCCTGGTACTTTTAAAATTCTTTGTTTACCTTTCATTTGTTTATCTTTATCTTTTGTTTTTGCTTTCCTTTTTCTTGAAAACAAAATTGGACTTTGGCATTGCACTGTTTGTGTAGGGGAGGGATGTTTTGTTGAATTTGAGGAGGAACTATAATCCCTATGTTGTCATGCGCTTAAGATATTGTAATTTAGCATTTAAGTTACTGATAAATCTTTGGAATGGAGATATTTCGTACTGAGATGAGTGCTAACTTTGCTTGGAGGGAAGATGACTGCTAGTATTACAAAATCTTTCATTCTAAAATTTTCTTAAAAACTACAAATTCATGAATCGGATATTCTGTCTATTGTTGGTGGTTACAATTTATTGAAAACATTCAAAGAAGGAGTGATGTTCATTAAACAAGAACTGATATTCTTTAAGTATTAAAATTCACAAAAATTTTTTTATAAATGTCCGACAAATTGTAAATAGTTATTTAGAATATTCTGTAGTTAGCATTTCACATGGACTGTCATTATTATTATTATTATTATTATTATTTATCTGTGTCTGGGAATCCTCATTGGCGAAGTTGGGAGATTAACTCTTGGATGAGTGATGGATGGGAAATCCCAACATAGAGTGGCAAACTTGAGAATCCAAACTCTTGATATTAATCTTTGCGAGTAAAGTTTGCGTAGGTTTTTTGTCCACTTTTATGATGACCAGGCACCAAGTGTTGTTAAATAGCTAGTTGGCCAAATTCTGATGGATCTAAAGGTTTGTGTTAGAAAAATAAAATATAAAGCAGTTATATTTTATGTGTGAAGTTATTGCTTCATGTATCAGTTATTATAAGTTGTCTATAAGTTATCTTATTTTTGTATGCAATTTCTTGAGTCTAACAAATCCGACCTACTGGATGCCTTTGATGAAGATGGACTCAAGAGTCAAAGGATTGTAGAAGCATGTGGCAGAGATGAATGATGAGATGTCGGGATCCAATTCTGATAATGGGAAACACATGCAAAAAATGGGAAATGCCCCCGGGACACTCACAAAGATTTTGGGGAAATGAGAGAAAAACTTGATATGTTGGATACCATTCTACCACTTGCAATATTTGGTTAAGCCACAAGAGATAGACAATGGAGGATACTTTGTAGGAAGTTTTGCATTGTTAGAACTACTAATCAAAATAAACCACCGACATTACGATGTTCATTCTTCAAACATTGAAGATGAGGTTTCAATGGAGTTTTAAAAGGCCCTTGAGAATGTTGAATGGCCGAACATTGATGGAAGTGACCCTATTGGTGGATTGCTAAGGCTGAGAAGGTTTATGAGATTCAGAGAAGCCTTCATCCTTATGGAAGGGGTTCTTGTTCATGAGTGTTGAAACAATTAGTGACAAAACAGTCTCGAAGGATGATACTACTCTACTACCACGCTGAGAAGAGAGAAACCAAGAAGGAATATAATGAATTTCGTTTGTTTGATGCACACAAGTATTCTTATTTATAATGAAAATGATATACAATAATAAGGAACAAACTCAATATCTAATATTGAGAACCATTTGGTAATATATTTCCCTTTCAAATCATATCATATCTCCTTATTTATTAATGTAATCAAATCCTACCTCTAACTTAATCAACTCATATATCTAATTCTCTTCCTCAAGTTGGAGCATATGTAACATATGATAGAACTTGTTACAATTGTCATGAACACAGGTTAAGTTGGTTGTCAAAGATGACAAAGCTAGTAGATATTTCTCGAATATGACTTCCTCTTTGTCAAAATGACAATGAAATTCAATATGCTTAGTCCTTTCAAGTCATATCTTTAACATTATCCCTTAAGTTGGACATAGGTATTATATGAGTCAAGCTTTTAGTGCAAGACGAGTCTTGGAAAGCAAAAATAGGCCGTTGACACTACAGTTTCTAGAAAGTAAAAAGTGCTTAAAGAATGCAATGATTGCTAGCAAGCAAAATGATCAGAGGACAAAATAACTACAGGAAAGCAAAAATGATAAGAGGAAACAATAGCTACTAGAAAGCAAAACTGCATAGAAGACACAATAGCTACTAGAAAGCATAAATGCTTAGAAGACACATTAGCTACTAGAAAGCAAAAATGCTTGAAGACATGATGTCTGCTGGAAAGCAAAAATGACTGGAGAACGTGATGGTTGCCGAAAAACATAAATGCTCAAAGGACATGAACTTTCAATTTCCAATTTAAATCCCACCTATGATAATGGTACAACAGAATCATGCGGACCATCGTTTTTTTTTAATTGTCTATTGCATCTCCTATTCACCTTCTTGGGTGAATGGATTAAGTTCAAATAAAACCCAACCTAATTAAAAGTTCACCTTGTTATGTGTGTTGTTAGTCGCTGCACCACCCAATTAAAAATTAATGCAATTAAACTTACATTTTTAACTTAAAAACATATCTTCTCTTCACATAACTTTTAAATCTCAAATGTACTCCATTTACATTCATATTCTAGAGGACATACATGTCAAACTAAGTACTCAATTGGCAAACCTTTGAAGCTACGCACGCTAATCTCCACAAGATTCCCACTAGATTGTTGGAGTCTTTTTCCCAATTGCCCTCATCGCCAAGGAATTACCAAACAACTTTTCTTGGTTCTTTAAATCATCAAATTGCAAACGAATAAAGTGTTGCACCCTATGGTCAGCCACCATCTTTTATATACATTGTAGTCGGACAATTTTAACTTTTGTGTCAACTTTAAAATGAGGAGAAAATGCAATTCAGGACATAGCCCTCAACATGCAAAGGCCTATGGAGCTAGATTTCCCACCTTTAATTGATAATATTACATGGATCATAACTAAAAGTAGAAGAATAATAATTTGAATTAGTGCTCAGTTTCAGTTTATTCTAAGAAGTCACATCTAAAGATGAAAATTCAATTTGGAGAGTTGTATTTTTGTAACCATTAAACTTTGGAGCACTGTTCATATCAATTATTAAAAAAATTTATTGCAATGGAAGAACCCACAAAAAGGAAGATAAAAGAAACAATAGAAAATTTATAGTTTGATGATAGCAAAAAATTGATGTCTTTATTTGCATTTGTTGTTACCTTCCTTTTAGCTGTGAGCATGCATTGTGACTAGAAAATAAGAGCCTTTATGAATTACCAAACATAATTTTGTTGGCTGTTGAGGAGGCATTACTTGTGAATTATCCTTAGTAGGACTACTCCTTTAAAACATTATTGATATTTTACATGTCTGAGTTATGGAAAATATTCTATGGCATCTAACCTAGCTAAAATTAAATATTCAGTGTAATTGAGTTGGTTAGAGTCAATGTAGTATGCTTGTCTGTTTTTTTACCTTCTTTATTGATCCTCTTCAACAATTTATTTAAGAAAATTGCTTCACATTTAGAAATTATGTGTTCAAACTTAAGATATATCAGTAAATGAATCAACCCCAGCAAAATTCTTCATCCAATTGTAGTTTTATGTTTTTGCCATTTAGCCATCTTTATTTAGTGTGGTTTCTCCAATCAAGAATTCTTAATAGGAGAATGGGGCTTACAGGTATATGAGAGGAGAAAGAAACTAATTATAAATGAGAATGAAAGAGAGGAACGGGGGCAAGTGGTGCTAGAAGAGTTCAGATTCTCTACTGGGTTTTGTGTTGTCCTCTGTTGAAAATGCACTGATGTTGGTATATTATAATTCTTTTTAACATATTTTAATATATTATATTTTGAAGACACAATACAGAGACGACACAAAATCTGGCAAAGAATCCAAATTCGGTGCAAGTAGGGAAGGAAGAGAGTGAGAGAGAATGAGAAAAATAACTGAATAGGTATATGGGAGAAAGGGCTCTAGAAGAAAGAGGGATGCAGGAATACAGTGGCAGCAGAAGAAATTAGTAAATAGAAACGGGGATAGCGGAAGATGGGAGATAGGGAATTTTGAGCAAATAGTGTGTGCTGGTAAGAAACTTCTTCCTCAGAAAGGGTCTATATGGGTTCATATATTTTATTTTCTGCGACCATCTTCCGCTTCCAGCATTTGTAAGGAATGTAGCTCCATTTCACTCTTGTTTCATGTACAAATGTAGGGAATTATGTAGCTTCATTTCACTCTTGTTTCATATACAGATGGAGGGAGTTACCATTGCTACTACATCTTTTTTTACGTAATATACTGAATTTCTTGTTTTTCAATCTTGTAAGAGTATTGGCAGGACGGAATACCTGTATGGGAGAAGAAGTACTGCACTACAGTTGGATTGGTACCGTGGCAGAAAATCGTTGATTCTAAGACGTTGATATGCTGCCACAGCAATGTGTCTGAATGGAATGATTCAGCTGCCGAAGAAGCATTCAAAAATGCCAAAAAGCGTTACTGGGCAAAGATCAACAGCCAGCCTTGTGATATTTCTCTACCTGATCCAGATACTTATACTGACCAAATAGATTGGAACCCTTCTATTGATCCTGATCTCATTAAGGAAATAGATGGAGCATTGTTTACTGTGGTTGATGAGGAAGAAGAGATAGAAGCTATGAAATGCAAAAGAACAAAAACTTCAGTTGGTGGTGAAAATCCTTGGGAGTGTCCTGCTGGTAAAGTGTATGAATTGAAAGAGGTAAACTCTGGAAATGTGGATAATACTGACAATCCATGGGAGCGCCACTTTGGTGGTGGAAATGGTGGATTAACTGGCAATGCTTTGGAAGGTGGTCTTCATGTGTCATGGGGTTGGAATAAGAGAAAGGAACATAAAATTCAATGTAAGGATTGGGATTCTGGAAACTTAGAGGATAAAGGATGGGGTAAAGTTAGGGACAGCCCTTGGATTCAGCAGCAGCCAACTTATTTGTCTAATAACATTGGCAAATCTTCTTGGCAATACAAATCTAGCCAACAGAATGTAACTCCAATGAAGACAAAATGGAAGCAGCAGGACAATGGTGATGTTTCAAGTGATTTGCAATTTAGAAGGAATTATGGAGGTTGGAGTGCTCAGAATCAGGGCAACCAATGGAGGCAAAACTCTCATCGATTACAAAGAGATGGCCATCAAACAGGTCATTACTGGGGCAAGGAGAAAAGTAAAAAGAGGGATTTCTTCTCTTGATACCCATTGTAACTCACTCTTTTTTGTTTTCTTTTTATGGGCAACAAGGTTTTTTTGTTTACACTGATGTTATGGTGGAACTGTTTGCCTGAATTTTGGTGGTGAGCGGGTTTTGCTTTCAACAGTATGTTGTCAGAGTAAATGTTACAATACTTCAATAGTCCTATACGTTCATTTCTCAATCCTTGGTGTGTAAACTTTATTATTTCACTGCTTCAACCCTCCTTTGTTATTCTTTTACATTTTGATTGGATGCCATTCTTTTATATTTTGTTTGACTTAGGAAGTGGAAAATTAGTGAATAAAAAAAGAAGTAAGAGTGAAACAAAGGAAAAGTTGAGATCCTTTAGACTGAGGAAAAGATGAAAAATGAGAAGAAATAAATTTGAGTGATTTCATTTGTAATAAAATAAAAATAGATTTAATTAAATTTTATATTTCCTATAAATTTAAGTATTTTTTATTGAATCTATATTGATTATATATATATATATATATATATATATATATATATATATATATATATATATATATATATATTAAGTTTTTATTGTTTAATTTTTTTTTATAATTAGTTGACATGAGTGTTATTTCACTCTAAATTATAAATATTAGTTTTATATTAATCATAAAATTTTACATTTTCTAACCATGAATACAAGGAATCAATAATAAAGCAAAATAATAATTACATTATCCAATAATAATTATGTTATAGAGTGAAACTATCCAATAATAATTATGTTATTGAGTGAAACAAATTAATTGAAAAATGTAAAAATATTTAATATTTAATAACAAAATTAATTAAAAATACATAAATTTACAAGAAACTTCAAATTTAATTAGGTAAAAGAAAATGATAATTTGATCATTTAAACCAAATGTTCTTGTATTAAAAGTTAAATGTGAAAAAGAAAAAATTGCCTGGTTACTATTTTTAAAAGTTTTGATTATTTTATACCCGTAAAGGTCTTAATGTTATAAAATAAGATTATATAAAATACTTAAAAAGTCTAAAAATGAAAATAAATTTTTTAATATAAAATTTAAGTACAAATAAAATAATATTTCTAAAAATAAACTAAAACAATTTGGTGTCAAATAGGATTCTGTCACTTAGCCTCTGTTCTTATGAAAGGATTTGGGGGAGATGATTTGGGGGAGATTTGAGTGGATTTGAGGGTAATTTTGTTGTTGTTTTTTTGAGTAGATTTGTGGGTAATTGAGAGTGGATTTGAGGGTAAAGTTTGTGAGAATTAGTGTAGGATTTGATTGATGTGATAGATTTAAAAAATTTGTTTAATTGGTAGAAATGAAAGATTACCAAAATGCCCCTAGTTATTTTAGTAATATAAAATGTTTTTTTTTAATGTTATATTTAAATTTATAATTGTTAATAAAGAAAGGAAATTAATTTATAATAAGTCAAATTAATTTTTAAAATATTAAAAAAATTGGGATTAAGTAAAATAAATATTTTTAAAAATGGTTAAACTCCCTTCTGTGTTGCTGCATCTACAACGTCGTGCTGCATCAACGACCCAACCCCCAACTGCCCTTCTCGTAGACACCAAAGCCACCGTCGCCACTCCGAACACCACTCCGAACACCACTGACAGACCAACTTCCATCATCATGTGCGCCCTTCTCGTCAAAAGCAGTCAGGTACCACCCAACCGGAAACGACGCCGGCAACACCCAAAACACACAGCTTCCGTCGATGGGGATCCACCACCGAACCGGAAACTACGCCAACCTTCGAAGTCCTTCGACCACCTCGAACCAGAGAGCCGAACTTGCTGGAGAAGACGGAACCGGATACGCCAACTGCCGCCGAGAACGTCGATGGGGATCGTCGTGCATGAAAGTTGTTCCACTGGATCCGGATACGGCCTACTTGTATCCGGATACACCGTTAATGCATTTTCTATAGCAACCTGGATCCGGATACGCCATGAATGTATCCGGATAGCCCTGCTTTGACACTTTCACAGTGCTGGAACCACGCCGTCTGGGTCTTCGTACAGGGGTATAAACGTCTTTGCCGTAACAATCACCCCAAATCTTCTCATATTTGCGGGATTGGTTGAACAATGCTTTTTGGCAAATAAGCTGAAATCTTTAATCGCAAATCAGCGCAAATAAGTGGAAGAGAACACGAGGCATCTCGCAAATTCGTCCTCTCTAATCAGCGTTAACAGTAACTTCCACTCAAAGGAACACAGTGTAAGGCTCTGTTCGCTTGAACAGATTGTACTGTTCAAGCGAATTTGCGAGCGAAGATTGATTTTAAAATCCAGTTCGCTTATGCTGATTTGAGAGGATGGAAAAGCGCTGATTTGAGTGGATTTTGCGTAGATTGTACTGTTTCGACTATCTCTCCAAAATGCAAAGATTTGCGTTGATTTATATGTAAAAGACCTATATGCCCTGTACTATTTTTTAAAATTCCTGAATGTCCAACCCCTTATAATAATAAAAAAACCCTAATATTAAAGTTAATATTAAAAAACAAAAATCCATTCTAACAGCTGAAATAAAAAAACACAACTATGCAATTGTTGTTTCACAAAAACTTTCACGAGAACACTATTCGTTTCCCATTGCCCATGTGTGCTGAAGAGTAGCAGCTGTGGAGAGTGGGAGCTTTGGAGATCTTCTTCTGCTGTTGAGGCAATGTTTCTGTCTTGTGGTTTTTGCAGGTTGAAGACGTGTGGTTGTAGAGAGGGGATGGGGAAGAAGAAGCTTGATGATGAGGAAGAAGTATAAGACCAAACCTGATGCAGAAATCGTATCCGGATCGACGTTTTGGATGAATTTTCGCGTGAAGGGTATTCGGATACAATGTTAACGTATCTGGATACAGGTTTTTAAGATTTTGGCAAGGGAGGTTATCCGGATACAACTTCCCAGATCCGGATCCAGGGTTTTTAATGTTTTGCCAAGGGAGGTTATCCGGATACAAGTTCGTGTATCCGGTTCCAGCTTTCGTTTTTGGATGACAACGAGGGGTTGTTTCCGGTTGCAGTCACCGGTTTGCCATGCTTTCGTTCATTGCTTCGTCGCAACAGTGTCTTAGGAGAAGTGTGTTATCATCTTCGAATCCATGCAGGAGGTGCTGGTGGTGTCAGAGGAGAACCTGGTCGCGGACATGGTGGTGGTGTTGGAGGAGGAAGTGGTGGGGTTGCAGGAGGTGCCCATTGATGTATTAATGGTATGGGAGAAGTATTGGGGTGTTGCGCATGGATTGGCTAGGATTATATATGTGCTGATGGATATGGAGTTGAAGCCAGATGAAGTTGAGGACGTTAAAGAGAACTCTGAAATGCATGATAAGCAATCGCCTTTCCAGTGGAAACTATCCCGTTAGTGAAGATGATAGGAGACGTTAAAGAATTCTTGGATGCAGCTACGGAAGCAGGTGGTTTGGAACGTGGTCTGTTGGAGAAAGTTGGGATATGCCATGGAATAAGTGGGAATGCATGTGTTTCTATCACTGTACCAACTTACAAGGGGTGTGAACCATCTATATAGAGCCAAGGTTTTTGCTTGTTTTTTTGCTTGACAGAGCTCATAAGCTCATATCTGGAATTGGTGGTAGATATTAATATACGGTATCTTATGCTATCAACATGATGTAGCATGCAATGATATATAGTATTATATTAATTAAATAAATTACTGAATTTTGTGAAATGATGCTCACCCATGTATGGTAGAAATTAACAATATATAGGTAACAATACTGGTAGAAATATATAATAAGAAATTTAAACAAAAATAAGTGGAAACAAAATTTAAATATTAAATATAAAATATAAAATCAAAATTATATTACAAATAAATATTACATTTAAAAATAAATTTATTTTACTAAATTATAATTTTGTTAATTTTTAAAAATTAATTTTAATTAATATTTTTTATTTTTTATTCTTTATAAACATTTTTACAATTAAATATTACATTAACAAATAACATTTTATATTAATTTAATAACTAGGGGTATTTTGATAATCTTTAATTTCTATCAATTAAACAAATTTTTTAAATTTATCACATCAATCAAATCCTACACTAATTTTCACAAACTTTACTTTCAAATCCACTCTCAATTACCCACAAATCCACTCAAAAAAACAACAAAAAATCACCCTCAAATCCACTCAAATCCATTCAAATCATCTCTCCCAAATCATCTCCCTTAAATTACCTCAAAAGAACACACCCTTACTTTTTTTGTCTTTGTTTACCTGGTAGTTATCGTGTGTGTCGTAGGTATCAGAAAATTTTGAAATATGGTTTAAAAAATTATTGAATTTCAAAATTCGATTTAAGAATTGGTTGGTTTAAAAACTTATCATATTTTAAAATTTAGTTTAAGGTTTTGTGAGATTTCAAAATTTAGGAAATTATTAAATTTTGAAATTTTATTTAAAAAATCATCAGATTTCAAAATCAAATTAAAAAATTCATAGATTTTGAGTTCTATTTAAAAAAAACTTATTAAATTTCGAAGTTAAAAAAATCATTAAATTTCAAAATCGAATAAAAATGTCATCAAAGATTTTGAAATCTCAAGGAAACATTTCTTCCAAAATTTTGAAATGTAATGAACATTGCTTCCTAGTTTTAAAATCCCGTATTGATAGCCTTCTTCTATTCCTACTACATTGCATTCCCACAACATCCAGATTTCAACAATAATAATAAATTATACAACTTAAAATTATACTGATTGACACACAATTAAAATTATACTAATTAACATATATTAAATAATAATAATATTAATAATAATAATTATTATTATTATAATTATAAGAATTTAGAAAATAGAATATTAGAGTTAATAGGGTTTTAAATTAATAAGACTAGATTATTTTAATGTTAAAAGTTAGTTAATATAAATAAAAATTTATAAATACATCTCATTATTTAAAACATGTACTATCCCTTTAGAACTCTTACTCTAGACTTCCTCTCTTTTCTTTTTAAGCTTTCTAACCCTTGAGTCATCTATTTGACTATTAGGAAGAACCTAGATGATCACAATAGTGATATCTTCAACTTCATTGATCAATTTTCTAGAAAGAATAAATTAGTTTCTACTCTATTTTTTTAACTGAGTTTCTTTCATGCATATGAGAATATGCTCTATTGCATGCATATTCCTAGAGTTCTTATGTGTTCCTTGTTAATTGGTGATTCTAATGGTCTACTTTAATCAAAATTCTACGGTATGTAGGTATAAATAAAGTTATTTGAGCTAAGGCAAGGGTAGTTTGTTTTTTAGAATTGTTTGAGCATTCTAACTAGGTAAGGAAAACTAATAATTTCTTTAATTTCATGTTAAGAAGTATGAATGTATGTTTGATAGGTTGTGAGATTAATGTTTGGTTGAATATGTTATCAATTGAGATGATTGTTGAATGATGTTTGTATATTGATGAGTGAATGTTGTCTATTGATGAATATTGTTATGTATGATTGTGTATTGGTACTTGCTTGAACCTTTAAGGTTGTTGTTTTGAAGTTTAATTAGGTATAAAACTATTGTAGAATCGAAAGCGATGAAAAGTTATATGCTAGTTTTGGTTTAAAATGAGGGGTTTTGATAGGCGAAACTTTGAAAGAATAGTTGGATGGGAAAACCTGATGCTTAGGGTCTTTTTTTTTGGTCATTTAAGATTTTTTGTAGCTAATTAGTTCACTAAATTATGGTTGATTGTATGTCAAATCAAATGTATGTTTTTTTGGGTAGTTGGTTGATTTAACGGACTAAGACACTAACTAAATGAACCAATTTGTATCAACTCCGAAGGATAAACATGTTTCAAATCAATTATAGTGTCAAAGATACAAGTTAGATCATTTGAATAGGTCTTCTGTGCCTATAAATCAAAATTTGAACTTTTGGTGTGGTGTTTAGTGGTATCCTATGCTTAACCACTAGAAAGTTGAGAGCTTTGGCGCTCGACAATACCAAGGTGGCGCTCATGCGCAAGTTTTGCGCGAAGAATGACGCACGACAACTAGGATGTGTCACTTAACGCCATAGTTCTTTTCACAATTCTACGTGCTTTGCAATTCTTCTACTTTTATGTTTTTCCAATGATTATTTTGGTAGTTAAGATTACTGCAAATGATCTAGATACACTTTTAATGTATGTATGTTTAAAATGGTATGTAAATTTTATGATAAATTATATATTTCTTGTGAATGGAAATGATGAAAGTGTATTCGGTTTAAGTATGTGATGAAAAGAATTTCATAAGGAAGATCCTTATGTTGTGCTTGTGTGTAATGTATTGTTGTAGTAGGAGCTTTGAAATGAGGAAATGTTTCTGACACTCTAATATCCATCCAACCTTAAGTAGATAGGGGTTGTTATGTTGTGAGGAGTAATAGGAGATCCTTAGCCTAGGCTCAATTTAACCATATGTGTTTGACAAATTAACCTTATATGGTAGTTTGAGTGGTATGTTGTTTTACCACACATGCGCAAGTCCATCAATAGTTCGACACTAATACATGTATTTGAATGGTCAAGTATATAGTTTAGATATATGTATATAAATTTGTACTTGGTTTTTTATGGACTTGGTATTGGAATTGTTATATTTATGATTTGATTGAATGACATGTTTATTTCTTTTAAAATTAGCTTACCATGTTGTTTGTGTTTGTTTATTTTGTGATTCTTTCTCTTTAGCAATGATCACCTCATTGGTGTGAGCATAAGAAGATATCACAATGGAGGAGGTGTTGGGTGATGAAGGAGCTTATGCTTAGATAAAGCATTTAAGTTTATTTTTTATGTTTTGAAAAACCTTTAGTTCTTTTGTAAATATTATTAGTAGTATAAGGTATCTTGTATATAAATTTTGAATTATAGTAATATTTTTGGACAATTTTAATCATATTTTATATGTCTTCTTAGTTAACTGTTCATTTTTGTTAAAGATGTGATTATTCCTTAACAATATTAAAACTATAATTTTTGGGATCTTACAACAACAATAATAATAATAATAATAATAATAAATTGTATGTTAAAATATGAAAATATTAACATATATTAAATTATATTAAAATATTAGATTAAACTAATTAAAATGTTTAATAAATTTTATTAAATTAAAATTGATTCAAATAAAATAAGTTTTATTTTTATGTTAATTCAAAAGAATATATATAAAAGAAAATTATACTAATTAAAATATTTATTAAATTTTAATTTAAAAAATTTAAATATATGTTAAACAAAATTTAGTATAATATTATATTTTAATATAATATAATATATGTTAATTAGTGTAATTTAAGTTGTATATTTATTATTATTGTTGAAATTCTAATGTAGTAGGAATTAGATGATGTGGGAATTAAGGATGGTACTAGATTTTGAGTGTTTATCAAATTTCAAAATCTGATTATTGGATTTCAAAATTTGAAAAAAAAATTATTAAATTTTGGAATTTGGTGAGTTTTTGATTGGATATAAAAAATCTGGTGAGTTTCTTAATCAAATTTTGAAATCTAAGGAGTTTCTTAATCATATTTTAAAATCTGATTCAAAATCATAAATCACATTTCGAAATCTAATCTAGATTGTAAAAAAATCCATTGAGTTTCTATTTCAAATGATTTCTTAAATCATATTCCAAAGTGAAGAGAAATACGACATTAGTTTTAGGTTAAAAAAACAGGTGGTAAGTGAATGGGATAATTATAGGAAAAAAAATATGGGTGTTGCTCCCTCCACCTCTCCAAGTGGGTCTTGATTTTAATTTATTTCAAAAAGATTCTATATCTCCCCACTATTTTCTTTTATTCCAAATATACCCTACACCTCCTCACTATCCTTATCAATGTTTCTCTTTCTCTCTCTACATTAATGATACATTAATGAAGCATTTACATGGTTCAGATTTGAATTTATGATATATTACAAAGGTTAAAACCATTTAGGTGTTCCTATTTTGGTAAGGTATTCCTAATTTGGTCCCTTCTTTTAAACCTTTCCAATTAAGTCCTTATAAGTGCTAATTTCAAACAAATTAGCCTCTGCCATTAAAAATCGTTAACGGTGTTAAAATTGTGCAGAGGTGAGTAGATGATGTGGTTAAAATTCTCCTTTTGAGGTGCTAAAATTGTGTAGAGGTGTTAAAATTGTGCAGAGGAGAATGGGAAAAATTTGAACACATTTGCACAATTTTAACACCTTTGCACAATTTTAACACCTCAAAAGGAGAATTTTAACAACGTCATCTACCCACCTCTGCACAATTTTAACACCGTTAACGATCTTTAACGGCAGGGGCTAATTTGTTTGAAATTAGCACTTATAAGGACTCAACTGGGAAAGTTTAAAACAAGGGGACCAAATTGGGAATACCTTGCGAAAATAGGGACGTCTAAATGGTTTTAACCTATTACAAAATATAAAATTCAAAGGAAACTTCAATATTAATACTTCTACCATTTCCATTTTATAAAATTAAAAGTCAAATGCAAATATAAAATAATAAACATAATAATATTAATAGTAAATAATGATATATTATTATTATATACTAACTTTATAATGACGAAAGAACTAAATAAATTCTAAATTTTTAACAAATAACTGTTTTTTATATTTTAAGTATTTAATAATATTTTTATATTATTTATCTAATAAATTACATATTTTATTCAAGTTATTTGAGTCAAACATGTCGATGAGTTAAAACATCATATAATGTTAAAAACTATAGATATTATATGTAAAAAACACACACATATATATAAACATTTTTCTAGAAATTTAGAACAAAATTTTACTATTTATTAAGTAATTTGAAAAGCAAAAAATATATTGAACCACGAAAATAAGATTGAATCAAACTTATTTAAGAAAATATATCAGAAAATTTGAATCATGTAAAGTGGAGGATATTTTTGAAATAAAAAAAAATAGTGGGAAGGTGTAAAATATTTTTAAAATAAATTAAAATAACAGAGAGGTGCAAGATCCACTTGGGAATATGGAGGAAGCAACATCCAAAAAATATTTATCCTTAAGAGAAAGGTGATTTAGACATTAAAAAGAGGTTGAAGATGCATAGACAAGCCCAACCAAATATTTGCATCAACATGGTCTGATGTGATAAAGTTAATAACTAAATAGCCATTAATACTTAAAAAATATTAGTCTTTGACTTTCGTTTAAAATTATCTTTGATTAAGGCACCTTCTTTTATCTTTATTTCGCTTTTGATTTTAGAATTTTGTTATTTTTTTAATTTTGAATTGTATGAACAAGAAGCTCACCTCTCCATATTGTATTTATTTTTATGTAAGAAAATCATTGAAAAGAAATAGAAGTAATCGTTTCGTTCCTTTATTTTTGATAGTGAAATGTTTTTTATATTACAAAATAAATTATACAATAGATTATGAATTTATGATATAACCTTATATGCTATATGTTAGTGATCCTGTTTTATATTACTTTCACAAATTTTAAAATTTAAATAACTTAGTTTTGTAATGATGCACTTAGTTTTGTAATGATGCACAATCTATCTTTTATAATATTTTGAAAACAAAAAAATTATTTAGTCGATTTTTTTTTTTTTACAAACAACTCCAAATAATTTCAGAATCTCGATTTCCTGTTTCTTTTAAGACTATCTAAGCATATAAAAATCGCTAATATGTAAAAATATTATTAAAAAAAGCTTAAACAAACAGTCCTTATTACCAAAAAAAATTAATTAAAAAATTCACAAGTTCGTCACATTTTCGTTATCCTTAATTTGAAAGCCAACATCATATCTAATTTAATGATTGTACAGTTTAGACGTTTTAGATATTAAATTTTCTCTATGAAAAAGCTCATGCATTACGAAAAAGAAAGCTAAGGGAACAAAGTCGCCACATGGCTAGCTGCTTGTAGAAGACTCGACTTAGGTGGCTTTTCTAGACTTTTTAATTTATACACACCCGTGAAGGAAAAAAATCTTCCATGATCTAAGGGGCTGATGAATGATTTTGAAATCACATTATAAATAGAAAATATATAGGAAATAATTTCACAATTTCATTGCAGTTAAATATAGATATTCTAACCATATCCCGATTCTTTTATTTCCTTTTCCAATTTTGATAACATTGAACCCATCCTTTATAATCGGAGGTTCATCAGAAAAAATTATCAAATTAAACACATTAACTTACTATTTGATAATCTAGAGGTATAATCCTTAAACGTACGTATGTATATATACGAAAGAACAATGTTTTGAAAAGGTTATGTTCTATGTACAAATCTAAAAAAATCTAAGGAAACAGGTAATTTTTCAGAAAGGTACACAATTGGCACCCATTCCCATGTTCTCTCGTAAGCTTTAAATTCACTTGACCTCCTCATGTGTAATGATGCTCTGGATTTCAGAATCGGGTGATAGTTTAAACTTGAGAATCTTGTGAAGCTGACAAAAAGGTTTCACTTGCTTTGTTGGAGTTTGACTTGAATCAATTAATCTTGTTCTAGAGAAAAGGTTCACTTCAGATGATCCTGTCTCTTCATGAACCACAGCGGCATCTGCATGTTATCAAATAACTTAATTTAAAGAGGGAAGCAAATCAAATTAAAACTTAGTTCATAAAAGCATGTCTTCCATAAAACATGAGCATTTAAACAATTTGAAAGGTTCTAATTCAACAATTGATTGGCATATAGAAAAAAATTAGAATAAATATAGAAAGAGAGATATTCTTCATTGCTAAATCTTCTACAAGTACATTTTAGAGTTTACTCGAGACTATAGTTGCACCATGAATGGAGAAGCAATAATACCAACTTCCACATATAGATTACAGTTACATGATCTATTACTGGTATATAAAATAGTACATAGGATAACAGGACGCCAGATGCAGAGTCAATTAACGGATGCTACTAAACACGCTGACAGCTAGAGCAGCTGAGAGAAATTTGGGGAAAAAAAAATATAAATAACAACATTGTAGGAAAATGCCCATGATTTTCAATCTCAATGAAAACAGGAATAAAGATTATGTAAATCTTTTACTTACAGAGGAAATGCGGAAGAATCAGATTAGGAAAACAGTTAACTCTTATAATGAGAAAAGTATCATGACAAGTGAGACATAATTATAGTTTTCAATAAACTTGTTCAGTCTAATTCTGCACTTCTGCACACACTAACTGTAACTCACCTTGTTCGGTAAAAGCAAGACATGTGCCAATTGACTCCTCGTATTGCCCAATCTGTAGACAAAAAACCATAATAAATAACAATCCATAGATGATCATATTATCCATTCAGCCAATTTATCAAACAAAAATAGCAAAAGATGGAAGCAACTTTAACCAATTGAAACTTGTAGCTGAAATAAATCATTCAAAATTATTTGTCCAATCCTATAGGTAAGCATTAAAGAAACATACATCTAAGCAAATGTATAGGTTTCATTAATCTATATATGACTTCAACAGATTACACAAGACTATAAAAGCACCAAAATGCAACATATAACTTAACCCAAAAAATTCTCAATAATAAAACCCCAAAGGCAGTGTTGAAGTATAATGTTTATTTTATTATTAATATTTATGTTAGGGGTTTTGTTAAGGGTTTCCCGCCCTTTTATTTCTTAGAACTACTATGTTCTATATAAAACAGTAGTAAGTTGTATCAGTTGCTTAATCATAAAATAAAGTCTTTTCATTTTCTCTCAACTTCAAGTTGGTATCAAGAGCCAGACTCTTTGTCTTCTTCCTCTATTGTCGGCGACATCATCTCCCTGTCATTTCCGTCGTTCGTCCGCCGTCCGCCGCCGTCGCTTTCTTTGGCAAAGTCAAGGTTAGGTGCGCCTTGAGAAGCGCAACCCAACCCTGGTGGTCCCGTCCTCTGGAACCTCCGCACCAGCCGTCACACGCCGCTTCTTTCCGGCCAGCCTCGGGCGCGTGTTCTGCACGCGCCGCCTTCCCGTGGTCGGAGCTTCACCGCGTCGCCGCAGAACGTCTCGCCGGAGCTTCTGGAGTGTGTTTTGGTTCCTGTTTCTCTGTTTCGTTGGCTTGGGCTCATACCTAGGGTTTTCTCCTTACGTATTTTGAAACTCTAGGTCCTATTTCTTCTCTCAGTTTTAAAAATGGCTTCTTCTACTGGAACTAATTCCTCCTTATCTGCTACCCCTATCATTACATCTGCAAAACTGAATTGGAAAAATTATTTATCATGGTCCTCTACTGTGGAGTTGTGGTTTCTTGGTCAAGGACACCATGATCACCTTGAACAAGATATTTCTATGGTCCCAGAAGAAGAAAAATCTCAGTGGCAGAAATTAGACTTTCAATTATGTGCTGTTTTGTGGCAATCAGTTGAGCAAGAGGTTTTAGATATCTTGAGACCCTATAAGACATGCTCCTCTTTTTGGAAAATGGCCCAAGATATTTTTGCTAATGATGTACAACATCTTTTTGATGCAACCCAAAGAGCAACTTCTCTCAAACAAGTTAACCATGATATGGTTTCTCATGTTGCAAAAGCTCGGGCTGCAGTAGAAGAGTTAAAGAACTTCTTTGTAGCTTACTCATTAGAAAATCTCAACAAAAAGCTTGACAAGTTCTACATGGTCCTAATTTTGAAAAGTTTGCACTCTGATTTTGATCATGTACGTGATCAAGTTTTAGCTAGTGATCAAATCCCGTCGATGGATGGCTTAGTTACTCGACTCCTTCGGGTACCTACATTGGTAAAGGAAGAGAATTTAAGTGATGTTATTGAAACATCAGCCATGGTGACACCGCGAGGAAGAGGAGGAGGTAGGAGTAATCGAGAAGGACGTGGTGGACGAAGTGGACGTCCTCAATGCTCATATTGTAAGAGAATGGGTCATACCCAAGATAAATGTTATTCCTTGCATGGCTTTCCAGACAAAGCTGCTCATGTGTCTAAATCTGATAATTCAGAATCTAAAATTTCTGATGAAGAGTACCAAGAGTTTTTGAGGTACAAGTCTGAAAAATCTTCTAATCTTGGCCAATCCTCCTCAATGCCAAATGTGTCAACTGCCTGCATCTCTCAATCTGTGGAAGGTCATAGTCCATGGATTCTTGACTCAGGTGCCTCAGATCATATCTCTGGTAACATCCCTTCATTTTCTTCCATGTCCTCTCCGAAAACTCCTCATTTTGTTACTGTTGCCAATGGATCCAAAGTTGCATCTCAGGGAATTGGCACAGTTTCCCTATCTCCTTCACTAAAATTGAATTCTGTTTTGTATATTCCTCATTGTCCTTACAATTTAATCTCTTTGAGTCGATTGACTCGTTCCTTAAATTGTTTTGTAATCTTTTCTGCTAATTCCTTTGTTATACAGGAACATGGTACGGGTCGTCTGATTGGAGAAGGACATGAGTCACGAGGACTTTATTACTTGAAACCTAACTCCTCAGTTTTCTGTTTTGCAACTTCATCCCCAAAACTTTTGCATGATCGATTGGGCCACCCAAGCTTATCCAAGTTGAAGATGATGGTTCCAAGTCTCAAACACATTCAAGTCTTAGATTGTGAGTCTTGTCAGTTAGGAAAACATGTTAGATCTTCCTATCCTAAGAAGTCTGAGTCGCGTTGTAATTTTGCATTTTCAACTATTCACTCTGATATTTGGGGACCAAGTCGTGTTACTTCTTTTGGTTTTAATTATTTTGTAACTTTCATTGATGAATTTTCTCGATGTACTTGGGTTTATTTAATGAAAGAGATCTGAACTTTTTGCAATATTTGTGTCCTTTTTTAATGAAATTAAGAACCAATTTGGGAAGACAATTAAAATCCTCAGAAGTGATAATGCTAAGGAATACTTTTCTACAGCATTTTCTTCATTCTTATCTTCCCAAGGAATTTTACATCAGTCAACATGTCCCCACACTCCACAACAAAATGGCATTGCAGAGAGAAAGAATAGACATCTCATTGAAACTGCACGTTCCCTGATGTTGAATACTAATGTTCCTGTTCATCATTGGGGTGATGCAGTCCTTACTGCCTGTTTTTTGATCAATAGAATGCCTTCTTCCTCTCTTGAGAATAAAGTCCCTCACTCTGTCATTTTTCCAAATGACCCTCTTTTCCATGTCTCTCCTCGTATATTTGGGTGTACTTGTTTTGTTCATAATGTGTCTCCAGGTCTTGATAAACTCTCTGCAAAAGCTATTAAGTGTGTCTTTCTGGGATACTCTCGCCTTCAGAAAGGATATAAATGTTATTCTCCTTCAACCAAGAGGTATTATATGTCTACCGATGTCACATTCTTTGAAGATACACCTTTTTTCTTGTCCTCCATGGAGGACCGTTCATTTGTTCAACAAATGCTTCCTCTACCATCATGTGATCCCTTGGTTACTCCTGCTTCTTTACCTCAAACTCAAACAACAAATGATATTGTTCCTCCTCCTCTTCTCACATATCAGCATCGAACACAATCTCAAACTCCAAACATTGAAGATCCTCAAGACTCAGATCCTCCTCCATCAGATTCCCAAACCATGGATCCTTCATCCTCTTCACCCTCTCTTGACTCAGATAATAATTGGCCTATTGCCCTCCGAAAAGGTATTCGCTCTACTCGTAATCCTTATCCTGTTTATAATTTTTTGAGTTATCACCGTTTGTCTCCTCCATATTTCTCCTTTGTTTCTTCCTTATCTTCCATTCAGGTTCCTAATAATGTTCATGAGGCACTTGGTCATCCTGGATGGCGACAAGCCATGATTGATGACATGCAGGCACTTGAACACAATGGCACTTGGGACCTTGTTCCTCTTCCTCCTGGTAAGAAGCCTGTTGGTTGTAGATGGGTCTATTCTATTAAGGCGGGTCCTAATGGTGCAATCGATCGTCTCAAAGCTCGTTTGGTAGCTAAGGGATATACTCAAGTCTATGGCCTCGACTACTATGATACCTTTTCTCCTGTGGCTAAAACCAGTACTGTTCGTATTTTGCTTGCTATGGCTGCCATTCGTCATTGGCCCCTTTACCAGTTGGACATTAAAAATGCTTTTCTTAATGGTGATCTAGAAGAAGAGATATACATGGAGCAACCTCCTAGGTTTGTTGCTCAGGGGGAGTCTGGGTTAGTCTGCAAATTACATCGTTCCCTCTATGGCTTGAAGCAATCACCTCGAGCTTGGTTTGGTAAATTTAGTCGGGTTGTGCAGAATTTTGGATTGAAACGATGTGAGGCGGATCATTCAGTATTTTATAGTCACTCTTCTCCTGATAAATGTGTTTATCTTATGGTCTATGTTGATGATATTGTCATTACAGGAAATGATGCCACTAGAATTGCTCAATTAAAGAATCATTTGTTCAACCACTTTCAAACCAAAGATTTGGGTCGGCTAAAATATTTCCTTGGTATTGAAGTGGCACAATCAAAGGAAGGTGTCATCATTTCACAAAGAAAATATGCTCTTGATATTTTTGGAGGAAACAGGCATGACAAATTGCAAGCCCATTGATAGTCCTATGGACTCAAATCAAAAGTTAATGAAAGACAAAGGTGAACTTTTCTCAGACCCAGAAAGATATAGAAGGCTTGTTGGAAAACTCATCTATCTTACCATAACAAGACCTGATCTTTCTTATCCAGTGGGAGTTGTGAGTCAATTTATGCAAAATCCACATGTTGATCATTGGAATGCAGTGATTCGCATTCTTAGATATGTAAAAGGGAACCCAGGACAGGGATTGTTGTATGAGGACAAGGGAAGCACTCAAGTTGAGGGATATTGTGATGCAGATTGGGCTGGTTGTCCAATTGACAGAAGATCTACCACAGGATATTGTGTTTTACTTGGAGGAAACCTTATATCTTGGAAAAGTAAGAAACAAAGTGTTGTTGCTCGATCTAGTGCTGAAGCTAAGTATCGATCTATGGCTCTAACTACATGTGAACTTGTGTGGATTAGACAACTCCTTCAAGAGTTGAAATTTTGTGAAAATGAGCAGATGAAGTTGTACTGTGACAATCAAGCCGCTCTTCACATTGCCTCCAATCCAGTGTTTCATGAAAGAACAAAACACATAGAAATTGATTGTCATTTTATCAGAGAGAAGTTATTGTCAAAGGATCTCATTACTGAGTTTGTCAACTCTAATGAACAACTCGCAGACATTCTGACCAAATCTCTAAGGGGGCCTAGAATTCAATTTATATGTTCCAAGCTTGGTGCATATGATCTATATGCTCCAACTTGAGGGGGAGTGTTGAAGTATAATGTTTATTTTATTATTAATATTTATGTTAGGGGTTTTGTTAAGGGCTTCCCGCCCTTTTATTTCTTAGAACTACTGTGTTCTATATAAAACAGTAGTAAGTTGTATCAGTTGCTTAATCATAAAATAAAGTCTTTTCATTTTCTCTCAACTTCAAGTGGCAGAAAGTCAAGGAATTTTAAAGCATGCAACTTACCAGCTTAAATTTGTCATCAATGATCAATACTGGGTTTAACGTATCAAGGCCCTATCATTAACAAAAATTAATATAAGCATACTTAACTTAGGTATGATATAACAAAGCAATAAAGATCACCAGAAAAGTGCGTCAAAGAGAAAAGAAGAAATAAAGAGCACTCACAGTGAAATTAAGCATGTATTGAAATGGATTTTTAAATTTCACAATTCCAAAGGCATTAATATGTATTGAGTTGGATTTTTAAATTAAAATTATTTTTTAAATGTTTTCTTTAGATAACAAAATTAAAATATATTGAATTTTAATTTTTTGGTCTAGAAAGTATGTTAATCAGCACAAAAGAGTCAAAATGCAAAATATAAAGCTTAAACAGCTAAGCAACGACATGTCATTTCAATCAAGATAAATAATCCTGTTTATCATAAAATGAAAACGAATTATAGTATAGGGGTTGAAAATCTATTTAGCAGATGAAGTTGATATACATACAGTGAAAAATATAAAGAAAGGGCAACAGGTTGGAGAACTTACCGTAAGAACATACTTGGCATTTGCTGGAAAGTTAATAAAGTTAGAAACACTATCCAGGTCAAGTAGAACATATTCATCTTGATCCTCGTGTTCATATGAAGCTGAATTTGCCTCCATATTCCTGTGCAGAGATTGCAAGTAAATACTGACACGATAGCAAATCTGAAATGAATGAAAAAATAGTTTATGCCCATTATTTTTGTTCTTAAACAATGATAAACAAAACATTCCCCAACGAAGGGTATTTAAAAACCACAACAGAAGTTGTTTCACGGTTAAAAACTACTCGGAATTCTTAGAGTAAGTTCAAATTATAAAAACTAGAGTTGAGATTCTAATTTCGAATCAACCACCTAAGAAGGTTATCATTTTGCACTTGGGAATTTCCAGTTAACATAGACACAAGTAAGGTTAGATATTTTATAGAAAAGGTAAATAAAGTTCAGAAGTGGAAGGCACACAAAGAGCATAAATAAATTTGTAAAACAAATTGAACTGAAGTCTAGAGATGGTGAAAAGTGAGATTCAGTCAACAATGCCAAATGCAATTAGAAAAAAGAAAGAAACTTAGAACCCTAACATCAAATAACAAATGTTGAAGAGGCAAACACCAAAAACAAAATTCGACACAACAGCATAGCTTCTTCAACTGTGCTGCCATTTGTATCAAAGAGGGTACCAGACTTATGAAGGTATAATTTTTCACATTTTTTTTTTCAAATTTCAAAATTACATCATTAATTTATTTATTAAACCATCTTATCAGTGATTTACGCTATTGGTATCGCCACAGGAAGCAATCCTACTGGTGCCTTGAAGGACCAGTGTGGGCGAAAATCCCTCTTTCTCTCCCTCAATATCCAACAAAACCAGACATTCAAGGCTCAAATTCAAAACTGAAACAACCCTATGAAACACTTACTAGGTGGTGAATGACTATCAAAATTATAGCGCAAACATTGTACAAAATTATTCAAAAAGAAAGTCACAGAAAATTACAGTCCCCTCCTCTACGAGACACTTATTTTAAAAATTACGCTGCCCCCATCCCACACAGAGTAACTTAATCATTTTTCTAGCATTCTGATTAAATAAAATCCAAAAGCGAACTAACGATGGTTGTTATACTTGTGAGAAATGTCTAAAAGAGGAAGCAAAGAGTACACCTGAAGTGTTACAAATGTGTAGCGCAGAAGAAGAAGCTTTGCATTGGGTGCGGTCCGGCACGGCGGCGAGGGGCTCAAATTTAACAAATTGGGTGAGAGGTGTGGTTAGGGTTTGGAACGGGGTTTCTCACTGCTCCTGGAAGTTGTTAGAACGATTCTATCAAATAATTGCAGAATATTTAAATAAATAAGAAAATAAGATAAAAGTATTTAAAATGTGGTTATATTTACAAAAATACTACTTAATAAGTGAGAATAACTCCCAAAAATATACTTGTTCGATAATAAATCTTAATTTCTAACATTTAG
This sequence comes from Vigna mungo, assembly GCA_036885675.1. Lineage (NCBI taxonomy): Eukaryota > Viridiplantae > Streptophyta > Magnoliopsida > Fabales > Fabaceae > Vigna > Vigna mungo. Next base: position 14,832,143 of record CP144693.1, on the reverse strand, counting down.
TAATAAGTTGAATTCCAATGTTTTTAAAAGATAATGTTATATGGCAGAATAAATTAGTTATCATTGATAAAAAGAATTTACTTGTATGAAAATGTTTATTATTATTATTACTACTATTAGTGGAAAAAGTTGTTACAATAGTCATTGAAATAGAAAATATTATACAATTATAATTTTGTTATAAATAATGTTACACCCCATTTAATACCCTTCCTTAGTGGGATACACGTGTCAGCCGTCCATTTTCTCCTGGTGAGTGGGAGACAAACTCTGCCAAGTTTTTAATTCCCTTCCTTCGTGATTCGTGCAGCAGCAGCAGAGCAGTGAAGCCCCAGAAAGTGGAAGTCAGGTGGTACGCTGGGAGTGGGCGGACGTTCTAAGTGGAAGCAGTATTTAAGGTGGGATTGGAAACCTAACGCCACTGTTGCATGCAATCTTCTTCTTCTTCCTCAAACTCAACCTTCTAAAAATCTCAAACTCTCCTCCTTCTCTCTAAAACCTCCCAAACTTCTCTCTAGATTTCTAACCTCCAACTCTTCTCCGATCACTTGCGTCCGTTCAAGATTATTGCTGCCGGCACCAAGACCTTCAACCAGTACCAACCAAAATTTCATTCTGAACGGACTTTGGGAACCTTAAAAGAGATAAATTGCTACCAACCAACCTTAGACGTACTAGCTGGATTTAGAGGTAAGGGAAGCTTATAAAGTTTAATTTTGATGTTTTGTATGATTTGAATATGTGCCTGATTTAATGCATGTTTGATATCTAAAGTATGTTGCTTGATTTCTCATGAATGGAATATGGTATGTTGTTGTATGAGTTGTATGATAAGTATGAACTATGAATTCTGCACTGATAAGAGTATGTATGAAACTTAGAGAAAATGTGAATCTGAGATCGAAGGTCATTAGGACCGTTCGGTTTCCCCTAAAACGATCGGCCTTGTACTATTGTATCGAAACTTAAATGCCTTGCTTAGTCAGTCATAATGATCTATCCATTACAGAACGCTCGGTCTTATACTGAGTGTTCGGCTTTAAAGTATTCGGTCATAGACTGATTACCTAGTCTCATGTTAACTATGTTTATTATAGTAGCGTTCGTTCACACTGAACGTTCGTTTTATATTGATAATGTTTATTGAAAGTACTCGGTCGTAAATCGAGTGCTCGTCCTGAGAAGTACTCGGTCATAAACTGAGTACTCGGTTTCATATTAATTGTCTTTATTATACTGAACGTTCGGTCTTGAAATGCTTGGTCATACACTAAGTATTCAGCCTCATTAATTATTTAGAACGTTCAGTCATACACTGAGCGTTCGGTTTATATTGATGATGTTTATTAAAAGTGCTAGGTATTATACCAGTACTTGAAATTTTAAGAACATTCGGCCATAAATTGTACGTTCGGATTATATAAGTGTTCAGTATTAGACTGACACTTAATTTCTAAAGCATTCAATTTCATATTATTATTATTCATTTTAAGAACGTTCGGTCATACACCAAACGTTCGGTCATACAAGTGTTCAGTATTAGACTGACACTTAACTTATGAAGTGTTCGGTTTCACATTGTTATTATTATTCATCCAGAGGACGTTCGGTCATGTAAAGCACTCGGTCATAGATCTAGTGCTCGGTCTTATGAAATGCTTAGTCAGAAACTATTCGGTATTGAGTATCTGGTACTCCTCTCAACACCCTAACAGCTTGGAAGTAATAATGAACATTGGTTGAATTTGATTAAGTAAGAGAATTCCACTGGCAGAATGTCTCATGAATTTGGTAATGATTGGTAAAGTATGAATGTGGGAATGACTCTGGCGTTGTCCTTGATCCTGATATTCCGTGAGGGCGCTTCCTCAGGTAGAGGGAGGCCACTCATGCGTGGGAATGGCAGGAGGTTCGCAGTTATATGGATAGATAACCGTTTGAGGACTAACCTCGGGTGGCAGCTGATAAGGGAAAACAGTTACTACACCACACCGGGTGCTAGGGACGACCGAGCTACATGTTCATACCGTCCGGACAGTGTCTAGTGGTCGGTCATGAGTATAGGAATTATATGTTGCATGATTGATTGGCGTGTATTGTACGTTTACTTGTATGATGAATTGATAAATTAAATTTACATAAGCTTACCCTTATCCTTCGTGTCTTTGTCCATGTTGCCGTTCGGTATCTGATCGTTCGGTTATCCTCTTCCTTGCAATGATCATCCTTTTGGGTGTGAGCAGAGGATAGCTTGGAAGATGTTTTGGGGGCTACTCTGGAGGACGCTGTGCAGGTCGAGGAACCCGTGGAGGCCGTGCCCGAACGTTATGCAGGACCGTCCGGTCCTTAGTATAGTTGTTTTCGTCTCCTTGTATTTTGTAAAAGCGTTCAGTATAGGAAACCTTTTGATGTTGGCCGTTAGGTCAATGAATTGCATTCAAGACCGTTCGGTCTATTTTGTAAACATTGTAATATATATTCCAATTGTTCAGTTTTAAATTTCCAAGTATATTTCATACTACTATGCTTATTCACTACTGTTCTCCTTTATTATTCTTGTTAACTCCTAAAAATAAATTATAGCTTTGGTTATATTTATTGGGATGTTACAAACAAGATTTATAAAAATAAATATTCTTTTTTAATAAATTGATTGTAAATAGCTTTTATTTATTTTAAAATATTTTTTTTACTATGTGTAGTTATTTTGATTTAAAAAATTATTACTTAAAAAGACAGATGATAAGAATTTATTAATTAATTGTACAATTTTACTGTTTTTATTTGTTTTGCAAAAAAGTTTTTATTACAAATAGTTATTTTAATTTTGAAACACAGGTAAAATAATAAAAAATTATATTTATACCTTTATATTTATATATAAAGGGAAATTTTCTTTTTTGTGTCCATTTTTTTCTCTAATTTTACTCTTCAAATAACTGTTTTATTTAATTTTTTTTTAAGTTTAACTACTTTTTAAAATTTAACTGTTTCTTTAAAATAAATAAATAAAAATCATCTCCATTTTATGCTTTAGTAATACCTTTTTAAAATAAAAAAAAATTACATAAAAAATACATAAAACATATTTACAATAAATTTACAAAAATTGTTAATAAATGAAATTTTATTTATAATATTACAGTAAAAAACATGCTCTGTTCCGACATTTTCATGATAAAAAAAATAAGGATTAAATATGTTTTTAGTATATTTTGGGACGATTTTGGTTTTAGTCAATTTTCAAACTAATGTATAATTTAGTCCTTTAACTTTAGAAAACTCTAGTTTTAGTCCTTTTTACCAAAATTTTTTAACTTTATTTGTTGTTTCAAGCACGTTTCATTATAGCATTTGGATTGTTTACACTGTTTGACACATTTTTGCTTCAATGTTAACTGAAAAACGCGTTTGAAACAACAAATAAAGTTAAAAAAATTTGTTAAGAAGGACTAAAACCAGAGTTTTATAAAGTTGAAGGACTAAATTGTACCTTACTTTGAAAATGGACTAAAACCAAAATCGCTACGAAGTATAGGGACTAAAAACATATTTAACTCAAAAAATAATTATAAAAATACATATAATATTATAGATAAAACTTAATGTTTAAAAATAAATATTTATTAATATTATTTATAGGTTAACATCTTTTTCTTTTATGTTATTTAGTTAAATATTATTTTATCATATGCAATGTTAAGGTATATTAAGTGTTTATTTTATTTTAGGTTATTTCCATTCATTGACATCATGCTGCTTTTTTATTTATTTGTTTGATACATCAGCTTATAAGTTATATATTTATTTTGTAATTTTTCTATATTGAAAGATGATGGGTTAATCCAATTCCCAGGATTAAGAATTTGTTTTTTATTAATTACTTTTCGTTTTGTTTAGGAGTGTAGAGTTGAAGTTAATGATTCAACATTTAGTAAGATTCAACATTTAGTAAGTTATCAAGAGGTCTAAAAGTTGTCTTGTAATTTCTCTCGTAATCATTCATTCAAGTTGTTTGAAAGATATTTAGAGAAGATATTTCGATTCAAAGTCAGCTTAATATTGATAGTTCAAATATTAATGGTGTATTATCAATGTAGATCACTTACCCCTTTACCTCAAACCTATATTTAAAGATTTTGGAATGAGATTTTGATTAGCAACGTCAGAATTATACCCAATTGTGGATGGGTAATCACATTTTTCCTCTAAGTTAGTCAACATTAAGGTTAATTGTCTTTACCATTGACCAATTGGTCCGACTCTCTAATTATATGATCCTGATAGTGGCTTGTTCGTATGTCCTAATGAAAGTTAACCGTCAAAGTCAGCTCGTTCAAATATTAATGGTGCATTATCAATACAAATCACCCCACTTCCTTATCTTATACCTATATTTATTGATTTTGGAGTGGGCTTTTGATTAGTAACGACCTAATTATGCGCATTTGTGGATGGATAATCACACTTTACCTTTAAGTTGGTCAACATTAAGGTTAATTTTCTTGATCATTGATCGATCGGTACGACTCCCCGATCGTCCAATCCTAATGGTGGCTTGTTCATACGTTGTAATGAAAGTTATGTTACCAATGAGAAGTATTGATGCTTTGAAATGATTTTGATGATGATACACTAGAAGACTTGAAGTTTTAAAGAATCCAATACTTTAAATGTTAAAAGCATTCATTGTAGAAAGCATTTGTATATAAGTTATTTTTCAAATTGTAAACACTTAGAAGTTTCATAACTTAGTGATTTCTTACGGCAATAATCGATTACATAGGGGATAATCGATTATCTCGTGCAAAAATAGAAAAAGGATTGTTGAGGCAATAATCGATTATCATAAGGGATAATCAATTAACACCTCAAGTTTTGATATTGTCCAGGGTTCGACGATAATCAATTATCACTAAGGATAATCAATTATAACATTTTCCAAAACCCATAACGGCCTGAAATAATTGATTATCACTTGTGACAATCGATTATCACTGGCAGTTAGGAGTTGTCTTTTCATTTTCTGACTCCTGGCCTATATATAGAACCCTCCTAAACCTTTTAAAGGTAACAAAAACTATTTGAGAGCACTGAAACTGTTATGAGGAAATTCTCAAGTTTGAGTCTTAGCTTAATCTAGTATTGTGAAAGGATAAACTTGTTTTTAGTGTGTTTAAAGGTGCAAGTGGTTCTCTGGAAGTTGATTGAATTAGTGTTCATTTCGTCGTGTGTCGAAGGAGTGTGTTTTCTATTCTTATTGTTTCATCATTCTCATTGTAATTTGAAACTGATTTTTAGTGAAAAAATTAATCACTCTTTTATAGTGATTAACGACTAGACGTAGAATCTTTTGATTCGAACCAGGATAAAATTATGTGTGAACTTTTATTTATCTTTGCATCTTTTGTACTTAAATTGTTGGATAAAAGTTCTTAAATAAAATAAAAATTTTAAAAGAACCATTTTACCCCTCTCCTCTTGGTTATTGTCCGTTTACACGCTCTTTAAAACGTTCTACGCGATACCAATCTCAACAATTGGTATCAGAGCTTGTTTTGATAGTTTTTCAAATTTTACGAAAATGGTCGGACATAACCAAGTTTATGTTGAGGTACTTCCATCAAAAAACCACCACTTTTTATTGATGATAATTATGCTTTCTGGAAAGTCATAATGCAAATCTTTATGGGGTCTGTTGACAGACTGGGAAGGAGTTGAAAATGGTCATTTTATCCCAACTAGAATTGTTGATGGTGTTGAACAAGAAAAGGCTTATTTGATTTGGACTGTTGAGGAAAATAGAAGAGCATAGTTTGATATTAAAGGTAGAAATATTATTTCTTCTACTATTGTGCTTGATGAATTATATAGAATATCTGTTTGTAAGATATAACACATGAAATATGAGAGGTCCTCTAAGTCACTCATGAAGGTACAAATGATGTAAAGCATGCAAGAAAGAATACCTTGATCCAGGAGTACGAAATGTTCAAAATGCAACCTAGAGAAATCGTAACAGACGTGTAAAAACGCTTTATACACATTGTCAACCACCTCACAAGACTGGGTAAGACATTTGATATTGATGAACTGAATGTAAAAATATTGAAATCTTTAGACAGGATTTGGCAACCTAAGGTGACAGTAATATCCGAGTCACAAAACTTATCTTCAATCCATGGCAATATTGTTTGGAAAGCTCCGTGAGCATGAGCTTGAGCTCAATAGATTGACTGTGTGTCACAACCGAAAAAAAATCGCGACGGGACGACGACGATCCAAAAAAGGAAAACGATTTTTAGAAAAAAGAGATTTTTGGAGTCGCCACCATAGTTTATTCTGGAAAACTATGGAAAAAACCATAAAAAGGATAAGGCAAGGTCTAAAAAACCAGACTCAAGGTCCGGGAGTCGGTTACGTGTGGGGAAGGTGTTAGCACCCCACAACGCCTGCCATAAGGCAGTACCTTTAATTAAAAACGCGAATTTGATGTGGTTTTGAAAAATGTTTAATTTCCCCTGAAAAAATAAAATTTAACTCTAAAGGAAACAAAATATATTTTTTTGTGTTTTTTGTGCCCGACAGGGATTGACCCTGCTCCTACGTATTCTCAGTTAGACTGAGAAATCAGGGTTACGTAGTTCTTTTAAAAAAGTTTGTTGTTTGAAAAAGGATGTTCTGGTATTTTTTGTAATTTTTATATAAGAAAAAGAAGAGGTCTTCTAACACAAGGACGATGCGTGCGATCACACATGCGTTAGAATCCTTAAAATATATTTTTTGTTTTTTTAATATTTATTTAAAAGAAAAGAAAGGGTTTTCTAGCACAAGGACGATGCGTGCGATCACACATGTACTAGAACCCTTAGAATATATTTTTGTTGTTTTTGATTTTTATTTAAAAGAAAAGAAAGGGTTTTCTAGCACAAGGACGATGCGTGCGATCACACATGTACTAGAACCCTTAAAATAAATAAATTTTTGTTGTTTTTGATTTATAGAAAAGAAAAGAAAAGAAAGGGTTTTCTAGTACAAGGACGATGCGTGCGATCACACATGTACTAGAACCCTTAAAATATATTTTTGTTATTTTTGATTTATAGAAAAGAAAAGAAAGGGTTTTCTAGTACAAGGACGATGCGTGCGATCACACATGTACTAGAACCCTTAAAATATATTTTTGTTATTTTTGATTTATAGAAAAGAAAGGGTTTTCTAGCACAAGGACGATGCGTGCGATCACACATGTGCTAGAATCCTTTAAACATATTTTTGTAAACTTTAGTATTTATGTATTATTATTTATTTATTTTTATTATTATTATTATTATTTTTTAAAGCAGATAAATATTTAAGATAAGAAAGAATGAAGAAAAATAAATAAAAGGGACAAAAACATTATTTAAATCCAATTTCAACTCTAAAAACAAATTAGGCCTAAACCCAAATGAAAAGGATGGCAAACATGAAAAATAGGGGTGCGCAGGAAAAGATAAAGTTCTTAGGCAGAGTGGGCTTGAGCCCAAAGAAAGTGGGGTGCGAGAATGAGAGTAGGGGGGTGCGCAACAGCAAAGAGTATGGGGTGCGCTGTAGAAGAGAGTAGGGGTGTAGAAGAAATATATATTTTTTTTTGGTGTTGTTGGGCCTAACTCGTAACTCAGATATCAAAAACAAATTATGGGAGGTGCGCAAGGAAGACAAAGGGGTGCCAAACGAGATTCCTACTTTTATTTTAATTATTATTTAATTTTTGTTGGGCCTGACACCCAAGCCCACAGCTCTCCCTCCTGACCTAAATCTACTAGGGGTCAAATTTCCTCCCCTCATTCTTCACTCCAACACCTCAGAGACTCCAAGTCTCTCTCTCTCTCTCTCGCTAGGGCTGGGGTCGCCTCCCCCGATCGCGCCTTGCCGCCGCTCCCCTCCGACAGTCGCCGCGCCAGTCACACCGGACCAACCACCGAAACGGCCCTCTCAGTCCGTCCCAAACGTCACCGGCGACCCTTCGCCCCACCGGAGCCATCGCCAGCCTTCGTCCGGCGAACCACCTTAAACCCTCATCTACGGCGTCGCAGGCGACACCGTGCCTCACCAGTGCCTCTGCCGGCGACGTCGCTCTTTCTTTCTCCCTCTAATCTAGGGTTGGGGTTTAGCCTTCAAACGAACACCGTCTGCCGCCGATCCCCTCCAGCCACCTCGCGCGAGAGAGACGTCCTATTGCCTATCGTGGATCGTTCCTTGGGAAGTCTCGACCGCCACTAGCCGGAACGCCGTTGGCCCTCGCCAGGGTTGTCGCCGCCGTCGCCTCACAACCTCCAACCTCTATGTTTCCAAGATTGTGGCCTCCAAGCAGACCGCCGCTTCACGTTCTATTAACTTTCGTCTTCAACTTGATCACTCAATGAGACAGAGTTGTTTAACAATGATTTTTGAATTCCAGATTTTGTGCTTGTTCTTGTGTGTGTGTTCGGCGACTTTGGGTTTCGATCATTAGTGATTGGTTGGGTTGTTGATTCGGGTGATGATGGGAGATGAAGGTGAAGGCTATGGGTTGGGTTATGGACTAGTTCGGTTTGACGATGATGTTATCTGTTTGGTTTTGTGTTTCGTGTTGAGTGTGTTTGTCCTCGGTGGTTTTTTTTTGGTTTTGTGGCTTCGTGCAGTGCGTGTTGAAGATGAAGGTGGAAGCGTGATTTGGGAACGAAGACTCTAATGGGTGAGTGATGTTGGAGGTCGATGAGACTGAGATTATGAGTGGGTGAGGAGGAAAGGCCGAGGAGATGTTGGGGTTTATGGAGAAGAATGGAGATAAAATTTGTTCACTGTCTTTGCGTGTGCTCCTTTGTGTATTAAATGAAAATGGAGATGAAAATGGAGATTGGTATTGAATGGTGGGAGGTGTGGTAGATGGTGTAATGGTGAGTCTTTGTTGTGGTTCAGTGTAAGTAGAACGCGGGTTTGTGTGTGGGTGCTGGAAATCAGTTTTTGTTATTGATGACTGGTTCTCATTTTTGTGGCTTCGAGCAATGCAGGTTGAGGAAGATGTTGAGTCGGGATGGTGGTGATCAAGAAATGTCCATGGAGGGGTTCAGATATGATGATGTTAATGGGGTTCTACGAGATGGATTTTCTGGTTTTTCGATGATGGTGTTGGGAGTTCTGTAAGGGAGGAAAATGGTAGGTTTGTAGTTGAAGAAGGTGTGAAGAAGGTCAAAATCGACGTTAATGACGAAAGGATGGAAAGGGGAAGGTTGACCCGACACCACACAAATACAGAATAAGCCGGATAAAGGGTGACCCCAATATAATTACATTTTGAAACCAAATACGAGCATACAAACCAAGCAAGGCATCATCAACCCGAATGTAAGCATTATATCAACTTGAATGCAAGAAATAATGAAGCTTCTAGGAGTGAGGACTTACCTTCTGTGTTGGCGTCTTGCTCTTATAAATCCTGTGACTCCTTCTCTTCAAATGAAGCTCCACTTCTTTTCCTTTTGGTACCGGCACCAAGCTCTGGTAGTGATGACAGTGATTATGGCTTTATCAGCCTGGTATCTCCGACGGTCTCCTTCTCCTTCCTCTGGCTGGCACCTTTGTTTTTCTCTGCCGGTCTCATGAAATTGTTCTCCCTTTTTTTTTTGTTTTTTCTTTGCCTCTCTGCTTTTTTTCTTTTTTTACTGATCCCCCAAAACCCGAATTGCTCTGTACCTCCGAATTGTAATGCCCAAAACCGTTGTGTCTCTGCCAATCCCGAAACGCACCTCTGCCAAAATCAAACCTGCATCTGCCATGTCCCCCTTTGTCGTATTCACACGTGGCCTCAATCTTTTTTTCTGTTTTCAATCTCTTAATTTTTTTTCAAAAACGAGAATCATACCTATTTTTTATTATTTTTTTTATTTTGATTTTAAAACTAAGAAACAAAAATTAAAATAAAAAAGAAGACAATTAAAAAGAAGAAAAGTAGAAAGACTCATAAAAAAAATAAATAAAAATAAAATAAATAATATTTTAAAGGCCACAAAAAGGTAATACAAATAAAATCAAATAAGAAAGAAATAATGGTAAAAGGGTAGATGAAAATGATAGAAAAACAAAATTAAAATAAAACAAGCAAATTCGTATAATATTTAATCACCCAGACGAAATTGGGTGTTGACACTGTGGAAGAATACCAAGGCAAGAAGAAGACCTTGGCATTCAAAATTGAAGTCTCCAAAGGCAAAAGCTCAAAAATGCAAGATGATTTTGTGATTTTGATGATGATGATGAGCACATGAGCCTCGTGATCAAAAAAATTTCCAAATTCAAGAGAGCTAAGGGTAAGAACAAGTTTATAAGCGAAAAGAAGGATAATCAAGGATCCTCCTCTAGCTACAAGTGTTATGGATGTGGATAAAGAGGACATATCAAGGCGGACTATCCTAAAAACAAAAGAAGTGAAGAAAAGAAACGAAGAAATTTCAGAAGAAGAAGAATGCATACATTGCTTGGGAGGAAAATGATTCTAGCTCATCTAGTTCAAGTGATTCAGATGAGGAAGCAAACTTGTGTCTAATGGCTGATTTTGATGACACTGCAAGCCAAGAACCTTCAAAATCAAAGAAATCATTGTGGTATCTTGATATTGGATGCTCACGACACATGACGAGTGACAAAAGAAGGTTCATAAGCTTTGAGAAAAAGAAGCAAGGGTTTGTTACCTATGGGGATAACAACAAAGGAAAAATCATTGGAACTAGAGACATTGGAGGAGGAAGTACCTTGACAATTATGTGATGTATGTTGAAGGAGTAAAGCACAACCTCCTAAGCATGAGTCAATCATGTGATAAAGGTCTCAAGGTAACTTTTGAAAGTGATAAATGTACTGTTTATTATAAAGATTCCTCTGACATTGCATTACAAGGTGTTAGGCATAATAATATCTATTTGATTGACATTGAAAGTGCATCTAGTCATAGCATAATATGTTTAGTTGCAAAGGAAGAAAATCCTTGGTGTTAAAATAGAATGACTCAATTGCTGAAATGTAAAAATAAAATCTTTTTCACAAAAGGTGACGCCTTTAAAACTTTCTTGAAACGCAAGGTAAAACATTTTCAATGCAGCGAAAACTTAATCGAATAAGTACAAAAATAAGTCGAATAAATGTAAAAGAGTAGGGATCAAAAGATTCAAACACTACATTTTTATACTGGTTCGGCCAACTTGCCTACATCCAGTGTCCTTCCAACCACGGGAAGCAAATGCATGATAACGATTGAAAATACTGTTATCTGTGATGTAATTTTGATACTAAATGCACCCTTTTTTGCTTAGAAACTTGCTTGAAATCATGTTTTTCTATTAAGTTGTGTGAATAAGAGAGTTAAGGTTGAATTTGATGAGTTTATGACTAAATTCCCTTGTTTTGGAAGGAAATGAGATAAATACGGAAAGCAGAGATGAAGTGCCAAGGAGATGGAGCTCAAAAAGGCCTAGAACAAGGATAAACCGTATGTATTATCCATGTGAAAAAGGATAAAATCTTACCTGCTGATAATAAATACAGATATAATGAAAAAATAATTAAAAAAAAATAGAAACTATGCTTGCTAAAATATTTCCCCTTTCTCTCGAAATGTTTCCTCCTCTCTTTCTCGACAAAACACTTTCTCCTCCAGAAAACCTAAAATGTTTCCCCCTTTCTTTCTCAACAAAACTCCTTCAATTCTCCCAATAATGACATTGTTCTTCTTCGTTTTCCTCTCGCAACTAAGTTCCAGTGTGGCAGCTGCATTTTGATCGTTTCACCATCATTGATCTTTCGTTTGGCGTCGCGATTTGGAAGCTTCGAGCTTGTTTTCTTGATTGCTTTCTCTATGGTGTTGTGGTTGTCCCTCTCTCGAGTTTTCTTCCATCTGGCTGCCCCTGTCTCAAGCCCTCTCCACTTTCACCGTCCATCGCGCTTTGGTTCTTCTCTTCTCACTGTCTGGAGTTGTCTCCTTCATCAAACTCTGTGTCGTTAGTCTACCTCTCTCCGCATGTTCTCTGTCGAACCTTTCTTCTGTCGAACCGTCAGTCTACCTCTCTCGAGCCCTAGCTCCAGCGTTGTTCTATGGAATCATCACTCGACCTCTCTTCTCTCGAACCCTCGTCACTGTTCGCAGGCTTTTCCTCATCTTGTCTCCAACACCAAAGAATCTCGTTGACGAAACAATCTCACTCACCAAACAGTTTCTTTCGGCTTCCGTGGTTCTGTGTGAGTCTTCGGTGCGGTGCCGTAGCTGGGCGCTGAAAGAGTAGCTTCATCGATTGAGGTGAAAATGGAGAACCCTAATGCATAGTAATTATTTAATGCTGAAAATGGTGAACCCTAATCTCATTTTTTTGTGTTTTATTTGACACATCTGTGGTTCGGGTCGCAAGCCATGGTTGGAGTGTTCGGAAGCATCGATTGAGGGTATTGTATGGTGAATTAAGAAGATTCTTAGTGGTTTAAGTCAACGTTGTTGTATTTTTGGAGAGCGAGTGTTGAAGGTGATGAATTCAGTTATCCTTATTGTTGTTTGTTTTAAATTGTGCCTAACTTGGTGTGAACACATTTGTAATGTAATAGTTCCATTTTCGTTCCTTGGTTTGCGCGTTTGTTCTCTGTGTGGGGTTGGGTTAACAGAGTGTATCCATATTTTGGTATCGTATTCTCTACCAATTAGCACGATCACAAGGTTTGGAATTGATGCGCAGGTTTCACGGATGTGACCCTTACTTGTTGGGTTTTGTTTTAAATTTAAAACAAGAATGTTGATAGTGAATGGTTCGACTAAACTTGTAGTTTGTTCGTAGTGAGTGATAAAGAAGTATATATGATTAGTTAGAGTTTTACCATGAGTGAGTTAATTTCAAGAGGAGTTGTTGGGACCACTTATTAATTGAAAGGTCGGTTTGTATGTGTGTATGCGATTTGGAGGCAAAGTTTAGAGAGATAGTGGTGATTGAAAGAGTTAATGCGTTTCTATGATAGTTGTAAGAGTTTTTGTTTATCTTCATTTAGGAAGCTATTATGTGAATACTCTGGAGCTTTTATACTTTGGAAAAATAGAACCAACTAACTTAGGTAACCAATGGTAAGAGAAATAAACTATAAGTATCAATCAATTTGAAATTTAAAATCTATAAAAATAAGAAACAAATACTCCTATGGGAATCAAAGTTTACTCTGATTCTATGACTACTATAGACTTCCTTTCTAAAGGATGTGTTTGTGGTCATTCTTGTTATGATTTGACTGTGGCTATTGACAATATGATTTAGAGGTATGTTTGTAGCCCTTTTGCTACATTCTTTAGGTGTTAACAATTTTGGGCCTCTAATGTTCAGAAAATAAAATATGCCTTTTTGAGGTACAACAAGCTTTGGTTTGAATAATACCAAATTTGATCCTCATAGTCAAGATTTCAAGTTCAATCGCTTGAAGATAAAGAAAATAGTTAGAAGAAAGATTTCCCTAAAGATATCAACTAAATTCTCTCACCAAATAAATCAGTAACAAAACCTCAAAATACTTCGTACTAATTACATAAGTAAAAAAAGAGAAAAGAAAAAAGAAAAAAAAACTACTAATGATAAAAACATGTGCTTTAATTAGACTATTTTATCTTTTCTTAATACTCTTCCAACTATAAAACTGCTAAAGATAAAAACATACCTCTATCAACACCAGTAATTAGTAAACAACACCCTTCTATCAAAAGAAAAGGAGGAGTGGCAATTACCAAGACCAAGAACTTCCATCTGGCAAAGAGGAAGAAGTATAAAGAACATGGCACGATTGGAAAAACTGGAAAAAATTGCAATTCAAGCCTGCTTTGCCGGCACTAAAGATTGCTCATAAATAATTAAGGCATTCTTACAACTTTCACATTCAAGTCGATGAAATATTTCAGCAGACACATATTCGAGCATCAACAGGACAATTTGTTGATGAAAGGTCTAAGCGGACATATGTTAGTTTCTACTAACTCTATTATATTCTTTATTAGGTTTTAAATGTTATGTCTATCTATTTAACAATAATCATGTATTCATTTAACAGGAACAATTTCAAGCAAGATTTTCTCAATTAATATTTGAGACTGCATCTGCTGGTGCTTCAACATGTGCTCACCTAGACCCTGCAGACGACGAAAGATTGAGGAACCAATGTTGGTTGGATGTTGCTGGTGGAAGGTACAAGGGACGAGTATATGGCATTGGAAATGTCAATGCTCAAGATGATTGTGTCGATAGTTACATACAACAGACACATGTATCTTCTTCTCAACAACCGATCGTACAGGAAATATAGTATCAACCCATGATGAGCAACTTCAACAGATCACTTCTAAATTTGAAGGCTTTATTGGCGCCATATTGCATTACCTTCCGCCTCTTGCAGCCACAGCTGCACAAGAATTTCTTCAATCCCAAATGCAGCCACAAACTAATGTTCAACAACAAACTAATGTTCAGCAACCACAAGAGGATCAACCACGACATGGAAATCGTTCTCAAAGAGAGTACTAGTTATGTTTTTAGAATAGGGCATCTATGACTCAAACTTATACCTTGAAGAAATATTTGAACTTATTTATTCTAATTGACAATTATGTAAACTTTCCTATTATGTCTTAATGTTAAATGCTTGTGTGAGTTAAGACTTTTAACTGTTAAGACTTAACTTATATGTGAAATGTCTGATGGATATAATGGGCAAGTGTTGTGATTTGATGAATGCTTTTATATGTCATTTGTGTGTTTGGATATGGATGGGTCTGATATTCATGTAATTGTTAAAAAAACTGTATATAAGTTATATACGGATAATCCGTATATAAGTTATATACTAATTATCCGTATATAACTTATATATGGATATATCCGTATATAAATCTAGCTACAGTCATTTTATATACGGATTTTTGACCGTATGTAATCCGTATATAACCACATTTTATATACAAACTGTATAAGGTTATATACAAAATGATAACAGCAGCGAATCCAACGAGCATCTTGAAGAAGAAACTGATTTCGGTTTAATGGCCAGATCTGCATCATCAGAAAGAAGTGAAGATAAAAGTAGAAAGGACTCCATGTGGTATCTTGATAACAGCTGCTCAAGAAACATGACTGAAGTCGCTACAAAATTCAGCAGTTTGTCTCACAAAACAAGTGGACATGTTACCTATGGAGACAACAATAAGGGTAAAATCACTGGTATTGGTAAAATACAAACTCCTTCCTCATATACTATTGAAAATGTTTTACTTATTTATGGTCTTAAACACAACTTGCTAAGAATTTGCCAACTTTGTGATAAGGGCTTAAAAGTCATTTTTGAATCAAATCACTACTTGATCTGTCATCCATCATCACATGAACTAGTTCTAGTAGGTAAGAGACATAACAACATACACATAGTTGATTTCAAAAGAGGATTAACCTTGGTTATGGAACAAGAGACTTGCACACATACACATGCATCATCTAAATAAGCTTATATCTAAAGGTCTTGTAATAGGGTTTCCAAATAAAGTTTGAATCTGATAGACTTTGTGATGTCTATCAAAAGGGAAAACAAGTGAAAACTTCCTTCAAATTCAATCGGGTCATATCCACTAATAGACCACTAAAGTTTATACACATAGATTTATTTGGTCCATCTAGAATAAAAAGTCTTGGAGGAAATTACTATGCACTTGTCCTTGTAGATGACTACTCTAGGTTCACTTAGACCTTCTTCCTTGCATCCAAGAGTGATACTTTTAGAGTTTTTAAGAAATTTGCCTCCATAATTCAAAATGAGAAAGAACTTAAAATAAAAGCTATTAGGATTGATTATGGAAGGGAGTTTCAAAATGATAGTTTTGAGAACTTTTGTGAAAAAACAAGGGATTTTATACAATTTCTCTATAACTAGGACACCACAACAAAATGGTGTTGTTGATAAAAAAAAAAATAGGACTCTAGAGGAACTATCTAGAATCATGCTTAATGAAAGATCTTTGTCTAAATACTTTTGAGCTGATGAAAGGTTTTCCAAAAAAATTTACTTTTCCCACTTTACCCTTAATTATTTGTGTATCTTTTTTTTTTGTTTTCTCAAACGTTGAGCTACACTGTATCAAATGAGTGTAACTCTCACGTGGGCATGTCAAGCTACTAATATTCTAAGATTAATTGTTTTGATCGTTGATCGAACAATTTGACTCTCCTTAAGGTGTGTTCACTTGAGGGTGATTGAGGGAGATGATTTGGGGGAGAGTGATTGAATGGATTTGAGAGGATTTGAGGGTAATTTTTTTGTGTTTACTTGAGTGGATTTGAAGGTAATTGAGAGTGGATTTGAAGGTAAAGTTTGTGAGAATTAGTGTAGGATTTGATTGATGTGACAGTTTTAAAAAATTTGTTTAATTGGTATAAATTAAATATTGTCAAAATGTCCCTAGGTATTAAAGTAATATAAAATGATATTTGTTAATGTTATATTTAATTGTAAAAATGTTTATTAAGAGTCAAAATTAAAAATAATTTTTAAAAAGTAATTAAATTATAATTTAGTAAAATAAATTTATTTTAAAATGTAGTATTTGTTTGTAATATAATTTAGTTATAAATAGTATGAATTTATGATTATGTACTTAAAAAGTTATTCATTTTAGATCTCTCCTAGCAAATTTTTAATATATTTACTTATTGTATATTCTATTTTCAATGTATCTCTACTATTTAAATTTATAGTATTAAAAATAAATAAAAGAAATGGAACTTTAGCTTACAATTAAAAGTATAATTTTAATATAAATTCCGCTTATGAATTATTTAAATTTAAAGTGATTTTGCTTATAAATTGAAAAAAGAAAGTAGTTTATCAAAACAACCTTTATATATATATATATATATATATATATATATATATATATATATATCCACTTTATTAATATATACTATTTTTTAGTTTTAATAAGTTTATAAGTACACCGAGTAAAAAGTAAAATGTGTATATATAAGTAATTAAATCAAAATAATACGTTATAATAATAATAATAATAATAATAAAAATAATAATGAAGATTGATGAAGTGAATAAAAAGTATGGCTATCGAAACAAGAGAAAATTAGATACATTATATAGAGAAGTTCTCCCATTAGAATTTTATGGTATTAATCTGCGCAGTAAATAATTTGTTAAATGATTAACTTAATTGTTAGAATTTTATCCATACAAATATGATTTAAAAAAATTCCTCGCCCCATATAAACTCGCAAAGCTGAATAAACGAGTTTCATGAATAATTAAGCTTGGAAGAGAGTGTAAGGAAGATGGGTTTCAAGAGTTGCACACTTTCACTTTCTCTTCTTTCTCAACCTTCTCTTCTTTTCCATGGTTAGCTCTAGAACCCCACCTCAGACGTTGCTCTTACTCTTCAATGGAAGAAACCGGTGTTGGTCTTTCTCGTCAATGGAAGAAACCGAAAACAATACTCTTCGAAGACAATTTTTGCAGACAATATTATTCAACTGTTCTTCTTCACGCGTTTTAATTTATCTTCTTGGAATCGGTTATGTGCTTTTCAAAATGGATGTTGTATGTACATGCAGGGAAATGTGTAATACAGTGAGGATACATTTGACATTTCACTCACAATCCTTCCAAATCTCTTCAAAGTTGCGGATGACAAGAAAAGATGTTATCTTGCAAATCACTGTAAATCATTCTTCGCAAATCCTCTCATCCGAACACGAATAATTTCGCAACTCATCACTCGCATTACTATCTAAACAGTGAATTCACCTCAAGTGAACACACCCTAGGTGATTGGAGGAGATGATTTGAGGAAAAGTGATTGAGTGGATTTAAGGAGATTTGAAGGTGATTATTTTTGTGTTTATTTGAATGGATTTGAAGGTAATTGAGAGTGGATTTAGAGGCAAAATTTGTGAGAATTAGTATAAGATTTGATTGATGTGACAGTTTTAAAAAATTTGTTTAATTAGTAAAAATTGAAGATTACCAAAATGCCCCTGAGTATTAAAGTAATATAAAATGATATTTGTTAATATTATATTTAATTATAAAAATGTTTGTTAAGAGTAAAAAATTAAAAATAATTATTAAAATTATTTTTTAAAAAAGTGATTAAATTATAATTTAGTAAAATTAATTATTATCATATCTATGCAAAATTAGGATTATTTATTTATTTATTTACACTATTTTATATATTTTTAATGTGTTATACATTAGGGTGATTTTTTGTTTTCAGTTTTTTAAAATTAAAATGAATGGGAAATTAAAAAAATTCATTAAAAATATATTATACCTTTTTAAGAAAAACCGTGAAAGTTATATATATATATATATATATATATATATATATATATATATATATATATATATATATATATATATATATATATATATATATATATAATATAATATAATATAATATAAAGATAATTGATATAGAAAAGGAGAAATGAAAAAAAAAAATAGGGTTAAATATATTTTTGGTCCCTTAACTTTCAGTGAAAATTGGAATTAGTCTATCTTCAAAACCTTGCCTAATTTAGTCCCCAAACTTTAGAAATGTATGAATTTAAATTTTGTTAACTTTATTTGATGTTTCAAACGCGTTTCTCAGTTAATATTGAAGCAAAAATGTGTCAAACAGTGTAAACAACCCAAATGCTATCATAAAATGTGCGTTTCTCAGTTAACATTGAAGCAAAAGTGTGACTGTAAACAACCCAAATGCTATCATAAAATGTGTTTGAAACATCAAAGAAAGTTAACAAAATTTGATTAAAAGGACTAAATTCATACATTTATAAAGTTGGGAGACTAAATTAGGCCAAGATTTTGAAGATGAACTAATTCCAATTTTCACTGAAAGTTAAGGAACCAAAAACATATTTAACCCAAAAAAATATTATGAAGAATGTTGAAGATTATCGAATAAAAGTACAATTGAAATAAAAAATATATTTCAACCATATATTAGAATCTAAATTTTAGAAGCAATTTAATAATTCAAATCAAATGCATTTTTATAGGTTATAATAATCAATTACAAATAGAAGAACAATAATTAATATGGAAGAATAAAAGAAAGATTAAAAATAGAATATAAAATTGTTGCTGAAATTATGCATCTTCTTTTTAACATGATCAAACACAATAACATTATCATAAAGGCCCACATGAATATCAGGAAAGTTTATGGAAGCTTCTTCTTTTCTACACAGCGCATTGTATCATAAGAGAAATAATACCCTACCCAACCACCGCAAAACGCCTCAGGAAGTTCATCAATGAGTTAAGACCTCCACTTCTCCATGATCCTTCGAGGAATCACCACTGGATCCTCTGCAATTTCCTCACTCCTGCGCCCTTCCATGTGGTCCATAACAATAACCACATTCTTTTTTGCCACAATCTCCATACACGGTTTTGCTCCCACCACACTGTACCGCCCAATGCTAGAAAATTGGCCGGGCTGTAACCGAATACCACGAATCGTAACCGGATACACAAGCTACCTTTCCACTAACGTTGTAGCGTATCTGAGTAAAATCAAGTGTAACCAGATACACCACCATTCCTCTCACGTTGCAGCTGCATGCTTCCACAGATCTGAACTTCTGCAACCCAAAACACCACGCTCTCCATCCTCAACGCTTCTTCATGGTTGAAGCTGAAGTTCCCCATCATCAACGTTTCTTCATTATCCACGATCAGCACAGACCATTAAGCACGTTGAATACTCAGGCTGGATTCGAATATACCCTACATGGTTTACGTTAATTAACGGCCAATCTTCGCAGAAGTGCGGGTGATAGAAAGGGTTATATCTCGCAGCAATTCTTTTCAAACACTTCCCTTTATTTTTTGTTTTTCCAATTTTTAATTTTCAGTTAGAATATTAAATTTTAATGTCCATAATCTTCGTTTCTTTCATAAAAAAAGTATTTTTGGAATTATTTCATAAAACGTACTCTCTCTTTTTTTCATTTTTAGTTTATTTTTATGTCAAAATATACCCTTCAGATTACAAATTTGACTTGTTTTTTTGTTCATAAATTTTACTTTATAGCAGCTAACATTTTGTTGACTCCTTGAACTTTCGTATATCATATTTTCCTTTAGACGCTCTCAAATGTAATTGTTCATTCAAATATAATTTTTCTTTCAATTTTTTAATCCAATTCTTTTTTATCACTAAATCAAATATGCACTAAATGATTAAAATAAACTACAATTATAATTCATATTCTTTTTTACTTCTTATTTTCATTTTGTTTATTTTTCCTGACAATATTAGTTGTCAGATCTTAAAAAATCTGCAATGTTAATTTAATCCTCAATTTTGCATACATTTGTTTATTTAATTTTTTATATTTAGAATAAAATATTTCCCGATGATATCTTAAATAAATGTTAGGTATAGCATTCAATAAGATCAAAATATAATTAAAATCAGAAAATAAATTAAAGATCAAGCCACACAAATTTCTTTGTAATATTAACCATTCAATTAAGAATACTTTACACGAAATAACACACAAAAGCAGAGATGTACAACATCGGACAAGAATTGAACAAAATGAGACACTAACACAGATAAGGAAAATAAATCAAAGTATCAACGTCGGAAAGAGTGTGACACCAGGAACAAAATTGAACACTTTAAATATTTTTGTTCATGTTAAACATAACACTTTCAGAGGAGGAAAAAAAAAAGAAAACTACTCTGGCAATTTGTCCTTCAAATAGTTCAGAACAGCTTTAGTTCCTTTACACAAGACAGTCCTTCGAATGCTGAAACAAGTGAAGAAACATCAAAATTTTCACGAATCACGGTTATCAATTATCAGTTTTGGACACCCAGCTTTCCCATTGTTATTTAGACTTAGCTTCGTTGTTTGCCGAACGGCTATCCGAACGGTCGTCATTTAGTCTTAGCTTGGTTGTTTGCCGAACGGCTATCCGAACGGTCGTTATTTAGACCGTCCGGTTTGTTCGTTCTGTTTTGTTTCGGTTTTGTTTGCTGTTTTCTTTTCTGTGCTTGAGTTGATTATATATTGTAACCAACTCCTCCTTCTCTGTAACTTTTCGAATAATATTCAGATTCACAATCTCGCTCTGTTCTCTCTCTTCTACTTTTCTCTGTTTTCTGGGTTTTCTCGTTTTTACACTCGAACCCAACAATTGGCGCCCACCGTGGGACACTGATTCAAGAATTCCCAAGAAGCCATGGCAACCAAGTTTGACATGGAGAAGTTCAATGGCTCTAATGATTTCGGGCTGTGGAAGATCAAGATGGAGGCTATCTTGATACAGCAGGGATGTGATGAAGCGTTGAAGGGTGAGTTGAACATGAGTGCTGCCATGTCTCAAGAAGAGAAGAAGAAGATGGGAGATAAGGCAAGAAGTGTAATCATCTTGTGCCTTGGTGATAAGGTACTGAGGGAGGTTGCAAAGGAGAAGACTGCCGCTGAAATCTGGGCAAAACTGGAGTCTCTGTATATGACGAGATCGTTGGCTCATAGGTTGTGCCTGAAGCAGCAACTCTATTCATTCAAGATGTCAGAATCAAGAACGATAGAGGAGCAACTTGCAGAATTCAGCAAGATAGTTGATGATCTGGAGAATATTGAAGTGAAGTTGGAGGATGAAGATAAAGCTGTCATTCTGTTGAATGCTCTTCCAAGAACCTTCGAGCATTTCAGGGATGCGTTGCTCTACGGGAAAGATCAAGTGATCACGTTGGAAGAGGTTGTGACGTCAATTCGAACCAAGGAGTTCCAAAAACTCCAAGATTCAAAGGCAACCGAGGAGGGAGCGTCCGGATTGATCTCGGTGAAAGGGAAATGGAAGAAGCAGGCTGGAAAAGAAAAGAAGCTGAAACCGGACGGTACGAAGCAGGTGCGTTGCTTCAAGTGCCAGAAGATGGGTCATATCAAGAAGTTCTGCCCAGAGAAAGGAAAGGTCGTTCGGTCACAAGAAACCGCTGATGTGGCAGAGGCGTCTGAGGGATATGAATCTGCTGGAGTGCTGGTGGCTTCGTCTGAAGATTCTCAAAGGAGCTGGGTCATGGATTCCGGCTGCACCTATCACATGTGCCCGGTGAAGGAGTTCTTTGAGAATCTTGATCAAAAAGAGCATGGGAATGTGCTGCTCGGAAATAATAAAACTTGCCGTGTGCAAGGGGTCGGGTCAGTGAGATTGAAGATGTTTGACAACCGAGAAATGGTGCTGCAGGATGTGAGGTATGTGCCCGAACTAAAGAGAAATTTGATTTCTATTAGTTTGTTTGATCTTGGAGGTTACACCACTAAAGTTGAAGATGGAGTAATGAGGGTATGTTCTGGAGATTCTGTGGTTGTCAAAGGTAGAAGGAGGAACGGCTTGTACATTCTGGAGGGATCAACTGTCATTGGTCATGTCTCGGTAGCAAGTGGGACCGAGAATACCGCTCGGCTCTGGCACTTGAGGATGGGACACATCAGTGAGAAGGGTCTTGAAGAATTGGAAAAGCAAGGCTTACTTCTGGGAGACAAACTGCAGAAGCTGGATTTCTGTGACCATTGTGTCTTAGGGAAATCACACAGGATACGGTTCGGTAAAGGGAAGCACTCAACCGAACGACCCTTTGAATATGTCCATGCTGACTTGTGGGGACCGGCAAGAACCTTAACTCATGGTGGAGGAGCGTATTTCTTAAGTATAATTGATGATTTTTCAAGGAGAGTGTGGATTTACGTTCTAAAAAATAAGTCTGAAACATTTCAGAAGTTCAAAGAGTGGCACACACAGATTGAAAACCAATTGGGGTGTAGGCTGAAATGTCTAAGAACCGATAATGGGCTGGAGTTCATTTCAGAGGAGTTTAATGGGTTTTGCAAAGAGAAAGGGATCAGGAGGCACAGAACGGTTGCTGGAACTCCTCAACAGAATGACTTGGCCGAACGAATGAATAGAACCATTCTGGAGAGGGTTCGGTGCATGTTGCT
The DNA here is from genome assembly GCA_036885675.1 of Vigna mungo. Classification (NCBI taxonomy): domain Eukaryota; kingdom Viridiplantae; phylum Streptophyta; class Magnoliopsida; order Fabales; family Fabaceae; genus Vigna; species Vigna mungo. The sequence goes on along the minus strand of CP144693.1, from coordinate 14,809,095 downwards.
GGGATCAGGGTTGTCAAAGGCTTTCTGGGGAGAGGCTGCCAATACAGCCGTCTATCTGATTAACAGGAGTCCGTCTTCAGCTCTCAATTTTAAAACGCCAATGGAAGTGTGGAGTGGACGACCGGCTGATTACTCACACTTGAGAGTGTTTGGTTCTTTGGCGTTTGCTCATGTCAGGGGTGATAAGCTGGATTCCCAGGCGGTGAAATGTATGTTTCTTGGATACGCCGAAGGTGTTAAGGGATACAGGTTATGGAGGTTAGATTCTAGACCTTCAAAACTAAACATTAGTAGGGATGTCATATTTGATGAAACAAGGATGGCAATGCACCCTGAAAACTCTGGAAGTGAGAAGAAGATTCTCGTGGAGGTGGAGCATACTACCGAACGGGCTGTTCGGTCATTGACTGAGGAAAACCGAATGGATAAAGGGCAAGATGAAAACGTTCGGATGCTAGAGGAGAACCGAACGGGTGAAAATCAAACTGATTTTGGTGATGACACAGATGGTAAGTCTGATAATGAAAGTCATGGAAAAGCTGCTGGTGTTGATTTGAGAAACTATCAGCTTGTTCGTGATAGAGAAAGAAGGATCTCTAAACCAACCAAAAGGTTTGGAGAGGCAGATCTAATTTGCTACGCCTTGAACGCTGCTGAAGATCTTAACCGATCGGATGAACCGAGAAGTTACAAAGAGGCTCTTGACAGCAGCGGTCGGCATCTTTGGCAGGGTGCTATGGAGGAAGAGTTGGAGGCTTTGAAAAAGAATAGCACCTGGAGATTGGTGGATCTGCCAAAGGGTAAGAAGGTTGTAGGTTCGAAATGGATTTTCAAGAAAAAGGAAGCTATACCGGGCGGTGAGAAAGCGAGGTACAAAGCAAGGCTTGTTGCCAAAGGCTTTACTCAGATTGAAGGTGTAGACTATCATGAGATCTTTGCTCCAGTGGTTAAGCATTGTTCGGTCAGAGTTCTGATGGCAATAGTTGCTCATTGCAATTTGCATCTTGAACAGTTGGATGTCCGAACGGCTTTTCTGCACGGCGATTTGGAGGAAACCATCTATATGAAGCAACCGAACGGTTTTGCTGTGGATGATAGGGTGTGTCTGTTGCAGAAGTCACTTTATGGTTTGAAGCAAAGCCCAAGGCAGTGGTACAGGAAATTTGATGATTTTCTGATAAAGCTGAACTTCAAGCGGTGCAATTATGATGACTGTGTTTACACTCTGAATCATGACGGTGAAATGCTATATCTTCTGCTCTATGTGGATGATATTCTGATTGCCAGCAGTGACAGGAGCATGATCCGTGAGATGAAAGCAAGGTTGGGGGATGCTTTCGAAATGAAGGAGCTAGGGGAAGCAAGGCGGATTTTGGGCATAGACATTAAAAGGGATAAACCGGGCGGAAACCTTTTTCTGTCTCAGAAGTGTTATTTGCAGAAGGTAATTTCAAGGTATCGGATGGCTGAATCTAAAATGGCCAGCACACCGATTGGTCAACACTTGAAACTTACCAAGGAACAATGCCCAAAGACCGAGAAGGAAAGAAGGAAGATGGAATCTGTTCCATTTTCAAATGGGATTGGGAGCATTATGTACGGCATGGTCTGCACAAGACCGGACCTAGCGCATGGTGTAAGTGTTCTTAGTCAGTTCATGATTAATCCTGGACCAATTCACTGGGAAGCGTTGAAGTGGATGCTCAGATATATAAGGGGGTCTCTTGATACTGGATTGTTTTTCCAGAATAACTTTCAAGGTGGAGGTTATATTGAAGGTTTTGTTGATTCTGATTTTGCCGGATGCATGGACACTAGAAAATCTCGTTCGGGATATGTGTTTACATTGTTTGGTACTGCTGTTAGCTGGAGGTCTTCATTACAGTCAGTTGTTGCATTGTCAACTACGGAAGCTGAGTATTATGCTCTTGCTGAAGGAGTTAAGGAGGCACTGTGGTTGAAAGGTTTGGTTCAGGAACTAGATTTTAATCAAAAATCTGTATGTGTTCATTGCGACAGCCAGAGTGCCATTCATCTGGCCAATCATCAGATTTATCATTCCAGAACGAAGCATATTGACGTTGTTAGATATTGTGTTTATTTCATTTACATGTTCATTTGTATTTGGGCTTAGCCCACACTCTTATTATTATAAATATATTACCCTATGTGTATGCAAAGACACATAAGGGAGATTTTCCTCTCATCTCTTTTACTACTTCATATGGTATCTAGAGCTTAGGTTCTATTCCAGTCGTCTCCGGTACTCATCACTGTCGCAACTGCCGCCGTCGCCGCCGTCGCCGTCGCCGGCACCGTCGCCGGAGTTTCAGAATCGACCGGCGACCACTCCATCTGGATTGTCTCGGCCGGGCGACCACCGTGGTCCAAAGATCGCGGTGATCGGAGCTCTCACGCGCCTCCACGCGCCGCCGCAAAGTTCGCAGATCCGCCACTTCCCGCCGCGCGTGCCGACGCGTCGCCGGAGGGTTCCGCCGCCGACCAACACCGCCGTGATCGCCTCCTCGCCCTCTTTCCGGATCTGTTGTCGTTGCATCAATCGGAGCACTTTGGGTTTTTAGGGTTTCTCCCTCTCCATGGAGTCTTCTTCGTCAACAACCACCTCCTCTGCTGGTGCCTCCTCGTCTGAAATATATACTAATTTTGTGAATGTACACTTGTCCATTGACAAGTTAGATGGAACCAATTATGCAACGTGGGCATCCGACATCAAACTTTGGTTGAAAAGTCAGGGGTATGTAGATCACCTCACTAATAATGTGACTAGTGTTCCCACAGATGACGCTTCTCGCTGGATGAAAATTGATGCCCAATTATGCATCGTCATGAAGTCCACTATTCACTCCTCTTTGAAACAAATGTTTCGATCCTATGAAATATGCTCAGAAGTGTGTCACAAAGAGCATCGTCTCCTTTTTCATTAGTCCATTCTGATATTTGGGGTCCTAGTCGTGTTAAGTCCACTTTAGGCTTTCAGTATTTTGTTACTTTTATTGATGACTATTCAAGATGTACTTGGTTGTTTTTAATGAAGAATCGTTTTGAGTTGTTTTCTATTTTCCAATCATTTTTCAATGAAATAAAAACACAGTTTGGGGTTTCTATTCGAACTTTACGCAGCGATAATGGCCGTGAATACCTTTCTTCACCATTTAAACATTTTATGGCTTCTCATGGCATTCTTCACCAGACCTCATGTGTTTATACTCCTCAACAAAATGGTTTGGCTGAGCGCAAGAATAGACACCTTATTGAAACAACTCGTACACTTCTAATCCATGGCCAAGTATCCTCGCGTTTTTGGGGTGATGCAGTTCTTACTGCATGTTATCTCATAAACCGCATGCCGTCTTCTGTCCTAGATAACAAAATCCCTCATTCCGTCTTATTCCCTCAAGACCCTTTACATCCATTACCTCTTAGAGTTTTTGGGTCTACATGTTTTGTTCATGATTTTAGTCCTGGTCTTGATAAGTTATCTCCTAGATCTCACAAATGTGTCTTCTTAGGATTTCCACGTCACAAAAGGGCTATAAGTGTTTTTCCCCTTCCCTCAATCGTCATTTCATCTCCGCTGATGTCACCTTTGATGAATCTTCGTTTTATTTTTCTCATATATCTTCTAGTTCTGTACCTCCACCTCCTACTGTTGATATTCCTATTGTCTGTGATCCTTTAGACTCTCATTCCCCACAGGATCGTCCTTCAACTCCACCCCTTCAAGTTTATAGTCGCCGCAATCGTCTCCCTCATGACTCACCTCCTGTGCCACCTCCTGTGTCTCCTCCGGCTCCAGCAAATGAGTCTGACCTGCCTATTGCCCTCCGTAAAGGTATACGCTCTACTCGTAACCCTTCCCCCCATTATACTGTTCTTAGTTACCACAGATTATCTCCATCTTTTTACACATGTCTCTCATCCATTTCTTCTGTGTCCATTCCTAAGTCTGTGGGTGATGCCTTAACTCATCCTGGTTGGCGTCAAGCCATGCTGGATGAATTAAGTGCTTTACAGAAAAGTGGAACTTGGGAGCTTGTCCAATTACCATCTGGAAAGTCTGTTGTTGGTTGCAGGTGGGTGTATGCTATCAAGGTTGGCCCTGATGGTACAATTGATCGTTTGAAGGCTCGACTGGTTGCCAAAGGATACACACAAATTTTTGGTTTGGATTATGGTGATACTTTTTCTCCAGTGGCGAAAATGACCTCTGTTCGCCTTTTCATTGCCATGGCCGCTCTTCGACAATGGCCTCTTTACCAACTTGATGTCAAAAATGCTTTCCTTAATGGTGATTTGCAGGAGGAAATTTACATGGAGCAACCGCCTGGCTTTGTTGCTCAGGGGGAGTCATCTGGATTGGTATGTCGTCTTCGCAAATCCCTATATGGCCTAAAACAGTCTCCTCGGGCCTGGTTTGGTAAATTCAGCAGTGTTGTTCAACAATTTGGTATGTCTCGCAGTGAAGCGGATCATTCAGTGTTCTATCGCCACTCAAGTGCTGAATGTATTTACTTAATAGTGTATGTCGATGACATTATTCTCACAGGAAGCGACTACCTTGGCATCTCTCAGATGAAACAGCACCTTTGTCACCATTTTCAAACCAAAGATCTTGGCAAACTCCGGTATTTTTTGGGTATTGAAGTAGCACAATCCAATGATGGTATTGTCATATCTCAGAGGAAGTATGCGTTAGACATCTTGGAGGAAACAGGGTTAATGAACTGTAAGTCTGTTGAGACACCTATGGATCCTAACATCAAGCTCCTACCAAATCAGGGGGAGCCTTTCTCAGATCCTGAACGTTATAGAAGATTAGTTGGTAAATTAAACTACCTTACTGTTACGCGTCCTGACATTTCCTTCGCAGTTAGTGTGGTGAGTCAATTCCTTAACTCCCCATGTGAAGACCATTGGGATGCAGTGGTTCGCATACTGAAGTATATTAAAGGATCACCTGGAAAAGGTTTGCTATATGGTCCTAACAACGATACAAAAATCGTGTGCTATTCAGATGCTGATTGGGCTGGTTCCCCTTCTGATAGGAGGTCTACTTCTGGATATTGTGTCTCTATTGGTGGCAACTTGATATCTTGGAAAAGTAAGAAGCAAAGTGTTGTGGCTAGGTCCAGTGCAGAAGCAGAATATAGAGCTATGGCATCAGCTACTTGTGAGCTTGTGTGGCTTAAACAATTACTTAGTGAATTGAAATTTGGAGATATTACTCACATGACACTTATATGTGATAATCAAGCTGCTCTTCATATTAGCTCTAACCCTGTCTTCCATGAGAGAACCAAGCACATTGAAGTTGATTGCCATTTTATTAGAGAAAAAAATCATATCTGGAGATATCAAGACTGAGTTTGTTAACTCAAGCAACCAGTTGGCAGACATATTTACTAAGTCCTTGCGAGGACCTAGAATTGACTATCTTTGTAACAAGCTTGGAACATATGATTTATATGCTCCAGCTTGAGGGGGAGTGTTAGATATTGTGTTTATTTCATTTACATGTTCATTTGTATTTGGGCTTAGCCCACACTCTTATTATTATAAATATATTACCCTATGTGTATGCAAAGACACATAAGGGAGATTTTCCTCTCATCTCTTTTACTACTTCATAGACGTCAAACTGCATTTTGTCAGAAGCATAGTAGAATCCGGTGATGTTTAAATCTGCAAAATTACATCCGAAGACAACCCTGCAGATATGTTGACAAAGCCGCTTGCTAAGGAGAGGTTTCTTTTGTTGTTGTCCAGGATTGGGTTTTTACCGTTCGGTCACTGATTGTTTGACCGTTCAAATTTTTTTTGTTTCTTTGAAGCAAGTCTAGGTGGAGTATTGTTATTTAGACTTAGCTTCGTTGTTTGCCGAACGGCTATCCGAACGGTCGTCATTTAGTCTTAGCTTGGTTGTTTGCCGAACGGCTATCCAAACGGTCGTTATTTAGACCGTCCGGTTTGTTCGTTCTGTTTTGTTTCGATTTTGTTTGTTGTTTTCTTTTCTGTGCTTGAGTTGATTATATATTGTAACCAACTCCTCCTTCTCTGTAATTTTTCGAATAATATTCAGATTCACAATCTCGCTCTGTTCTCTCTCTTCTACTTTTCTCTGTTTTCTGGGTTTTCTCGTTTTTACACTCGAACCCAACACCCATATATTGAGATCTAGCTGATCTCTATATTTTTATTTCTGCTTTGTTAGGAACTCAAGCTGCATAGAATTTTACTTTTGCAGTCCAGTTGGTTAAGTAAAATCGTACATAATAGTAAGGGTAATTAAACTATACCCTTTGCAGTTTACCAATTGCTCAATTATTATATGTCTAAAACTCTAGTTAAATTAAGGGATGTTGACAAAATTTAATATTTTTCACTCCAATCAAAATTCATGAGGATTTAGTGACAAAATTTAAAGGGTAAGTTGTTAAAGTGCTAAACTACATGGGGATAATTATGTAATTTCGCTAATACTAGTGTAAACATAGTTAAATTGGTAGTCACAGAAGCTTCGAACATCCAATTCAACCAAGGACACAATGTTGATTATGAAAAAGGCAGAAGAATGGGGGAATAATTTTAAAATGTAATTCTTGGCATTGACCCTTAGAATTTATTTTTCCTCATGTGAAAGATTGTTAAACCTGAAGCATAAATATAGCAGAGGCAAACAATAACTATATTTGCAAAACCCAGACTGCTGCCAAAAAAATAGTTCTCCATTCTTAGAAAACACATCGAAAGGTTGGGCAAGGGGAGGTTACCTTCTAAGAGGATTTCCATCAAGTCTCAACGCCTGCAGGCTTGGTTCCAGCAAACCCTAATCAAATAAATTACAGATGATAAAAGTGAATCAAAGTGACATCATGGAGACGGATTCAAAATAAATACAATCAAATTTCCTGTTTGATCCTTGTTACATGCCCATCGTGACACTTATTATATCACCCACTATTTCTCGGAATACATTTAAATAGGAAATACAGTCACAGTAAAGAAATGAAACCACCCCTTTATTTTAAATTAGAATCCACTATCAAGTATCATTTCTGTTTTCTAACCTTTTTTTATTAATATTAAACCTCTTTCTTAACTAATTATGTACATATTTTTGTTATGTTAATTATTTTTTTATTAAGCTATATTTTTTGGATTCTACTTAAATAATTAAGTATATGTGTCTGTTGGAACTTTTGTCAGTTAGGTCAACAAAATTAACACCCACTCTCCCCTTTTGAGAGCCGGACTTTATATATTTCTCACCAGCTCAGGTGGAAGAACTGAGATGTTGTTATCAGATAGGTCAAGCTCCTTGAGAGAAGTGAGATTCTTTAACCCCTGAAAACAAGTTCATACGTAAGCAAAGGAAAAAACTGTTCCTATGTAAGCAAAGGAAAAAAAGTTAATAGAAAAAATTAGTTAAATTGTTCGTAGTATACTGGACAAGACAAGTTTTAGAAGCTAAGTTTCCATTTGTGCGTCCATCTACATGACTCAAGCTCGAGAGGTCAAATTATACTTGAAATTCAGCTTTCGGATCACTAATAATTTAAGAAAGCATGTTAAAGAATTTAACGGAGAGAAAGATTGAAATATGACATTTCTCTTCAATCACAAGCCTATGGTAGAAAAAAATTAAATTTTATGAACTTGTTACTGTGAGTACATTATCTTTAAGATTTGAATTTAATAGCCACACATACAAACAGTTGGTCCCTAAGCTATTGTCATTATCTAAACAATATCAATTTCAAGGATATTATCATAACTTTTCACGAGATATAAATACGCAAGCAGCTACACAAGCTTAATCCCTGTTTTCGAGTCATAGAAAAAATGTTACCATTGGAATTGATTGAAGGGAATTCTGACTCAAGTCTAGGATCCGTAGCTGATGCAGCCCCACTATATCTGATGGGACTTCACTGAGCTTCATTCTTCTGTTAGTTTTGTGATGTGAAAGTTAAGCCAGGCTCCCAAGAAGATAAAGGAATATGAAAGTTAAATCTGTGTGTGTGTGTGAAGTTATCTTTTCACACTTGCCATAACCAACCTTAGGTAGACCTCTTGCAGGTAAGGCAAACTAGAAAACGCAGGTCCATCTAGTAATGGAGCTGCATTACCGCTTAGATCCAGGATCTGAAGCTTAGGCACCGCTTCAAAGCCATCGGAAGGTATCTATAGTTCAAATGACAGATAAGGTCAGTCACACCATCATCTGATTTATATTCATGGCAGATAACAAAGCATGTCAACATAGAAATTTCACAACCAACAGTGTTTCTGTCACTAAAATCACTGACAGATACGGAGAGGAATTAATATATTCACATGTTTCATAACATGCAGCAGAGTACATGCCTATTATAAAAATCTAATCACGTGAAATTCTGAGAAATACTAACCACTAGTTTGGCAATATATCACTTCAACTGTCAATTATATAATAACTATGAGGAATTAAACCATACATTGACCTTTTATTTATTCTAAGATAAATATATAAATTGTTTGAAAAGCAATGACCATCAACGAGAGATAAAACATATTATTTCTATGGATTTTACAATTTGAAAAACCATATTAACTATTCATAAAGTATTGTGTCCAATAACGGTCTATACACATGTTGATACCACCATTCATTTTATAAGAAAAAGAACAGAGAGAACCTCTCAGGATCATTAGTTGTTACCTGTCTAAGGGAATTGTTGTCCATCTTCAAACATGAAAGGCTTGAAAGTGATTTAAGAACTGAAGTTGGCCACTCTATAATTTGATTCTTAGATAAAATCAATGTCTGGAAAGTGTACAATGTACAAATGAATTAATACATCATTTCAATCTGTAGCAGGTCCATTTATGATCAGAATACCTAAGCAATCTTCCTAACCCTCAAACATCTATCAATCAACAAATTATCATTAAATCTGGAAACCTATTATCATTATTAACATATCCATAAATTGCTTTGAGACTAAATCTTCATGAAATAATCACTCAACATAAACAAAAGGGTTTACCATATGAAAAATGTTTAACTAAATACAAAGAAAATGAAGGTAACTGCGAAAAACATTTTCCTTCCAATTTAGTATGTTAAGGATCACTTTTGTTGTTGTATAATTTCAGCGCAAGAACAAAAGTGGAATAATTGCAAAGAAAAATTCGTAAACAATAATTTAGGGTACGTGGAAAAATATGAAACAAAAACAAGAAAATGGTAGAAAAAATTACGATCCTTATGAAAACCAGAAGATAAGGTTTAACCTGGAGTGAAACACAAGAAGAAAGTTGAACAGGCAACTCCTGGATGGAGTTTCTTGAAAGATCAAGTTTTATGACCTCCCTTGATTCCCACACTTCTGATGGGACAGCAGTTAATCCCAACCCCTCCATAGAAAGTTCCTGAAGACAATTATAAATAGATCGGTGATTAGAGGGGAAACGAATGTCCAGGTAAAGAAACTTAATGAAAGTTAAGTTAACAAAGAATTTTTTTTTTGTTAGCCGATAATGGGATTACATTACACATATCAGAAAAACACAATAAGATTAACCCATTGTCAAACTACAATGTAATCAACTTCAATATTAACATGATTGGTACATAACAAACATAATCATTTTTTTTGTTATTTTTATCCCCAAAAGATTCTGAAATTCTTACCAAAAAAAAAATTTGACCCTTTTTTCCCGTGACAAGCACAACGCCATGTGCCTGACTTTGATAGTTGAATTTTCACTAGAACATTTAAGTATCACCTAGTATCCTACTAACCTCTATAAGCATAAGAAAACATAAAGAATGAGTACCTTGGAAAAATCAAGTAATTTTAAACAACTATTTGGCACATGTATTATTCGGTTTATGCAATAGTACAAAGTGACTTTCCAATCGTGTTGAAGCAATTAATGCACATTGTGATATCAAAACACAGACACAGTGATAGGATATGTAATGTGTATGTTAGGAGGAAACATACTAAAAAGTAGTTGTTAGTTGGGTTGTTAGGTTGAGTGAGACTTTCTATATAAATGGGGTCTTTGTATGCAGGGGGATAGTTTTTGATGTTTGAGAATTGTTGACAGAATCATTGGCATCTTAAGCATTCATGCGGTACTTGTTGCCTAGAATCAATAATACGAGGTCTATTCAGTGAGTTTAGGAGTTTGCAGTGATTTTCCTAGTTTCCTCTATCTAGAAACCTAATAATTTAGTTTGACCTGCCAGATCAAGAAGAGGAAGAATCATGGAAGGCAGAGTGAATGCACTTGAAAGGTGAGCCAACGAACAGTGTTCGGCGAGAACAGTAGTGAGGGAAAATATTCAAGAAATGAGACACTGATAGATTTCTTGGAACAAGAAATCCAGAACTCACATCCGAAAACACCAACACACACAGAAAAACACTGCAAACAGTCTGTCTTATTATTCTTGATGATAAAGAATACAAGGTATACAACCCAAACACTTGAAAGAGAGCCCTCTGCCTTCACACAGGATGCAATGGTCCTGTCTCTAAGATACAACAAAACAAAACATGTCTGTCCCTAGACACCCCTTCCATCTTATAAAGCTATCCCCTACCAGAACATAAAACAGCTAACCTCCTAACGGCCCTAACTGTCCCCCTAACCTTCCTAACAACTAATGACCTATTTCTTTTAATTCCTTTTCCTCCTTTCATACACTCTCAAAGTTCTATCATTACTCGCTGGCCTTTGAACAATCTTATCCTCAAGGTTGAATTCTGAGAAATGGCTCCCTCATTGTCCTCTAATCCTCCCAGGTTGCAACTTCCGGTCCTTCTTGCTGCCAGTCAATGAGCACCTGTGACACTGGTTCTCCTTGTATCTGATTTGCTCTTCTGTTGAGCACCTTGAGGGGCCAAGAGACTAGACCTCCCCCTTGTAGGTCCTCCGTAGCTCCTTTTCAAACTTTTGGGTTCCCACTACCAATTTAACTTGTGACACATGAAAGACATGGTGTATCCTAGCTGTTTCTGACAGTTGAACCCTGAATGCCACTGGCCCTACCTGTTTGGTCACTTGGAAAGGACCACAATACCTGGCAGACAACTTTGGGTGCAATCTGGTAAGCATGGATGCTTGCCTGTGGGGTCTAATATTCAAGTATACCCGGTCCCCTTCCTTGATCGTTGTTGGCCTGCTTTCCAGTTGGCAAATTTGGCCATTTGATCGTGCACCCTCTCTAAATGGTATCTCAGTTGTTTGAGGGCCTCGCCCCTGGTCTGCAGTTCTTGTGCCATTGCTTCCACCGCAGTTTCTCCTAGTACAAATCAAGATAGAGATGGTGGAGCTCTCCCATACACCACCTCAAAGGGCATGCACTTTGTTGAACCCCGGTAGCTGGTGTTATACCAGTATTCTGCCCATGGTAGAACAAAACTCCAACTTTTAGGCTGTTCTAAACTAAAGCACCTTAAATACGTCTCTAGAATCCTGTTGAGAACTTCTGTTTGTCCATCTGTTTCTAGATGGTATACAGTACTCATTAGCAGCTTGATGCCCAGACTCTTCCCTCCATTTCTTTCTCCCTTCAATGATTCAACAAGTAGAACCAATTGATAGATTTCTTGGAACAAGAAATCCAGAACTCACACCTGAAAACACCAACATTCACAGAGAAACACCGAAAACAATTTGTATTATTATTCTTGATGACAAAGAATACAAGGTATACAGCCCGAACACTTCCAAGAGAGCCCTCTCCCTTCACACAAGATGCAATGGTCCTGTCTCTAAGATACAACAAAACAAAACATGTTTATCCCTAAGCACCCCTTCCACCTTATAAAGCTACCCACTACTAGAACATACAACAGCTAACCTCCTAATGGCCCTAACTATCCCCCTAACCCTCCTAACAACTTATGACCTATTTCTTCTAATTCCTTTTCCTCCTTTCATACACTCTCAAAGTCCTATCAAACACAGTTTCCAAGAAATGAAAGAAATGATGCAGAAGTCCAAGAACCACAAAAGGGGCTCAGAAGGAAGTGAGAATTCTGTTAAAGAGGAAAAAAGGGAGGGATAGAGGAACTTCTTCAAGATATCATGAAAAAAAAGGTAAAGACGGGTAGGGATGCTGAGAAAGATAGTCTGTAGGACATAAAGAAAGCAAAGAAACTCTTAGATGGAGGAGAAAATTTAATCAATTGGGAGAAGAAAAGAGAAGAGGATGTCATTGACAATAATGTAACTAGGAAGGGTGAGGAAGAACCACTTTGCCCATGGGTTGAAAGAGTGGAGTTGTCCACTGTTAGAATATTTATCCTATTTATCATCATTATATTATGTGTTAGAATATTTATCCTATTTATCATCATTATATTATGTCTAGGGTTATCCTATTTATCATGATTATATTGTGTCTAGGTTTACTCTGTTTATCATGTACTTTCTATCACAACTTTCTTACATATAGAATGAGTGAGAAGGATCTTCAAGCCCTCGAGAATTATTTTACAGTTTCAATCTTAACATGGTATCAAAGCAGGTTGTTTGAGTCTCTTCCTACTCTGTCTTTGTTGCCGCCGGTGGCTGCCACCGCCACCGACGACCTTAAAAAGAAATCGTCTTTTCTGCAATCAGCAATCTCGTTCTTCTAATCCCATTATTTGCAGTTTCTTTTCGCTGTTTTCCGTTGTCAATGCCACCGACCGCCGTTGTTTGTCATCGTCAGTCGCTGCTCACCGTCACAGTTTCGTCCGGTGACCAATGGATCTGGATCGCCTCCTCGAGCGACAGCCAACCCCGCCGGTGTTGACGGCTAGTTCTCATCCAGGAACTGCCACGCACGCCACATCTGTCCGATGTTCGCCGCCGCTACCGTCACGTTGTCTCCGACGAAGTTAAGGGTTTTGTGTGCCTTAAGGAGCGCGACCCATCCCTGGTGGTCGCTGTCTCATTCTCCTCCACACGCACTGTCACGCACGACTTCTCTTCGACCAGCTTCCGACGCGTGTTTGTCACACGCCACCTTCCCAGTGTCAGAATCACATCGCAACACCCTTCCAAGCATCCATCGCAAGTGGATTGCGAATTCGCCCTTGTGACAGCCCCTTGCAACCCAAGACGCATCAAAATGATTGGGAAATCCCAATTTCTCTCCGAAACCCTAAAATCAAAATTCTCTAAATCTCTTTCTATTTTCGTTCTACAAGCCAATCTAGGGAGACCTCCATCATTTTCCTGTTCTAACCCTATGAATGTTTCTAGGGTGGAAGAAAGTAATTCAGTTTAGAGTCACTAGCAAAAAATGCAGCCCCCACCAACTCCACATAATTTCTCTCAAGAAGTTCTCACTTCTTTACTTTCTTGCAGATTAACCTCTTTTCCTTCGGTTTTGTTGAATATAGTGAAAATTATGTATGGGATTAATCTCTCTTGTGTCATACACATAAGGTCCTCTATTTATAATAGAATAAATATGGGACTAAGCTCAAAATACAAGAAATAATAACAAACTAACTAAAAATAAAAAATAAAAATAAAATAAAGATGATATATTTAACACTCCCTCTCAAGCTAGTGCATACAAATCGTATGTACCAAACTTGTTATTAATATAGTCCATAAAGATTCAGTGAAAATATTTGCTTCTACACTCGAGTGACACTAAATTGTTAATGATTTGCAAGACGACATATAAGACGAAATACCAACCCAGAAGCCTCCCTTAAGCAACAAATCTGGGAGGTTGCTCCATGTAAATCTCTTCTTGTAAATCGCCCTTGATGAATGCTAACTATGGATAAAGAGGTAATCGTTGGAGAGCCACCACGGCTATAAATAAACTAAACAAAAAACATCTTTTCCATGGGAAAAGAAATATATATGGATGGGTCAAACACAATGGTGAAAAAACAAGAGGTCAGAAGAGACAGCAGCGGCAGAAGCCATGGATGAATAGGAGAGAGAATTATTAAAAAATCCAAGATTCTCATATCAAGGCACAAGAGCAACCTCGATGCTCTGAATAGCTGCTTGAGAGGAGACGACACATGCGACAACACATGATGAACGAGACCTCGACGCTCTGAATTGCTACTAGACATGCCACAGTGCACGACGAAAAAGGGAGCAAATTTATAACTTTAAAAGGCACTGAGAGCGATAAGAGCTCTGATGAAGGTGTCGTCGATGGCATGGTGATCGCTTGGCCGAGACGATCAAAACTATGTGATCATTGGTCAAAACTAGAACTCCGGTAGTGACAACGGTAGACGATGGCACCGCCAGCAGCGGTAGATGGCACCATCGCCGGCAGCGACGGGTGTAGTGGTAAAGACAACAAGAATTTTTTCCTCAAAAGAACCTTAGGCTCTAGATATCATGTTGAATATAGTGAAAATTATGTATGGGATTAATCTCCCTTGTGTTGAATATACACATAAGGTCATCTATTTATAATAGAAGAAATATGGGACTAAGCTCAAAATACAAGTAAGAAATAATAATAAACTAACTAAAGATAAAAAATAAAAATAAAATAATAAAATAAAAATAATATATCTTACAGGTTTTAAGGTTGTCAAGATCTGAATGAGTGTTTTAAATTTCACTCTTTTCGATTGGTGATGGAGAAAATTGGGGTTAATGGTGTTTTCTAAGTTGGATGAAGGATAACGATGATGAGGAAATTGATGATTGAATATGTCTCTAAGTGAAGGTATGGAGATTATGGAATTGAAGAGTCATGATCTCTTGGTGAATGGAAGTGAAGATGGGATGAGAGAAGTCTTCCAGATTAAAAAGTAAATAAATAAAAGAAAAGAAAAAACTATGTTTTAGCATTGTAGCTCTGTTTTAACATTGTTCCTTAACCTCCTTTAATAATGTGTTTAGCTTTGTATGTTGTAGCAGTTGTGATGCTCCTGTTGGGTGTCATTTATTTTCAAGACTCCAAGTACAGTCGGTAGTTAACACCAAGGAATTTCAACACCAAAGCCATGGGTTGAAGGTTTCTCAAGGCATGAGGGAGTCTATTTCTAGCGAGATTCAAAATCTTAGTCAACAATTTCACCAACTCTTTGTTAGATATGTTTTTGGGTACTTTGATGAATAAAGGAGACTATTATGATCTTCCACTATCACGATTTGTCATCGACACGCCATCATTTCCGCCATTCACCGTAAGGGGGAGTATGTTTCCAGCCACTGTAGGCCCCACCGGTCAGAGATGATAGTCCCTGCAGTTTTGTCACTTTCAGCCACTGTAGGCCCCATCACCCTATCAATCAGTGATGGCAGTCCCTGCAGTTTTGTCGCTTTTAACCACTGCAGGCCCCATCCTTACTTGATGGCAACCCAGTCCTAGCAGTTTGTCATTGTCCTCCTTTGTCAAAGTCATGCTAGTTGAAGTTTTATTGTGCTTGTTGAAGTTTCGCAGTTGTCCACCACTGTCCAATCCATAAGTTATTGTTAGTTGTTCTACGACCTGTAATTGCACATTTGTTTGCCGCATACTCTTGAAGACAGACCATATATTTCAAATTGAGTTTATCTATTCCAAGCTTGGTTCATACAATCTGTATGCTCCAGCTCGAGGGAGAGTGTTAGAATATTTACCCTATTTATCATTATTATATTGTGTCTAGGGTTACCCTATTTATCATGATTATATTGTATCTTGGGTTAATCTATTTATCATGTACCTTGTATCACAACTTTCTTATATATAGAATGAGAGTAAGAGGGATCTTTCAAGCCCTCGAAAATTATTTTACCGTTTCATTTTCAAGTAGGAAGATATTTTCAGAAATCTTCTGTCCAGAGTTGGATTCCCTTTAACTTATGGAGATAATCCTTCTCAAGCACAAGTTACTTTGAGGAAGAAACTTCTGATGGATGCTAGTACTGATCTTTAGGTCTATCATGACGATCTTGCAAAAGTGAGGTGCTTGTTTCTACCTACCAAGCTGTTTGGTAGATGTCAAGGGAAGAAGGCCTCCAAAGCTGATGAATCTTCCCCAAGTTTGATGAATCTGCTGATGGGTGATCAAGTCTTGCAACATGTGTTAATCCAAGGGCAGAAAGGAAGCCCTGAGGCAGCCATGTGGGAAATTGTTGCAACAATTAAGGGCGAGTTTCTAGACTTCAACCTTGAGGATAAGATTGTTTCTGTAGCGGCATGTAATGATAAGATATGTAATGTGTATGTTAGGAGGAAACATTAAAAAGTAGTTGTTAGTTTGGTTGTTAGGTTGAGTGAAACTTTCTATATAGAGTGGGATCTTTGTATGCAGGGGGTAGTTTTTGATGTTTGAGAATTGTTGACAGGATCATTAGCATCCTGTGGGAAGGGGAACATTGTAATACAAGATCTATTCGGTGAGTTTAGGAGTTTGTAGTGGTTTTCCTCGTTTCCTCTATCTATCTAACGCAGTCTACAAACAGGTTATCATAAAAAAAAAAAAAAAAAAAAAAAAAAAAAAAAAAAAAAAACTATGGAATGAATATTTTCCTTTTAAGAGAAGCAACACCTTTGAAGTGATTGATAATCGAGTAGCCATTGTGATCACCTCTTCTTTTGATGGGGTTACAGCTTCAGAATCTGCAGAAGAATTTTACAGATTGAACCTTAGGCATGACGGGGTTATACCTAACACAAGTAAAATGCATAATGGATCTAACATTGTAAGATACCTTCATCCACAGAGAGTCGGCTTCGGAGAAATTTCAGTAATGCTGGTGTAGGTCCAGATACTAATGAGCTGGTGAGAAGAAAAGAAAAATATTAGAGGAATATATATATATATAAATGTTAACCTCTGAAAGGACCATTTTCTGTACCTTCGAAGAGTTCTCAAAGGATTTCCACTAAGCAGAAGTTTTCTCAATGTAGTCATTTTTCCTAAACAAGAAGCAAAAGGTAGAGAGATTCAATGTCAGCGAAGAGAAATGTCTACATTGAGAGGGCAATAAAGTATACCCAGGTCCAGCACCTGAAATTATTGTTTATTTAGAACTAGCTATCACAGGGAATGATGCCCTGTATTTACAATTTTACTAATCAATTTCTTTGCAATTCATTTAGATACTGAAATCAGTAGAGTTGAGTTAAAAAAAGAAATATATATATATATATATATATATATATATATATATAACCATTGCATATTTACTGTAGAACTAGTATGCTTAGTTACAAATTTTTTTTCAAAATAAAGAAACTATACTTATCATAGTACCAAAACTTGCTGACCTTACCCATTTCAGGGGGTAACCCACTCAATGAATTATTAGAAAGATCTAAAACTAAAAGACTCAACTTGCATGCCTCTACTGGATAGTCCTTCAGCTGTGAATACACAACATCAATAAACAATTGAATTAATAATCAAGTATTGAGGGAGAAGAGAACAAATTATCAGAAGACGAAAATTGTAATATTTTTTTTTAGCTTCAAGGGAGTAGAGAGCTTTAACAATCAATTATTTCCTCTAAATATTGTTTCTAACACGCTACTTCCTACCTGGTTAGACTGAAGATCTAAAGTCCCAAGTCGAGAAAGGGCCCCTATCTCCACTGGTACTATAGAAATATTGTTATTCCTAAATAGAGAGGAAAAAATAAACACAAAATGTGTGAGAAAAGCAGATGGTTTAAGCAGAAAGTAAAACAACGCACAGTATGCTTTTAATAATATGAAGACTTGCATCGGAATAGGTTAGAATTTGACCCCAAATAAAGCTCTGTAAGTGAATGACAACCATTGATTGATGAAGGGATTGCGGATATTCCTGCACAGATTGACACATATAATTTCTAAGTCAGAATGTATAATGGAGAAACCAAAAGAAATAAAAAAAAAAAAAAAAGTTGACCATTATTTAAAAAACTCACTGTTTTGATGAAGGTCAAGACGAATTAGACGTGAAAGACCTCCAATGCTGACTGGTAACACTGTTAGCAAATTTTTTGCTGTAGCAAGTGTAATAACGGAAAAACATTTGCCACATCAAAAGATTTACAAATAGGAATAAAATAATTAATTGATATTATGCATGTACTTTAGAGAATAAAGGACCCTTACATGCATTGAATTCGGTAAGCATGGTCCATGATGAAATGAGATTTTCTGATATCACTGATAGCTTGTTTCCCTGGCAAAGACAAAAAGGTAATGTACAGAGAGCACTAGTTAATGAAACCCTAATTTTTGAAAGGTTTAAGGAGATGTTTGCAGTCAACTAATACACTAATTTTTTGCTACTAATTACTACCTCCATATCTAGCTTAGACAATTTAGAGCAATTTGCTAAATCTTCTGGCAAGCTGGTAAAAAGATTGTTTGATCCCTGCATTATAAGCCTCACTTCATCAAACAGCACGTACAAGAATTTTACATAAATAAAGACTTACACCAATAAATAGAAAAAAGTTGTAATTGATTTTAGTTCAATTGTAAAGCCAGGTAACGTATGTAAGGAAAATTTCACAGCCTCCAATTTGAACTAAACACAATCTTCATGAATAGATTTAAGTATGCTGAATGACCTAAATCAACAATTTTACATGAATAAAGACTTACACCAATAAATAGAAAAAAGTTGTAATTAATTTTAGTTCAATTGTAAAGCCAGGTAATGTATGTAAGGAAAATTTCACAGCCCCCAATTTAAAGTAAACGCAATCTTCATCAATAGATTTAATATGCTGAATGACCTAAATCAAGGACCAAGAAATAAAAATATATAACCACAAAAAGGTAAACTACAGAATCTATTCGCTAAAATTGTGCTAAATTCGTTTGACTTTGGGGTCATAGGAACATAATACATATCAGGCGAAGACCATTATCAAGAGTCTTGGATGCAAGTCTTCATATTATTAAATTCTAGTGCAGTCAGGGGATCTTGACAGAATCTATCATCAATATCAATGTCCAATTATATTTTAAAGTCAAGAGGTAATGCATGTGATGTCACAAAATAGAACGATAATCGACAGTCTGCACAGCATCAGCTTGAGTTCATGCATGTGATGTCACAAAAATAGGTTCAAGCAATTCTCTTCTAAGAAATCCACCATTTTGAAGTGGCGAGAAGAAACTTCACAAATATAAGGGTAATTTATGTCAAAAGGAGACTGATCTTATATGTAATGTATTAGACATTGTAGACAGTTTTTAGATAGTTTGGCAAAAGTAAAACATAGAAGTTAGTATGAAGAGGTTAGGGGTAGTTAGGAGGAGTTTAAACAGCAGGTAGGGAAAGTTTTAATTAGTAGTTAGGCAGTTTTTGTCTTTTAAGGAAGGGGGGGTGTTCTAGTTCTGGTTGTTGAGTGTATTTTGTTTCAGAACAAGGCTTGTCCTGTGTAGAAGGGAATTTCTTCCCTTGGAAGCTGTTGGATGTTTTCATGTATTATGTTTTTCAGAATTAGAGTGTTATTTACACTGTGCACTAAGATTTGTGTGTTAATTTCTTAAACTGAATTATAAATCTAGTTTCTTGTCTCCAAGAAACCTAACATAAACATACGGTTGTAGAGAGAAATGCCACAAGTATGCAACAGTTAACAGGAAAGTAACTAATTCTTTGGCAGTGCCAGTGTCAGGAATTGAACAAATCTTCTTCGAACAAGAAAATAATTTGGCCAACAAATTGCAGTACATCACTGTTTATCAGAAAGGAAACTACATCCTTAATCATGCACCCAAAAGAAAAATTACTCCATTAATTGTAGTGCAGTTTGGAATTTGGATACTGGTCTTAGAAGTATCCAAATATTATCAATTAGAATGTTTAACATTAACATAGAACAAAGTGAACCCCTGAAGAAGCTTGAACACTTCAAAGAAGTAGCTGTGCCCATTTTCTTCTCTTTTATATTTTACAATTTTATTACAATACAAATGAGAAATATCACAATAATTACATTAGTATTAGTCATATTTATAACATTTTATTATTCCTACAATGAACCATGTTGACTTTTAAAGCATTGGTTCTCTTTGATTTTTCTTTTCTTCTTTTTACACATTTCCCCATATTGATTTAAGACTTGTGATTTATTTTAATGTTACACTAATTTTATATTTTAAAGTTCCATAATTTTTAAAACTTGTCAGACATCACTGTTCCATGTTGTGTCCATACTTTCTAGTGGGCTCCATAAACAAATGCCTTTTATAGGCGTCAAAATAATAAATAAACTTGATAGCATTTCAAGGTCTAATTCACAATATCACAAGCACAATATGAAAATACCCATTTTCTGTAAGATGAGCAGCATAAGCCAATTGCACAAATAACATCTACTCTCCGAAGTTTCAGCAAGACATAGTGATTACCTTTATGTCCGACAATTCTAAGCATCTGCCAAGCGAGCTTGGAAGCTCCGTGAGCCTATTATTTGAACAATCAAGCCTAGACAAGCAAATGCAAAAGCCGAGCAGCACGCAAGTCACACATGCAAACAGAGTAAGTACAAAGGGAAGCAAACTTCCTCATATCAACCATCCTAGAAAAAAAAAAAGAAACAGAATTGAGCATACTTAACAAGCGATGCTGCCGATCCAATCTCCTCCGGTATTTCAATTATTGAATTGAACGAAACATCCAACATCTTCAACTGAGGCAACCTACAAATAAGAAACAAGCAACAATAAAAAATCCAGCAACACATTTTCAAACTAAAACCGTAACAAGTAAAACTGAAGCGTTACAATAACTCACTCTCCGATAGCAGAGGGAAGCTGCGTGAGACAGTTGTGGCTGAGATTCAGCACAACGAGAAAAGGCAAATTCCTCAGATCGTCCTTCAACGATCCAATGCTATTGTGAGCCAGAATAAGCTTCTGAAGCTCCACAGCCTGTAAATTTCGTTCAATTGCATTTCATTTCCTTTTAAATTTCATTCCGTTTTCCTATTCAAAATGAAACTTCTGTTCAATTTGAAATGTACGTACCTCCCACCACTTGTCGTCGTCCCCGCCGCCACCGAGCCCCTCCAGATTCCGGTAAACCTCGTCGGGAATTTTTCTGCAAATCGAAACAACAGCAATAGCAATCCTCCAATGAACTGAAAAAACGGAAAACATAAAAATGAACGGAGCAGTGGAAAGAGTTGGCTAGGGCTTACGTGAGGGAACGATTGGAGAGGTTGAGAGAACCAGAGGCTCTCGCCGCTTTAAGCAACCGGTTCATGGCACCGTGTTCAGATCAGATCCAGCGGAGACGAAGAATGCGTTCCAAATTTCAAATGATTTTCGAAAGAAATAATAATTATAACAATGATTCTTTCATAGCATCAGAACTTCACAAGCTTGCCTGTGAAATCAAGAACATGACAGTACAGTGTTTAAATGAACTGCTTGTCTGCGATTTGGTGCAATTTCAATTCAGCTTGGTGTTAAAAGATAACTAATGATGTTAAAGCAATGGCTAAACTAAAACTTAAAGATATCTCATTATATTTAGACTAAGCGTCCGGATATTTTCACACCATCAATTTGACACTACCACGTGTCGGCGTGTCATTGATTGAGAATTAATTAATTTTTTTTAAAAAAAATTGACGTCACAAGTCAGGGTCAGATTTGAAAATTTGATTTCTTTTTCTGCCCTTCGGCAGTTTGAGACCCCAATACGCTTTCTTCCTTCTCATTTCTCGTAACCTCACTTTGGTCATTTCATTTTCGCCCATCATTTTTGCCCACCTCTGACGAGTCTATGGTGTTCGTTTTGGTCGTCGTGTGGTCGCCAACGTTGTCGTGCTTGCGATTGTTGTTCGTCGGTGTTGTTGATGTCTCATTTCTTCCATCTTGGTGGGTTGTTTGATCTCTTGGTTCAGAAATGACGAGTTCTTCAACGAAGGTAAGCGTCATCATGCTTGGGCTATTTTTCATTTGTCCCATTTTTGTGAAGTTTGCAGTAGTATTTTTTTAGGGTTTTGAACACTTGTTGTTGATGCAGTTGACGGTTAGGCACTCATTTTCCACCAAGTACATATCAACTTTGACCAAGGAATTGACAGAGGAGCAACGCTCATTGATTTGTGGGACTCCTTTTGGTTGGTTCCTAGAGGTGAGTCCTAAAGTTAGGATGACTAGGAATATATTGAGTGAATTAGTTGTGAAGTGGGTTGACTGTAATGGTTGTTTTGTAATCGGAGATAAACAAGTCCCTATGACTGAGAATGACTTTTGTTTAGGTTTGGGGTTGAGTACAAATGGTAAGGACTTGAACTTAAAAGAAAATTATGAAAGAAGTTCTTGTGTTAAATATGTTGGGAAAGACACCAAAAATTTGGATTTGGTTTATAAATGTCTGATGAGGAAACGTAAGAAGAAGATTCCTTCTTCTGATTTTTGTAGTCTGTATATTTTAGTGGGGATATGTGAGTTATTATTTCCTAATCGCACTGGAAAAGTGTTTCAAGTTTTGTATGAAATTGTTGATAATTTAAGTGGGTTGGGTAATTATTGTTGGGGTCGTATAGTGTACCGTTACTTGGTACGTAGTTTGGCCAAGGCTTCAGATGGATTGAATAAAGGAAAAGGCACAAGCAATGTTTACATTGGTGGATGCACTTACATGTTGCAGGTAATATGAGTAAATTAATTTATAATTGTGTTGTGAAACGTGGATTGAATTTTCTTTTTCAGTAGTGATTGTTATTATCAAATTTTTGTAGGTATGGTTTTGTGAGAAATTCTTACCACCGAAAGGTGAAATACATAAATGTCCTAGAATTTTGCATTGGATGAATGTAAATTTGGGAGACAACCTTGTCAAACAAGGTTTGGAGAGTGGTGAGGTATGATATTTACTGTATGACTGATTTATGTTATCATATAGGTGTTGGTGGTATGATATAGTCTGTTGAATTTCAGGTTGATCATAGCTTTGATGTGGGTCCAATGAATGATGAGATGAATGAGGAACCAATGCTCAAAACCAAAGTTGACAAACCATCGTCAGGAAAACAAGAATTGAAACGAAAGCTGAAAGAAAGTGTTATGCATACGATGGAACATCAGAAAAATCTAGTGGCGGAGCTTAGAACGGAGGTTCTTAAGTTGGAGAAGGAGGTTGCTTACGAGAAAGCTAGATGAACAAGACCACAGGAAGGTGGGCACAGTGTGCCCCGTGAAGATTGTTCGTTCTCCCCGGGAGGCATGTCCAGTGGTCCAAGTCCAATGAAGAGTGATCCAAGTCCAACAAAGAGTGATCCAAGTCCAATGAAGACTGCTACAGGTCGATTCAAGACATTTGTAAGGAAGGGGTCGCGAAAGCGGATCAAGAGCAAGGCTCTTAAAACCCCTTTTACTGGAACTTTAACCATAAAACCCGAGTGACAGTGTAATCATTGTTTAGACATTTTGTCTTTTACTTAGTGGTTGTAATTTATTTTGAGTACTGGTTTATTGTGGACAGATATGTTATGTAATTTGAATTGTAATGTTATTGGTGGGAGATGTTTCATTGCACTACGATTGTTTGACATTGTATTACAGTTATATGAATGGGTCACATTATTGAAATTTGGAAATAAAGTTCCTTTATAAATATTTTACTTGAAAGAATTACTTTAGTGAAACGTGTAATGTGGATCATTCCCGTCATCCCTAAACATTAACTTTTAAGTGTAAAGTGACCTTACGAACCAAAACCATTAACATGCAGTGGAACTCATGCGAAATAATCAAACATAATATAAGTGGTCCTCTGTGTTATGAAACATGGTCCCCTGTGTTGGACTTTCTGTACAGATTTCAGATTTCTCTCGCGTAAACGTTTACGATGGGCTGTAAACGTTTACCAAGCCCTGTTTTCAAGCTTTAGTGAAATGTACCCCTATGGTGAGCTGAAGTGGTTCACATGGAAGTATTCCTAGATGGTAGGGTGGCCTAAGTTGACGTGAAACACTGGTAACTCAGTTTACCATCTATTCCCAACAAAATCCATTACAAGAAAAAGGCATATTGTCAAACAGGTCTGAGTGGTCCTCTGTGTTGTGAAACATGGTCCCCTATGTTGGACTTTCTGTACAGTTTTCAGATTTCTGTCGCGTAAATGTTTACAATGGGCTGTAAACGTTTACCAAGCCCTGTTTTCAAGCTTTAGTGAAATGTACCCCTATGGTGAGCTGAAGTGGTTCACATGGAAGTATTCCTAGATGGTAGGGTGGCCTAAGTTGACGTGAAACACTGGTAACTCAGTCTACCATCTATTCCCAACAAGATCCATTACAAGAAAAAGGCAAATTGTCAAACAGGTCTAAGTGGTCCTCTGTGTTGTGAAACATGGTCCCCTATGTTGGACTTTCTGTACAGATTTCAGATTTCTCTCGCGTAAACGTTTACAATGGGCTGTAAACGTTTACCAAGCCCTGTTTCCAAGCTTTAGTGAAATGTACCCCTATGGTGAGCTGAAGTGGTTCACATGGAAGTATTCCTAGATGGTAGGATGGCCTAATTTGACGTGAAACACTGGTAACTCAGTCTACCATCTATTCCCAACAAGATCCATTACAAGAAAAAGGCAAATTGTCAAACAGGTCTGAGTGGTCCTCTGTGTTGTGAAACATGGTCTCCTATGTTGGACTTTCTGTACAGATTTCAGATTTCTCTCGCGTAAACGTTTACAATGGGCTGTAAACGTTTACCAAGCCCTGTTTTCAAGCTTTAGTGAAATGTACCCCTATGGTGAGCTGAAGTGGTTCACATGGAAGTATTCCTAGATGGTAGGGTGGCCTAATTTGACGTGAAACACTGGTAACTCAGTCTACCATCTATTCCCAACAAGATCCATTACAAGAAAAAGGCAAATTGTCAAACAGGTCTGAGTGGTCCTCTGTGTTGTGAAACATGGTCCCCTATGTTGGACTTTCTGTACAGATTTCAGATTTCTCTCGCGTAAACGTTTACAATGGGCTGTAAACGTTTACCAAGCCCTGTTTTCAAGCTTCAGTGAAGTGTACCCCTATGGTGAGCTGAAGTGGTTCACATGGAAGTATTCCTAGATGGTAGGGTGGCCTAATTTGACGTGAAACACTGGTAACTCAGTCTACCATCTATTCCCAACAAGATCCATTACAAGAAAAAGGCAAATTGTCAAACAGGTCTGAGTGGTCCTCTGTGTTGTGAAACATGGTCCCCTATGTTGGACTTTCTGTACAGATTTCAGATTTCTCTCGCGTAAACGTTTACAATGGGCTGTAAACGTTTACCAAGCCCTGTTTTCAAGCTTCAGTGAAGTGTACCCCTATGGTGAGCTGAAGTGGTTCACATGGAAGTATTCCTAGATGGTAGGGTGGCCTAATTTGACGTGAAACACTGGTAACTCAGTCTACCATCTATTCCCAACAAGATCCATTACAAGAAAAAGGCATATTGTCAAACAGGTCTGAGTGGTCCTCTGTGTTGTGAAACATGGTCCCCTATGTTGGACTTTTTGTACAGTTTTCAGATTTCTCTCGCGTAAACGTTTACAATGGGCTGTAAACGTTTACCAATCCCTGTTTTCAAGCTTTAGTGAAATGTATCCAGTTTGGTTGTCAACGACGACTGTTTGTAATTTGGAAATGTTTGCAACCAAGTTAATTGAAGATAATGTAACCAATTGTTAATTACTTTTGTGAAACAAACATTATTCTTCATTATTATTTAAAAAGGGAAAGTATAACCGCTGAAGCTAAAATAGAATTGTCTTTTGTCCTTCAAACCGAGATTTGGTTGTTGACAATACAACTACATCCATTAATGTGTACTTGAACTGTAATATCATGGCAATGGTCATCAACCTCGAAGACAAGAACATCTCCTTCCTTCAAGCCGTATGCAGTGCAAAATTCTTTCCAACCTTGTCCAAACTTTGTTGAATTCCTAGTATGTGAAACCAAAACCTTGCACAAAATTGCATGATTATGACCAAGAAGCTCAACCTCTTTGAAGCCTTTATTCCTAATTTCGGTCGCAAAAGTAGTTTGCAAGTCCTGCAGAATGATGACAATGTTTACAGTGAGAAGTACTAAATATAATCATTGATGTTCTGAAAATAAAAGTAAGTGATACGTACCAAGTGACTTCCTTCACACTGTGATTTTGTTAATTTCACAGCGAACAATGACGATAGAGGATCATATGTGCACAGACCAATGAAATATTGTCTATTCTTCTGGGTGCAGGGACCGAAATATATAATAATTTTGAAATTATTGTTACCCATATACTGGAAGGTGATGTGGGCATCATTAACCCTTTCATGATAAACGTTTTTAAGTGAATTCCATCCGGTAGTAATTCTAGGATGCAATACGTTCATGTTATACGTTACCATGTGTGTGTGACCGTGATTGTCAACCAAGGACCACGTATTTCCCAATTCTTTTTCGAATGCTGTTGCAAAATGCCTATCAACAAAACCAAAATCCTGCATTCGTTGGTTGAAAATAAGAACAATATATGGTTGATTAAGAAAAAATGTACAACGAAATAGAACATATTTACCACATCTGTGAGGTGGATGCTAAAGAACTCCCATAAGACAGTTTGTGTTGCAGTGCTTGATGATCCAGCCATGTTTTTTACAACAAGAAAGTGAAAGTGTGGTTTTTTATGTTTGAGTCCATTAGAAAGAAACTTTGAACAGGAATTTATAGGTGCTTGACGTGTTTTGAAAAGTGTACTAAGTTTTGTGGTCAAAGCATATCATTCAATATTTCAAGAATACAAATCTTGACTTGTATTGGAAAAAGTATGAATGGTTAAATGCGTTGAAATGTGCCATAATGGTGGCTTTGAATGTGGCATTAATTCAGTTAAACCTTTTCACCTAATAAAGGGTAAGTATTTAATGATTCGTTGAAAACGTGACAATATTATATTTATATTTTGTGGAAATCATCCACAATTAATTAAAAAACATTTAGCAGTCCACTTTTCGAAGCTTCCATGAGTCAGAAGTACCATGTTTACGCGTATGAAAAATTGGTTTTGTACACTTTCTACGTCTGCAGGGACCACATTTCACAACAGAGGGGACCATAGGTACATAGTACGCAGAATTGGGTAGAACATAAGTTGGTATTGTACCACATCATTTCGAAAAGGAACATTACAAAGATAAAAACAAAACCTACTGATAACAAGTCAATAAAATAACAACAAAAAGTAAAAAACTAATAACAAGTCATTGTAATAACTAAGAAGTAGGATTCTTGTCAAGGTGGCTGCGGAAATGCTGAATTTGTTCATCTATGTGTTCCACTCGCGAATCCAAAGACTGAAATCTAGTCCCCATGCTCACCTCCATATTTGAGAATTGTGTTTGGAAGGCATCAAATTTGGTTTCAACGGTCATGTGCAAGTTCTCAAAACGGGTATCAAAGGAGTCTAATCTTGCCCCTACAAAAGTTTGCATTTCTTGGATTCGATTGACCACATCGTTTAGTGTTGTGCATGAAGTACCTACATCATGGTGTTGTGCTGATGTTCCTTCAGGCTCTGCATTTTTGGTCTTCTTTGTTGCAACCCACTCGCCTTCTTCATCTTGGACATAGCCAAATGACGCTATTACTTGACTTCCTATACTTAGTTTGGACTTCATTGTCGTACATGGATCATTTTCTGTCGACACATCAAACAACTCCAAGAACATGGTTATTAGATGAGGATATGGCAATTTAGCATTGTCCTTTAATGCCTTTTTCATCTTGCTCCTGATAAGATGTCCCCAGTTAATTTGCATGTTATTCCAAAGGGCCCAGAGGATGACAATGTCTTCTTCTGTTGCTTGACCATTGTTCGTAAAACGAGGAAGTAAGATTCTGGTAAGGATGTAATGCATAATTCTAGGTTGTACCTTCATATTACCTGCCGTGATTCTGCCATGTATGTAACGATCATTTGTGCAGACTAGTT
Organism: Vigna mungo; assembly: GCA_036885675.1. Taxonomy (NCBI): domain Eukaryota; kingdom Viridiplantae; phylum Streptophyta; class Magnoliopsida; order Fabales; family Fabaceae; genus Vigna; species Vigna mungo. The sequence continues at coordinate 14,781,170 of CP144693.1, read as the reverse complement.
GGCGAGCAGTTAAAGAATTGTAATGGTCTTTCCACTCACCAACAACTGTACCTTCGTAACGAACACCGCCGGAAGGAAGTGAAGTCACCTCATTAAAAACTTTAGTGCTTATTTTCAGATCAATCCCTTTCACTTGGATTCGAATCACCCCGTTTGGCGAAATGTTCATGTTGCTGTAGAAGACCCTTACTAGTTCGGGGTGGTAATCTCTTCTTAAGGAAACAAATTCAAGAAGGCCAGCCTCCGCCAAGATGTCGTGAAATTGGAAATTGCGTCCTTCGAACCATCCATCTTCTAGATGTTTGCTCTCCAATATTTCCCTATTGAAGAAATGGCTTACGAACTTCTGATATTGTTCATCCGTTGTGAAAAGCCCATTGTTTGGTGGAGGTGGTGATGATGGTGGGGAAGGAGATGATGATGGCGGTGAAGGTGGTGATGGTGGTAGTGATGGGGTTGGGGTACGGCGACGACGCACACCCCGAGATGAAGAGGGTTTTTGTTTCTTCTTAGCCCGATCAGCCATTGGAAGAATATTATGGATTCCAGATCAAGATGAAGGTGTATGTAATAAGCTTAGATGAAGGGACTAAGTAGTTGAAGAAGGTGTAGTGAAGAGTTCATTGAATGGGGGACGTGGGGAGACAGTGGGCTTTAGTGGTTAATTAAATTCTCATACCATGAAATGAAAGTTGGGGAACGTGGGGTCCAGGACGTTGATAATGGGGAATTTCAAAAAAATGATGCAGTTAATGTAATCGTTTACTGAACTGTGGTAAACGTTTACAACAAAAGAAATTGCCCAATTAATAATATTATACAATCACTACTGCATCCAACAAGTAACGTAAATGACAATATGGAAACAAATATATATATATATATATATATATATATATATATATATATATATATATATATATATATATATATATATATATATATATATATATATATATATATATGTTTATGTTGACGTCAACAATGATAATCATCATACATTACCATCGTCGTAGTTGTTATGTACAACATTTAACAAAGACATAAATCCGGAAGAGGTAATTTGTGATTGTTGTGTAACTTGATAAGATTGGAAAGATAAAGATCCTAATGGAGGTACCTGAGAAGGTTGTGTGTCTGGTACAAAAGTTTTGTCCTGAATAAACAAAAAAGTTTAATTTAGAAAAGATGTACCAACATAAAAGGCAAACATAAACAAAGAATAGAAGTTAACAGTTCTAACCGAATCTTGAACATATGGTGATGTACTATTCTTCTTCGAAGTTCGTTTTTTTTTACTTGTTATTTTCTCCAATCTGGACTTCAATCTATTGGTTCGAGGTCGTCCTTTTCGCTTCACTTGTACAGGACTACGCACCAGAACATCATCACAGCCACCAACAGTGTGGGGTATTCTATCGGACTCCAGATTGTGGTACCTGAATTCGCCATCATCGGTAATCATGTTATTTCTTATGCTTGAACTGCATCCAAACTTTTCCCTAAGAATATGAAGTTCTTTGTCTAGGTCATTAGAAGAACCTTCCGACTCACAAGCTACCTCAGCAATCTCATAGAATTTTTTGCACAACATTTGGTATCTTTCCATGGCCGGATCTTTATTGGAATTACTGTACGAGGCTCTAATGAGAGTGTGCCTTCTACGAATGTTTTTACTCCACCGCCTTAGAACGAATTTCAGTGGCACACCACACACATCTTCCTGTCCAAAAACCAAAAGTGAATGTCTACAAACAATGCCTCTGAACTCAAATAAAAGGCACGAACAGGTTGCATTTTTGGTTACTGGATCGAATTGCACTTTATAAAATTTATTAACACATTTTCCATCCCACATTCGCTCCTCTTTGATAGTATACATGTTGATCAAGTCGTCTATTACACTCCAATCCATATTTACTTAATAATTCAGCCCACCCATTCTCAAAGTCATTATGGCTTTCACAATCATAGACAAGCTTATTCAGATGACTTTTGATGCCCACATATTCTTTACAGGCGCTAAATTTTTCAGGCAATTTTTTCATGATATGCCATAAACACCACCTATGTCTCGTATTTGGAAATACTTCTTTGATGGCATTTGCCATTGCTTGACATTGATCAGTGATAATCTCATCTGGGGCCTTATTACCCATGCATCTCATCCAACACTCGAACAACCAAACAAAAGACGAAGTGTCTTCGCACGACAACAATCCACATCCTAGTAAAATGGAGTGTCCGTGATGATTAACTCCAACAAACGGAGCAAAAGGCATGTCATACTTATTTGTTAAATATGTGGTATCAAAAGACACAATGTCCCCAAATTCTGATGTCGCAGCTCTACTTCTTGCATCTGCCCAAAAAACACTACAAATTCTATTGCCTTTGTCCAATTCGATGTCATAAAAAAAATCATTATTGAAATCTTTCATGGTGGAAAAGTGTTTCAATAGTGCTTGTCCATCTCCGTCTTTGTATAGTGATCTTCTTTGTTGCCCAATGTAGTTCCTAGCATCTCTCTCCATGAATTCCATGTTCTCGAATCCCCCTACATCGCTCACAATACTGAGGAAACTCTTATTTATCCGGACTCCAGCATCATCATTAACCTGTAAAGTTCGCTTTGCTTGCATGGTAAGTTTCCTATTGACAGCAAAAAGGTTTGAATTCTTTGGGCTTAGCTCATGATTGTGCTCTAAGTTAACTGTCCTTATTAACCACCTGTCATCCTTCTTTGAAATGGTGATGCCAGCAGGACATTGGTTAGTTTGGGTAGGAAGGGTTTTCAACTCTGGGTTTATGGATGACACGTATTTCCCTTCCCTAGAGCAAACTAATCTCAAATAATTCACATTGTTGTTGCTATCCTTTCTAGAATTTCTAGTCCTTACAGAGAAACCACATGTAATGGCATACTCTTTATAAAACTTCTTTGCTTCGTCCATGGAATGAAAACACATATGTAGTGATGGTTCAACCTCGACATTACTTTCGTTGGGGTCATCACAGTTAATATTACATTCGTTCAGTGGTCCACTATTGCTTCTACTGTTATCCATAAATGAAAACTATTTTCGCCCTGTTTAATGTGGTCACAATAATTTCGAATCATAAATATAAGTGCAATGTTTCATTCAAACATTTTATACATACATTTCTGGACAACAGAGTAAGTTTAAAGAGCAAGAACAAATTTTAGCTGAAGAACATGAAAACACTTCACTTTGAAATTGAATGGTTAAATGTTCTTACCAACTGACGTCGTATTTATGGCTGGCTTTAATGAAGGATACACTTTCCTCACCAAACTGCAGTACGTTTTTAAGTGCAGTCTTCGTAAATGTTGTATTCAACAACCTCAAAACAATGCTTCTAAGGTAAGTGTTTAATGTGGAAGGTGGAAGGAAGAAGAAGTCAAGGTGACCAAGGTTAGGCCCCAACGATCAAAAAGGAAGTGTTATGGATGGAACAAGTTACCCCTGTTTACAAGCAAAATTCAATGGGTTATGTCTGTCACACCTCACATTAATTGCAAAATTCACTTTTTAAAACCCCACATTAAATGCATGTTAAATCAACCACCTAAAAGTTAAGCAGATAAATTTTCTCTTTCACCAAATGTGCAAAAAGGCAACAGGCTCTTCTCTCAATAAAGGTGATGTCCTTAAATGGTCCACACTTAAAGGTTAAATTTTCTTTATTTTTATATAATGATATCACTAATGAATAATAAAAAACATTAAAAAAAAATTAACAAAACTATCATAAGACTTCTATATATACTTCCGTCATGGCCGTTAACATTCAAACGAATTCAACATATTTGTAAGCACATTCACTTGTACAGATTATTGATATTTTCTCCTTTGGTTTTTCCTAACACTTGTGTTGCTTTCAGTTTCCTTGCAGATTAAGGAACAGTTCAAATGGATGCATGGGAAGACCTTGTGTATGATGATGATGTTCTTGAATCATTTTTGAAAAAATGTGATTCATCAGCCGAAATCATACCTGGACCAGCGGGTAATGTCCAAGCAGCTATGTTGAATAGAAGAAATGCTGAACAACCTAAATCAACACAAGAATTTGCTAATGCTGTTGTTGAGGCAACCTTTGAACGCGATTTCAATTCAAATGCTTGGAAATGGACTGAAATGTTTATTCAACACCATGGTAGAACTTAACTTTATAACTTGTTTGTCTGACAATTGTCTTTTCAAATGAGAAGTTCATATATGTTCTTCACATGACATGAACAAATGCAGAACTAGTTACTGATGGAAAAATGGAGAACTTGAACTCCCTAACAGAGGCAAAATCAGCGTGGGTACTTTCATTCGTTGCTTGCCTATTGAAACAATGCAAACCTAATGGTTTGGGAGACATGCAATTGACAGTGAAGGTGTTTTTTGTTTTGAAGTTCAACAATTGTTGCCTATGTCAACTACTCATTCATTATATGTGATCAGGATCCTTCAGGGACAATGGAGGCTTCCTTGCATAAGAAGGTTCTTCAAGATCCTGAATATGGAAATCATATTGGTGTTGGCTCCATCGTGATACTCAACCTTGTAAGACATCATTCTAAAAAGAGCTTGAACTCAATTTTAAGGTACCATTGATGTTTGTTATATTCAATTTTTTTGTCCACTAAGGTACCATCATTCAATGTGTTCCGAAGATGCTGCTACCTGAATATAGTGCATCGCAACGTAGTGAAGGTGTTTCCTGCTGACATTGGTCCACCTACCATTGAACATGTCAAACAAACACAAAAACCTATTATTGAACTACCTATGTGGGCAGAAAAGAACCAGCATGTTATTGATATCATGAAGAAATTCATTCCACCATCATCTGAGCAAGCATCATCCTCCAATGAACCCATCATGTCATCATCTGACCAAGCATCATCCTCTAATGAACCTATCATGTTATTAGACTAATTATGTTAAATTATGTTAACTATTTTGTTATGCAGATGACATTTTAATTTCTATGGGCAACTTTTATTTTATATGGATTACTGTAACATGGTATAATGACCACCTGAACAATTTATTGACTATGTGTCAATTGCCTTCTTCATAACATTAAGTTCTTATTTCGTAATATTAATAATTAAAGTTAACTAAATCAAAAGTTATTCATTGCTTTCTGCCGTACCTGATGCTTAAAAATCACACAAATGGGACCTGGTCCTCTGTGTTATGAAATGTGGTCCCTTGCGTTGGACTTTCTGTACAAAAAGGCAAATTCTCTCGCGTAAACGTTTACAAGGTCTTGTAAACGTTTACACAGGCCCTTTTGCACTTACTTTGATGAAATTCCTAAGAGGGACCATTTCCAACTACCATGAGCCAACACCATGACATCGAACACTCCATGCACGGTTCACCAACAATATGGACACAAAACTTATGAAAAAATCACACAAATGGGACATGGTCCTCTGTGTTATGAAATGTGGTCCCTTGCGTTGGACTTTCTGTACAAAAAGGCAAATTCTCTCGCGTAAACGTTTACAAGGTATTGTAAACGTTTACAGAGGCCCTTTTGCACTTATCTTGGTGAAATTGCTAAGATGGACCAATTCTAACTACCTTGAGCCAACACCATGACATCCATCACTCCATGCACGGTTCACCAACAACATGGACACAAAACTTATGAAAAAATCACACAAATGGGACCTGGTCCTCTGTGTTATGAAATGTGGTCCCTTGTGTTGGACTTTCTGTACAAAAAGGCAAATTCTCTCGCGTAAACGTTTACAAGGTCTTGTAAACGTTTACAGAGGCCCTTTTGCACTTATCTTGGTGAAATTGCTAAGATGGACCAATTCCAACTACCTTGAGCCAACACCATGACATCCATCACTCCATGCACGGTTCACCAACAACATGGACACAAAATTTATGAAAAAATCACACAAATGGGACCTGGTCCTCTGTGTTATGAAATGTGGTCCCTTGCGTTGGACTTTCTGTACAAAAAGGCAAATTCTCTCGCGTAAACGTTTACAAGGTCTTGTAAACGTTTACAGAGGCCCTTTTGCACTTATCTTGGTGAAATTGCTAAGATGGACCAATTCCAACTACCTTGATCCAACACCATGACATCCATCACTCCATGCACGGTTCACCAACAACATGGACACAAAACTTATGAAAAAATCACACAAATTGGACTTGGTCCTCTGTGTTATGAAAAGTGGTCCCTTGAGTAGGACTTTCTGTACAAATTGGCGAATTCTCTCGCGTAAACGTTTACAAGGTCTTGTAAACGTTTACAGAGGCCCTTTTGCACTTATCTTGGTGAAATTGCTAAGATGGACCAATTCCAACTACCTTGAGCCAACACCATGACATCGAACACTCCATGCACGGTTCACCAACAACATGGACACAAAACTTATGAAAAAATCACACAAATGGGACCTGGTCCTCTGTGTTATGAAATGTGGTCCCTTGCGTTGGACTTTCTGTATAGATTGGCAAATTCTCTCGCGTAAACGTTTACAAGGTCTTGTAAACGTTTACAAAGGCCCTGTTTCCTCCAAGGAACCAAAACTGGATCATTTCGTTGCACATGGACCCCAAAATATTACATGTCCAACACTCCCAACACAATACATACCAACCACAACCACCAATATTCATTGCACAAGTTAACAACTATTGCGTTCCTTAAAATGACTTATTAATATAGACATATAACCTATCATCAATTGACACACAAAATATCTGTGACATACACATTTGAAATGAAAATAATTCCATATATAAATCGTATGACATTCATATAACAATTCGTATACATGTAACATAATTGTGTGTAACAGTCATAACTTATTACAATGTGGGTCTAAGTACATTATACTATTTTTATCCAATCCTACAACAACCCGTACTCATCTAGCGCATCAAATATTCTAGTGTTTTCAGCGTCTAGGATCCAGTACTTCACGTAATTCTTTCTAATTTGAGTCAACTCCTCCTGAAACCATAAAAGGTATATAAGTTTAGATATAATTAACAAAATCATGAAATAGTGTTAACAATGAAATTGATACATACATTCGTGTATGCCGGCATGCTCATCCCGTTGTATCTATCCTCTCCATCCCAAATTTCCATCGCCTTTAACATGATAACTCCACAATCATGTCTTAATTAAAACAACTCAAACATTCATCAGTAACTAAAACAGATAATAATATAACTTCCAAATATTTTAATACATCTAACTTAAACAACTTACAAGTTCGGTTGGGAAGGGATTTTCGCTTGTTGGACGAACAAAGGACCAATATCGGTTATATTGTACAGCATGCAAAAGAATTTCGTCATATTTTCACCCTACCAATGAAGTTCATCAACCACATCAAAAAACGTCATTCTTATCAAATCAACAAAATTAATATAAAACATATAACCACCTCTCATACCACGAATTTGTCAATCTTTTTCCTATTTCTAATACCCTTGCCCAATGAGTCAATCACATATATTTCCAATGTTTGGATTTTAACGGCATAGCACCACCAGTGATCATGATGGATAAAGGGCATAAACAACTACATACAAAGGAGAACATTGTCAATACTTCAAGAATTAACATTTCCAAAAGATTATAATTACATTGTACACTAACTTACAAAGTCGGCAGTGGGAATGTCTGGAAGACCAAACATATCAGACCTCATGCAGGCAGTGTAACTAGCAAGGTCGTACACTTGTTGATTTTTACTCTGTCTCAAATAATCACCGATTACACGGCCCTACGAACAATTTTGAATAAATCAATGCAATGCACATATTTTGTACCTCCAAATGGATTATGAAATGAATTCAATACAAATGTACCGCGTATATGCCATTGAAATGCAGCCTCTTCACAACACCAATCAACTTTCTCTGGTAGTGCATAAACATCGTAGACGCAAATAACACCACCTAAACAATACAACACCGATCAACCTTTAGTAAACACTAAATAACATATAAAATTAAAAACAAATGACACATAATACTTACCAAGTTATCCACATATGTACGTGGTGATAAAGTCTGCATAGAATGTGTGTCCAAGAACGCCCCCATTATTTCACATACAACTCTGAACAAATATTAAAACATCATTATTTTGCAAAATATCCTATATCACAATACACATAACAATTTCAACCCTACATACCTATTTCGTTTCTTGTGGTCCCAATTCCTTACTGCGTTGTACAACTGGTCGACGTTCACATTGGCAGTAGAAAAATCCCCAACAATGCGCAGAGGAGGAACCGCTAAAGGAACAACGTCTTTGTCATCATCAACTTCGATATAATCAGGACGATGCTCAGATGTTGCCCCATTTAAATCCGGACGTGCTGGTTCTTCATTCCCTACAGCCTGCTTATCATCTCCATTGTCATTGTCATACTCTTCAGCACCTGCTTCAACTCCTTCTTCATGAACTCCTTCTTCATCAACACCAAATGCATCTTGTTCATTATAAATTGGTATTTCACGAAGCTCAATTAACTCCTTCGTTAGTCTTGCAATTTGGACATGCAGTGACGTTATCTCACAATTCGTATTCCTCAATATGGCATCAGCACCTTCTAGCCACGTTGTAGTGTCGGTGCTATCCTCATCTGATCCCTCACTCCTCAATGGTTCAGGCCTTGATTCTTCACCGTTATCCATCCCAATGTCATCCATTCCCAATGCAATACGAACTTCAGATCTACTACGATCCACCTTACTTACGTACCAATCAAGATTTAACTATAAAAAAGGCATACAACAACATTAGTGAAATATATACACGAATATAATTTGTACAATATTTTCATACACTTACCTCTCCGGTCATGAATAGATTTGTAATTACTTCTTCGTCTGCAGTGTAAGGGTGCCACATCCATATGCGGGGGAACCTTCTGTGAGTAGTGTGACAGTGCAAAGACAGTCTCTCCACCGCCCAAGCCTTCAATTGTCAAAAGCAAAAGTTAGCCATATTCTAAAGTGCTTTCAGAATACAAATTTCACTACATCATCTTACCTACAACACAGCAACGTTCCCACTAAGACTGAAGGACTTCTTGAATCGTCCAGACATTATTTTGTTCTTTGAATTGTTTAAACTTTGTACAACGTGTTTATGGACACATGAAGTCCAATCATACAAACATAAACTATCTAAGTCGTCTAACACCGCACAAGGGATGTTAGCGACATTTTCAGATTTCCTAGGCAAAAAAAATGTTACTAAACAAACTAAAATGTACAACCTACAAACTACATCAACATGTATGTCATCATCTTTCACAATCAAATTAAACATGTCAATCAAGTCCTTTTTTGTCGTGGTTCTTGAATTAAATATTTTTCCAACCGAACCAACTAAATACTCATCAAATGGAACATCTAAACCACACATACCTAACCCAGTAGCCATGAATACATCAACAACATTAAAAGGAACAAGTTGTTGACTAACCCTAAAACAAAGATCATTCCCAGACCACCGTTTCAACATTTCTTTCAACAGTTTCAAATTCACCTCAATAGGATTTAATATTTGAACACACCAATGAAATGGGGTCATCCTAATACGCTCTATGTGAGCGTCTCGGAGTAAACTATTCATTTGCATAAGGGAAGCCGATTCCATCGACACACGCAGCCGCTTCTACAAAACAATAACAAAAATATAATAAATACTCTAACTAAATACATCATCCATACCAAATTTGCACAAAATATTGCATTAAGCCTTACACTTGCTTTTCGGGATGCCATTGGACCTACACGAATAAGACCAAATGTGAACAAAATGGTTAGGTTTCGCGAAACAAAAATACAACCTATGTACTGGACAATAAGGGTCTATTTCAACACTTCCAGTTACCAAAATAACTTAAACAAACAAACAATCACAACGGCACAACAAACCCACACAAAACAACTTTCACCAAAGCCAAAATCACAGAGACCGTAATGCTTTCACCAAACCCACACACACAAATATACCGTAGCCTTTACCACTTCAAAAATGAGCAACAAAACGAAACGAAAGAGAAAAATCAATCACTCACAACACAGAAATCAGAGTCACAGATAGAGATATATGGTTTTACCACTTGAAGCGAGAGAGAAACGACAGAAAGACAGAGACTGCAATGGCTTCACCACAAAACCAAACACACAACACCCTTAACCGAGACAGAACACGCAATCGCTTCACCGGAACGGAGGCTAACGGCAATGGAGGCTAACGGCTAAAAGAGCACCATTTAGCAAAGTGAACGACAGAGGAGGTTGCAGAGAACGACGAGAGAGAGGTTGCAGAGAGAGAGTGTTTCCTAACCTCGAACACGAATGAAAAGAAAAGTAACCGCCAAATACAAATTTTGATTTTTCCTATTCCAGTTATGCCCTTGCCTCAGACCTTGCTTTCATATTTCTTTTAATAAAAATTGGGCCACTCAGATTTTGACACCTGGCGAGTGTCAAAATAGTGTCAAATTCTAATGTTAGAATATCATTTTCGTTAGAGTAAATTATTAATTTAGTTTCTATTTTAATCTAATTTGTTAAATTTGGTTCTTATTTTACTTAGTTAAGTTTTTAATTTTGTTAATTTTATTTAATTTAATCATTTTTACTACTTGTCTAAATAATCATCTTAATAGTGTACAGCTTTGTCTATCATGTTGTCCCATTCCATCTCCTTTGTGTCTTCATCATCCGTTCACCTCAAAGTACCATTATCTTCTCACCTTCATCATCTTTTTTCTCACTTCCATCATTAAAGCATTCATCATCTCTTTCGTTATCATCCAATTCACCTTCATTTATCCTTTTCCTCACCTCCATCATTAATGCTTTGTTCTTTTGTAGAGATTTGGAGGAGATGATTTGGGAAAACAATTTGAATGAATTTGAGGGTAATTTTTTTTGTTGTTTTTTTGAGTGGATTTGTGAGTAATTGAGAGTGGATTTAGAAGTAAAATTTGTAAGAATTAGTGTAAGATTTAATTGATGTGACAGATTTAAAATATTAATTTAATGGATAAAAATTAAAAATTACCAAAATGTTCCTAATTATTAAAGTAATATAAAATGTTATTTATTAATGTTATATTTAATTGTAAAAATGTTTATAAAGAGTAAAAAATTAAAAATAATTATTAAAATTAAATTTGTAGAATAATAAAAGTAAATTTATAGATATGTTAACATTGATTTAACTAAAAATACAATTTAAATATGTTAATATAGAATTATTTTTATAAACTAGTCTATGTGCATAAATTAATATTAATTTAGGAAAAAATTGATTCCATTTTTCCTTTTAATAATATATATACAGACAATTCCAAAGACAATAAAGATAAAAACCAAACTTACATAATATATCTGTGAAGAAAGTTTTTAAGCAAAAGATGATTGCTGCTTACATAATGTAATATAGGTTAGAGTAATTATATTAACAATTTGGTGAATAATTTTTGTATTATTAATGATGGAGTTGGAGATTGTTGATGTGTAGTTGTCGGCAGAGATTGGTGTCAGCTAGAAACTTCTCCACCTGCCTTTTCTCCATGCTTCAAAGAAAATACATGTTTATCATCTGCAACACCATTCTTGTTCTTCTAGCCATCTCACCACCTTTTCATATACAACTTCAAGCTTCCGCTACCGACACAGAAGAGGCTCTTGGAGATTTTCTTACGATTGAAGATCCACGAGATCCATTCAACACCTGCATCACGAACACCTTGGTCTTCATCATCAACAACGCTGCATCCTCCATCATCAATGACAGCTTCCTCGACTGCTTCAACAATAATATCATGGTCGCTGCATCCTCCACTGTCAGGCTTCCACCACCAACCTTCAAAGCAAAAGCCACGCGGTGCATCGTCGACCTTGTCTTCTCTTGTACACCACCAACTTTGGAACCTCCACGTATAGGGTCATTTTAGACAAATCCCCTCCCATCCCTCCACCAACTTTGGAACCTCCACGTATAGGGTCATTTTAGACAAATCCCCTCTCATCCCTCCAAATCTGCTCACATTAGCGATGGCGTGAGCAGGACATTGATTCCGCATTTCCCTTCAAATCCATCCACGCATTTCATTTGAAAAGAACCCGAAAATTTTTAAATTCATCACTCGTGAATCACTGTAAAAAGTGTAATCACTTGAAATGAACACTGCGTAAAAGACTCACTTTTTTTTTTCTTAATCACTCATTCACTTCCATCCTCTCAAACACCTTCCACCTAACCATTCATCATCTACTTCTTTCTTTTTTTTCTCCACTTATAATTAGTGTACCAAAAAACTTTAGTGGGAAAATTGTTGAATTAAAGATTTAATAGAGAAGCATGAACATACCTAAAACCCTAATTCAGGAGTACACTTTGAGATCGGCAACTCGAGCAACAGCTTCCATTAACACCATGAACACACCTTTCATCTCCTTCTCCAATCACTTTTAATAAGAGATATACATTTTACTTCCAATCATTATAATTAAATATAACATTGCGATTGTAAGTGATTTAGAGAAGCATGGTGTTAATGTTGCTTCCTCTTAAACAGAATATGCACATTTATTGTGCTATTGGGCATTCCAATTTCTTCTTCTCCACCCTAAATGCACAATCTTGAAACTGTTAAAACTAAGGAGCAAAACATAAGTTAAAATTTGTGTATGAAAATTGTGGAGATGAATGAGGTTTCAATGATGGAGGTGATAATGAAGGTGAGGAAAATGATGATGTGTTAATGTGAACATGTGATGAAGAAATGAAGAAGGTAAAATGTCACTCTAACAATAATGGGTCACGTTATATGATAACAGGTGAAAAATTTTGATATTAAAAACAACTTAAAAATTGGCTTGAAATCATGATTTTGTTTAAGTTGTGTGAATAAGAGAGTTGAAGGTGAATTTATTGATTTTATGCTTAGATTTCTTTGTTTTAACAGGATTTGAGATGATCTGGAAGAAGAGTTGAAGTAGCAAAGAGTTGAAACTTAGAAGAACTGGAAAGCATCAGAAAGAGGAATCGAAGGACGCTTGGGCACCCTTTTAGGTTGCCCTCGGCGTCAAATTCTCGCATTGGCGCCTGACTGCCCTTTTTCTGAAGCCCTCAACGCAGAAGTCCTCGCACTTACGCTTGAGGCGCCAATTCTCTCCCAGTCACGCCTGGGCGCCATAAGTGGGGCGCTGAGCACAGGCGACTGGGCTTGGGCTGTGTTTTCTATAATTATTTCGAGCTATTTAATGATTTGGACGATCTAGAGAAGGTATCTTTCGATAAAAAAGGTGTAGAAACACTTCATTTCACCCCTCGGAGGCGGATTTGGATGCGGAAGCTCCTATCTTCAACTTTTAGGGTTTTATCTTTCATTCTTTTCCATTATTCATCTAGTTTCACCATGTTTATGGTGAACTAAACTTCAATTGTTGTTGGGCAAACGATGTAATCCATTGAAACTCTCATGTATTGAATTGGTTTATAATATAAATGCTTCATTCATTAATTGTTAGGGTTTTTCCTCTATACTCTATGCATTGCTTTGTTTAACTCATTCATAGCATGATAAATTATTTTGTCGATATGGACACATATGGGAAAATCTAGATCTAGGGAATTTCTCCCAAAAGCAATATTACCTAGACATAGGAATATGAGTTTTGGTTGCCTTTAAGCTTCTGTGCGTATGTAATGCAGAATTAATTGCTAGGGAGACAAGACATTGTAAACTAGTAATTAAGGATAGGCTTTCTTCACTGAGACATCGGGTTTAAAGTAAATTAGAAAGTAGCATTAACATTAATGAATAAGACAAATTCATAAATACATGAGAGTGGATAGGAGAAGTCGAAACCCCTAAAAACATAATCATCTTATATTTTACAACCTTTCACCTATGCATTCTTATTATCAATTAATCACAACTTGCATTCATGTTTATTTTCTGCATTATAAACCAAATGATTTTTCTTTCAAGTCTTAATTAATCGAGAAATCACATGATTGTTTAGGTCGTGAGTCTCTAGGGAAAACGATACTTGGTCTCGTGGTTTAACTATTCTATTTGTTTGATTATTGATTAACTTCGACTTGATTTTTTTTTTGTTTTGTGCTAATAATTGCTTTCTAGGGTTTTGTTTTCTTATGTATGCAGGATAGGATTCGTACTAGAAGTAAGAAAAACTCAGAACCTCTTTTTTGAAGGATTGTGTGGAACTAGAAGGAGAAGGATAGGCAGAATATCTAGAGAATTATTTCCTTCTCCGGAAACACTTTTGCAACCCTTACCACAAGGATCTGACTAGAGTACTGAACATATGGCTGGAGAGAATAATGGCAGACACACTCTGGCGGATTACACAACTGTTGTTGGCCCTCATCATTTTAATAGCATTGCAAGGCCGAGGGTCAATGCTGCAAATATGGAGGTGAAACCGGTGTTGATACAATTGGTGAAGAGCAACCAATTCAATGGACTGTCTCATGAAAAGTCCATACGAGCATTTGACCACATTCAACGAGATTTGCAACACTGTGAAGATCAATGGTGTGTCGGATGATGCTATAAAGCTTAGTTTGTTTCCTTTCTCATTGGTGTTGGTAAACATGTAGGCTTTGTTTTAACACCAAGAGGGGGTGAATTGATGAGTTTTCAAAATCAGAGTCTTTTCGCAATCTTTGATACAAAGTACAAAACTTTACAAACTTTCTTGAATCGCAAATTATAGAAAATTTAGTATTATTAGAGAGAGTGAGAGGGAACGTGAAAGATATAAAATTAGAGAGAATAATACATTAAAAAATTTTAACATATTATAACGTATACTCATACGTACGTAATAATAGATTTTGAACTTATTTATAAGTTTGCCACCGCATTTTATATTATGACTGATATATAAAACTACGTCATAATATGTCTTACTTTTATTACGATTTTGCCACCGGTCAACCTATTATGACGTATAATTTTTGTACGTCATAATAGGTCTGTCATAGAAAGGTATTTTTTCACTAGTATTTCTTTGATGTATGTTGTATGATGTTAGGCATGTAAGACCTCTAGTCCTATAAATAGCCATGCCTACCTTATTGTACTCACTTTTGAGCTTAATGAGAATAAACTTTTCTAATTCAGAAAATTATTCTCTCTTGAAAGTCATTGGCTAGAGAGTCCAAAGACCTCTAGCCTCCTTCCAAAACACACTTCATTATTTTCCAATTTTCAATTATCCACCGTGCTTCTCTCTCCTCCACATAAGCCAATTATCTCACGCCACTCGTTCCAATCCAAAGCTCCCGCGTGGCTTGCGTCAGTCCTTATCTGTCACGCTACATCTTCAGATTTCTCACACAACAGACTTCATTCATCATCTTCTCATTCGAACAAGCCTCTCCGCTAGGGTTTCTTCCAACTTCAACACAGAGCACCATCTCCAGCCAATGAATCACGATCTTTCAACCGATAAATCTGTTTCTCTTGCCTAGATCTACTTTATCCTCACCATTTCCGTTCCAACCATCGGTTGTTCTCCGGTTTCCATCATCTTCACCGATAAAAGCCACATTCCACCGATTAATACTCCTTTGCCAACATTTCCTTCCGATTAGAACCTTTCTTACTCCAAACCCTAACCTTTCCTTCGGTCAAATCATCCAAACCTAGGGTTTTGTCTTCCGCTGCGTCTCTCAACCGTTCCTCCGATCGATCCGCGCCAGATCCGTGGATCCTTGCCGGAGTCGAGCGTATCAAGTGGTATTCAGAGCCTCGGGTTAGGCACGCGTCAAAGATAAGTATCACTTTTTTGGTTTCTTTTCGTTTTGCTTTGAGTTTTGTTTCTTCCGAATCTGTTTTGTCTTGATTCTTGAGTTGTCTGAGTTTCGTTTGATTCTGAGTATTTTCTCTGTTCATCCTTGCGTTGTTCATCATTTCTTATATTGTCTTGAACTGTTATTTTGATTTAAGCTTTGATTCAGTGTCTGTGTTGTTTGTTATTCTGCGTTTAGGGTTCAGTATTGTGTTAAGTGTTCTAACTTGTTCTGTGCCTTTGCGTCTTTGATTTGTGTCTTATTTCATTTTATTCGGTGATTTCGTTTTCTTTGCGTCTTTATTTTCTGAATCTTATCCTGTCATGTTCAGTCTTGTGATTTGCTTTAATTGTCATTACATCTCCAGTTTTTAATCAAGTCATTTTTTGTTGAATTCGTGTTTCTGCAATTGTAAAGTGTGCACACCACATAAGCAATGAAACTCTTATGAGTAAGCTTGGGAGCCACGAATAATGCATTATTTTCAGCTAAGTTTCACCGAATTAGCTTGTCTTAGTGTGTTCTGATTTTTAGAGTCACTCATACTTGGTACTAGATGCTTTGCCAAGTTCTGTTCAAATTCCAGTACTTCATTTTGATGAATCAATATTTTCTCGACTTTACTTAGTTTATTGTGCTAGGACTAATCAGGGAATTGTGCTTAATTGTCCGATATTTTCCCGTTTTTCCTAATAGTGCTTAATTTGACCGGAAATTCTAATTTTAATTAATTTGAATATTCTGAGCTAATTATTTGCATTTTTAACTGCAGGGAAATTTTGGAGATATATTTTGGAGCATTGGGAAGGAGACAAAATAAATTCAAGACTCAATAATTAGACATTTTAATTTTAGTTGTATTGTAATTTTAATAGTTTAAAACTTTTTAGACAACTTTTGCACATTGGGCCATTAAAAATATGAGGGGCTCATAGATTGTAGGACACTTGACACATGGCACCTAGGGTTTTGGGGTGGACCCCACCCCATTAGTTTTGGACACATGGTCTTAGAAAGCCAACAGACGTCATTTTGGAAAAGAGGGGATTCACTCTCAGTAGAACTCATTTTGGCTGCAACGTAATTGAAAAGTAGAGGGTTGTCACGCTTGGCTTTTGAACTTTTATTTTTGAAGATGAATGCTTGAATGTGGATGCCGCAGGGTTACAGGGAATGAAGTAGTGCACTTGTTTTTCTTGGGCAATTGTTTGCATATGTTACAGAATTGAATTTTTTATTTTAATGTTGAAGTTGATTCACTTTGCAGCCGTGTTTTTTTTTTATATTCACAAAACGCTGATTCCATATGAATTGTTGCAAGCTATTTTCCACTTTTACCTTGTCTCATGGAGATAAGGTGTGCTAGGTGATTGGCTGGAAGAATTAGATGGGCTGCAGATGCTGTGAGTTTATTCTCTTTCTTGGCTTTTGAAAAAGATTTCTTTTCTAAGAGAGCAATGTTTTCGGTGATGGATTATGGATGAGAGTGAAACATATTTTTCTTTTCTTTTAGTAATTCAGCACTTTAAGAGATTCATTTCTTTCATTTTTGAAGCACAAAATACGTCCAGCAGAGGACAGTGGAACTTTATGCGCTGAATGCATTATGCTATACGGATTTCATTTTGATTGCCTTGAGAATTGCATCCAGATTTTCGTTTCTTTTTAGTAGTTGCACGTGCTTTGATTTTCTTTTCAGCCGTCATTGTTTCTTTGAAGATTTTAAGCTTGGATTCATGTGCCTTGCATTGGTTTTGGAAGCAACACGCTAGAACAAAGCTTTTCTCTAATTTATAATTGCTTTTAAGTGGATGTACAGTGTTAGGTGGAGGAAGTAATGGTTTTCTTAGTTTTATTGAATAAAAAAAATACCAAAGAAGAAATGGAGAAGTGACGGGTTGGTGGTAGCTTAGTATAGGTAGGTTCTTTTTCTTTATTTATTTTCAGAATGAAGTATTTGATTTGATGGAAGAGAAGAGTACACGGTGCAGCAGACCATTTTCACTTAGCTTAGCTTTGAATTTTTTTTTCTTTATTGGAAGTGAGCCTTTGAAGTTAATGTTGATTTACTTTGGTAGATACACCTAGGTCATGTGATGTGGTAGGAATTTATTTTGTGTTATTTCTTTTGCTTTAATTTAATTTCACATAGCTTGTTAAGTTGGGTTTTATGTTTTTAATTTAGTGTTGCATTTTAATAGTTTTAACTTGCTTAGATATTTGTTTGCTCTAGTATTGGGTTTAGCATTTTCACTCTCTGGACTCGATTTTAAAAAAATAACTGCAACCACACCAGAGCTCCAAATGCTACGTTTTATATGTCACATGAAAGATATTTGAGTCTATTTTCCAAGAAAAAAAACCTCATCTCATTTAGAGCTCTGTAGAAAAAGTTATGGGTAAAACATTGAGCAAAGGTCAGAGCTGCCCAGTTCCAGCGTGAATTTTCGTATTTACTGTAGCAGTTTCGTTTTTACTATTTTAATTTCATTTTCCTTGCAAAAAAACCTTTCACAACCCCCCCCCCCCCCCACTTCGTGTTAAACCTAAGACTCGAACCACATTTGGTCCTTGAGAGACGACCTAGGAGTCACTTCCTAGCACTATACTGCATTCTTTTATGCACATCAAATTTGTGTGGGTTGCGACACCCATCAATTGTGTGTCCTGTTTCATTGATATTGCATTAACTGTTGAGATCTGCAGATTTATGTGTCTTTTGCTAAGTTGCAGTGAGTGTAATTCTGCATAATGACTTTGTATGGTCAAATTTGATTTGTGTATTCACTATGTCAAACATTTTATGGCCTGTTCTGCATCTCAACTTTCAATTTTATTACATGATGAAGTCTGATTTTAGCAGAATACTCATTTAGTCAAACTGACAAGATCAGTTGTACAAAACTGCTATAGTGGTCGAGTGTCTTGGTGCTTTGGAGTCTAGCCTTTGCTTGATTGAGTTTTCTGAGTTGAACCATTGTGCTTTTGACATGAATAGATTGCTGATAAGTTGAAATATAGTAGTTCCTTATGCTGTTGTGAATTGTAGCAAAAGCTTTCAACATCAAAATAGTCTGTAATAATCATGATAGCTGGTTTCTAAAACAGCAAAGGAAAGAAAGAAGCAATTTGAAAAGTGAAATTCACAATATGAGCATTATTACTTGGTTTATAAATTTTCTTTGAGGCAACTTCTCAATCCATTTGATTGTCAGCAGTGTAGACATTAAATCTGTTATGTTTGGTTCAACTTAAGTCTTCTTGTCTGTGTTTTTTTTTATTGCTTTTTAATCTGTTCTAGAGCTATTCATAGGTTCTGTTTGAGTGCCTCCTTTCTTGAAA